>JAQPPZ010016965.1:0-1200000 GCA_028583015.1 Wollemia nobilis
TTGTTATGGGTAGAATGATGATAGGAAGATTGTGAAGTATTATGTGAGTGCATGGTAGGATTGGAAGAATAAGTATTTACTTTTTGAAATGGATGTGTTGTATTGAAAGAAGAATATTGAAGGGGTGGAGGAGGATTATATGTGGATTGATAGACATAATATGGATATATGGGAGAATAGATAATATCATTATGAAGAGGATTGGAAAAGGGATTGTCTTGTTGGGGTATGGATGAAAAATGAGAAAAGTGTGATGGAGGTGGTGTTGAATAGGGATGAGGTTGGTCATAATCAACAAATGTATTTGGCTGAATTCTTCCAACACTATTGATGGGCTCATATTGAGAATCTCTCAAATACAAATGTGTGTGCAATTGTATTGTTCATTCACCAATTTTGAGCAAGATAATTTGAATTAACCAAATGAATGTTCGTTGACCATGATTTATATGCATGTAACCGTACCAAACTACTGTGTAAGTTAGGTTATCAAGAGATAGCTAATACATAATCTAACATAGGTCTATACAAAAGAATGTCACTAATGTGATAGACATATCACCATGCTAGGGATTACCCAAGGCCAAGCGGGTTGGGCACAAACCACCTATTATGGGGCTTACCTCACAGTTTTTTGAATAATTGAGAATTCCAGGGATTCAAGCTCATTCACCCTTATTTTATTTTCAAAGGGTAGGGAAAGGAATTTATTGCATTTTGCTTTTGCCTTTTATTTTTCTCTTCTTTTCTTCTCTCTCTTTTTTTTTTTTGTATTTTTCTTGGAACTTGAAATAATGTTGAAATATTGTTGCGATGGTACAAAATGATATATATATTTTTTCATTTTCTTTGACTTTTGTTTTTCTTCCTATGCTAGGGATACTTTCTCAGATTAGCTGTAGAGCAAGGGATTTTTATTCTGGGTAGAGGTGAGCTTGTCCTTTCATCAATTCTCAAAGATTCTAGACCATGTGCATGATAGGATAGCAGGGGAAACTTTTTGCTCAAGAAACCACTTTTACTATGTAGCATCATATTGAATTTACAATGAAATCATTTTAATGTGAAAAGATATATTTGGTTCAAGTAAATAACAAGATCAGTTCTCTATGCTCAAAACTTTATTTAATTCAAGCTGTGGACTTTGATATAAGAGAGATTAATAATCATACAAAATAAAATAAAGATATTTATTCATGTGAATGTGAAAGTGCGGGATTCCAAATAAATGCTATTTTATCCAAAATAATTGAAAATATGACTACAATACTTCAAGAATTGATGGGTGCAAAAATAGAAAATGTTTTTGAATATTTTGATGATTTTGATGTTTTTTATATTTTGGTTTTAATTTATTTTTGATGATGGAATTGGTGGTATATATAAGATGATCTATATACACTATACAAGGTTATTTGAGTATAACATGTCCAAAGTTTCTTCAAAATCCAAGGAGGTTTTGAAGGATAATTTGGTTGTGGTGAAGGTAAGAACAAAAGGTGATGAATAAAAGGTAGTGATAACAAAAGCTTTGTTATAATGTAGAATAATGTAGCAAAAGATTTTACTTTCATATGTGTAAAATTGATCATGTTACAAAATAAGATGTCAGAAGGATAAGAAGGTTCTTCAATCTTATCACTATCTTCCAAGTCTTGATAATATGGAGGGAGTATATGTGAAAGATATGCACGGGTGTTATTTGGTAAACAAGGATGATCATATATGGATGAAGAAAAGTGATGGAGAAAAGGTAATTGTGACAATGGAGAATGTATAGAACTTGATGTTTCAATCGTTAAATATTCTTCAAATGGTGTTGGGTCTCCATGTATGGTAACAATTTTATTTGCAAGTTCAAAATTTAAACATTGGTGAAGAGTAGAAGGGACAACCCTCATCGTATGAATCCAAGGACTTATGAGAAGTAGGTTGTAAGGTGAAGGGAAATATGCTACATAAAACAAAGTATCCAGGATCTTGGATCCAATATTAAGGGGAAAAATTATAGTACCTTGAGCTTCTTGAATTTCATTTTTAAAATATTTTACAATAAAATTTGATTCATTAAGATCTTCTTCCTTTAATTTGAGTTTTTGGAACAATTGATAAGTGCATAAATCAAGAGAGGAGACATTATCTACCATGATAGTTTTGACAGGTGTTTCTTTACTATATCCTATAATGTAAAGAGAGGAGTCTTCTTGTGGAGTAGAGGAAGGAATCTCCTCATCATAGAATGAAATATGGTTAACCTCAAGAGGGCTTACACCATTAATTATATTCTTAGGGAAAATATCATGAGGAACAAATTGTTGGCTAGGTATCTTGAACAAAGTTTCCTTATGAGAACTTTGTAATACTTCTAAAAGGGATATCTTTGCTTGAGGATTAATCACTTGTTGTTGGCTATCAAAGTTGATTTGAAATTGAGATTTTGATTCTAAAGATGAGCTTTCTATGCTTACATTCCATTTTGGATCATTCTCTAGAGCCAAAAATAGTTTTGAAGGTTGGTCAAATGAGGAATCCATCTCTTGAATATCAGATTGAGTTGATTGAACTTGAGGTTGCTCATTTGTAGTTTCTGTTACAATATTAGTAATATCATCGTGATGGGACACATTAACATGCAATATTTGATTGGTTTTCTGTTGTTGATAATTGAGTAGGGGTTCTTGGGAGATCCCCATGTCTTGATTTATTATTGGTATTTGTTGTGTAGGAGTTTGATTGTTTACTGGAGATTTATAATTAGGTGCAGATTGTAATTCCTTTATATTAAAAATACCCCCATCAATCAAATCTTAAATTGCACATCTTAAATCTTTACAATTTTGTGTCATATGTCCATCTACTCTATGATATTCACAATGTAGCTCAGGTTTAATACAATCTGTTGTGGTATCAAGTTGTCTTATTGAAGGGAGTTCAATCTTATTTGTATAAAGTAAATGCTTGAGAATTATATCCATTGGTTGATTGAGTTTTGTAAATGTACGTGATGAAGGTTTTTGAGAGGTTTTTAATAAGTGCCTTAGGAGTTCAATCATAAAAGGACCTAATGGTTTTTTACCTCTCCTTTTTTTGTTATGGGTAGAATGATGATAGGAATATTGTGAAGTATTATGTGAGTGCATGGTAGGATTGGAAGAATAAGTATTTACTTGTTGAAATAGATGTGTTGTATTGAAAGAAGAATATTGAAGGGGTGGAGGAGGATTATATGTGGATTGATAGACATAATATGGATATATGGGAGAATAGATAATATCATTATGAAGAGGACTGGAAAAGGGATTGTCCTGTTGGGGTATGGATGAAAAATGAGAAAAGTGTGATGGAATGGTGTTGAATAGGGATGAGATTGGTCATAATCAACAAATGTATTTGGCTGAATTCTTCCAACACTACTGATGTGATCATATTGAGAATCTCTCAAATACAAATGTGTGTGCAATTGTATTTTTCATTCACCAATTTTGAGCAAGATAATTTGAATTAACCAAATGAATGTTCATTGACCATGATTTATATGCATGTAACCGTACGAGACTACTGTGTAAGTTAGGTTATCAAGAGCTAGATAATCCATAATCCAACATAGGTCTATACAAAATAAGGTTGCTAATGTGTTAAACATATCATCATGCTAGGAATTACCCAAGGCCAAGCGTGTTGGGAACAAACCACCTGTTAAGGGGCTTACCTCAGTTTTTTGAATAATTGAGAATTCCACGGATTCAAGCTCATTCACCCTTCTTTTATTTTCAAGGGGTAGGGAAAGGGATTTATTGCATTTTGATTTTGCCTTTTCTTTTTCTCTTCTTTTCTTCTCTCTCTCTCTTTTTTTTTGTATTTTGCTTGGAACTTGAGATAATGCTGAAATATTGTTGCGATGGTACAAAATGATATTTTTCTTTTTCTCATTTTCTTTGACTTTTCTTTTTCTTCCTATTCTAGGGATACTTTCTCGGATTAGCTGTAGAGCAAAGGATTTTTATTCTAGGTAGGGGTGAGCTTGTCCTTTTTTCAATTCTCAAAGATTCTAGACCATGTGCATGATAGGATAGCAAGGGAAACTTTTCACTCAAGAAACTGCTTTTACTATGTAGCATCATATTAAATTTGCAATGAAATCATTTTAATGTGAAAAGATATATTTGGTTCAAGTAAATAGCAAAATCAGTTCTCTATGCTCAAAACTTTATTTAATTGAACTGTGGAATTTGATATAAGAGAGATTAATAATCATACAAAATAAAATCAAGATATTTATTCATGTGAATGTGAAAGTGCGGAATTCCAAATAAATGCTATTTTATCCAAAATAATTGAAAATATGACTACAATACTTCAAGAATTGATGGGTGCAAAAATAGAAAATATTTTTGAAGATTTTGATGATTTTGATGTTTTTTATATTTTGGTTTTAATTTATTTTTGATGATGGAATTGGTGGTATATATAAGATGATCTATATACACTATACAATGTTATTTGAGTATAGCATATCTAAGGTTTCTTCAAAATCCAAGGAGGTTTTGAAGGATAATTCGGTTGTGGTGAAGGTAAGAACAAAAGGTGATGAATAAAAGGTAGTGATAACAAAAGCTTTGTTATAATGTAGAATAATGTAGGAAAATATTTTACTTTTATATGTGTAAAATTGATCATGTTACAAAATAAGATGTCAGAAGGATAAGAAGGTTCTTCATTCTTATCACTATCTTCCAAGTCTTGATAATATGGAGGGAGTATATGTGAAATATATGCATGGGTGTTATTTGGTAACCAAGGATGATCATATATGGATGAAGAAAAGTGATGGACAGAATGTAATTGTGACAATGGAGAATGTATAGAACTTGATGTTTCAATCGTTAAATATTCTTCAAATGGTGTTGGGTCACCATGTATGGTAACAATTTTATTTGGAAGTTCAAACTTTAAACATTGGTGAAGAGTAGAAGGGACAACCCTCATCGTATGAATCCAAGGACTTCTGAGAAGTAGGTTGTAAGGAGAAGAGCAATATGCTACATAAAATAAAATATCCAAGACCTTGGATCCAACATTAAGGGGAAAAATTATAGTACCTTGAGCTTCTTGAATTTCATTGTTAAAATATTTTACAATAAAATTTGATTCATTAAGATCTTATTCCTTTAATTTGAGTTTTTGGAATAATTGATAAGTGCATAAATCAAGAGAGGATCCATTATCTACCATGATAGTTTTGACAGGTGTTTCTTTACTAGATCATGTAATGTAAAGAGAGGAGTCTTCTTGTGGAGTAGAGGAAGGAATATCCTCATCATAGAATGAAATATGGTTAACCTCAAGAGGTCTTACACCATTAATTATATTCTTAGGGAAAATATCATGAGGAACAAATTGTTGGCTAGGTATCTTGAACAAAGTTTCCTTATCATAACTTTGTAATACTTCTAAAAGGATATCTTTGCTTGAGGATTAATCACTTGTTGTTGGCTATCAAAGTTGATTTGAAATTGAGATTTTGATTCTAAAGATGATCTTTCTATGCTTACATTCCATTTTGGATCATTCTCTAGAGCCAAAAATATTTTTGAAGGTTGGTCAAATGAGGAATCCATCTCTTGAATATTAGATTGAGTTGATTGAACTTGAGGTTGCTCATTTGTAGTTTCTATTACAATATTAGTAATATCATCATGATGGGATACATTAACATGCAATATTTGATTGGTTTTCTATTGTTGATAATTGAGTAGGGGTTCTTGGGATATCCCCATGTCTTGATTGATTATTGGTATTTGTTGTGTAGGAGTTTGAGTGTTTACTGGAGATTTATAATCAGTTGTAGATTGTAATTCTTTATATTAAAAAGACCCTTATCAATCAAATATTGAATTGCACATCTTAAATATTTACAATTTTGTGTCATATGTCCATCTACTCTATGATATTCACAATGTAGCTTAGGTTTAAACCAATCTGCTGTGGTATCAAGTTATCTTATGGAAGGGAGTTCAATCTTATTTGTATCAAGTAAATGCTTGAGAATTATATCCATTGGTTAATTGAGTTTTGTAAATGTACGTGATGAAGTATTTTGAGAGGTTTTTAATAAGTGCTTTAGGAGTTCAGTCATAAAAGGACCTAATGGTTTTTTACCTCTATTTTCTTTGTTATGGGTAGAATGATGATAGGAATATTGTGAAGTATTATGTAAGTGCATGGTAGGATTGGAAGAATAAGTATTTACTTGTTGAAATGGATGTGTTGTATTGAAAAAAGAATATTGAAGGGGTGGAGGAGGATTATATGTGGATTGATAGACATAATATGGATAATATGGGAGAATAGATAATATCATTATGAAGAGGATTGGAAAATAGATTGTCCTGTTGGGGTATGGATGAAAAATGAGAAAAGTGTGATGGAAGTGGTTTTGAATAGGGATGAGGTTGGTCATAATCAACAAATGTATTTGGCTGAATTCTTCCAACACTACTGATGGGCTCATATTGATAATCTCTCAAATACAAATGTGTGTGCAATTATACTTTTCATTCACCAATTTTGAGCAAGATAATTTGAATTAACCAAATGAATGTTCGTTGACCATGATTTATATGCATGTAAACGTACTAGACTATTGTGTAAGTTAGGCTATCAAGAGCTAGCTAATACATAAGCCGACATAGGTCTGTACAAAAGAAGGTTGCTAATGTGTCAGACATATCACCATGCTAGGGATTACGCAAGGCCAAGTGGGTTGGGCACAAACCCCCTGTTATGGAGCTTACCTCAAAGGTTTTCGAATAATTGAAAATTCCAGGGATTCAAGCTCATTCACCACTCTTTTCTTTTGAAGGGGTAGGGAGAGGGATTTATTGCATTTTGCTTTTTCCTTTTCTCTTTCTCTTCTTTTCTTCTCTCTCTCTTTTTTTTTTGTATTTTGCTTGGAACTTGAGATAATGCTGAAATATTGTTACGATGGTACAAAATGATATTTTTATTTTTCTCATTTTCTTTGACTTTTCTTTTTCTTCCTATGCTAGGGATACTTGCTCGGATTAGCTATAGAGCAAGGGATTTTTATTCTGGGTAGGGGTGAGCTTGTCCTTTTGTCAATTCTCAAATATTCTAGACCATGTGCATGATAGGATAGTAGGGGAAACTTTTCGCTCAAGAAACCACTTTTACTATGTATCATCATATTGAATTTGCAATGAAATCATTTTAATGTGAAAAGATATATTTGGTTCAAGTAAATAACAAGATCAGTTCTCTATGCTCAAAACTTTATTTAATTCAACTATGGAATTTGATATAAGAGAGATTAATAATCATACAAAATAAAATCAAGATATTTATTCATGTGAATGTGAAAGTATGGGATTCCAAATAAATGCTATTTTATCCAAAATAATTGAAAATATGACTGCAATACTTCAAGAATTGATGGGTGCAAAAATAGAAAATATTTTTGAAGATTTTGATGTTTTTTATATTTTGGTTTTAATTTATTTTTGATGATGGAATTGGTGGTATATATAAGATGATCTATATACACTATACAATGTTATTTGAGTATACCAATAAAATTTGATTCATTAAGATATTATTCCTTTGATTTGAGTTTTTGGAATAATTGATAAGTGCATAAATCAAGAGAGGAGCCATTATCTACCATGATAGTTTTGATAGGTGTTTCTTTACTAGATCCTATAATGTAAAGAGAGGAGTCTTCTTGTGGAGTAGAGGAAGGAATATCCTCATCACAGAATGAAATATGGTTAACCTCAAGAGGTCTTACACCATTAATTATATTCTTAGGGAAAATATCATGAGGAACAAATTTTTGGCTAGGTATCTTGAACAAAGTTTCCTTATCAGAACTTTGTAATACTTCTAAAAGGGATATCTTTGCTTGAGGATTAATCACTTGTTGTTGGGTATCAAAGTGGATTTCAAATTGAGATTTTTATTCTAAAGATGAGCTTTCTATGCTTACATTCCATTTTGGATCATTCTCTAGAGCCAAAGATAGTTTTGAAGGTTGGTCAAATGAGGAATCCATCTCTTGAATATTAGAATGAGTTGACTGAACTTGAGGTTGCTCATTTGTAGTTTTTGTTACAATATTAGTAATATCATCATGATGGGACACATTAACATGCAATATTTGATTAGTTTTCTATTGTTGATAATTGAGTAGGGGTTCTTGGGAGATCCCCATGTCTTGATTGATTACTATTATTTGTTGTGTAGGAGTTTGATTGTTTACTAGAGATTTATAATCAGTTGTAGATTGTAATTCCTTTATATTAAAAAGACCCTCATCAATCAAATATTGAATTGCACATCTTAAATCTTTACAATTTTGTGTCATCTTTCCATCTACTCTATGATATTCACAATGTAGCTTAGCTTTAAACCAATATGTTGAGATATCAAGTTGTCTTATGGAAGGGAGTTCAATATTATTTGTATCAAGTAAATGCTTGAGAATTATATCCATTGGCTGATTGAATTTTGTAAATGTACGTGATGAAGGTTTTCGAGAGGTTTTTAATAAGTGCCTTAGGAGTTCAGTCATAAAAGGACCTAATGGTTTTTTACCTCTCTTTTATTTGTTATGGGTAGAATGATGATAGGAAGATTGTGAAGTATTATGTGAGTGCATGGTAGGATTGGAAGAATAAGTATTTACTTTTTGAAATGGATGTGTTGTATTGAAAGAAGAATATTGAAGGGGTGGAGGAGGATTATATGTGGATTGATAGACATAATATGGATATATGGGAGAATAGATAATATCATTATGAAGAGGATTGGAAAAGGGATTGTCTTGTTGGGGTATGGATGAAAAATGAGAAAAGTGTGATGGAGGTGGTGTTGAATAGGGATGAGGTTGGTCATAATCAACAAATGTATTTGGCTGAATTCTTCCAACACTATTGATGGGCTCATATTGAGAATCTCTCAAATACAAATGTGTGTGCAATTGTATTGTTCATTCACCAATTTTGAGCAAGATAATTTGAATTAACCAAATGAATGTTCGTTGACCATGATTTATATGCATGTAACCGTACCAAACTACTGTGTAAGTTAGGTTATCAAGAGATAGCTAATACATAATCTAACATAGGTCTATACAAAAGAATGTCACTAATGTGATAGACATATCACCATGCTAGGGATTACCCAAGGCCAAGCGGGTTGGGCACAAACCACCTATTATGGGGCTTACCTCACAGTTTTTGAATAATTGAGAATTCCGAGGATTCAAGCTCATTCACCCTTATTTTATTTTCAAAGGGTAGGGAAAGGAATTTATTGCATTTTGCTTTTGCCTTTTATTTTTCTCTTCTTTTCTTCTCTCTCTTTTTTTTTTTGTATTTTTCTTGGAACTTGAAATAATGTTGAAATATTGCTGCGATGGTACAAAATGATATATATATTTTTTCATTTTCTTTGACTTTTGTTTTTCTTCCTATGCTAGGGATACTTTCTCAGATTAGGTTTGTAGAGCAAGGGATTTTTATTCTGGGTAGAGGTGAGCTTGTCCTTTCATCAATTCTCAAAGATTCTAGACCATGTGCATGATAGGATAGCAGGGGAAACTTTTTGCTCAAGAAACCACTTTTACTATGTAGCATCATATTGAATTTACAATGAAATCATTTTAATGTGAAAAGATATATTTGGTTCAAGTAAATAACAAGATCAGTTCTCTATGCTCAAAACTTTATTTAATTCAACTGTGGACTTTGATATAAGAGAGATTAATAATCATACAAAATAAAATAAAGATATTTATTCATGTGAATGTGAAAGTGCGGGATTCCAAATAAATGCTATTTTATCCAAAATAATTGAAAATATGACTACAATACTTCAAGAATTGATGGGTGCAAAAATAGAAAATGTTTTTGAATATTTTGATGATTTTGATGTTTTTTATATTTTGGTTTTAATTTATTTTTGATGATGGAATTGGTGGTATATATAAGATGATCTATATACACTATACAAGGTTATTTGAGTATAACATGTCCAAAGTTTCTTCAAAATCCAAGGAGGTTTTGAAGGATAATTTGGTTGTGGTGAAGGTAAGAACAAAAGGTGATGAATAAAAGGTAGTGATAACAAAAGCTTTGTTATAATGTAGAATAATGTAGCAAAAGATTTTACTTTCATATGTGTAAAATTGATCATGTTACAAAATAAGATGTCGAGGAAGGATAAGAAGGTTCTTCAATCTTATCACTATCTTCCAAGTCTTGATAATATGGAGGGAGTATATGTGAAAGATATGCACGGGTGTTATTTGGTAAACAAGGATGATCATATATGGATGAAGAAAAGTGATGGAGAAAAGGTAATTGTGACAATGGAGAATGTATAGAACTTGATGTTTCAATCGTTAAATATTCTTCAAATGGTGTTGGGTCTCCATGTATGGTAACAATTTTATTTGCAAGTTCAAAATTTAAACATTGGCGAAGAGTAGAAGGGACAACCCTCATCGTATGAATCCAAGGACTTATGAGAAGTAGGTTGTAAGGTGAAGGGAAATATGCTACATAAAACAAAGTATCCAGGATCTTGGATCCAATATTAAGGGGAAAAATTATAGTACCTTGAGCTTCTTGAATTTCATTTTTAAAATATTTTACAATAAAATTTGATTCATTAAGATCTTCTTCCTTTAATTTGAGTTTTTGGAACAATTGATAAGTGCATAAATCAAGAGAGGAGCCATTATCTACCATGATAGTTTTGACAGGTGTTTCTTTACTATATCCTATAATGTAAAGAGAGGAGTCTTCTTGTGGAGTAGAGGAAGAAATCTCCTTATCATACAATGAAATATGGTTAACCTCAAGAGGGCTTACACCATTAATTATATTCTTAGGGAAAATATCATGAGGAACAAATTGTTGGCTAGGTATCTTGAACAAAGTTTCCTTATCATAACTTTGTAATACTTCTAAAAGGGATATCTTTGCTTGAGGATTAATCACTTGTTGTTGGCTATCAAAGTGGATTTCAAATTGAGATTTTGATTCTAAAGATGAGCTTTCTATGCTTACATTCCATTTTGGATCATTCTCTAGAGCTAAAGATGGTTTTGAAGGTTGGTCAAATGAGGAATCCATCTCTTGAATATGAGATTGAGTTGATTGAACTTGAGGTTGCTCATTTGTAGTTTCTGTTACAATATTAGTAATATCATCGTGATAGGACACATTAACATGCAATATTTGATTGGTTTTCTATTTTTGATAATTGAGTAGGGGTTCTTGGGAGATCCCCATGTCTTGATTTATTATTGGTATTTGTTGTGTAGGAGTTTGATTGTTTACTGGAGATTTATAATCAGTTGTAGATTGTAATTCATTTATATTAAAAATACCCCCATCAATCAAATATTGAATTGCACATCTTAAATATTTACAATTTTGTGTCATATGTCCATCTACTCTATGATATTCACAATGTATCTCAGGTTCAATCCAATCTGTTGTGGTATCAAGTTGTCTTATGGAAGGGAGTTCAATCTTATTTGTATCAAGTAAATGCTTGAGAATTATATCCATTGGTTGATTGAGTTTTGTAAATGTACGTGATGAAGGTTTTCGTGATGTTTTTAATAAGTGCCTTAGGAGTTCAATCATAAAAGGACCTAATGGTTTTTTACCTCTCTTTTCTTTGTTATGGGTAGAATGATGATAGGAATATTGTGAAGTATTATGTGAGTGCATGGTAGGATTGGAAGAATAAGTATTT
Organism: Wollemia nobilis; assembly: GCA_028583015.1. Classification (NCBI taxonomy): domain Eukaryota; kingdom Viridiplantae; phylum Streptophyta; class Pinopsida; order Araucariales; family Araucariaceae; genus Wollemia; species Wollemia nobilis. Next base: position 11,791 of record JAQPPZ010016965.1, read on the forward strand.
ACTTGTTGAAATGGATGTGTTGTATTGAAAGAAGAATATTGAAGGGGTGGAGGAGAATTATATGTGGATTGATAGACATAATATGGATATGTGGTAGAATAGATAATATCATTATGAAGAGGATTGGAAAAGGGATTGTCCTGTTGGGGTATGGATGAAAAATGAGAAAAGTGTGATGGAGGTGGTGTTGAATAGGGATGAGATTGGTCATAATCAACAAATGTATTTGGCTGAATTCTTCCAACACTACTGATGGGCTCATATTGAGAATCTCTCAAATACAAATGTGTGTGCAATTGTATTTTTCGTTCACCAATTTTGAGCAAGATAATTTGAATTAACCAAATGAATGTTCGTTGACCATGATTTATATGCATGTAACCATACCAGACTACTGTGTAAGTTAGGTTATCAAGAGCTAGCTAATCCATAATCCAACATAGGTCTATACAAAAGAAGGTCGCTAATGTGTTAGACATATCACCATGCTAGGAATTACCCAAGGCCAAGCGGGTTGGGAACAAACCACCTGTTAAGGGGCTTACCTCACAGTTTTTTGAATAATTGAGAATTCCATGGATTCAAGCTCATTCACCCTTCTTTTATTTTCAAGGGGTAGGGAAAGGGATTTATTGCATTTTTCTTTTTCCTTTTCTTTTTCTCTTCTTTTCTTCTCTCTCTCTTTTTTTTTTTTGTATTTTGCTTGGAACTTGAGATAATGCTGAAATATTGTTGCGATGGTACAAAATGATATTTTTCTTTTTCTCATTTTCTTTGACTTTTATTTTTCTTCCTATTCTAGGGATACTTGCTCAAATTAGTAGTTGAGCAAAATATTTTTATTCTGTGTAGGGGTGAGCTTGTCCTTTTGTCAATTCTCAAAGATTCTAGACCATGTGCACGATAGGATAGCAGGGGAAACTTTTCGCTCAAGAAACTACTTTTACTATGTAGCATCATATTGAATTTGCAATGAAATCATTTTAATGTGAAAAGATATATTTGGTTCAAGTAAATAGAAAAATCAGTTCTCTATGCTCAAAACATTATTTAATTGAACTATGGAATTTGATATAAGAGAGATTAATAATCATACAAAATAAAATCAAGATATTTATTCATGTGAATGTGAAAGTGCGGAATTCCAAATAAATGCTATTTATCCAAAATAATTGAAAATATGACTGCAATACTTCAAGAATTGATGGGTGCAAAAATAGAAAATGTTTTTGAAGATTTTGATGATTTTGATGTTTTTTATATTTTGGTTTTAATTTATTTTTGATGATGGAATTGGTGGTATATATAAGATGATCTATATACACTATACAATGTTATTTGAGTATACCAATAAAATTTGATTCATTAAGATATTCTTCCTTTAATTTGAGTTTTTGGAATAATTGATAAGTGCATAAATCAAGAGAGGAGCCATTATCTACCATGATAGTTTTGGCAGGTGTTTCTTTACTAGATCTTGTAATGTAAAGAGAGGAGCCTTCTTGTGGAGTAGAGGAAGGAATCTCATCATCATAGAATGAAATATGGTTAACCTCAATAGGGCTTACACCATTAATTATATTCTTAGGGAAAATATCATGAGGAACAATTTGTTGGCTAGGTATCTTGAACAAAGTTTCCTTATCATAACTTTGTAATACTTCTAAAAGGGATATCTTTGCTTGAGGATTAATCACTTGTTGTTGGGTATCAAAGTGGATTTAAAATTGAGATTTTTATTCTAAAGATGAGCTTTCTATGCTTACATTCCATTTTGGATCATTCTCTAGAGCCAAAGATAGTTTTGAAGGTTGGTCAAATGAGGAATCCATCTCTTGAATATCAGATTGAGTTGATTGAACTTTAGGTTGCTCATTTGTAGTTTCTGTTACAATATTAGTAATATCATCATGATGGGACACATTAACATGCAATATTTGATTGGTTTTTTGTTGTTGATAATTGAGTAGGGGTTCTTGGGAGATCCCCATGTCTTGATTGATTATTGTTATTTTTTGTGTAGGAGTTTGATTGTTTACTGGAGATTTATAATTAGTTGTAGATTGTAATTCCTTTATATTAAAAAGACCCTCATCAATCAAATATTGAATTGCACATCTTAAATCTTTACAATTTTGTGTCATATGTCCATCTACTCTATGATATTCACAATGTAGCTTAGCTTTAAACCAATCTGTTGAGATATCAAGTTGTCTTATGGAAGGGAGTTCAATCTTATTTGTATCAAGTAAATGCTTGAGAATTATATCCATTGGTTGATTGAGTTTTTTAAATGTACGTGATGAAGGTTTTCGAGAGGTTTTTAATAAGTGCCTTAGGAGTTCAGTCATAAAAGGACCTAATGGTTTTTTACCTCTCTTTTCTTTGTTATGGGTAGAATGATGATAGGAAGATTGTGAAGTATTATGTGAGTGCATGGTAGGATTGGAAGAATAAGTATTTACTTTTTGAAATGGATGTGTTGTATTGAAAGAAGAATATTGAAGAGGTGGAGGAGGATTATATGTGGATTGATAGACATAATATGGATATATGGGAGAATAGATAATATCATTATGAAGAGGATTGGAAAAGGAATTGTCCTGTTGGGGTATGGATGAAAAATGAGAAAAGTGTGATGGAGGTGGTGTTGAATAGGGATGAGGTTGGTCATAATCAACAAATGTATTTGGCTGAATTCTTCCAACACTATTGATGGGCTCATATTGAGAATCTCTCAAATACAAATGTGTGTGCAATTGTATTGTTCGTTCACCAATTTTGAGCAAGATAATTTGAATTAACGAAATGAATGTTCGTTGACCATGATTTATATGCATGTAACCATACCAGACTACTGTGTAAGTTAGGTTATCAAGAGATAGCTAATACATAATTTGACATAGGTCTATGCAAAATAAGGTCACTAATGTGACAGACATATCACCATGCTACGGATTACCCAAGGCCAAGCGGGTTGGGCACAAACCACCTGTTATGGGGCTTACCTCATAGTTTTTCGAATAATTGAGAATTCCAGGGATTCAAGATCATTCACCCTTCTTTTATTTTCAAGGGGTAGGGAAAGGGATTTATTGCATTTTGATTTTGCCTTTTCTTTTTCTCTTCTTTTCTTCTCTCTTTTTTTTTTTTTGTATTTTTCTTGGAACTTGAAATAATGTTGAATTATTGCTGTGATGGTACAAAATGATATTTTTCTTTTTTTCATTTTCTTTGACTTTTGTTTTTCTTCCTATGCTAGGGATACTTGCTCGGATTAGATTTAGAGCAAGGGATTTTTATTCTGGGTAGGGGTGAGCTTGTCCTTTTGTCAATTCTCAAAGATTCTATACCATGTGCATGATAGGATAGCAGGGGAAACTTTTCAATCAAGAAACCACTTTTACTATGTAGCATCATATAAAATTTACAATGAAATCATTTTAATGTGAAAAGATATATTTGGTTCAAGTAAATAACAAGATCAGTTCTCTATGCTCAAAAATTTATTTAATTCAACTATGGACTTTGATATAAGAGAGATTAATAATCATACAAAATAAAATAAAGATATTTATTCATGTGAATGTGAAAGTGCGGGATTCCAAATAAATGCTATTTTATCCAAAATAATTGAAAATATGAATGCAATACTTTAAGAATTGATGGGTGCAAAAATAGAAAATGTTTTTGAAGATTTTGAGGATTTTGATGTTTTTTATATTTTGGTTTTAATTTATTTTTGATGATGGAATTGGTGGTATATATAAGATGATGTATATACACTATACAAGGTTATTTGAGTATAACATGTCTAAGGTTTCTTTAAAATCCAAGGAGGTTTTTAAGGATAATTCGGTTGAAGTGAAGGTAAGAACAAAAGGTGATAAATAAAAGGTAGTGATAACAAAAACTTTGTTATAATGTAGAATAATGTAGCAAAATATTTTACTTTCACATGTGTAAAATTGATCATGTTACAAAATAAGATGTCAGAAGGATAAGAAGGTTCTTCAATCTTATCACTATTTTCCAAGTCTTGATAATATGGAGGGAGTATATGTGATGGAGGTGGTGTTGAATAGGGATGAGGTTGGTCATAATCAACAAATGTATTTGGTTGAATGCTTCCAACAATACTGATGGGCTCATATTGAGAATCTCTCAAATACAAATGTGTGTGCAATTGTATTTTTCGTTCACCAATTTTGAGCAAGATAATTTGAATTAACCAAATGAATGTTCGTTGACCATGATTTATATGCATGTAACCATACCAGATTATTGTGTAAGTTAGGTTATCAAGAGCTAGCTAATCCATAAGCCGACATAGGTCTATACAAAATAAGGTCATTAATGTGTCAGACATATCACCATGCTAGGGATTACCCAAGGCCAAGCGGGTTGGGCACAAACCACCTGTTATGGGGCTTACCTCACTATTTTTCGAATAATTGAGAATTCCAGGGATTCAAGCTCATTCACTCTTATTTTCTTTTCAAGGGGTAGGGAAAGGGATTTATTGCATTTTGCTTTTGCCTTTTCTTTTTCTCTTCTTTTCTTATCTCTCTCTTTTTTTTTTTTTTTTGTATTTTTCTTGGAACTTGAGATAATGCTGAAATATTGCTACGATGGTACAAAATGATATTTTTTTTTTCTCATTTTCTTTGGCTTTTCTTTTTCTTCCTATGCTAGGGATACTTGCTCAGATTAGCTGTAGAGCAAGGGATTTTTATTTTGGATAGTGGTGAGCTTGTCCTTTTGTCAATTCTCAAAGATTCTAGACCATGTGCATGATATGATAGCAAGGGAAACTTTTCAATCAAGAAACCGCTTTTAATATGTAGCATCATATTGAATTTGCAATGAAATCATTTTAATGTGAAAAGATATATTTGGTTCAAGTAAATAACAATATCAGTTCTCTATGATCAAAACTTTATTTAATTCAACTGTTGACTTTGATATAAGAGAGATTAATAGTCATACAAAATAAAATCAAGATATTTATTCATGTGAATGTGAAAGTGTGGGATTCCAAATAAATGCTATTTTATCCAAAATAATTTAAAATATGACTGCAATACTTCAAGAATTGATGGGTGCAAAAATAGAAAATGTTTTTGAAGATTTTGATGATTTTGATGTTTTTTATAGTTTGGTTTTAATTTATTTTTGATGATGGAATTGGTGGTATATATAAGATGATCTATATACACTATACAAGGTTATTTGAGTATAGCATGTCTAAGGTTGCTTCAAAATACAAGGAGGTTTTGAAGGATAATTCGGTTGTGGTGAAGGTAAGAACAAAAGGTGATGAATAAAAGGTAGTGATAACAAAAGCTTTGTTATAATGTAGAATAATGTAGGAAAATATTTTACTTTTATGTGTAAAATTGATCATGTTACAAAATAAGATGTCAGAAGGATAAGAAGGTTCTTCATTCTTATCACTATCTTCCAAGTCTTGATAATATGGAGGGAGTATATGTGAAAGATATGCATGGGTGTTATTTGGTAAACAAGGATGATCATATATGGATGAAAAAAAGTGATGGACATAATGTAATTGTGACAATGGAGAATGTATAGAACTTGATGTTTCAATCGTTAAATATTCTTCAAATGGTGTTGGGTCACCATGTATGGTAACAATTTTATTTGCAAGTACAAAATTTAAACATTGGTGAAGAGTAGAAGGGACAACCCTCATCGTATGAATCCAAGGACTTCTGAGAAGTAGGTTGTAAGGAGAAGAGCAATATGCTACATAAAATAAAGTATCCAGGACCTTGGATCCAATATTAAGGGGAAAAATTATAGTACCTTGAGCTTCTTGAATTTCATTGTTAAAATATTTTACAATAAAATTTGATTCATTAAGATCTTATTCCTTTAATTTGAGTTTTTGGAATAATTGATAAGTGCATAATTCAAGAGAGGAGCCATTATCTACGATGATAGTTTTGACAAGTGTTTCTTTACTAGATCATGTAATGTAAAGAGAGGAGTCTTCTTGTGGAGTAGAGGAAGGAATCTCCTCATCATAAAATGAAATATGGTTAACCTCAAGAGGTCTTACACCATTAATTATATTCTTAGGGAAAATATCATGAGGAACAAATTGTTGGCTAGGTAGCTTGAACAAAGTTTCCTTATCATAACTTTGTAATACTTCTAAAAGGATATCTTTGCTTGAGGATTAATCACTTGTTGTTGGCTATCAAAGTTGATTTGAAATTTAGATTTTGATTCTAAAGATGAGCTTTCTATGCTTACATTCCATTTTGGATCATTTTCTAGAGCCAAAAATAGTTTTGAAGGTTGGTCAAATGAGGAATCCATCTCTTTAATATCAGATTGAGTTGATTGAACTTGAGGTTGCTCCTTTGTAGTTTCTATTACAATATTAGTAATATCATCGTGATGGGACACATTAACATGCAATATTTGATTGGTTTTATATTGTTGATAATTGAGTAGGGGTTCTTGGGAGTTCACCATGTCTTGATTGATTATTGGTATTTGTTGTGTAGGAGTTTGATTGTTTACTGGAGATTTATAATCAGTTGTAGATTGTAATTCCTTTATATTAAAAAGACCCTTATCAATCAAATATTGAATTGCACATCTTAAATCTTTACAATTTTGTGTCATATGTCCATCTACTCTATGATATTCACAATGTAGCTTAGGTTTAAACCAATCTGCTGTGGTATCAAGTTGTCTTATGGAAGGGAGTTCAATCTTATTTGTATCAAGTAAATGCTTGAGAATTATATCCATTGGTTAATTGAGTTTTGTAAATGTACGTGATGAAGGTTTTCGAGAGGTTTTAATAAGTGGTTTAGGAGTTCTGTCATAAAAGGACCTAATGGTTTTTTACCTCTCTTTTCTTTATTATGGGTACAATTATGATAGGAAGATTGTGAAGTATTATGTGAGTGCATGGTAGGATTGGAAGAATAAGTATTTACTTGTTGAAATGGATGTGTTGTATTGAAAAAAGAATATTGAAGGAGTGGAGGAGGATTATATGTGGATTGATAGACATAATATGGATATATGGGAGAATAGATAATATCATTATGAAGAGGATTGGAAAAGGGATTGTCCTGTTGGGGTATGGATGAAAAATGAAAAAAGTGTGATGGAAGTGGTTTTGAATAGGGATGAGGTTGGTCATAATCAACAAATGTATTTGGCTGAATTCTTCCAACACTACTGATGGGATCATATTGAGAATCTCTCAAATTCAAATGTGTGTGCAATTGTACTTTTCATTCACCAATTTTGAGCAAGATAATTTTAATTAACCAAATGAATGTTCGTTGACCATGATTTATATGCATGTAAACGTACCAGACTACTGTGTAAGTTAGGTTATCAAGAGCTAGCTAATACATAAGTGGACATAGGTCTATACAAAAGAAGGTTGGTAATGTGTCAGACATATCACCACCCTAGGGATTACGCAAGGCCAAGTCTATTGGGCACAAACCCCCTGTTATGGAGCTTACCTCAAAGGTTTTCGAATAATTGAAAATTCCAGGGATTCAAGCTCATTCACCATTCTTTTCTTTTCAAGGGGTAGGGAAAGGGATTTATTGCATTTTTCTTTTGTTTTTTATTTTTCTCTTCTTTTCTTCTCTCTCTCTTTTTTTTTTTGTATTTTGCTTGGAACTTGAGATAATGTTGAAATATTGCTACGATGGTACAAAATGATATTTTTCTTTTTCTCATTTTCTTTGACTTTTCTTTTTCTTCCTATGCTAGGGATACTTGCTCGGATTAGCTTTAGAGCAAGGGATTTTTATTCTGGGTAGGGGTGAGATTGTCCTTTTGTCAATTCTCAAAGATTCTAGACCATGTGCATGATAGGATAGCAGGGGAAACTTTTCCCTCAAGAAACCACTTTTACTATGTAGCATCATATTGAATTTGCAATGAAATCATTTTAATGTGAAAAGATATATTTGGTTCAAGTAAATAACAAGATCAGTTCTCTATGCTCAAAACTTTATTTAATTCAACTATGGACTTTGATATAAGAGAGATTAATAATCATACAAAATAAAATCAAGATATTTATTCATGTGAATGTGAAAGTACGAGATTCCAAATAAATGCTATTTTATCCAAAATAATTGAAAATATGACTACAATACTTCAAGAATTGATGGGTGCAAAAATAGAAAATGTTTTTGAAGATTTTGATGATTTTGATGTTTTTTATATTTTGGTTTTAATTTATTTTTTATGATGGAATTGGTGGTATATATAAGATGATCTATATACACTATACAAGGTTATTTGAGTATACCATGTCTAAGGTTGCTTGAAAATCCAAGGAGGTTTTGAAGGATAATTCGGTTGTGGTGAAGGTAAGAACAAATGGTGATGAATAAAAGGTAGTGATAACAAAAGCTTTGTTATAATGTAGAATAATGTAGGAAAATATTTTACTTTTATATGTGTAAAATTGATCATGTTACAAAATAAGATGTCAGAAGGATAAGAAGGTTCTTCATTCTTATCACTATCTTCCAAGTCTTGATAATATGGAGGGAGTATATGTGAAAGATATGCACAAGTGTTATTTGGTAAACAAGGATGATCATATATGGATGAAGAAAAGTGATGGACAGAATGTAATTGTTACAATGGAGAATGTATAGAACTTGATGTTTCAATCGTTAAATATTCTTCAAATGGTGTTGGGTCACCATGTATGGTAACTATTTTATTTGCAAGTTCAAACTTTAAATATTGGTGAAGAGTAGAAGGGACAACCCTCATCGTATGAATCCAAGGACTTCTGAGAAGTAGGTAGTAAGGTGAAGGGCAATATGCTACATAAAACAAAGTATCCAGGATCTTAGATCCAATATTAAGGGGAAAAATTATAGTACCTTGAGCTTCTTGAATTTCATTGTTAAAATATTTTACAATAAAATTTGATTCATTAAGATCTTCTTCCTTTAATTTGAGTTTTTGGAATAATTGATAAGTTCATAAATCAAGAGAAGAGCCATTATCTACCATGATAGTTTTGACAGGTGTTTCTTTACTAGATCCTATAATGTAAAGAGAGGAGTCTTCTTGTGGAGTAGAGGAAGGAATCTCCTCATCATAGAATGAAATATGGTTAACCTCAAGAGGGCTTACACCATTAATTATATTTTTAGGGAAAATATCATGAGGAACAAATTGTTGGCTAGGTATCTTGAACAAAGTTTCCTTATGAGAACTTTGTAATACTTCTAAAAGAGATTTTGATTCTAAATATGAGCTTTCTATGCTTACATTCCATTTTGGATCATTCTCTAGAGCCAAAGATAGTTTTGAAGGTTGGTCAAATGAGAATCCATCTCTTGAATATCATATTAAGTTGATTGAACTTGAGTTTGCTCATTTGTAGTTTTTGTTACAATATTAGTAATATCATCATGATGGGACACATTAACATGCAATATTTGATTGGTTTTCTATTATTGATAATTGAGTAGGGGTTCTTGGGAGATCCCCATGTCTTGATTGATTATTGGTATTTGTTGTGTACGAGTTTGATTGTTTACTGGAGATTTATAATAAGTTGTAGATTGTAATTCCTTTATATTAAAAAGACCCTCATCAATAAAATCTTGAATTGCACATATTAAATATTTACAATTTTGTGTCATATGTCCATATACTCTATGATATTCACAATGTAGCTTAGGTTTAAACCAATTTGCTGTTGTATCAAGTTGTCTTATGGAAGGGAGTTCAATCTTATTTGTATCAAGTAAATTCTTGAGAATTATATCCATTGGTTGATTGAGTTTTGTAAATGTACGTGATGAGGGTTTTTGAGAGGTTTTTAATAAGTGCCTTAAGATTTTAGTCATAAAAGGACCTAATGGTTTTTTACCTCTCTTTTCTTTGTTATGGGTATAATGATGATAGGAAGATTGTGAAGTATTATGTGAGTGCATGGTAGGATTGGAAGAATAAGTATTTACTTGTTGAAATGGATGTGTTGTATTGAAAGAAGAATATTGAAGGGGTGGAGGAGGATTATATGTGTATTGATAGACATAATATGGATATATAGGAGAATAGATAATATCATTATGAAGAGGATTGGAAAAGGGATTTTCCTGTTGGGGTATGGATGAAAAATGAGAAAAGTGTGATGGAGGTGGTGTTGAATGGGGATGAGGTTGGTCATAATCAACAAATGTATTTGGCTGAATTCTTCCAACACTACTAATGGTATCATATTGAGAATCTCTAAAATACAAATGTGTGTGCAATTTTATTTTTTGTTCACCAATTTTGAGCAAGATAATTTGAATTAACCAAATGAATGTTTCTTGACCATGATTTATATGCATGTAACCGTACCAGACTATTGTGTAAGTTAGGTTATCAAGAGCTAGCTAATCCATAAGCTGACATAGGTCTATACAAAAGAAGGTCGCTAATGTGGCAGACATATCACCATGCTAGGGATTACCCAAGGCCAAGCGGGTTGGGCACAAACCACATGTTATGGGGCTTACCTCACAGTTTTTTGAATAATTGAGAATTCCAGGGATTCAAGCTCATTCACTCTTCTTTTATTTTCAAGGTGTATGGAAAGGGATTTATTGCATTTTGCTTTTGCCTTTTCTTTTTCTCTTCTTTTCTTCTCTCTCTCTATTTTTTTTTTTTTTTTTTTTTTGTATTTTGCTTGGAACTTGAGATAATGCTGAAATATTGCTACGATGGTACAAAATGATATTTTTCTTTTTCTCATTTTCTTTGAATTTTTTTTTCTTCCTATGCTAGGGATACTTGCTCGGATTAGCTGTAGAGCAAGGGATTTTTATTCTGGGTAGTGGTGAGCTTGTCCTTTTGTCAATTCTCAAAGATTCTAGACCATGTGCATGATAGGATAGCAAGGGAAAATTTTCAATCAAGAAACCACTTTTAATATGTAGCATCATATTTAATTTTCAATGAAATCATTTTAATGTGAAAAGATATATTTGGTTCAAGTAAATAACAAGATCAGTTCTCTATGATCAAAACTTTATTTAATTCAACTGTGGACTTTGATATAAGAGAGATTAATAATCATACAAAATAAAATAAAGATATTTATTCATGTGAATGTGAAAGTGCGGGATTCCAAATAAATGCTATTTTATCCAAAATAATTGAAAGTATGACTGCAATACTTCAAGAATTGATGGGTGCAAAAATAGAAAATGTTTTTGAAGATTTTGATGTTTTTTATATTTTGGTTTTAATTTATTTTTGATGATGGAATTGGTGGTATATATAAGATGATCTATATACACTATACAATGTTATTTGAGTATAGCATGTCTAAAGTTACTTCAAAATACAAGGAGGTTTTGAAGGATAATTCAGTTGTGGTGAAGGTAAGAACAAAAGGTGATGAATAAAAGGTAGTGATAACAAAAGATTTGTTATAATGTAGAATAATGTAGGAAAAGATTTTACTTTTATATGTTTAAAATTGATCATGTTAGAAAATAAGATGTCAGAAGGATAAGAAGGTTCTTCATTCTTATCACTATCTTCCAAGTCTTGATAATATGGAGGGATTATATGTGAAAGATATGCACGGGTGTTATTTGGTAAACAAGGATGAACATAAATGGATGAAGAAAAGTGATGGATAGAAGGTAATTGTGACAATGGAGAATGTATAGAACTTGATATTTCAATCGTTAAATATTCTTCAAATGGTGTTGGGTCACCATGTATGGTAACAATTTTATATGCAAGTTCAAACTTTAAACATTGGTGAAGAGTAGAAGGGACAACCCTCATCGTATGAATACAGGGACTTCTAAGAAGTAGGTTGTAAGGGGAACGACAATATGCTACATAAAACAAAGTATCCAGGATCTTGGATCCAATGTTAAGGGGAAAAATTATAGTACCTTGAGCTTATTGAATTTCATTGTTAAAATATTTTACAATAACATTTGATTCATTAAGATCTTCTTCCTTTAATTTGAGTTTTGGAATAATTGATAAGTGCATAAATAAGGAGAGGAGCCATTATCTACCATGATAGTTTTGACAAGTGTTTCTTTACTAGATCCTGTAATGTAAAAAGAGGAGTCTTCTTGTGGAGTAGAGGAATGAATCTCCTCATCATAGAATGAAATATGGTTAACCTCAAGAGGGCTTACACCATTAATTATATTCTTAGGGAAAATATCATGAGGAACAAATTGTTGGCTAGGTATCTTGAACAAAGTTTCCTTATCAGAACTTTGTAATACTTCTAAAAGGGATATCTTTGCTTGAGGATTAATCACTTGTTGTTGGCTATCAAAGTGGATTTCAAATTGAGATTTTGATTCTAAAGATGAGCTTTTTATGCTTAAATTCCATTTTGGATCATTCTCTAGAGCCAAATATAGTTTTGAAGGTTGGTCAAACAAGGAATCCATCTCTTGAATATCATATTGAGTTGATTGAACTTGAGGTTGCTCTTTTGTGGTTTATGTTACAATATTAGTAATATCATAATTATGGGACACATTAACATGCAATATTTTATTGGTTTTCTATTGTTGATAATTGAGTAGGGTTTCTTGGGAGATCCCCATGTCTTGATTGATTATTGGTATTTTTTTTGCAAGAGTTTGATTGTTTACAGGAGATTTATAATCAGTTGTAGATTGTAATTCCTTTATATTAAAAATACCCTCATCAATCAAATCTTGAATTGCACATCTTAAATCTTTACAATTTTGTGTCATATGTCCATCTAATCTATGATATTCACAATGTAGCTCAAGTTTAAACCAATCTGCTGTGGTATCAATTTGTCTTATGGAAGGGAGTTCAATCTTATTTGTATCAAGTAAATGCTTGAGAATTATATCCATTGGTTGATTGAGTTTTGTAAATGTACGTGATGAAGGTTTTTGAGAGGATAAGTTCCTTAGTAGTTCAGTCATAAAAGGACCTAATGTTTTTTTACCTCTCTTTTCTTTGTTATGGGTAGAATGATGATAGGAAGATTGTGAAGTATTATGTGAGTGCATGGTAGGATTGGAAGAATAATTATTTACTTGTTGAAATGGATGTGTTGTATTGAAAGAAGAATATTGAAGGGGTGGAGGAGGATTGTATGTGGATTGATAGACATAATATGGATATATGGGAGAATAGATAATATCATTATGAAGAGGACTGGAAAAGGGATTGTCTTGTTGGGGTATGGATGAAAAATGAGAAAAGTGTGATGGAGGTGGTGTTGAATAGGGATGAGGTTGGTCATAATCAACAAATGTATTTGGTTGAATGCTTCCAACAATACTGATGGGCTCATATTGAGAATCTCTCAAATACAAATGTGTGTGCAATTGTATTTTTCGTTCACCAATTTTGAGCAAGATAATTTGAATTAACCAAATGAATGTTCGTTGACCATGATTTATATGCATGTAACCATACCAGATTATTGTGTAAGTTAGGTTATCAAGAGCTATCTAATCCATAAGCCGACATAGGTCTATAAAAAATAAGGTCACTAATGTGTCAGACATATTACCATGCTAGGTATTACCCAAGGCCAAGCGGGTTGGGCACAAACCACCTGTTATGGGGCTTACCTCACAGTTTTTTGAATAATTGAGAATTCTAGGGATTCAAGCTCATTCACCCTTCTTTTATTTTCAAGGGGTAGGGAAAGGGATTTATTGCATTTTGCTTTTGCCTTTTCTTTTTCTCTTCTTTTCTTATCTCTCTCTTTTTTTTTTTTTTTTTTTTGTATTTTGCTTGGAACTTGAGATGATGCTGAAATATTGCTACGTTGGTACAAAATGATATTTTTCTTTTTCTCATTTTCTTTGACTTTTATTTTTCTTCCTATGCTAGGGATACTTGCTCGGATTAGCTGTAGAGCAAGGGATTTTTATTTTGGGTAGTGGTGAGCTTGTCATTTTGTCAATTCTCAAAGATTCTAGACCATGTGCATGATAGGATAGCAGGGGAAACTTTTCAATCAAGAAACCACTTTTAATATGCAGCATCATATTGAATTTGCAATGAAATAATTTTAATGTGAAAAGATATATTTGGTTCAAGTAAATAACAAGATCAGTTCTCTATGATCAAAACTTTATTTAATTCAACTGTTGACTTTGATATAAGAGAGATTAATAGTCATACAAAATAAAATCAAGATATTTATTCATGTGAATGTGAAAGTGTGGGATTCCAAATAAATGCTATTTTATCCAAAATAATTTAAAATATGACTGCAATACTTCAAGAATTGATGGGTGCAAAAATAGAAAATGTTTTTGAATATTTTGATGATTTTGATGTTTTTTATAGTTTGGTTTTAATTTATTTTTGATGATGGAATTGGTGGCATATATAAGATGATCTATATACACTATACAAGGTTATTTGAGTATAGCATGTCTAAGGTTGCTTCAAAATACAAGGAGGTTTTGAAGGATAATTCGGTTGTGGTGAAGGTAAGAACAAAAGGTGATGAATAAAAGGTAGTGATAACAAAAGCTTTGTTATAATGTAGAATAATGTAGGAAAATATATTACTTTTATGTGTAAAATTGATCATGTTACAAAATAAGATGTTAGAAGGATAAGAAGGTTCTTCATTCTTATCACTATCTTCCAAGTATTGATAATTTGGAGGAAGTATATGTGAAAAATATGCATGGGTGTTATTTAGTAAACAAGGATGATCATATATGGATGAAGAAAAGTGATGGACAGAATGTAATTGTGACAATGGAGAATGTATAGAACTTGATGTTTCAATCGTTAAATATTCTTTAAATGGTGTTGGGTCACCATGTATGGTAACAATTTTATTTGGAAGTTCAAACTTTAAACATTGGTGAAGAGTAGAAGGGACAACCCTCATCGTATGAATCCAAGGACTTCTGAGAAGTAGGTTGTAAGGAGAAGGGCAATATGCTACATAAAATAAAGTATCCAGGATCTTGTATCCAATATTAAGGGGGAAAATTATAGTACCTTGAGATTCTTGAATTTCATTGTTAAAATATTTTATAATAAAATTTGATTCATTAAGATCTTATTCTTTTAATTTGAGTTTTTGGAATAATTGATAAGTGCATAAATCAAGAGAGGAGCCATTATCTACCATGATAGTTTTGACAGGTGTTTCTTTACTAGATCCTGTAATGTAAAGAGAGGAGTCTTCTTATGGAGTAGAGGAAGGAATCTCCTCATCATAGAATGAAATATGGTTAACCTCAAGAGGTCTTACACCATTAATTATATTCTTAGGGAAAATATCATGCGAAACAAATTGTTGGCTAGGTATCTTGAATAAAGTTTCCTTATGAGAACTTTGTAATACTTCTAAAAGGGATATCTTTGCTTGAGGATTAATCACTTGTTGTTGGCTATCAAAGTGGATTTCAAATTGAGAATTTGATTCTAAAGATGAGCTTTCTATGCTTACATTCCATTTTGGATCATTCTCTAGAGCCAAAGATAGTTTTGAAGGTTGGTCAAATGAGGAATCCATCTCTTGAATATCAGATTGAGTTGATTGAACTTGAGGTTGCTCATTTGTAGTTTCTGTTACAATATTAGTATTATCATCTTGATGGGACACATTAACATGCAATATTTGATTGGTTTTCTATTGTTGATAATTGAGTAGGGGTTCTTGGGAGATCCCCATGTCTTGATTGATTATTGGTATTTGTTGTGTAGGAGTTTGATTGTTTACTAGAGATTTATAATAAGTTGTAGATTGTAATTCCTTTATATTAAAAAGACCCTCATCAATAAAATCTTGAATTGCACATATTAAATATTTACAATTTTGTGTCATATGTCCATCTACTCTATGATATTCACAATGTGGCTCAGCTTTAAACCAATCTATTGAGATATCAAGTTGTCTTATGGAAGGGAGTTCAATCTTATTTGTATCAAGTAAATGCTTGAGAATTATATCCATTGGTTGATTGAGTTTTGTAAATGTACATGATGAAGGCTTTCGAGAGGTTTTTAATAAGTGCCTTAGGAGTTCAGTCATAAAAGGACCTAATGGTTTTTTACCTCTCTTTTCTTTGTTATGGGTAGAATGATGATAGGAAGATTTTGATGCAAGAGCATCCAGCAACACTAGTAGCAAAAGCATCAAATTGTGAGAGAGCCACTTCTGAAGAGTCGGCTCGGGAAGAAAAAGTAGAAGGCAAGGAGAAAGTCCAGCAGAAGGGGCTACGGTTTCGTGACATGTCGTGAAATCACAACAGTTTTCCAGAGAGAAAATGGTGCAGAAGGGGCCATGATTTCGTGACATGTCACGAAATCATGACAGTCACGAAATCATGACAGTCACGAAATCACGATAGTGGAGCAGAGGCAGAAGCAGTAGTGAAGATCAACAACAAAATTGCAATGTCGCGATTTCACAACATCACGAAATTATGATGTTTCAGTGAGGCGAAGGCAGAATCTGGGGGCGAAATCGTGACATCATGATTTTGTGATGTCATAAAATCATGACGTCGGAGTAGCAGCAGAGGAGCGCAGCAGGGTTGTCATGATTTCGCAACTTGTCATGAAATCATGACTGTCGCGAAATCACGATGAAGCAGAGTAGCCATAGA
The DNA here is from genome assembly GCA_028583015.1 of Wollemia nobilis. Classification (NCBI taxonomy): domain Eukaryota; kingdom Viridiplantae; phylum Streptophyta; class Pinopsida; order Araucariales; family Araucariaceae; genus Wollemia; species Wollemia nobilis. The sequence continues at coordinate 28,440 of JAQPPZ010016965.1, forward strand.
GGGAAGCAGATGGCATGTCATGATTTTGTGACATGTTGCAAAATCATGACTGTCATGAAATCGTGACATGGAAGACAGTAGCAGATGGGGGCAGTGGGAGTGTCATGATTTCGTGACACGTCATGAAATCATGACTATCACAAAATCATGACACAAAGTCGAAGGGAAGGCAAAGAAGCAGGGACGTCATGATATCGTGACGTTGCGATATCGCGACGTCGTGATATCATGACAAAATTATAAAAGGCAAGGCATGGCGAGAGATGGTCATGATATCGCGACATGTCACGATATCATGACCAAAATGACGAAGAAGTGCAGGGAGGCCAGGACATCGCGATATCATGATAGAGAGAGAAGAAGGCGCAGGAGAAAGAGAAAGAGATGGTAGGAACAGTATTTTTAGGGACCATTCGAGAACGACACGTGGCAGAAGCAGGAGTCAAAGCAGGGGATTCCAAGAGCATGGGAGATGAGAAGGATGGGTGCATAGAATTTTTTGATAGATTCAGAGTTGACAGGGCCGTGCGGAGTGCGGGAATTTAATCGGGTTGGTGTCCCGATTTATGTGAAGAATGTTTCGGAGGGAAAATTAAATCGGGTTGGTGAACCCATTTTTGAAAGTTGTTTTCAGAGGGTCGGGGCCTCTATAAAAACCTAGTTGGTTGTATTTATCGGGACGGTGGATCGGGGAAATGCACTTAGAGCATAGGAGTGAGGAAGAAGAGAACCGAGCCGAGGGCCAGTGATTGTAAACCTATAGGCTATTTATTTTTGCATGTAATTTCTAGATTTGTTGAATGAAAATGTGGGGTTAGCAGAAGTGTGCTTTCCCGGTGCCCCGTCAGTGGTATCAGAGCAAATGTTCCTGAGTGTGTAGTAGATCCGTCGAAGGTGAGGCAGTTGCACCAGGACATGCGGGAGGGTTCTGAGAGAGAGTGATTTAAGATCCCGGACGTGTTAGCAGATCATCGAACGTGAGGCAGCTACACCAGACCATTAAAGCTTTATAAGAAAAGCAAGAAAAATGCATTCCTGAAGAAGACAAGATAGCAAGGAGGATATGGTGTCAGAGGAAGAAGTATTAGCTTTGCAACAATAATTAAAAGCATTGAAAAAATAATGGCTTGAGATAAAGTTATGAGAGCAAGAGGAACAACAAAGAAGGCATGAAGAAAGAAAGAGAAAGAAAAAGGAGTTAAAGCAGGCTGTAGAAGAAATTTGCAGCAATGAGGAAATCTGTCCAGTAGAAGACAAAAGTATGGACCGGGAGCCGGGGTTAGAGCAGTCTGCAGAGGCAGAGGATGGTCTGGAAGTGTTGCAGGAGGTAGCAATCGGACCAATCAAAAGTGAAGATCACTTCTCCATGTACCTCGGGTGTCTGATGCAGGAGCATATGGCAACACCAGCAGCAGAAGCATCAAACTGTGAGAGAGCCACTTCTGAAGAGTCGACTCGGGAAGAAAAAGTAGAAGGCAAGGAGAAAGTCCAGTAGAAGGGGCTACGGTTTTGTGACATGTCACAAAATTGCGACCCACGATTTTGTGACATGTCACGAAATCGTGACGCTTTTCTAGAGAGAGAAAATGGCGTAGAAGGGGCTACGATTTTGTGACATGTCACAAAATTATGACCCGTGATTTCATGACATGTCATGAAATCGTGACATGTCATGAAATCATGACAATCACAAAATTGTGATAGCGAAGTAGAGGTAGAAGCAGTAGTGAATAGCAGCAGCGAAATCATGATGTCACGATTCCGTGATGTCGCAAAATTGTGACGTCTCAGCGAGGTGAAGGCAAAAGCTGGGGGTGAAATCATGACGTCGTGATTTCATGATGTCTCGAAATCATGATGTTAGAGCAGCAGTAGAGGAGCATAGTAGGGTTGTCATGATTTCGTGACTTGTCGTGAAATCATGACTGTCACAAAATCATGATGAAGTAGAGCAACCATAGAGGGAAGCAAATGGGATGTCGCAATTTCGTGACATGTTGCGAAATCATGACTGTCACAAAATCGTGACATGGAAGACAATAGTAGGTGGGGGCAGTGGGAGTGTCACGATTTTGCAACACGTCACGAAATCATGACTGTCACAAAATCACGACACAAAGTCAAAGGGAAGGCAAAGAAGCAGAGATGTCGTGATATCGTGACAAAATTATAAAAGGCAAGGCATGGCGAGAGATGGTCGTGATATCATGACATGTCGCGATATCGTGACCAAAATGACGAAGAAGCGCAGGGAGGCCAGGACGTCGCGATATCGTGACATGTCGCGATATCACGACGGAGAGAGAAGAAGGCACGGGAGAAAGAGAAAGAGATGGCAGGAACGGTATTTTTGGGGACCATTCGAGAACGACACATGGCAGAAGCAGGAGTCAAAGCGGGGGATTCTAGGAGTGCAGGAGACGAGAAGGATGGGTATGCAAAATTATCTGACTGATTCAGAGTTGACAGGGCCGTGCAGAGTGCAGGATTTTAATCGGGTTGGTGTCCCGATTTATGTGAAGAATGTTTCAGAGGGAAAATTAAATCGGGTTGGTGAACCCATTTTCTAAAGTTGTTTTCAGAGGGTCGGGTCCTCTATAAAAACCTAGTTGGTTGTATTTATCAAGACGGTGGATCATGGAAATGCACTTAGAGCGTAGGAGTGAGGAAGAAGAGAACCGAGCCGAGGACCGGTGATTGTAAGCCTGTGGGCTGTTTATTTTTGTATGTAATTTCTAGATTTGTTGAATGAAAAAGTGGGGTTAGCAGAAGTGTGCTTCCCCGGTGCCCCGTCAGATTGTGAAGTATTATGTGAGTGCATGGTAGGATTGGAAGAATAAGTATTTACTTTTTGAAATGGATGTGTTGTATTGAAAGAAGAATATTGAAGGGGTGGAGGAGGATTATATGTGGATTGATAGACATAATATGGATATATGGGAGAATAGATAATATCATTATGAAGAGGATTGGAAAAGGGATTTTACTGTTGGGATATGGATGAAAAATGAGAAAAGTGTGATGGAGGTGGTGTTGAATAGGGATGAGGTTGGTCATAATCAACAAATGTATTTGGCTGAATTCTTCCAACACTATTGATGGGCTCATATTGAGAATCTCTCAAATACAAATGTGTGTGCAATTGTATTGTTCGTTCACAAATTTTGAGCAAGATAATTTGAATTAACCAAATGAATGTTCGTTGACCATGATTTATATGCATGTAACTGTAACAGACTACTGTGTAAGTTAGGTTATCAAGAGATATCTAATACATAAGCCAACATAGGTCTATACAAAAGAAGGTCACTAATGTGATAGACATATCACCATGCTAGGGATTACCCAAGGCCAAGTGGGTTGGACACAAACCACCTGTTATGGGGCTTACCTCACAATTTTTCGAATAATTGAGAATTCCAGGGATTCAAGCTCATTCACCCTTCTTTTATTTTCAAGGGGTAGGGAAAGGTATTTATTGCATTTTGCTTTTGCCTTTTCTTTTTCTCTTCTTTTCTTCTCTCTTTTTTTTTTTTTTGTATTTTGCTTGGAACTTGAGATAATGTTGAAATATTGCTGCGATGGTACAAAATGATATATATTTTTTTCATTTTCTTTGACTTTTGTTTTTCTTCCTATGCTAGGGATTCTTGCTCGGATTAGCTGTAGAGCAAGGGATTTTTATTCTAGGTAGGGGTGAGATTGTCCTTTTGTCAATTCTCAAATATTCTAGACCATGTGCATGATAGGATAGCAGGGGAAAATTTTCGCTCAAGAAACCACTTTTACTATATAGAATCATATTGAATTTTCTATGAAATCATTTTAATGTGAAAAGATATATTTGGTTCAAGTAAATAACAAGATCAGTTCTCTATGCTCAAAAATTTATTTAATTCAACGGTGGACTTTGATATAAGAGAGATTAATAATCATACAAAATAAAATAAAGATATTTATTCATGTGAATGTGAAAGTGCGGGATTCCAAATAAATGCTATTTTATCCAAAATAATTGAAAATATGACTGCAATACTTCAAGAATTGATGGGTGCAAAAATAGAAAATGTTTTTGAAGATTTTGATGATTTTGATGTTTTTTATATTTTGGTTTTAATTTATTTTTTATGATGGAATTTGTGGTATATATAAGATGATCTATATACACTATACATGGTTATTTGAGTATAACATGTCTAAGGTTTCTTCAAAATCCAAGGAGGTTTTGAAGGATAATTCGGTTGTGGTGAAGGTAAGAACAAAAGGTGATGAATAAAAGGTAGTGATAACAAAAGCTTTGTTATAATGTAGAATAATGTAGCAAAATATTTTACTTTCATATGTGTAAAATTGATCATGTTACAAAATAAGATGTCAGAAGGATAAGAAGGTTCTTCAATCTTATCACTATCTTCCAAGTCTTGATAATATGGAGGGAGTATATGTGAAAGATATGCACGAGTGTTATTTGGTAAACAAGGATGATCATATATGGATGAAGAAAAGTGATGGACAGAAGGTAATTGTGACAATGGAGAATGTATAGAACTTGATGTTTCAATCGTTAAATATTCTTCAAATGGTGTTGGGTCACCATGTATGGTAACAATTTTATTTGCAAGTTCAAAATTTAAACATTGGTGAAGAGTAGAAGGTACAACCCTCATCGTATGAATCCAAGGACTTCTGAGATGTAGGTTGTAAGGTGAAGGGCAATATGCTACATAAAACAAACTATCCAGGATCTTGGATCCAATATTAAGGGGAAAAATTATAGTACCTTGAGCTTCTTGAATTTCATTGTTAAAATATTTTACAATAAAATTTGATTCATTAAGATCTTCTTCCTTTAATTTGAGTTTTTGGAATAATTGATAAGTGCATAAATCAAGAGAGGAGCCATTAACTACCATGATAGTTTTGATAGGTGTTTCTTTACTAGATCCTATAATGTAAAGAGAGGAGTCTTCTTGTGGAGTAGAGGAAGGAATCTCCTTATCATACAATGAAATATGGTTAACCTCAATAGGGATTACACCATTAATTATATTCTTAGGGAAAATATCATGAACAAATTGTTGGCTAGGTATCTTAAACAAAGTTTCCTTATCAGAACTTTGTAATACTTCTAAAAGGGATATCTTTGCTTGAGCATTAATCACTTGTTGTTGGCTATCAAAGTGGATTTCAAATTGATATTTTGATTCTAAAGATGAGCTTTCTATGCTTACATTCCATTTTGGATCATTCTCTAGAGCCAAAGATAGTTTTGAAGGTTGGTCAAATGAGGAATCCATCTCTTGAATATCAGATTGAGTTGATTGAACTTGAGGTTGCTCATTTGTAGTTTATGTTACAATATTAGTAATATCATCGTGATAGGACACATTAACATGCAATATTTGATTGGTTTTCTGTTGTTCTTGGGAGATCCCCATGTCTTGATTTATTATTGGTATTTGTTGTGTAGGAGTTTGATTGTTTACTGGAGATTTATAATAAGTTGTAGATTGTAATTCCTTTATATTAAAAATAGCCCCATCAATCAAATCTTGAATTGCACATCTTAAATCTTTACAATTTTTTGTCATATGTCCATATACTCTATGATATTCACAATGTAGCTCAGGTTTAATCCAATCTTCTATGGTATCAAGTTGTTTTATGGAAGGGAGTTCAATCTTATTTGTATCAAGTAAATGCTTGAGAATTATATCCATTGGTTGATTGAGTTTGGTAAATGTACATGATGAAGGTTTTCGAGAGGTTTTTAATAAGTGCCTTCGGAGTTCAGTCATAAAAGGACCTAATGTTTTTTTACCTCTCTTTTCTTTGTTATGGGTAGAATGATGATAGGAAGATTGTGAAGTATTATGAGTGCATGGTAGGATTGAAATAATAAATATTTACTTGTTGAAATGGATGTGTTGTATTGAAAGAAGAATATTGAAGGGGTCGAGGAGAATTATATGTGGATTGATAGACATAATATGGATATATGGGAGAATAGATAATATCATTATGAAGAGGATTGGAAAAGGGATTGTCCTGTTGGGGTATGGATGAAAAATGATAAAAGTGTGATGGAGGTGGTGTTGAATAAGGATGAGATTGGTCATAATCAAAAAATGTATTTGGCTGAATTCTTCCAACACTACTGATGGGCTCATATTGAGAATATCTCAAATACAAATGTGTGTGCAATTGTATTTTTTGTTCACCAATTTTGAGCAAGATAATTTGAATTAACCAAATGAATGTTCGTTGACCATGATATATATGCATATAACCATACCAGACTACTGTGTAAGTTAGGTTATCAAGAGCTATCTAATCCATAATCCAACATAGGTCTATACAAAATAAGGTCGCTAATGTGTTAGACATATCACCATGCTAGGAATTATCCAAGGCCAAGCGGGTTGGGAACAAACCACCTGTTAAGGGGCTTACCTCACAGTTTTTTGAATAATTGAGAATTCCATGCATTCAAGCTCATTCACCCTTCTTTTATTTTCAAGGGGTAGGGAAAGGGATTTATTGCATTTTGCTTTTGCCTTTTCTTTTTCTTTTCTTTTCTTCTCTCTCTCTTTTTTTTTTTGTATTTTTCTTGGAACTTGAGATAATGCTGAAATATAGCTGCGATGGTACAAAATGATATTTTTCTTTTTCTCATTTGCTTTGACTTTTCTTTTTCTTCCTATTCTAGGGATACTTGCTCGGATTAGCTATAGAGCAAAGGATTCTAGACCATGTGCATGATAGGATAGCAAGGGAAACTTTTCGCTCAAGAAACTACTTTTACTATGTAGCATCATATTGAATTTGCAATGAAATCATTTTAATGTGAAAAGATATATTTGGTTCAAGTAAATAGCAAAATCAGTTCTCTATGCTCAAAACTTTATTTAATTGAACTGTGTAATTTGATATAAGAGAGATTAATAATCATACAAACTAAAATCAAGATATTTATTCATGTGAATGTGAAAGTGTGGAATTCCAAATAAATGCTATTTTATCCAAAATAATTGAAAATATGACTGCAATACTTCAAGAATTGATGGGTGCAAAAATAGAAAATGTTTTTGAAGATTTTGATGATTTTGATGTTTTTTATATTTTGTTTTTAATTTATTTTTTATGATGGAATTGGTGGTATATATAAGATGATCTATATACACTATACAATGTTATTTGAGTATACTAATAAAATTTGATTCATTAAGATCTTCTTCCTTTAATTTGAGTTTTTGGAATAATTGATAAGTGCATAAATCAAGAGAGGAGCCATTATCTACCATGATAGTTTTGACAGGTGTTTCTTTACTAGATCCTATAATGTAAAGAGAGGAGTCTTCTTGTGGAGTAGAGGAAGGAATATGCTCATCACAGAATGAAATATGGTTAACCTCAAGAGGGCTTACACCATTAATTATATTCTTAGGGAAAATATCATGAGGAACAAATTGTTGGCTAGGTATCTTGAGCAAAGTTTCCCTATCAGAACTTTGTAATACTTCTAAAAGGGATATCTTTGCTTGAGGATTAATCACTTGTTGTTGGCTATCAAAGTGGATTTCAAATTGATATTTTGATTCTAAAGATGAGCTTTCTATGCTTACATTCCATTTTGGATCATTCTCTAGAGCCAAAGATAGTTTTGAAGGTTGGTCAAATGAGGAATCCATCTCTTGAAAATCAGATTGAGATGATTGAACTTGAGGTTGCTCATTTGTAGTTTCTGTTACAATATTAGTAATATCATCATGATGGGACACATTAACATGCAATATTTGATTGGTTTTCTATTGTTGATAATTGAGTAGGGGTTCTTAGGAGATCCCCATGTCTTGATTGATTATTGTTATTTGTTGTGTAGGAGTTTGATTGTTTACTGGAGATTTATAATCAGTTGTAGATTGTAATTCCTTTATATTAAAAAGACCCTCATCAATCAAATTTTGAATTGCACATCTTAAATCTTTACAATTTTGTGTCATATGTCCATCTACTCTATGATATTCACAATGTAGCTCAGCTTTAAACCAATCTATTGAGATATCAAGTTGTCTTATGGAAGGGAGTTCAATCTTATTTGTATCAAGTAAATGCTTGAGAATTATATCCATTGGTTGATTGATGAAGGTTTTCGAGAGGTTTTTAATAAGTGCCTTAGGATTTCAGTCATAAAAGGACCTAATGGTTTTTTACCTCTCTTTTCTTTGTTATGGGTAGAATGATGATAGGAATATTGTGAAGTATTATGTGAGTGCATGGTAGGATTGGAAGAATAAGTATTTACTTTTTGAAATGGATGTGTTGTATTGAAAGAAGAATATTGAATGGGTGGAGGAGGATTATATGTGGATTGATAGACATAATATGGATATATAGGATAATAGATAATATTGTTATGAAGAGGATTGGAAAATGGATTGTCCTATTGGGGTATGGATGAAAAATGGGAAAAGTGTGATGGAGGTGGTGTTGAATAGGGATGAGGTTGGTCATAATCAACAAATGTATTTGGCTGAATTCTTCCAACACTATTGATGGGCTCATATTGAGAATCTCTCAAATACAAATGTGTGTGCAATTGTATTGTTCGTTCACCAATTTTGAGAAAGATAATTTGAATTAACCAAATGAATGTTCGTTGACCATGATTTATATGCATGTAACCATACCAGACTACTGTGTAAGTTAGGTTATCAAGAGATAGCTAATATAGAATTCAACATAGGTCTATACAAAATAAGGTCACTAATGTGACAGACATATCACCATGCTAGGGATTACCCAAGGCCAAGCGGGTTGGGCACAAACCACCTATTATGGGGCTTACCTCACAGTTTTTCGAATAATTGAGAATTCCAGGGATTCAAGCTCATTCACCCTTCTTTTATTTTCAAGGGGTAGAGAAAGGGATTTATTGCATTTTGCTTTTGCCTTTTCTTTTTCTCTTCTTTTCTTCTCTCTCTTTTTTTTTTTTTTGTATTTTGCTTGGAACTTGAAATAATGCTGAAATATTGCTGCGATGGTACAAAATGATATTTTTATTTTTTTCATTTTCTTTGACTTTTGTTTTTCTTCCTATGCTAGGGATACTTGCTCGGATTAGCTGTAGAGCAAGGGATTTTTATTCGGGTAGGGGTGAGCTTGTCCTTTTGTCAATTCTCAAAGATTCTAGACCATGTGCATGATAGGATAGCAGGGGAAACTTTTTGCTCAAGAAACCACTTTTACTATGTAGCATCATATTGAATTTACAATGAAATCATTTTAATGTGAAAAGATATATTTGGTTCAAGTAAATAACAAGATCAGTTCTCTATGCTCAAAACTTTATTTAATTCAACTATGGACTTTGATATAAGAGAGATTAATAGTCATACAAAATAAAATAAAGATATTTATTCTTGTGAATGTGAAAGTGCGGGATTCCAAATAAATGCTATTTTATCCAAAATAATTGAAAATATGACTACAATACTTTAAGAATTGATGGGTGCAAAAATAGAAAATGTTTTTGAAGATTTTGAGGATTTTGATGTTTTTTATATTTTGGATTTAATTTATTTTTGATGATGGAATTGGTGGTATATATAAGATGATCTATATACACTATATAAGGTTATTTGAGTATAACATGTCTAAGGTTTCTTCAAAATCCAAGGAGGTTTTTAAGGATAATTCGGTTGTGGTGAAGGTAAGAACAAAAGGTGATGAATAAAAAGTAGTGATAACAAAAGCTTTGTTATAATGTAGAATAATGTAGGAAAAGATTTTAGTTTCATATGTGTAAAATTGATCATGTTACAAAATAAGATGTCAGAAGGATAAGAAGGTTCTTTAATCTTATCACTATCTTCCAAGTCTTGATAATATGGAGGGAGTATATGTGAATGATATGCACGGGTGTTATTTGGTAAACAAGGATGATCATATATGGATGAAGAAAAGTGATGGACAGAAGGTAATTGTGACAATGGAGAATGTATAGAACTTGATGTTTCAATCTTTAAATATTCTTCAAATGGTGTTGGGTCACCATGTATGGTAACTATTTTATTTGCAAGTTCAAACTTTAAACATTGGTGAAGAGTAGAAGGGACAACCCTCATCGTATGAATCCAAGGACTTCTGAGAAGCAAGTTGTAAGGTGAAGGGAAATATGCTACATAAAACAAACTATCCAGGATCTTGGATCCAATATTAAGGGGAAAAATTATAGTACCTTGAGCTTCTTGAATTTCATTGTTAAAATATTTTACAATAAAATTTGATTCATTAAGATCTTCTTCCTTTAATTTGAGTTTTTGGAATAATTGATAAGTGCATAAATCAAGAGAGGAGCCATTATCTACCATGATAGCTTTGACAGGTGTTTCTTTCCTAGATCCTATAATGTAAAGAGAGGAGTCTTCTTGTGGAGTAGAGGAAGGAATATCCTCATCATAGAATGCAATATGGTTAAACTCAAGAGGGCTTAAACCATTAATTATATTCTTAGGGAAAATATCACGAGGAACAAATTGTTGGCTAGGTATCTTGAACAAAGTTTCCTTATCATAACTTTGTAATACTTCTAAAAGGGATATCTTTGCTTAAGGATTAATCACTTGTTGTTGGCTATCAAAGTGGATTTCAAATTGAGATTTTTATTCTAAAGATGAGTTTTCTATGCTTACATTCCATTTTGGATCATTCTCTAGAGCCAAAGATAGTTTTGAAGGTTGGTCAAATGAGGAATCCATCTCTTGAATATCAGATTGAGTTGATTGAACTTGAGGTTGCTCATTTGTAGTTTCTATTACAATATTTTAATATCATCGTGATGGGACAGATTAACATACAATATTTGATTGGTTTTCTATTGTTGATAATTGAGTAGGGGTTCTTGGGAGATCCCCATGTCTTGATTTATTATTGGTATTTGTTTTGTAGGAGTTTGATTGTTTACTGGAGATTTATAATCAGTTGTAGATTGTAATTCCTTTATATTAAAAATACCCCCATCAATCAAATCTTGAATTGCACATCTTAAATCTTTGGAATTTTGTGTCATATCTCCATCTACTCTATGATATTCACAATGTAGCTCATGTTTAATCCAATCTACTGTGGTATCAAGTTGTCTTATGGAAGGGAGTTCAATCTTAGTTGTCTTATGAAGGTTTTCGAGAGGTTTGTAATAAGTGCCTTAGGAGTTTAGTCATAAAATGACCTAATGGTTTTTTACCTCTCTTTTCTTTGTTATGGGTAGAATGATGATAGGAATATTGTTAAGTATTATGGTAGGATTGGAAGAATAAGTATTTAATTGTTGAAATAGATGTGTTGTATTGAAAGAATAATATTGAAGGGGTGGAGGAGGATTATATGTGGATTGATAGACATAATATGGATATATGGGAGAATAGATAATATCATTATGAAGAGGATTGGAAAAGGGATTGTCCTATTGGGGTATGGATGAAAAATGGGAAAAGTGTGATGGGGTGGTGTTGAATAAGGATGAGATTGGTCATAATCAACAAATGTATTTGGCTGAATTCTTCCAACACTACTGGTGGGCTCATATTGAGAATCTCTCAAATACTAATGTGTGTGCAATTGTATTGTTCGTTCACCAATTTTGAGCAAGATAATTTGAATTAACCAAATGAATGTTCGTTGACCATGATTTATATGCATGTAACCATACCAGACTACTGTGTAAGTTAGGTAATGAAGAGCTAGCTAATCCATAATCTGACATAGGTCTATACAAAAGAAGGTCGCTAATGTGTTAGACATATCACCATGCTAGGAATTACCCAAGGCCAAGCGGGTTGGGAACAAACCACCTGTTAAGGGGCTTACCTCACAGTTTTTTGAATAATTGAGAATTCCACAGATTCAAGCTCATTCACCCATATTTTCTTTTCAAGGGGTAGGGAAAGGGATTTATTGCATTTTGCTTTTGCATTTTCTTTTTCTCTTATTTTCTTCTCTATATATTTTTTTTTGTATTTTGCTTGGAACTTGAGATAATGCTGAAATATTGCTGCGATGGTACAAAATGATATTTTATTTTTCTCATTTTCTTTGACTTTTCTTTTTCTTCCTATTCTAGGGATACTTGCTCGGATTAGCTGTAGAGCAAAGGATTTTTATTCTGGGTAGGGGTGAGCTTTTCCTTTTGTCAATTCTCAAATATTCTAGACCATGTGCATGATAGGATAGCAAGGGAAACTTTTTGCTCAAGAAACTGCTTTTACTATGTAGCATCATATTGAATTTGCAATGAAATCATTTTAATGTGAAAAGATATATTTGGTTCAAGTAAATAGCAAAATCAGTTCTCTATGCTCAAAACTTTATTTAATTCAACTGTGGAATTTGATATAAGAGAGATTAATAATCATACAAAATAAAATCAAGATATTTATTCATGTGAATGTGAAAGTGCGGAATTCCAAATAAATGCTATTTTATCCAAAATAATTGAAAATATGACTGCAATACTTCAAGAATTGATGGGTGCAAAAATAGAAAATGTTTCTGAAGATTTTGATGATTTTGATGTTTTTTATATTTTGATTTTAATTTTTTTTTATGATGGAATTGGTGGTATATATAAGATGATCTATATACACTATACAATGTTATTTGAGTATAGCATGTCTAAGGTTGCTTCAAAATCCAAGGAGGTTTTGAAGGATAATTCGGTTGTGGTGAAGGTAAGAACAAAAGGTGATGAATAAAAGGTAGTGATAACAAAAGCTTTGTTATAATGTAGAATAATGTAGGAAAAGATTTTACTTTTATATGTGTAAAATTGATCATGTTACAAAATAAGATGTCAGAAGGATAAGAAGGTTCTTCATTCTTATCACTATCTTCCAAATCTTGATAATATGGAGGGAGTATATGTGAAAGATATGCACGGGTGTTATTTGGTAAACAAGGATGATCATATATGGATGAAGAAAAGTGATGGCCAAAATGTAATTGTGACAATGGAGAATGTATAGAACTTGATGTTTCAATCGTTAAATATTCTTCAAATGGTGTTGGGTCACCATGTATGGTAACAATTTTATTTGCAAGTTCAAACTTTAAACATTGGTGAAGAGTAGAAGGGACAACCCTCATCGTATGAATCCAAGGACTTTTGAGAAGTAGGTTGTAAGGAGAAGGGCAGTATGCTACATAAAATAAAGTATCCAGGATCTTGTATCCAATATTAAGGGGAAAAATTATAGTACCTTGAGCTTCTTGAATTTCATTGTTAAAATATTTTACAATAAAATTTGATTCATTAAGATCTTCTTCCTTTAATTTGAGTTTTTGGAATAATTGATAAGTTCATAAATCAAGAGAGGAGCCATTATGTACCATGATAGTTTTGACATGTGTTTCTTTACTAGATCCTGTAATGTAAAGAGAGGAGTCTTCTTGTGGAGTTGAGGAAAGAATATCCTCATCATAGAATGAAATATGGTTAACCTCAAGAGGGCTTACACCATTAATTATATTCTTAGGGAAAATATCATGAGGAACAAATTGTTGGCTAGGTATCTTACAAAGTTTCCTTATCAGAACTTTGTAATACTTGTAAAAGGGATATCTTTGCTTGAGGATTAATCACTTGTTTTTTGCTATAAAAGTGGATTTCAAATTGAGATTTTGATTCTAAATATGAGCTTTCTATGCTTGCATTCCATTTTGGATCATTCTCTAGAGCCAAAGATAGTTTTGAAGGTTGGTCAAATGAGGAATCCATCTCTTGAATATCAGATTGAGTTGATTGAACTTGAGGTTTCTCATTTGTAGTTTCTGTTACAATATTAGTAATATCATCATGATGGGACACATTAACATGCAATATTTGATTGGTTTTCTATTGTTGATAATTGAGTAGGGGTTCTTAGGAGATCCCCATGTCTTGATTGATTATTGGTATTTGTTGTGTACGAGTTTGATTGTTTACTGGAGATTTATAATAAGTTGTAGATTGTAATTCCTTTATATTAAATAGACCCTCATCAATCAAATCTTGAATTGCACATCTTAAATCTTTACAATTTTGTGTCATATGTCCATCTACTCTATGATATTCACAATGTAGCTTAGGTTTAAACCAATATGCTATGGTATCAAGTTGTCTTATGGAAGGGAGTTCAATCTTATTTGTATCAAGTAAATGCTTGAGAATTATATCCATTGGTTGATTGAGTTTTGTAAATGTACGTGATGAGGGTTTTCGAGAGGTTTTTAATAAGTGCCTTAAGAGTTCAGTCATAAAAGGACCTAATGGTTTTTTACCTCTCTTTTCTTTGTTATGGGTAGAATGATGATAGGAAGATTGTGAAGTATTATGTGAGTACATGGTAGGATTGGAAGAATAAGTATTTACTTTTTGAAATGGATGTGTTGTATTGAAAGAATAATATTGAAGGGGTGGAGGAGGATTATATGTGAATTGATAGACATAATATGGATATATAGGATAATAGATAATATTATTATGAAGAGGATTGGAAAAGGGATTGTCCTATTGGGGTATGGATGAAAAATGAGAAAAGTGTGATAGAGGTGTTGTTGAATAGGGATGATGTTTGTCATAATCAACAAATGTATTTGGCTGAATTCTTCCAACACTATTGATGGGATCATATTGAGAATCTCTCAAATACAAATGTGTGTGCAATTGTATTTTTTTTTCACCAATTTTGAGCAAGATAACTTGAATTAACCAAATGAATGTTCGTTGACCATGATTTATATGCATGTAACCATACCAGACTACTGTGTAAGTTAGGTTATCAAGAGCTAGCTAATCCATAAGCTGACATAGGTCTATACAAAAGAAGGTCACTAATGTGTCAGACATATCACCACACTAGGGATTACCCAAGGCCAAGCGGGTTGGGCTCAAACCACCTGTTATGGGGCTTATCTCACTGTTTTTCGAATAATTGAGAATTCTAGGGATTCAAGATCATTCACTCTTCTTTTATTTTCAAGGGGTAGGGAAAGGGATTTATTGCATTTTGCTTTTGCCTTTGCTTTTTCTCTTCTTTTCTTCTCTCTCTATTTTTTTTTTTTGTATTTTGCTTGGAACTTGAGATAATGCTGAAATATTGCTACGATGGTACAAAATGATATTTTTATTTTTTTCATTTTCTTTGAATTTTCTTTTTCTTCCTATGCTAGGGATACTTGCTCGGATTAGCTGTAGAGCAAGGGATTTTTATTTTGGGTAGGGGTGAGCTTGTCCTTTTGTCAATTCTCAAAGATTCTAGACCATGTGCATGATAGGATAGCAGGGGAAAATTTTCAATCAAGAAACCACTTTTAATATGTAGCATCATATTGAATTTGCAATGAAATCATTTTAATGTGAAAAGATATATTTGGTTCAAGTAAATAACAAGATCATTTCTCTATGATCAAAACTTTATTTAATTCAACTGTTGACTTTGATATAAGAGAGATTAATAGTCATACAAAATAAAATCAAGATATTTATTCATGTAAATGTGAAAGTGTGGGATTCCAAATAAATGCTATTTTATCCAAAATAATTTAAAATATGACTGCAATACTTCAAGAATTGATGGGTGCAAAAATAGAAAATGTTTTTGAATATTTTGATGATTTTGATGTTTTTTATATTTTGGTTTTAATTTATTTTTGATGATGGAATTGGTGGTATATATAAGATGATCTATATACACTATACAAGGTTATTTGAGTATAGCATGTCTAAGGTTGCTTCAAAATACAAGGAGGTTTTGAAGGATAATTCGGTTGTGGTGAAGGTAAGAACAAAAGGTGATGAATAAAAGGTAGTGATAACAAAAGATTTGTTATAATGTAGAATAATGTAGCAAAAGATTTTACTTTTATATGTTTAAAATTGATCATGTTAGAAAATAAGATGTTAGAAGGATAAGAAGGTTCTTCATTCTTATCACTATCTTCCAAGTCTTGATAATATGGAGGGAGTAAATGTGAAAGATATGCATGGGTGTTATTTGGTAAACAAGGATGAACATATATGGATGAAGAAAAGTGATGTACAGAAGGTAATTGTGACAATGGGGAATGTATAGAACTTGATGTTTCAATCATTAAATATTCTTCAAATGGTGTTGGGTCACCATGTATGGTAACTATTTTATTTGCAAGTTCAAACTTTAAACATTGGTGAAGAGTAGAAGGGACAACCCTCATCGTATGAATACAAGGAATTCTGAGAAGTAGGTTGTAAGGGGAACGACAATATGCTACATAAAACAAAGTATCCAGGATCTTGTATCCAATGTTAAGGGGAAAAATTATAGTACCTTGAACTTCTTGAATTTCATTGTTAAAATATTTTACAATAAAATTTGATTCATTAAGATCTTCTTCCTTTAATTTGAGTTTTTGGAATAATTGATAAGTGCATAAATCAAGAGAGGAGCCATTATCTACCATGATAGTCTTGACAAGTATTTCTTTACTAGATCCTGTAATGTAAAGAGAGGAGTCTTCTTGTGGAGTAGAGGAAGGAATATCCTCATCATAGAATGAAATATGGTTAACCTCAAGAGGGCTTACACCATTAATTATATTCTTAGGGAAAATATCATGAGGAACAAATTGTTGGCTAGGTATCTTGAACAAAGTTTCCTTATGAGAACTTTGTAATACTTCTAAAAGGGATATCTTTGCTTGAGGATTAATCACTTGTTGTTGGCTATCAAAGTGGATTTCAAATTGAGATTTTGATTCTAAAGATGAGATTTCTATGCTTAAATTCCATTTTGGATCATTCTCTAGAGCCAAATATAGTTTTGAAGGTTGGTCAAACGAGGAATCCATCTCTTGAATATTAGATTGAGTTGATTGAACTTGAGGTTGCTCATTTGTAGTTTATGTTACAATATTAGTAATATCATAATGATGGGACACATTAACATGCAATATTTGATTGGTTTTCTATTGTTGATAATTGAGTAGGGGTTCTTGGGAGATCCCCATGTCTTGATTGATTATTGGTATTTTTTTTGTAGGAGTTTGATTGTTTACAGGAGATTTATAATCAGTTGTAGATTGTAATTCCTTTATATTAAAAATACCCTCATCAATCAAATATTGAATTGCACATCTTAAATCTTTACAATTTTGTGTCATATGTCCATCTACTCTATGATATTCACAATGTGGCTTAGCTTTAAACCAATCTATTGTGGTATCAAGTTGTCTTATGGAAGGGAGTTCAATCTTATTTGTATCAAGTAAATTCTTGAGAATTATATCCATTGGTTGATTGAGTTTTGTAAATGTACGTGATGAAGGTTTTCGAGAGGTTTTTAATAAGTGCCTTAGGAGTTCAGTCATAAAAGGACCTAATGGTTTTTTACCTCTCTTTTCTTTTTTATGGGTAGAATGATGATAGGAAGATTGTGAAGTATTATGTGAGTGCATGGTAGGATTGGAAGAATAAGTATTTAATTTTTGAAATGGATGTGTTGTATTGAAAGAAGAATATTGAAGGCATGGAGGAGGATTATATGTGGATTGATAGACATAATATCGATATATGGGAGAATAGATAATATCATTATGAAGAGGATTCGAAAAGGGATTGTCCTGTTGGGGTATGAATGAAAAATGAGAAATGTGTGATGGAGGTGGTGTTGAATAGGGATGAGGTTGGTCATAATCAACAAATGTATTTGGCTGAATTCTTCCAACACTATTGATGGGCTCATATTGAGAATCTCTCAAATACAAATGTGTGTGCAATTGTATTGTTCGTTCACCAATTTTGAGCAAGATAATTTGAATTAACCAAATGAATGTTCGTTGACCATGATTTATATGCATGTAACCGTACCAGACTACTATGTAAGTTAGGTTATCAAGAGCTAGCTAATACATAAGCCGACATAGGTCTATACAAATGAAGGTCACTAATGTGATAGACATATCACCACGCTAGGGATTACCCAAGGCCAAGTGGGTTAGAAACAAACCACCTGTTATGGGGCTTACCTCATAGTTTTTCGAATAATTGAGAATTCCAGGGATTCAAGATCATTCACCCTTCTTTTATTTTCAAGGGGTAGGGAAAGGGATTTATTGCATTTTGCTTTTGCCTTTTCTTTTTCTCTTATTTTCTTCTCTCTCTTTTTTTTTTTTGTATTTTTCTTGGAACTTGAAATAATGTTGAAATATTGCTACGATGGTACAAAATGATATATATATTTTTTTCATTTTCTTTGACTTTTGTTTTTCTTCCTATGCTAGGGATACTTGCTTGGATTAGCTGTAGAGCAAGGGATTTTTATTCTAGGTAGGGGTGAGCTTGTCCTTTTGTCAATTCTCAAAGATTCTAGACCATGTGCATGATAGGATAGTAGGGGAAAATTTTCGCTCAAGAAAAAACTTTTACTATGTAGCATCATATTGAATTTGCAATGAAATCATTTTAATGTGAAAAGATATATTTGGTTCAAGTAAATAACAAGATCAGTTCTCTATGCTCAAAACTTTATTTAATTCAACTGTGGACTTTGATATAAGAGAGATTAATAATAATACAAAATAAAATAAAGATATTTATTCATGTGAATTTGAAAGTTCGGGATTCCAAATAAATGCTATTTTATCCAAAATAATTGAAAATATAACTGCAATACTTCAAGAATTGATGGGTGCAAAAATAGAAAATGTTTTTGAATATTTTGATGATTTTGATGTTTTTTATATTTTTGTTTTAATTTATTTTTGATGATGGAATTGGTGGTATATATAAGATGATCTATATACACTATACATGGTTATTTGAGTATAACATGTCTAATGTTTATTCAAAATCCAAGGATGTTTTGAAGGATAATTCGGTTGTGGTGAAGGTAAGAACAAAAGGTGATGAATAAAAGGTAGTGATAACAAAAGCTTTGTTATAATGTAGAATAATGTAGCAAAATATTTTACTTTCATGTGTAAAATTGATCATGTTACAAAATAAGATGTCAGAAGGATAAGAAGGTTCTTCAATCTTATCACTATCTTCCAAGTCTTGATAATATGGAGGGAGTATATGTGAAAGATATGCACGAGTGTTATTTGGTAAACAAGGATGATCATATATGGATGAAGAAAAGTGATGGATAGAAGGTAATTGTGACAATGGAGAATGTATAGAACTTGATGTTTCAATCATTAAATATTCTTCAAATGGTGTTGGGTCACCATGTATGGTAACAATTTTATTTGCAAGTTCAAAATTTAAACATTGGTGAAGAGTATAAGGGAAAACCCTCATCGTATGAATCCAAGGACTTCTGAGAAGTAGGTTGTAAGGTGAAGGGCAATATGCTACATAAAACAAACTGTCCAGGATATTGGATCCAATATTAAGGGGAAAAATTATAGTACCTTGAGCTTCTTGAATTTCATTGTTAAAATATTTTACAATAAAATTTGATTCATTAAGATCTTCTTCCTTTAATTTGAGTTTTTGGAATAATTGATAAGTGCATAAATCAAGAGAGGAGCCATTATCTACCATGATAGTTTTGACAAGTGTTTCTTTACTAGATCCTATAATGTAAAGAGAGGAGTCTTCTTATGGAGTAGAGGAAGGAATCTCCTTATCATACAATGAAATATGGTTAACCTCAAGAGGGCTTACACCATTAATTATATTCTTAGGGAAAATATCATGAGGAACAAATTGTTGGCTAGGTATCTTGAACAAAGTTTCCTTATCAGAACTTTGTAATACTTCTAAAATGGATATATTTTCTTGAGGATTAATCACTTGTTGTTGGCTATCAAAGTGGATTTCAAATTGAGATTTTGATTCTAAAGATGAGCTTTCTATGCTTACATTCCATTTTGGATCATTCTCTAGAGCCAAAGATAGTTTTGAAGGTTGGTCAAATGAGGAATCCATCTCTTGAATATCAGATTGAGTTGATTGAACTTGAGGTTGCTCATTTGTAGTTTCTGTTACAATATTAGTAATATCATCGTGATAGGACACATTAACATGCAATATTTGATTGGTTTTCTGTTGTTGATAATTGAGCAGGGGTTCTTGGGAGATCCCCATGTCTTGATTTATTATTGGTATTTGTTGTGTAGGAGTTTGATTGTTTACTGGAGATTTATAATCAGTTGTAGATTGTAATTCCTTTATATTAAAAATACCCCCATCAATCAAATCTTGAATTGCATATCTTAAATCTTTACAATTTTGTGTCACATGTCCATCTACTCTATGATATTCACAATGTATCTCAGGTTTAATCCAATCTGCTATGGTATCAAGTTGTCTTATGGAAGGGAGTTCAATCTTATTTGTATCAAGTAAATGCTTGAGAATTATATCCATTTGTTGATTGAGTTTTGTAAATGTACGTGATGAAGGTTTTCGAGATGTTTTTAATAAGTGCCTTCGAAGTTCAGTCATAAAAGGACCTAATGGTTTTTTACCTCTCTTTTCTTTGTTATGGGTAGAATGATGATAGGAATATTGTGAAGTATTATGTGAGTGCATGGTAGGATTGGAAGAATAAGTATATACTTGTTGAAATGGATGTGTTGTATTGAAAGAAGAATATTGAAGGGGTGGAGGAGAATTATATGTGGATTGATAGACATAATATGGATATATGGGAGAATAGATAATATCATTATGAAGAGGATTGGAAAAGGGATTGTCCTATTGGGGTATGGATGAAAAATGAGAAAAGTGTGATGGAGGTGGTGTTGAATAGGGATGAGATTGGTCATAATCAACAAATGTATTTGGCTGAATTCTTCCAACACTACTGATGGGCTCATATTGAGAATCTCTCAAATACAAATGTGTGTGCAATTGTATTGTTCGTTCACCAATTTTGAGCAAGATAATTTGAATTAACCAAATGAATGTTCATTGACCATGATTTATATGCATGTAACCATACCATACTACTGTGTAAGTTAGGTTATCAAGAGCTAGCTAATCCATAATCCAACATAGGTCTATACAAAAGAAGGTCGCTAATGTGTTAGACATATCACCATGCTAGGAATTACCCAAGGCCAAGCGGGTTGGGAACAAACCACCTGTTAAGGGGCTTACCTCACAATTTTTTGAATAATTGAGAATTCCACGGATTCAAGCTCATTCACCCTTCTTTTCTTTTCAAGGGGTAGGGAAATGGATTTATTGCATTTTGCTTTTGCCTTTTCTTTTTCTCTTCTTTTCTTCTCTCTCTCTTTTTTTTTTTTGTATTTTTCTTGGAACTTGAGATAATGCTGAAATATTGCTGCGATGGTACAAAATGATATTTTTCTTTTTCTCATTTTCTTTGACTTTTCTTTTTCTTCCTATTCTAGGGATACTTGCTCGGATTAGCTGTAGAGCAAGGGATTTTTATTCTGGGTAGGGGTGAGCTTGTCCTTTTGTCAATTCTCAAAGATTCTAGACCATGTGCATGATAGGATAGCAGGGAAACTTTTCGCTCAAGAAACCACATTTACTATGTAGCATCATATTGAATTTGCTATGAAATCATTTTAATGTGAAAAGATATATTTGGTTCAAGTAAATAACAAGATCAGTTCTCTATGCTCAAAACTTTATTTAATTCAACTGTGGACTTTGATATAAGAGAGATTAATAATCATACAAAATAAAATAAAGATATTTATTCATGTGAATGTGAAAGTGCGGGTTTCCAAATAAATGCTATTTTATCCAAAATAATTGAAAATATAACTGCAATACTTCAAGAATTGATGGGTGCAAAAATATTTTTTTTTTTTGAAGATTTTGATGTTTTTTATATTTTGGTTTTAATTTATTTTTGATGATGGAATTGGTGGTATATATAAGATGATCTATATACACTATACATGGTTATTTGAGTATAACATGTCTGAGGTTTCTTCAAAATCCAAGGAGGTTTTGAAGGATAATTTAGTTGTGGTGAAGGTAAGAACAAAAGGTGATGAATAAAAGGTAGTGATAACAAAAGCTTTGTTATAATGTAGAATAATGTAGGAAAATATTTTACTTTTATATGTGTAAAATTGATCATGTTACAAAATAAGATGTCAGAAGGATAAGAAGGTTCTTCATTCTTATCACTATCTTCCAATTCTTGATAATATGGAGGGAGTATATGTGAAATATATGCATGGGTGTTATTTGGTAAACAAGGATGATCATATATGGATGAAGAAAAGTGATGGACAGAATGTAATTGTGACAATGGAGAATGTATAGAACTTGATGTTTCAATCATTAAATATTCTTCAAATGGTGTTGGGTCGCCATGTATGGTAACAATTTTATTTGGAAGTTCAAAATTTAAACATTGGTGAAGAGTAGAAGGGACAACCCTCATCGTATGAATCCAAGGACTTCTGAGAAGTAGGTTGTAAGGAGAAGAGCAATATGCTACATAAAATAAAGTATCCAGGATCTTGGATCCAATATTAAGGGGAAAAATTATAGTACCTTGAGCTTCTTGAATTTCATTGTTAAAATATTTTACAGTAAAATTTGATTCATTAAGATCTTATTCCTTTAATTTGAGTTTTTGGAATAATTGATAAGTGCATAAATCAATAGAGGAGCCGTTATCTACCATGATAGTTTTGACAGGTGTTTCTTTACTAGATCATGTAATGCAAAGAGAGGAGTCTTCTTGTGGAGTAGAGGAAGGAATATCCTCATCATAGAATGAAATATGGTTAACCTCAAGAGGTCTTACACCATTAATTATATTCTTAGGGAAAATATCATGAGGAAAAAATTGTTGGCTAAGTATTTTGAACAAAGTTTCCTTACCATAAATTTGTAATACTTCTAAAAGGATATCTTTGCTTGAGGATTAATCACTTGTTGTTGGCTATCAAAGTGGATTTCAAATTGAAATTTTGATTCTAAAGATGAGCTTTCTATGCTTACATTCCATTTTGGATCATTCTCTAGAGCCAAAGATAGTTTTGAAGGTTGGTCAAATGAGGAATCCATATCTTGAATATCATATTGAGTTGATTGAACTTGAGGTTGCTCATTTGTAGTTTTTGTTACAATATTAGTAATATCATCATGATGGGACACATTAACATGCAATATTTGATTGGTTTTCTATTGTTGATAATTGAGTAGGGGTTCTTGGGAGATCCCCATGTCTTGATTGATTATTGGTATTTGTTGTGTAGGAGTTTGATTGTTTACTAGAGATTTATAATCAGTTGTAGATTGTAATTCCTTTATATTAAAAAGACCCTTATCAATCAAATATTGAATTGCACATCTTAAATCTTTACAATTTTGTGTCATATGTCCATCTACTCTATGATATTCACAATGTAGCTCAGGTTTAAACCAATCTGCTGTGGTATCAAGTTGTCTTATGGAAGGGAGTTCAATCGTATTTGTATCAAGTAAATGCTTGAGAATTATATCCATTGGTTGATTGAGTTTTGTAAATATATGTGATGAAGGTTTTTGAGAGGTTTTTAATAAGTGCCTTTGGAGTTTAGTCATAAAAGGACCTACTGGTTTTTTACCTCTCTTTTCTTTGTTATGGGTAGAATGATGATAGGAAGATTATGAAGTATTATGTGAGTGCATGGTAGGATTGGAAAAATAAGTATTTACTTTTTGAAATGGATGTGTTGTATTGAAAGAAGAATATTGAAGGGGTGGAGGAGGATTATATGTGGATTGATAGACATAATATGGATATATGGGAGAATAGATAATATCATTATGAAGAGGATTGGAAAAGGGATTGTCCTGTTGGGGTATGGATGAAAAATGAGAAAAGTGTGATGGAAGTGGTTTTGAAGGTTGGTCATAATCAACAAATGTATTTGGCTAAATTCTTCCAACACTACTGATGGGCTCATATTGAGAATATCTCAAATATAAATGTGTGTGCAATTGTATTTTTCATTCACCAATTTTGAGCAAGATAATTTGAATTAATGAAATGAATGTTCGTTGACCATGATTTATATGCATGTGTAGACACCAAAACAGCACCAATTCGATTATGTGACTGCAAGCACTGATTGCACTAACACACACAGCCCCCAGGGCAGCCCCCAGAGGTTAAAATAGTGGTTCTAACCACTCACACAGTAGTTTTACAAGTCAAGGATCAATTTGGCATCTTTTAGACACTCGTCTACTTATTCATCCCACCCAGGGACGAGTGCAGATTTGTACTTGTCCTACCCAGGGATGAGTGCAGATTTATACTCGTCTATCCTAGAGACGATTACCAATGCTCGCTTCTGGGTGGGACGAACACCAAGTTTGACCAGCAAAAATTCAGATCTCAGTGCATGACAACTCAAAACTACCACTTAGCTTTTCCTGCATGGCATAAGAGTGCGAGTGAGTTCTTTTAACAACTCATATTTGCTAATTGACTCTCCCTTCACTGCATGGGAATGAGAGTGAGCTTTTTAAGACAACTCATATTTGCCACTTAGCTATCCCTTCATTGCATGGGAGTGCGAGTGAGTTTTTCTAAACATACAAAGACATGCACAGAGGCAGTTAAGAAGCCCTTAATCAAGAAGAAGTCTTCTCTTCACAAAAAAAAAGCATTCATGCAAAGAAACACTTTTGCATGTTAATTCAAAGAGACCCCTTGGGTCTATAAAATGGTGAGTTTCCTCACCCAAAATATATATAGAGAAGGAGAATTTTGAGCGACGAAGTGTTGTTAATTCACTTACTTGTGATTTGTGTTTTCAACATCCATAATCTCTTAATCGAAATAGAGGTTATTGGGTGACTTTTGAAGGCACGAATCAAGAACCAACCCCAATTTTTCTGACCACAATATCCTACCAATTTGTCGATAACACATCACATCAGGTTTTGGACCCATCCCAAGTGGATTGGTGTTGAAGCAAAGTTTCACCTGCGGGTGGTTTGCCTTCGGGCACCCCCCGCTTTATTGCTTTTGGTGACTATTTCTTTTGTAGTATTTAGCTAGTTTCATGTTTATGCTTTTGTCAAGTTTTCAGTTTATTTAAACTCATTTTAACCATCATTAGATTTATCTTTTATTTTTCATACACAGGTGCTACTGATTCTTTGAACGTATATTTGCAGCATTAGAGGAGCAGCGAGGAATCTACCTTTAGCAACGTAAGCGATGACAACGTTTTGGTTCACCCATCTTATATGTGGGCACGCGGAAGAAGGAATTCTAAAACAAGTTGTAAAAGACCGACATTTAACGCTCCTATCCCCTAAAAAGGAAGGAGACGCATTGTAACACAAATTTGAAAAGCATATCAATAAAAGGACTATTTTTTATATATTGCTTTGATATCTTGTGTTCATGTTCTTTCTTTTTATGCATTTTTTAATAACATAGGGTTTAAGCGTTATTTTAGTTTTGTTTACATTGCATTTTTAGTTTATCCTTTTTGTTTATGAAATCTCGTGCTTTCAATGGCGATCACGGTGGGACCTCTGTCCTCTATTTTTTTTAAGGTTAAATTACTGATCTAAAATTGCTTGTTTTGATTACAGGTACCTATTTTCAATCATCGAACTGTTATTCATTTTTGCAAGTGACGATTACAAAATTGGTATTCGTTTCACCCCGAGACGAATAAACTATTTGTCTCACCCTGGAACGATTACTGTTCTGATATTTGCCTAACCCAGGGACGAGTATAGTTCTATGCATTTTTTTAAGCAAATCAAAAACATCCCATTGGGTAGAGAAGAGGTAGGGGTTATTTTAAAGCTTCTGTCAAATTTTTATTTTTTGTTTTTTGGTTTTCATTTTTGTATGGCTTATGGAAATATTTCTTTTTCATTTGCCTATTTCAATTTTTGCAAATTAAAATGAACCCCACACACCACGTGATATTTTAAACACAAGGTGTTGGTCATAAAATCCCAACCCTTGAGCAAGACCAAAGGTGGATTCCATTATCACTTTGGCTTGAGATATTTCACCCATTACCTCGATCGCGACTGTTGCTAGACATAAATCCTGATGAAAGCGGATCGAGTGTAGCTAGGGTGATTCCTAGCACATGAGGATAAGTCTTCTATGGTAGGTGTCATAAACATAGCGATTCCCCTTCCATACCACCTATGTTCCATGTATCATCTGCTCTCACGTACCTATAGTCTCCCTCACGTAAGGGCGGGTATATAGAGAGGTTGGTATATCGGTCCGGCAATGGTATATTGAAGGGGCAACCATTTTGGGAGTCATAAGAGCCTTCATAATTGCATTTAAACGTTTCACAAAAAATTTCAAAAACAAGACAAACAACAAAAACACACTAAACCAGATTTAGGGCACACTATTAATCTTTGAAAGAGATAATCATTGCTTGTGTGTGTATGCTATTTTCTATTTAGAAAAAAAAAAATCATAAAAAGAAAATCATAAAAAGAATTTTTGCATCTTTAGGGTAACATTACCATGGTGTTTACTCATAGCCAAGCCCAATCATGGGCAGAAGCTATAAAAAATGCACCAAGAGAGACAAATCATCTTAGATATAGCCCTGAAGACTTGGCCATCCCGCCTCGGCGATAGGGTTCACAAGTTAGTTCACACCATGCCAAACATGGCTCTAGAGGCACCTCCTTGAGGGGCACTCCAACCCATATAGTCATAGAACATGGCTCTAGAGGCACCTCCTTGAGGGGCACTCCAACTCATGCCATCAGTAGACAATACTATAGAACCCCCTCCCTAAGGGGAACTCCTAAGCAATAAGAATATTTTCAAGAAAATAACCAATATGTAGCACCTAGTCTAAGTACGAGGCCTCCTTTGGAAGTTCATTTTGGGTGGCCTAGTGATGAAGCGCTGTGTACTGCTCTAGAACAACAAAGGGTCCAAAAGGAGGAACCATATGATTTTTTTTCTCCTAATTTACCCCTGATTAATGTCGAACACAGTAGACCATATCCAGAACATCAGGTTCTCCCAACAGGGCAAGACAATTATGCCCACACTTTTTATGCATATCACAGAGAGAGTGAGGAGGATTACTACATTCCTCAAGAACAGTACTCAGTGTAGAAATGATGCACGTCTACACCTGCTTTATATCCAGATCGCTCATTAATACCAGAGCTTCAAGTTAATGCTGCCAACCTCGACAAAGGGAAGCAACATATAGGGGTCTCAGAGCACCATGATCAAAATAGATATGTAGGGGAGACATCTAGGCCTCTTAAACAAGAGACAACAAAACAAAATGACTTGGTATTTTCCCAACTAGCCACCCACCAAGCGCAAATCATGCAGCTTAGGCAAGAACAACAGAAATTAGAACATTTGTGTCACCTTAATCAAGAGTGCATTCAACGTCAGACAGCTGAATTGCTTCACAACAATGCGCCTGAGAAGGCCCCAGTTCCTTGCACACATCAATCTGAGATGTATGTGAGGCACAACCCCTTAGTGCGAGACAGGTCTTCGTGACGTCAGCAAGAACTGCCTCCAAGACCTCCTAGACTTGAGCGGGAGGCCACTCCCCGCAATCATGATGGGCATCCTCCACGGGCACCCATCCATGTTTACAGGCCTAGGCAAAATACTCCTCAAGAAGATTATGAGGATTATGACCAAGAAGAAGAGTGGGCTGAAATGCCCTATCAATGCAGAAAGGATGCTACCCATTTATCCATCCAAAGGCCTCAAGTTCCCCACAAACCATAGTGGGAACAAACCAAGGAGGAGGAGATTACGTGCTCTGATGCATACAAAGTGTTGTTAGAATGCTTAGAGACTATGAAACTCAAGACTGTTGGGCCCCAAAAGCCTACCTTACGCCAACTTCATAGTCATTTGGTGCATCCATCAGTGCTAGCACCTCCATACCATGAACATTTCAAGCTGCCCCAGTTGGCACTCTTTGAAGGGGATGAAGATGCTCAAGAGCATGTGACTCGATTTTTGAGCCAATGCTTTGGTATACAAGACAATGATGCATTGCTATTATGAACATTCATAACCACATTCATAGGATCTGCCTCGGATTAGTTTACCCATCTATCGAAGCATAACATCTATAACTTGGATCAGCTAGTGGACGCATTCCTAGAACGTTTTGCTTTCAACACAAAGAAAAAGGCATCACTAAGTGATCTAGCTAGCCTCAAGAAGTATGAGGAGGAATCTATGGTAGCATATGGGAATCGGTGGAGGACGGTGCTTTCAAAGATGTCCTACCTCCCTCCTATGTTCGACCTAACTCAAATGTTTGCAAAGAGCTATTTGTGAAAGATCTCTGTGCTATTGCAGCTGCAGCAATATGCCACTTTAGAAGAAGCTCTGGCACAAGCTAGAGTTATCGAAGAGATAAAGATACAGGATGGTGAAATTTCCAAGCCTAAGAAAAAAGAGTGGAATAAGAGCACTAAAATAGGGAATATGCAACAGACACCCACCACGATCAATCAAGTTGCTATCAATGCCCCTATGCCTACCCAAGCAACACAGCCTTCAAAGGCTAATTATCAGGCGGTGCCTCACAATAATTATGAGAAAGATAATAAAAAGTAGGATCAAAATCAGCAGCATTGCCCTAAGTGGAAATTTACACCATACACTGAGTCTAGGGACTCCTTTTTTGACCGTTTGTCAGCGACAAACTTGATTAATCTGCCAGAGATTCCAAAAATCGATCCTAATGTGCCAAAGCCTAAGGGCTACAAAGAGGATATTTTTTGTAGATTCCATAGGAGGAAAGGGCATGACCTTAATGTCTGTTGGAAGTTTAAATGTTTAGTGCAAGACCTCATTGACAATCACACATTGGTAGTGGATAACCCCATCACACCCAACAACCAACAAATGGGTGTTTTCAAAGATCCTTTACCCACACATGATGCACAAGTAAAACCTCTTCATGTCAACAAAGTACATCAGAATTGCCCCATGGAGGGGTATGTTGGGATGATTAGCATTGTGACAAGAAACAAGAAACACTCAAGGGCTGCCCCCGCAATAGCCACAAGGGAAGTTCCACCCATGTCACAACCTCAATCGAATCCTACACAGTTGCCCCCGCCTAGACCAGTGGCCATGATTCGAACTAGACTTACTCAAATTCTATGGACCACATCGGCTAGGCTCTCCATTTATGAGCTTATTCAACAATCAGCACCCCATCAAGAAGCTCTTATGGAGATATTAAAGGCAATTGAATTGCAACCCCATGAAGTAGATTCATTCAACAATTTTGTGGGGCATGTCAAACAGTGTACTGAACCAGTCATTACCTTCAAGGAATATGAGCTAAAAATGATGACTGGAGATGTAGCGAATCCACCCTTGCATGTTATTGCATGGGTCAATGGGACTCCATAAAAGCGGGTGTTGGTAGACACTGGTTCGTCCAATAACATTATTACAACCGCTGCACTGAAACATTTGAAACTTCCAGCCTCTCACATTGCACCTTCCACTTATACCCTTTGAGAATTTAATGATGCGATATGCTCGATAGTTGGCACAATTGTCCTAGCCATACAAGTGGGAAAAAAGACCATTCATACGTTGTGCCACATTTTAGAAGGTGATATGGCTTACAATATCTTGCTTGGGCAGCCTTGGATCCGGGATATGAAGTGTGTCCCTTCAATTGCTCATCAATGTCTGAAGTATACATTTGAAGGACAAGTGCACATGGTCCTCATAGATTTGGAACCTTTTAAATATTGCAACTCAGTGCAAATCATGCTACAGTCGACCCTCCCTTCAACGCATGTGGATTTCCAATTAAATCCATCTAAGAGGGGTCCGACTAAGCAATAATCTCCATTACCAAATCAATAAAATCCCCAGGTGGGTTCATATTATTCATCTAGTCCTCCCATAATGATGCCACCTACAGTGGCCACACCAACAGACAAAGGGAAGAAGCCCCTGGAAGCGGAACCACCTTTAGTCTCCAACATCTCTACAGAAGAGACGCCTAATAGAATGGAAGTTGAGATGCCTAATTCACCCCACATGGATTGGACTCAAGGAGAACTACCATTCACTTCCTATCAATTTCCAACGATTACTGTTGAGATGTCTAACACAGGCATGGGGGATTATATAGTGCACAATGTTGTTGCAACACCCACACTTCAGTCTATGTAAGACATGGGAAGACCTCGACTCCCCATAGGCTCCGTGGTTCCTTTAGGCTACCCACCTAATCAAACAAACTTTATTTTTGGGGGCCTGGATCATCGCATTGAACCTTCCCGACAAGAAGAGGAAGACGAAGATCCCTTTGTGGAAGATGTCAACTATCTGGCTAACCCAGACTTCACATTACGATATCTTAGCCAATGCAATTGGCATGGATACAGGTTAGGAAGGTATGAACAAGGAATTCATGTTTTGTGCCAACCAAGATACCAAATGCCTTATGACAAGTCAGGAGTAGGGTTTAATCACCCTTTGCCCCTCGACATCTTGGTCAAAAACATGCAAAGCCTAGGGATAGGCAACAAGGATGGGTTGGCATCAGATCCATATGCCAATCCAAATACAACTTATACATTGGGGGATTATTTCCCATTACAAACAAATAACCTTGTTGACCTTAACAACCCTTTCCTTATGGTTGAACAAGGAGAATCCTCATGGACTCACCCACAAGGGGAAGATGGACAAGACCATGAAGGGTCTTATGAAGATGAGTTAGAGTACGATCATTCACAAGAATATCCAATGAATGATGATCAGGAAAGCTTCCTGATGATGTTCCCATTGAATGATCCTAGTGAGCATAGGCTACCTCAACAACAACAATATCCTTTGGACATAGATGACATGTTTGAACACTTACACATAGGTCCAAGACAGAGGTGGCATTTCAACTCGGCGCAGTTATAGCAATTACTACACCTACCACTCCAGGCATATAGAGAGCATCTTCTACTTGGAGACCCTATCAAACCATTAGTGCCTAGGGTAGACCCTTTTTTTAGGTCTATGCATAGGGCTGATCCCTTTGTGCTAGTGCCTACAAAGCTAGATCCAACGCACCAAGAACATCTTGAACGGTAATGGAGATTAAAATCATTTCATCAACATGGTCTCCATTGACTTGACCGCCCCCATCCATGATCCAGCCAATCCAACATGATTATTGCATCTAGACATAGAGGCTATTGATTGGGATCACGCTGACACACCACCATCTCCATCAAAGTATTGGCCTTGCGGTGGGATGTTTCATTTCACTCCAAGATAGACTTAGGATGTCTTCCATGCTGAAGAGGAACTTGATATTCCTAATGATGATCTTAATTCAGCAAATGATATCCATTTGATCCCAATTCCACACCATTTAGAAGACAGATCTCATATGTCGATCGAAGAAACGATTGATGTAGACATCGGCATAGATCCAACGAATCCATGGATTCTCAAGCTGGGGGTAAGTCTTTCCCCCGAAGAGTGAGCCAATTATGTTACCATTATTAAGGAAAAGAAGGAGGTTTTTGCATAGTCATTCAAGGATATGCTAGGACTAGACCCACAGCTAGTCATGCATAATTTAATGCTTGATTCGACAATCAAGACAGTAAAGCAAAAACTATGCAAAATGCATCCAACAATGGCCTTAATGGTAAAATATGAGTTACAAAAGTTGTTGGATGCCCAGTTTGTCATCTGTGTGGATTATCCTCCATGGTTGTCTAACATGGTTCCTATCAAGAAGCCTGACGGGAGGATTCGCATATGCATTGATTTTTGAGATCTTAACAAAGCGAGTCCTAAGGATGATTTTACCTTGCCAAGCATCGACGTGTTGGTAGACACTACAGTGGGCCACAAAATGCTTTCCCTCCTGGATGGTTTCTCAAGATATAATCAGATTCGTATCAATCTTGAGGACCAACTAAAAATGGCATTCACAACACCTTGGGGGACATTTTGCTATAAGGTCATGCCTTTTGGCCTTAAAAATGTTGGCACCACCTACCAACATGCCATGACGTACATCTTTCATGATTACATGCACAAAACTTTGGAATATTACATGGATGATTTTTTGGCCAAATATCTTTTATGCCCAGATCACATCAGTGACTTGAGCAAGGTCCTTGATCGCCTCATTGAACATAAAGTCAGACTAAACCCCAAGAAGTGCATCTTTGGCATTACCTCTAGAAAGCTCTTGGGTTTCATAGTCTCCAAACAAGGAATTGAGGTCAACCCAAACAAAGTCAAGGCAATCCTTGAAATGCATTCCCCAACCACCATCAAGCAGCTCAGGAGTCTGCAGGGAAAGGTTGCATCGATCAAGCACTTCATAGTGCAGTTATCTGATAAATGTCGACCCATGAATAAATTATTGTAGAAGGGGGTCACATTTCATTGGGATGACTAGTGCCAGTCAGCCTTTGATGACATTAAATAGTACTTGGCTTTGTCGCTAGTATTGGCACCACCTAGACCAGGAGTGCCATTCTATTTATACATCTCAGCCATTGAGGTGGCACTGGGTGCCATGCTATCCCAAAAAAATGAACTTCACAAAGAACAGGCTACATACTATCTTAGCCACACCCTGGTCAGTTATGAACTTAACTATGCATACGTTGAAAAGCTCTGCTTGCAAGTGGTGTTTGCTACCAAAAAGCTATGCCACTACATGCTCAGTAATAAGACGTATGTTGTGTCTAAGGAGAATCCATTGCGATACATGATGAGTCACACTTATCATAGTAGCCACATGATGAAATGGATCATGTTGTTGACAAAGTTTGACATAGAGTTCATTGGAAAAAAATCCATAAAAGGTCAAGTCATCACCGATCAACTAGTCGAGGCTCCTCTTGAAGACGATCAGCCTTGACTTTTGAACTACCTAATGATGGGGTCTTCCATGTTTTAGAGTCGCCAGATTCTGATGAGCCTGAGTCACAAGCTGACATAACCCTATTCTTCGATGGTTCTAAATGTGAGCAAGGGGGTGGTGCGGGAATTGTATTCTTCACTCCACAAGGTGCTCCAATGCCCTTGTCATTTAAATTAGACTTCCTGTGCACTAACAACAATGCAAAATACGAAGCCTTTCTCATAGGTCTTCAGACAACAATCACCATGAATATTAAATGATTGAACATCTTTGGTGATTCGCTGTTAATTTTCAATCAAGTAAAGAGGATATTCCAATGTAAATGTCCAGTTCTGCAGGCCTACAAAGCCCTTGTGGACAAATTCTTGGCACAACTTGAATGGTATGACATCGAGGCACTCCCTCGATCATCAAATCATTTTGCAGATACTATGGCCTCCTTGGGGTCACTCATCCCGCAAGACCCTTCTGGTGAAATGACAACCATTCAAGTTACAACATTATCGCAATATGCGATGGAGCGTGCAAGCTCTAATCTGATGCCAAGAATCCACATGATCCAGATTGAACCATCTTCGAATAAGTTCTCTCGAATTCAAGATTGTTTGATTCAAGCCAACTGGGGGTCCTTGTTCTCCCCGACCCCTCTTACTAGCAACACCATGTTGTTTTTACAAGTTCTTTCCTGCTCAGCTTTTGTTTAGGATGGACTTCAAGAGGGATTGGCCATTCATACTATCAAGGTTTTTGATTAGCAAGATTGGTACACACCCATTCGGGATTACCTCAAGCTAGGTACTCTCCCACTTGGATTGACACAAGCCGCAAAAATATCATTCAAACAGAAAGCGACAAAGCATGTCTTGTTAGGAGACATTTTGTATCGTCATAATTATGAAGGAATCCTCCTTCATTTTTTGGACCAGCAAGAGTCCGCTTGGGCGATCACCCAAGCTCACGATGGTACATGTGGTGGCCACTTCAACGGTATGGCCATCACAAAGTGCATTCTTTGCATGGGTTATTATTGGCCATCTTTAGAGCGAGATTGTTGCGCATATGTGAAGAAGTGCATGAAGTGTCAGCACCATGCTAATTTGACACACGTACCTTCTCAGGCCTTGCAGTCGATTCAATCGGTTTGGCCTTTTTCACAGTGGGGCTTTGATCTAATTGGAAATATTTCCCCTGCATCGTCTGGTCATCACACATTTATTTTAATGGCCATAGAGTACTTTACCAAATGCGTGGAAGCAATTTCGCTGACCACTACGATTAGAGCCCGCATTGTGGAATTTATTTTGCATAACATCATATGTCATTTTGGTATTCCATCCAAGATCTTGTTAGATAATAGGACACCATTCAAGAATAAATATGTGCGTGCTTTGACCATAAAGTACAAGATTCAGCATAGCTTTTCAACACCTTATTATCTACAGGCAAATGGGCAAGCAAAGGCATCAAACAAAATGCTAGTCATCATTCTCAAAAAGATAGTTGCAAACAATCATAAGGACTGGCACATTCAGATCCCGCTTGCCCTATGGGTTTATCGCACCAACATTTTAATGCCCACTAGGGCAACTCTATTTTTGCTAGTGTATGGCTCCAAGGCAGTCATGCCTTTTGAGTTGGAAATTCCTTCCGTGCACATTTCAATGCAAGATTTCATCGATGATGACATTGCACAGTAGGCCTAATTAGATCAACTAACGTTGCTCGATGAACGACGCGTTAATGCTCTCGAGCATTTGCATATCTATCAAGAGCGACTTAAGAAAGCATACAACATGACAGTCCACCTCAGGGAATTTTAGGTTGGTGACTTGGTATTAAAAGAGAACCAGCAAAATTCTAATTTGTCATCCCATCTATGGGACAAGTTTGTGACAAACTGGTTAGGTCCTTACATCATTGACAGTAAAATAGGACCCGGAACATACCGGCTTGCCTCTCTTGAAGGAATCAAGGAAATAGAACCCTTGAATATCATTCATTTGAGGCCATTCCACATCTAGAGAGCCATAGTTCAACACAAAAAGCTCCAAGGATTATCGTAATCGCTTGGTCAACCCAAAAATCTCCAAGGATTATTGTAATCGCTTGGTCAACCCAAAAAGCTCCAAGGATTATCGTAATTGCTTGGTCAACCCAAAAGCTCCAAGGATTATCATAATCGCTTGGTCAACCCTAAACACCCCAAAGGTATCTATAAACCCTTTGGTCAAGACAAAAGCTCCAAGGATTATCATAATCGCTTGGTCAACCCTAAATGCCCCAAAGGTATCTATAAACCCTTTGGTCAAGACAAAAGCTCCAAGGATTATCATAATCGCTTGGTCAACCCTAAACGCTCCAAAGGTATCTATAAACCCTTTGGTCAACACCAAAATCTCCAAGTGTTACCATAACTACTTGGTCAACATAAATATTCAAAAATAAACAAAAACAATATAATCATCAAAAATCACAAAAACAATTGCATTTCAATTCCATGCATATTCAAAAAAAAAAAAATCACAAAAACAATTACATTCCAATTCCATGCATTCTCATAAAAATCAAAATCACAAAAACAATTGCATTCCAATTCCATGCATTCTCATAAAAATCAAAATACAAAAATATAGGTTACATTAAGCATTGCATCCATACATTGCATACTTCGATAGGTCATACAAGTCAAAAGCACCATAGGCTGTCATTACTTGGCAATTCCATCATTTCCACATCAAATCCATTTTCATAAATGCATACATCCAACATATCACCCTTTTATTTTAGCATAGTCAGTTGTCTCCTAATGTATATAGGGTTTTTGTCATTCAGATGTCTTTAAATTTCTAGCCAAAAACTGTACACAGTTAAGCAAATTTTACACGGGAAAGTTTTACTTGGATCACGCCTTGTTACGTAGCATCCCAACACAAATTAACACACATATAAAAATTCCTAAGTTGTGTGAATGAAAGATGAAACTTGCATAGTAATCCAGCACCATAAGCGAAACAACTATCTTGCTTATCCCCCTATGCGAATGACCCTAGGAATGCTGAGAGTTGGCAAAAGGACAAGCATCCTCCCTACCCAATTCCCCAAGAATCCCAAGTTCTTAAAAGTTGCAAAAACATCAAAAATTTGCAAAACATCAAAACATTACAATTTGACATCCTATAGTGCACACATCAAAAGGCACAAACAATAGTGATTCTCGTCACTCCATATTCAAATCCCTTGCTCAAAAAAAAAAAAAACAAATAAAACAAAAATAAACAATGATTTTATCACTACAAAGGAGCAAGTATCCCAATACAATTGAAGAAAATAAGGGAGTCAAACATGAATCCCTAGAACTCTCAGCATTTTGACAGGTCATGAGGCAAGCTTCAGTATCAGTTTGGTTGATAGCCTATCGGTAACTGGCGGTAAACCTCTCGCATGACGATATATCTATCACATTAACTTGTGTACAGATCAATGTTTGCATGTGGATGAGCTAGCTTATGGTATCCTAGATAACATCACAAAATAATTTGACTAAATATAATAAAGGAGTTAGTGGAGCTAATTAGGTGATCCTCAGTACAGGTTCGGTTGAAAGCCCATCTGGCACTGGCAATATCCTGACAAATACCACATAAACGAACTCAATTGCACACACAGGGATGAGAAATAACTTGGTTAAATTCAAGTTGGATTTAGAACTTGTTTAGAAGTCTTGCGAAATCAATGTACAGTCTTGGCTAGTTAATTAAAATATCTACATCTCAGAAAAGCTTAACTCCATTTTCAAACAACCGGTACATTTAATTCCATACATCACCATCAAAAAATAGAAAAAATACAAAAACAAAGTTTTCACATGCACAAGCA
This sequence comes from Wollemia nobilis, assembly GCA_028583015.1. Taxonomy (NCBI): domain Eukaryota; kingdom Viridiplantae; phylum Streptophyta; class Pinopsida; order Araucariales; family Araucariaceae; genus Wollemia; species Wollemia nobilis. The sequence continues at coordinate 65,190 of JAQPPZ010016965.1, forward strand.
TTCCACAAAGTTATCCCATTACTATAGCAAGTTAATCCAAATCTTGTACAGTCTATGGTGTAGTGACAAATCATCAACGATTCCTTTCATTCATTCCATATGCATACATCATCCAAATTAGAACCATTGCATTCATAATCGCATATGCATACATCAATGTAAAAACATGTACATAAAAATAAATCATGAAAAATGTATAAACATCAAAAAGAGTCATCTATATATATATATATCGTAACAAAATTGCCCACAGGCTACAGTGCATTGGTCCTCGGACCTCGCTCCCATAATCCAAAATCTCAAAACCCCCCATCCTAGGGCATCGGCCACCATGATCACGTAGGATCGATGCGACGAGAACTACCCCCTACAGTATCAGTCCTTTGAGATCTCTTAGGGCGATTGCTCGCCCCTGCATCATGCCCACTAGCACCTCCCTCATCTCGTTGCCTGTAATGGGATGATGTCGATTGCTCTGTCCCACTGTCTCTCATCCTATACGACGAGCCATTGGTTAGAGGCTTTGGTATTCTCCCACCAAGGCAAATAATCTTGCCCTCCATCTCCTGCCAATGCTAACTTCACTCTACCTCTCGTCTATGATAGTACATGATTACATCATCATGCTATGCTAGCTGCACCTGCAGGAGATCCCTCTCTTGTGCAGCATCTGTATCACCCGCCTGTCGGTGAGATGTAGCCCCTATGATCTCCCACTCTGCCAACTACATCTGTAGAAGATCCCTCTCCTACGTCATCTCCCTAAGCTCTCCATCTCACCTCTATAATAACCTCATCAACCGTGCCACCTCCATGCCCAACCCCATCTCTGTATCCCTCGGCATGATCGACTACGTCGGCCTCTCTGATGCATCGGCCTGCTTTGGAGCATCCTACATCTCTGGCTACTCCTCCTCACCAAAGTCCTCTCCTACATCTGCCACCTCCACCATATCCACATCAGCAAAAGCTCCCCAACCCTCTCCTGGTGCCTCTACACCCTCTCTGCCTCTCGCTGCCTCATCCCATCCCAATGGCCCCTCACCTCGCCACTACTGGAGCGTCCACCACTCATGGTACTTGGTATTCACTCTGACATCATCTACGTCTAGAATTTATAGTACTGTATCCGAATCCTCCCCCAGTAGCTTGAGGATCGATGTAGCTAGGGTCCTCTCATCGCTCCAATATCGATAGACTACGGGTTCCCCAGGAAACCCCTAGCGTACCCCAAATTGTCGTGTCACTCAGAGATAGTGAAAGTACTCCTACTCCATCCCGTGTTGTCCAATGACCCATCTCCCTCTTCGAACCTTCTAAAGCCACTCATAAGCCTCTAGCCATGCGATACAATCCCGATATGGCCTCCATACCACATCTCCTGGAGTCAGTCATGCTAATGCATCTTTATAATGGTCCACATCTCCTACAAACTACCGACTCTGCCCTCGCTCCTTAGACCGATACCATAAAGCACCATAACCAATATCTCTATCCACCATGTCCACCCATGTAGTCTAGGGTAGCCCTCATGGTCGCTCTACGACTATATGCTACCATGCCCAGCTCTACAACAAGTAACTACAGCCAATCCCCTTCCACATCCAGCAGTGGACCTCATGCAACTCATCATATAATTGAGCCAAAAGCGTCTGGCCCTATCTCATAATCATCGGATCTGTCACCAAAAAATCCACTAACTACCACACCACCTCCAATAGGTTCCATGGGAACCTCGCTCCTAACGAGTCTGGCAAGAGCATGTTGGAAATGAGGCTCATGAGTAGTGCATGCCTCACTCCCAACATTCCCCTAGCATACCACCATCGTACCAAAATCCCCCCAATCTGACAATCTAGCTCTGCCCTCTCCAATGAGCTCATCCCATCCACATCCTCCCCATGTCCAAAATACCAAGTTAGTACAGCCGTCCTTTGGCCTCGTGGCGTCATCCGGATGGGAACCCCATCTATCAGAATCCAAAGAATACGATACACGTCCTCTAAGGTGACTGTCATCTCCCCTATCAAAAGATGGAAGGTGTTCGTCTGAACATCCCATAGGCCGATCAAAGCTATAATGTACGCCTGATCTACAACAACTGCATCCAACCGAGCCACATGCTTGAGCCCTAATGCTTCAAGCCACTCCCAGTCCTCCGCACTCAACACCTCACGGGCATTAGAAAAAATAGTCGGTACCCGATGTCGACTCTTCACCACCTGCATATCACACAACATAAACACATCAAAAACATGCATCAAATTACCATCACATGTACAAAAATGCATAATTGTACAGTAACATCTTTCATTCACATGTACATCCATTACCAAAAAAAAAAACCTTTTGACATGGTTTACCTACGGTTTTACCTAAGTTTACCATTTCAAAACAAAAAAATTCATTCAGTTTTCATCTTACATTTCATCAAAAAACAACAAAATTTTGACATGGTTTACCTACGGTTTTACCTAAGTTTACCATTTCAAAACAAAAAAATTCATTCAGTTTTCATCTTACATTTCATCAAAAACAACAAAATTTTGACATGGTTTACCTACGGTTTTACCTAAGTTTACCATTTCAAAACAAAAAAATTCATCAAGTTTTCATCTTACATTTCATCAAAAATAACAAAAAATTTTTTTGACATGGTTTACCTACGGTTTCAACCTAAGTTTACCATTTCAAACAAAAAAAAAAAAAATTTCATCCATTTTTCATTTTTTAAATCCATAAAAATAACCAAAAAATTGACATGGTTTACCTACGGTTTCAACCTAAGTTTACCATTTCAACAAAAAAATTCATCCATTTTTCATTTTTTAATTCCATAAAAATAACAACAACAAAAAAAAATTGACATGGTTTACCTACGGTTTCGACCTAAGTTTACCATTTCAACAAAAAAATTCATCCATTTTTTTTAATTCCATAAAAATAACAAAAAAAAATGGGCATGGTTTACCTACGGTTTCGACCTAAGTTTTACCATTCACATCAAAAACAAAACATTTTTATAACCATGGTTACCCTAAGGTGTTACTCTAAGTTTCATTTTGGGTTTATCCTACGGTTTTCATCTAAGTTTCCATCGGTTTGCATCCACATTTTATTTGGTTTCATGGTCTTTAATTCATTCACCTTTTAATTTAATTAATTAGGGTTCCATGTCTTAAACAAAAGAAAAACACAATAAAAACACATTTGCATTTTTCAAATTCAAACTCGAGGAGATAGTGCACTTACTGGTCTCGCCTCGGCTCCGCCGCTTGACGACCTGGTCTATGCACTCATGGTGGCTAGAAAATTCGACAGTGCTTCACGTCAGAAAATCTACCTCCTCCCCAGAGCTCCAAATCGCAATCGTTGAATAGTGCAAATGATCCAAATCCATCATTTTCACATATTTATACTTTTTGCTTGCTGGTAATTGTCCCTGACTGGAACGAGCACTTTTTCCTCAGAGGCGCGCTCATCCCACCCTAGGACGAGTACCATCCTGGCGTTCGTCCCTCCCGGGACGAAAAAAAAAAATCAAAAAACAACCACAACATAAAAATAACAAATGCTAACAAAACCACTAAAAATTTCCGGACAAAAGTGCTCTTGCACTTAACCTCTTGGCATAAGAAAAATGATGTCGGGGTTTACCTTGTCATTATCCTAATCCCTAAGAATGCTACCATAGTCGGACCGCTCCACGGGAAGACAAATTTTTGCCAATGTTAGCCCCAAATGGCATCCCAAAATGGGTTCACACCCACCAAAAATAGGTCAAACAATCGAGAAATTGCTTGAGCATGCATCGGATAACATCTAAAGGCACCCTCACTTAAGTCATCTTGGGTCAAGCGACTCGTCAATTTTCTCATTTCGCTCATTCCCTCATCGATTCGTCGCTTGAGGGGGTAGTCACACTTAGTTGCCAATCAAACACCAATATACCCAGTCTTGGAAATGACACGCATTCAAAGGATCATTGCAAAAGACAATCGCGCCCCTGCTTGGGGCAACAAATAAGCAATTATCACAAACTAATCATATACTTGGTATTTGTGAATCATGAACTCAAGGTTCCCACAAGCAAAAGGTTGCGCCCTTTGCCTATTCATGACTGATCAATGTCTAAGTTCAAGTAATACCTCACCAAACCAGGTTAATACTTGATTTAAGTTCCTTAGCTCATAAAAAGCAAGGATTCGAGAATGCGTGCCCTTTCCATACTTGGGGAATCAAGAGTTGGTTAGGTTACTGAGAAACCCTAATCATTAGTGCTTTTGTTATCTATTTTTGCTCAGCACTGCACCACGTGCAGCGCTTTCCAAAAAGGGGCATCTGTAGACACCAAAACAACACCAAACTGATTATGTGACTGCAAGCACTGATCGCACTAACACACACAACCCCCATGGCAGCCCCCAGAGGTTAAAACAGTGGTTCTAACCACTCACATAGCAGTTTTACAAGTCAAGGATCAATTTGGCATCTTTTAGACACTCAGCTACTTATTCGTCCCACCCAGGGACGAATGCAGATTTTTACTTGTCCTACCCAAGGACGAGTGCAGATTTATACTCGTCTAACCCAGAGATGATTACCAGCACTCGCTTCGTGGTGGGATGAACGCTAGGTTTGACCAGCAAAAAGTCAGATCTCGGTGCATGACAACTCAGAACTACCACTTAGCTTTTCCTGCATGGCATAAGAGTGCGAGTGAGTTCTTTTGACAACTCATATCTGCCAATTGACTCTCCCTTCACTGCATGGGAATGAGAGTGAGCTTTTTAAGACAACTCAGATTTGCCACTTAGCTATCCCTTCATTGCATGGGAGTGCAAGTGAGTTTTTCTAAACATACAAAGACATGCACAGAGGTAGTTAAGAATCCCTTAATCAAGAAGAAATCTTCTCTTCACAAAAAAATAGCATTCATGCAAAGAAATAATTTTGCATGTTAATTCAAAGAGACCCCTTGGGTCTATAAAATGGTGAGTTTCCTCACCCAAAAGATATACAGAGAAGGAGCATTTTGAGCGATGAAGTGATGTTAATTCACTTACTTGCGATTTGTGTTTTCAACATCCATAATCTCTTAATCGAAAGAGAGGTTATTGGGTGACTTTTGAAGGCACGAATCAAGAACCAACCCCGATTTTTTTGACCACAATATCCTACCAATTTTCCGACAACACATCACATCAGGTTTCGGACCCATCCCAAGCGGATTGGTGTCGAAGCAAAGTTTCACCCATGGGTGGTTTGCCTTCGGGCACCCCCCACTTTATTGCTTTTGGTGACTATTTCTTTTGTAGTATTTAGGTAGTTTCATTTTTACGCTTTTGTCAAGTTTTTAGTTTATTTAAACTCATTTTAACCATCGTTAGATTTATCTTTTATTTTTCATACACAAGTTCTACTGATTCTTTATTTGTTTCTTTGAATGCAGATTTGCAGCATTAGAGGAGCAGCGAGGAATCTACATTTACCAATGCAAGCAGCGACAACGTTTTGGTTCGCCCATCTTATATGTGGGCACGCGGAAGAAGGAATTCTGAAACAAGTTGTAAAAGATTGACATTTAATGCTCCTATCCCCTAAAAAGGAAGGAGACGCATTGTAACACAAATTTGAAAATCATATCAATAAAAGGGCTATTTTTTTATATATTGCTTTGATGTCTTGTGTTCATGTTTTTTCTTTTTATGCATTTTTCAATAACATAGGGTTTAAGCGTTATTTTAGTTTCATTTACATTGCATTTTTAGTTTATCCTTTTTGTTTCCAGAATCTCGTGCTTTCAGCATGTAACCGTACCAGACTAATGTGTAAGTTAGGTTATCAAGAGCTAGCTAATACATAAGCCGACATAGGTCTGTACAAAAGAAGGTTGCTAATGTGTCAGAAATATCACCATGCTAGGGATTACGCAAGGCCAAGTGGGTTGGGCACAAACCCCCTATTATTGAGCTTACCTCAGAGTTTTTCGAATAATTGAGAATTCCAGGGATTCAAGCTCATTCACCATTCTTTTCTCCTCAAGGGGTAGGGAAAGGGATTTATTGCATTTTGCTTTTGTCTTTTCTTTTTCTCTTCTTTTCTTCTCTCTATATTTTTTTTTTTTGTATTTTTCTTGGAACTTGAGATAATGTTGAAATATTGCTACGATGGTACAAAATGATATTTTTCTTTTTTTTATTTTCTTTGAATTTTCTTTTTCTTCCTATGCTAGGGATACTTGCTCGGATTAGCTGTAGAGCAAGGGATTTTTATTCTGGATAGGGGTGAGCTTGTCCTTTTGTCAATTCTCAAAGATTCTAGACCATGTGCATGATAGGATAGCAGGGGAAACTTTTCACTCAAGAAACCACTTTTACTATGTAGCATCATATTGAATTTGCAATGAAATCATTTTAATGTGAAAAGATATATTTGGTTCAAGTAAATAACAATATCAGTTCTCTATGCTCAAAAATTTATTTAATTCAACTAGGACTTTGATATAAGAGAGATTAATAATCATACAAAATAAAATCAAGATATTTATTCATGTGAATGTGAAAGTACGAGATTCCAAATAAATGCTATTTTATCCAAAATAATTGAAAATATGACTGCAATACTTCAAGAATTGATGGGTGCAAAAATAGAAATTTTTTTTGAATATTTTGATGTTTTTTATATTTTGGCTTTAATTTATTTTTTATGATGGAATTGGTGGTATATATAAGATGATCTATATACACTATACAAGGTTATTTGAGTATAGCATGTCTAAGGTTGCTTAAAAATCCAAGGAGGTTTTGAAGGATAATTCGGTTGTGGTGAAGGTAAGAACAAAAGGTGATGAATAAAAGGTAGTGATAACAAAAGCTTTGTTATAATGTAGAATAATGTAGGAAAAGATTTTACTTTTATATGTGTAAAATTTATCGTGTTACAAAATAAGATGTCAGAAGGATAAGAAGGTTCTTCATTCTTATCACTATCGTCCAAGTCTTGATAATATGGAGGGAGTATATGTGAAAGATATGCACGGGTGTTATTTGGTAAACAAGGATGATAATATATGGATGAAGAAAAGTGATGGACAGAATGTAATTGTGACAATGGAGAATGTATAGAACTTGATGTTTCAATCGTTAAATATTCTTCAAATGGTGCTGGGTCACCATGTATGGTAACAATTTTATTTGCGAGTTCAAAATTTAAACATTGGTGAAGAGTAGAAGGGACAACCCTCGTCATATGAATCCAAGGACTTCTGAGAAGTAGGTTGTAAGGTGAAGGGCAATATGCTACATAAAACAAAGTATCCAGTATCTTAGATCCAATATTAAGGGGAAAAATTATAGTACCTTGAGCTTCTTGAATTTCATTGTTAAAATATTTTACAATAAAATTTGATTCATTAAGATCTTCTTCCTTTAATTTGAGTTTTTGGAATAATTGATAAATGCATAAATCAAGAGAGGAGCCATTATCTACCATGATAGTTTTGACAGGTGTTTCTTTACTAGATCATGTAATGTAAAGAGAGGAGTCTTCTTGTGGAGTAGAGGAAGGAATATCCTCATCATATAATGAAATATGGTTAACCTCAAGAGGGCTTACACCATTAATTATATTCTTAGGGAAAATATCATGAGGAACAAATTGTTGGCTAGGTATCTTGAACAAAGTTTCCTTATGAGAACTTTGTAATACTTCTAAAAGGGATATCTTTGCTTGAGGATTAATCACTTGTTGTTGGCTATCAAAGTGGATTTAAAATTGAGATTTTGATTCTAAAGATGAGCTTTCTATGCTTACATTCCATTTTGGATCATTCTCTAGAGCCAAAGATAGTTTTGAAGGTTGGTCAAATGAGGAATCCATCTCTTGAATATCAGATTGAGTTGATTGAACTTGAGGTTGCTCATTTGTAGTTTATGTTACAATATTATTAATATCATCATGATGGGACACATTAACATGCAATATTTGATTGGTTTTCTATTGTTGATAATTGAGTAGGGGTTCTTGGGAGATCCCCATGCTTTGATTGATTATTGGTATTTTTTGTATAGGAGTTTGATTGTTTACAGGAGATTTATAATCAGTTGTAGATTGTAATTCCTTTATATTAAAAAGACCCTCATCAATCAAATATTGAATTGCACATCTTAAATATTTACAATTTTGTGTCATATGTCCATATACTCTATGATATTCACAATGTAGCTTAGGTTTAAACCAATCTGCTATGGTATCAAGTTGTCTTATGGAAGGGATTTCAATCTTATTTGTATCAAGTAAATGCTTGAGAATTATATGCATTGGTTGATTGAGTTTTGTAAATGTACGTGATGAAGGTTTTCGAGAGGTTTTTAATAAGTGCCTTAGTATTTCAGTCATAAAAGGACCTAATGGTTTTTTACCTCTCTTTTCTTTGTTATGGGTAGAATGATGATAGGAAGATTGTGAAGTATTATGTGAGTGCATGGTAGGATTGGAAGAATAAGTATTTACTTGTTGAAATGGATGTGTTGTATTGAAAGAAGAATATTGAAGGGGTGGAGGAGGATTATATGTGGATTGATAGACATAATATGGATATATAGGAGAATAGATAATATCATTATGAAGAGGATTGGAAAAGGGATTTTCCTATTGGGTTATGGATGAAAAATGAGAAAAGTGTGATGGAGGTGGTGTTGAATAGGGATGAGGTTGGTCATAATCAACAAATGTATTTGGCTGAATTCTTCCAAAACTACTAATGGGATCATATTGAGAATCTCTCAAATACAAATGTGTGTGCAATTGTATTTTTTGTTCACCAATTTTGAGCTAGATAATTTGAATTAACCAAATGAATGTTCGTTGACCATGATTTATATGCATGTAACCGTACCAGACTACTGTGTAAGTTAGGTTATCAAGAGCTAGCTAATCCATAAGCCAACATAGGTCTATACAAAATAAGGTCGCTAATGTGTCAGACATATCACCATGCTAGGGATTACCCAAGGCCAAGCGGGTTGGGCACAAACCACCTGTTATGGGGCTTACCTCACAGTTTTTCAAATAATTGAGAATTCCAGGGATTCAAGCTCATTCACTCTTCTTTTCTTTTCAAGGGGTAGGGAAACCACTTTTAATATGTAGCATCATATTGAATTTGCAATGAAATCATTTTAATGTGAAAAGATATATTTGGTTCAAGTAAATAACAAGATCAGTTCTCTATGATAAAAAATTTATTTAATTCAACTGTGGACTTTGATATAAGAGAGATTAATAGTCATACAAAATAAAATCAAGATATTTATTCATATAAATGTGAAAGTGTGGGATTCCAAATAAATGCTATTTTATCCAAAATAATTGAAAATATGACTGCAATACTTCAAGAATTGATGGGTGCAAAAATAGAAAATGTTTTTGAATATTTTGATGATTTTGATGTTTTTTATAGTTTGGTTTTAATTTATTTTTTATTATGGAATTGGTGGTATATATAAGATGATCTATATACACTATACAAGGTTATTTTAGTATAGCATGTCTAAGGTTGCTTCAAAAGACAAGGAGGTTTTGAAGGATAATTCGGTTGTGGTGAAGGTAAGAACAAAAGGTGATGAATAAAAGGTAGTGATAACAAAAGCTTTGTTATAATGTAGAATAATGTAGCAAAAGATTTTACTTTTATATGTTTAAAATTGATCATGTTATAAAATAAGATGTCAGAAGGATAAGAAGGTTCTTCATTCTTATCACTATCTTCCAATTCTTGATAATATGGAGGGAGTATATGTGAAAGATATGAACGGGTGTTATTTGGTAAACAAGGATGAACATATATGGATGAAGAAAAGTGATGGACAGAAGGTAATTGTGACAATGGAGAATGTATAGAACTTGATGTTTCAATCATTAAATATTCTTCAAATGGTGTTGGGCCACCATGTATGGTAACAATTTTATTTGCAAGTTCAAACTTTAAACATTGGTGAAGAGTAGAAGGGACAACCCTCATCGTAAGAATACAAGGACTTCTGATAAGTAGGTTGTAAGGGGAATGACAATATGCTACATAAAACAAAGTATCCAAGATGTTGGATCCAATGTTAAGGGGAAAAATTATAGTACCTTGAGCTTCTTGAATTTCATTGTTAAAAGATTTTACAATAACATTTGATTCATTAAGATCTTCTTCCTTTAATTTGAGTTTTTGGAATAATTGATAAATGCATAAACCAAGAGAGGAGCCATTATCTACCATGATAGTTTTGACAAGTTTTTCTTTACTAGATCCTATAATGTAAAGAGAGGAGTCTTCTTGTGGAGTAGAGGAAGGAATATCCTCATCATAGAATGAAATATGGTTAACCTCAAGAGGGCTTACACCATTAATTATATTCTTAGGGAAAATATCATGAGGAACAAATTGTTGGCTAGGTATCTTGAACAAAGTTTCCTTATGAGAACTTTGTAATACTTCTAAAAGGGATATCTTTGCTTGAGGATTAATCACTTGTTGTTGGCTATCAAAGTGGATTTCAAATTGATATTTTGATTCTAAAGATGAGCTTTCTATGCTTACATTCCATTTTGGATCATTCTCTAGAGCCAAATATAGTTTTGCAAGTTGGTCAAACGAGGAATCCATCTCTTGAATATCATATTGAGTTGATTAAAATTGAGGTTGCTCTTTTGTAGTTTATGTTACAATATTAGTAATATCATAATTATGGGACACATTAACATGCAATATTTGATTGGTTTTCTTTTGTTGATAATTGAGTAGGGGTTCTTGGGAGATCCCCATGTCTTGATTGATTATTGGTATTTTTTTTGTAGGAGTTTGATTGTTTACAGGAGATTTATAATCAGTTGTATATTGTGATTCCTTTATATTAAAAATACCCTCATCAATAAAATCTTGAATTGCACATCTTAAATCTTTACAATTTTGTGTCATATGTCCATCTACTCTATGATATTCACAATGTAGCTCAGGTTTAAACCAATCTGCTATGGTATCAAGTTGTCTTATGGAAGGGAGTTCAATCTTATTTGTATCAAGTAAATGCTTGAGAATTATATCCATTGGTTGATTGAGTTTTGTAAATGTACGTGATGAAGGTTTTCAAGAGGTTTTTAATAAGTTCCTTAGGATTTCAGTCATAAAAGGACCTAATGGTTTTTTACCTCTCTTTTCTTTGTTATGAGTAGAATGATGATAGGAAGATTGTGAAGTATTATGTGAGTGCATGGTAGGATTGGAAGAATAAGTATTTACTTGTTGAAATGGATGTGTTGTATTGAAAGAAGAATATTCAAGGGGTGGAGGAGGATTATATGTGGATTGATAGACATAATATGGATATATGGTAGAATAAATAATATCATTATGAAGAGGATTGGAAAAGGGATTGTCCTATTGGGGTATGGATGAGAAATGAGAAAAGTGTGATGGAGGTGGTTTTGAAGGTTGGTCATAATCAAGAAATGTATTTGGCTGAATTCTTCCAACACTACTGATGGGATCATATTGAGAATCTCTCAAATACAAATGTGTGTGCAATTGTATTTTTCATTCACCAGTTTTGATCAAGATAACTTGAATTAACCAAATGAATGTTCGTTGACCATGATTTATATGCATGTAACCGTACTAGACTACTATGTAAGTTAGGTTATCAAGAGCTAGCTAATACATAAGCCGAAATAGGTCTGTACAAAATAATGTTGCTAATGTGTCAGACATATCACAGGCTAGGGATTACACAAGGCCAAGTGGGTTGGGCACAAACCCCCTGTTATGGAGCTTACCTCATAGTTTTTCGAATAATTGAGAATTCTAGGGATTCAAGCTCATTCACCATTATTTTCTTTTCAAGGGGTAGGGAAAGGGATTTATTGCATTTTGCTTTTGCCTTTTATTTTTCTCTTCTTTTCTTCTCTCTCTCTCTTTTTTCGTATTTTTCTTGGAACTTGAGATAATGCTGAAATATTGCTGCGATGGTACAAAATGATATTTTTCTTTTTCTCATTTTCTTTGACTTTTCTTTTTCTTCCTATTCTAGGGATACTTGCTCGGATTAGCTGTAGAGCAAAGGATTTTTATTCTGGGTAGGGGTGAGGTTGTCCTTTTGTCAATTCTCAAAGATTCTAGACCATGTGCATGATAAGATAGCAGGGGAAACATTTCGCTCAAGAAATTGCTTTTACTATGTAGCATCATATTGAATTTGCAATGAAATCATTTTAATGTGAAAATATATATTTGGTTCAAGTAAATAGCAAAATCAGTTCTCTATGCTCAAAAATTTATTTAATTAAACTGTGGAATTTGATATAAGTGAGATTAATAATCATACAAAATAAAATCAAGATATTTATTCATGTGAATGTGAAAGTGCGGAATTCCAAATAAATGCTATTTTATCCAAAATAATTGAAAATATGACTGCAATACTTCAAGAATTGATGGGTGCAAAAATAGAAAATGTTTTTGAAGATTTTGATGATTTTGATGTTTTTTATATTTTGGTTTTAATTTATTTTTGATGATGGAATTGGTGGTATATATAAGATGATCTATATACACTATACAAGGTTATTTGAGTATAGCATGTCTAAGGTTGCTTCAAAATACAAGGAGGTTTTGAAGGATAATTCAGTTGTGGTGAAGGTAAGAACAAAAGGTGATGAATAAAAGGTAGTGATAACAAAAGCTTTGTTATAATGTAGAATAATGTAGGAAAATATTTTACTTTTATATGTGTAAAATTGATCATGTTACAAAATAAGATGTCAGAAGGATAAGAAGGTTCTTCATTCTTATCACTATCTTCCAAGTCTTGATAATATGGAGGGAGTATATGTGAAATATATGCATGGGTGTTATTTGGTAACCAAGGATGATCATATATGGATGAAGAAAAGTGATGGATAGAAGGTAATTGTGACAATGGAGAATGTATAGAACTCCATGTTTCAATTGTTAAATATTCTTCAAATGGTGTTGGGTCACCATGTATGGTAATAATTTTATTTGCAATTTCAAAATTTAAAAATTGGTGAAGAGTAGAAGGGACAACCCTCATCGTATGAATCCAAGGACTTCTGAGAAGTAGGTTGTAAGGGGAAGGGCAATATGCTACATAAAACAAAGTATCCAAGATCTTGGATCCAATATTAAGGGGAAAAATTATAGTACCTTAAGCTTCTTGAATTTCATTGTTAAAATATTTTACAATAACATTTGATTCATTAAGATCTTCTTCCTTTAATTTGAGTTTTTGGAATAATTGATAAATGCATAAATCAAGAGAGGAGCCATTATCTACCATGATAGTTTTGACAAGTGTTTCTTTATGAGATCCTGTAATGTAAAGAGAGGAGTCTTCTTGTGGAGTAGAGGAAGGAATCTCATCATCATAAAATGAAATATGGTTAACCTCAAGAGGGCTTACACCATTAATTATATTCTTAGGGAAAATATCATGAGGAACAAATTGTTGGCTAGGTATCTTGAACAAAGTTTCCTTATGAGAACTTTGTAATACTTCTAAAAGGGATATCTTTGCTTGAGGATTAATCACTTGTTGTTGGCTATCAAAGTGGATTTCAAATTGATATTTTGATTCTAAAGATGAGCTTTCTATGCTTACATTCCATTTTGGATCATTCTCTAGAGCCAAAGATAGTTTTGAAGGTTGGTCAAATGAGGAATCCATCTCTTGAATATTAGATTGAGTTGATTGAACTTGAGGTTGCTCATTTGTAGTTTCTGTTACAATATTAGTAATAGCATCATGATGGGACACATTAACATGCAATATTTGATTGGTTTTCTATTGTTGATAATTGAGTAGGGGTTCTTGGGAGATCCCCATGTCTTGATTGATTATTGGTATTTGTTGTGTAGGAATTTGATTGTTTACTAGAGATTTATAATCAGTTGTAGATTGTAATTCCTTTATATTAAAAAGACCCTCATCAATCAAATCTTGAATTGCACATCTTAAATATTTACAATTTTGTGTCATATGTCCATCTACTCTATGATATTCACAATGTAGCTTAGGTTTAAACCAATCTGCTATGGTATCAAGTTGTCTTATGGAAGGGAGTTCAATCTTATTTGTATCAAGTAAATGCTTGAGAATTATATCCATTGGTTGATTGAGTTTTGTAAATGTACGTGATGAGGGTTTTCGAGAGGTTTTTAATAAGTGCCTTAGGAGTTCAGTCATAAAAGGACCTAATGGGTTTTTACCTCTCTTTTCTTTGTTATGGGTAGAATGATGATAGGAAGATTGTGAAGTATTATGTGAGTGCATGGTAGGATTGGAAGAATAAATATTTACTTGTTGAAATGGATGTGTTGTATTGAAAGAAGAATATTGAAGGGGTGGAGGAGGATTATATGTGGATTGATAGACATAATATGGATATATAGGATAATAGATAATATCATTATGAAGAGGATTGGAAAAGGGATTTTCCTGTTGGGGTATGGATGAAAAATGAGAAAAGTGTGATGGAGGTGGTGTTGAATAGGGATGAGGTTGGTCATAATCAACAAATGTATTTGGCTGAATTCTTTCAACACTACTGATGGGATCATATTGAGAATCTCTCAAATACAAATGTGTGTGCAATTGTATTTTTTGTTCACCAATTTTGAGCAAGATAATTTGAATTAACCAAATGAATGTTTGTTGACCATGATTTATATGCATGTAACTGTACCAGACTACTGTGTAAGTTAGGTTATCAAGAGCTAGCTAATCCATAAGCCAACATAGGTCTATACAAAAGAAGGTCGCTAATGTGTCAGACATATCACCACGCTAGGGATTACCCAAGGCCAAGCGGGTTGGGCACAAACCACCTGTTATGGGGCTTACCTCACAGTTTTTCGAATAATTGAGAATTCTAGGTATTCAAGCTCATTCACTCTTCTTTTCTTTTCAAGGGGTAGGGAAACCACTTTTAATATGTAGCATCATATTGAATTTGCAATGAAATCATTTTAATGTGAAAAGATATCTTTGGTTCAAGTAAATAACAAGATCAATTCTCTATGATAAAAACTTTATTTAATTCAACTGTGGACTTTGATATAAAAGAGATTAATAGTCATACAAAATAAAATAAAGATATTTGTTCATGTGAATGTGAAAGTGTGGGATTCCAAAGAAATGCTATTTTATCCAAAATAATTTAAAATATGACTGCAATACTTCAAGAATTGATGGGTGAAAAAATAGAAAATGTTTTTGAAGATTTTGATGATTTTGATGTTTTTTATAGTTTGGTTTTAATTTATTTTTGATGATGGAATTGGTGGTATATAAAAGATGATCTATATACACTATACAAGGTTATTTTAGTATAGCATGTCTAAGGTTGCTTCAAAATACAAGGAGGTTTTGAAGGATAATTCGGTTGTGGTGAAGGTAAGAACAAAAGGTGATGAATAAAAGGTAGTGATAACAAAAGCTTTGTTATAATGTAGAATAATGTAGCAAAAGATTTTACTTTTATATGTTTAAAATTGATCATGTTAGAAAATAAGATGTCAGAAGGATAAGAAGGTTCTTCATTCTTATCACTATCTTCCAATTCTTGATAATATGGAGGGAGTATATGTGAAAGATATGCACGGGTGTTATTTGGTAAACAAGGATGAACATATATGGATGAAGAAAAGTGATGGACAGAAGGTAATTGTGACAATGGAGAATGTATAAAACTTGATGTTTCAATCATTAAATATTCTTCAAAAGGTGTTGGGTCACCATGGATGGTAACAATTTTATTTGCAAGTTCAAAATTTAAACATTGGTGAAGGGTAGAAGGGACAACCCTCATCGTATGAATACAACAACTTCTGAGAAGTAGGTTGTAAGGGGAATGACAATATGCTACATAAAACAAAGTATCCAGGATCTTGGATTAAATGTTAAGGGGAAAAATTATAGTACCTTGAGCTTCTTGAATTTCATTGTTAAAATATTTTACAATAACATTTGATTCATTAAGATCTTCTTCCTTTAATTTGAGTTTTTGGAATAATTGATAAGTGCATAAATCAAGAGAGGAGCCATTATCTACCATGATAGTTTTGGCAGGTGTTTCTTTACTAGATCCTATAATGTAAAGAGAGGAGCCTTCTTGTGGAGTAGAGGAAGGAATCTCCTCATCATAGAATGAAATATGGTTAACCTCAAGAGGGCTTACACCATTAATTATATTCTTAGGGAAAATATCATGAGGAACAAATTGTTGGCTAGGTATCTTGAACAAATTTTCCTTATTAGAAATTTGTAATACTTCTAAAAGGGATATATTTTCTTGAGGATTAATCACTTGTTGTTGGCTATCAAAGTGGATTTCAAATTGAGATTTTGATTCTAAAGATGAGCTTTCTATGCTTAAATTCCATTTTGGATCATTCTCTAGAGCCAAATATAGTTTTGAAGATTGGTCAAACAAGGAATCCATCTCTTGAATATCAGATTGAGTTGATTGAACTTGAGGTTGCTCTTTTGTAGTTTATGTTACAATATTAGTAATATCATAATGATGGGACACATTAACATGCAATATTTGATTGGTTTTCTTTTGTTGATAATTGAGTAGGGGTTCTTGGGAGATCCCCATATCTTGATTGATTATTGGTATTTTTTTTGTAGGAGTTTGATTGTTTACAGGAGATTTATAATTAGTTGTAGATTGTAATTCCTTTATATTAAAAATACCCTCATCAATCAAATCTTGAATTGCACATCTTAAATATTTACAATTTTGTGTCATATGTCCATCTACTCTATGATATTCACAATGTAGCTTAGGTTTAAACCAATCTACTGTGGTATCAAGTTGTCTTATGGAAGGGAGTTCAATCTTATTTGTATCAAGTAAATGCTTTAGAATTATATCCATTGGTTGATTGAGTTTTGTAAATGTACGTTATGAAGGTTTTCAAGAGGTTTTTAATAAGTGCCTTAGGAGTTCAGTCATAAAAGGACCTAATGGTTTTTTACCTCTCTTTTCTTTGTTATGGGTAGAATGATGATAGGAAGATTGTGAAGTATTATGTGAGTGCATGGTAGGATTGGAAGAATAAGTATTTACTTGTTGAAATGGATGTGTTGTATTGAAAGAAGAATATTGAAGGGGTGGAGGAGGATTATATGTGGATTGATAGACATAATATGGATATATGGTAGAATAGATAATATCATTATGAAGAGGATTGGAAAAGGGATTGTCCTGTTGGGGTATGGATGAAAAATGAGAAAAGTGTGATGGAGGTGGTGTTGAATAGGGATGAGGTTGGTCATAATCAACAAATGTATTTGGCTGAATTCTTCCAACACTACTGATGGGCTCATATTGAGAATCTCTCAAATACAAATGTGTGTGCAATTGTATTTTTTGTTCACCAATTTTGAGCAAGATAATCTGAATTAACCAAATGAATGTTCATTGACCATGATTTATATGCATGTAACCATACCATACTGCTATGTAAGTTAGGTTATAAAGAGCTAGCTAATCCATAATCTGACATAGGTCTATACAAAATAAGGTCACTAAATTTTCAGACATATCACCATGCTAGGGATTACCCAAGGCCAAGCGGGTTGGGCACGAACCACCTTTTATGGGGCTTACCTCATAGTTTTTCGAATAATTGAGAATTCCAGGGATTTAAGCTCATTCACCCTTCTTTTCTTTTCAAGGGGTAGGGAAAGGGATTTATTGCATTTTGCTTTTGCCTTTTATTTTTCTCTTCTTTTCTTCTCTCTCTTTTTTTTTTGGTATTTTGATTGGAATATGAGATAATGCTAAAATATTGCTACGATGGTACAAAATGATATTTTTCTTTTTCTACTTTTCTTTGACTTTTCTTTTTCTCCCTATGCTAGGGATACTTTCTCAGATTAGCTATAGAGCAAAGGGATTTTTATTATGGGTAGGGGTGAGCTTGTACTTTTGTCAATTCTCAAAGATTCTAGACCATGTGCATGATAGGATAGCAGGGGAAAATTTTCTCTCAAGAAACCACTTTTACTATGTAGCATCATATTGAATTTGCAATGAAATAATTTTAATGTGAAAAGATATATTTGGTTCAAGTAAATAACAAGATCAGTTCTCTATGTTCATAATTTTATTTAATTCAACTATGGACTTTGATATAAGAGAGATTATTAATCATACAAATTAAAATCAAGATATTTATTCATGTGAATGTGAAAATGCGGGATTCCAAATAAATGGTATTTTATCCAAAATAATTGAAAATATGACTGCAATACTTCAAGAATTGATGGGTGCAAATATGGAAAATGTTTTTGAAGATTTTGATGTTTTTTATATTTTGGTTTTAATTTATTTTTGATGATGGAATTGGTGGTATATATAAGATTATCTATATACACTATACAAGGTTATTTGAGTATAGCATGTCTAAGGTTGCTTAAAAATCCAAGGAGGTTTTGAAGGATAATTCAGTTGTGGTGAAGGTAAGAACAAAAGGTGATGAATAAAAGGTAGTGATAACAAAAGCTTCTTTATAATGTAGAATAATGTAGGAAAATATTTTACTTTTATATGTGTAAAATTGATCATGTTACAAAATAATATGTCAGAAGGATAAGAAGGTTCTTCATTATTATCACTATCTTCCAAGTATTGATAATATGGAGGGAGTATATGTGAAAAATATGCAGGGGTGTTATTTGGTAAACAAGGATGATCATATAGGGATGAAGAAAAGTAATGGACATAATGTAATTGTGACAATGGAGAATGTATAGAACTTGATGTTTCAATCGTTAAATATTCTTCAAATGGTGTCGGGTCACCATGTATGGTAACAATTTTATTTTGAAGTTCAAACTTTAAACATTTGTGAAGAGTAGAAGGGACAACCCTCATCGTATGAATCTAAGGACTTCTGAGAAGTAGGTTGTAAGGAGAAGGGCAATAGGCTACATAAAATAAAGTATCCAGGATCTTGGATCCAATATTAAGGGGAAAAATTATAGTACCTTGAGCTTCTTGAATTTCATTGTTAAAATATTTTACAATAAAATTTGATTCATTAAGATCTTATTCCTTTAATTTGAGTTTTTGGAATAATTGATAACTGCATAAATCAAGAGAGGAGCCATTATCTACCATGATAGTTTTGATAGGTGTTTCTTTACTAGATCCTGTAATGTAAAGAAAGGAGTCTTCTTGTGGAGTAGAGGAAGGAATCTCCTCATCATAGAATGAAATATGTTTAACCTCAAGAGGTCTTACACCATTAATTATATTCTTAGGTAAAATATCATGAGGAACAAATTGTTGGCTAGGTATCTTGAACAAATTTTCCTTATGAGAACTTTGTAATACTTCTAAAAGGGATATCTTTGCTTGAGGATTAATCACTTGTTGTTGGCTATCAAAGTGGATTTTAAATTGAGAATTTTATTCTAAAGATGAGCTTTCTATGCTTACATTCCATTTTGGATCATTCTCTAGAGCCAAAGATAGTTTTGAAGGTTGGTCAAATGAGGAATCCATCTCTTGAATATCAGATTGAGTTGATTGAACTTGAGGTTGCTCATTTGTAGTTTCTATTACAATATTAGTAATATCATCATGATGGGACACATTAACATGCAATATTTGATTGGTTTTCTATTGTTGATAATTGAGGAGGGGTTCTTTGGAGATCCCCATGTCTCGATTGATTATTGGCATTTGTTGTGTAGGAGTTTGATTGTTTACTAGAGATTTATAATCAGTTGTAGATTGTAATTCCTTTATATTAAAAATACCCTCATCAATCAAATCTTGAATTGCACATCTTAAATTTTTACAATTTTGTGTCATATGTCCATCTACTCTATGATATTCACAATGTATCTCAGGTTTAAACCAATCTGCTGTGGTATCAAGTTGTATTATGGAAGGGTGTTCAATCTTATTTGTATCAAGTAAATGCTTGAGAATTATATCCATTGGTTGATTGAGTTTTGTAAATGTACGTGATGAAGGTTTTCGAGAGGTTTTTAATAAGTGCCTTAGGAGTTCAGTCATAAAAAGACCTAATGGTTTTTTACCTCTTTTTTTTTTTTTATGGGTAGAATGATGTTAGGAAGATTGTGAAGTATTATGTGAGTGCATGGTAGGATTGGAAGAATAAGTATTTACTTGTTGAAATGGATGTGTTGTATTGAAAGAAGAATATTGAAGGGGTGGAGGAGGATTATATGTGGATTGATAGACATAATATGGATATATAGGAGAATAGATAATATCATTATGAAGAGGATTGGAAAAGGGATTTTCTTGTTGGGGTATGGATGAAAAATGAGAAAAGTGTGATGGAGGTGGTGTTGAATAGGGATGAGGTTGGTCATAATCAACAAATGTATTTGGCTGAATTCTTCCAAAACTATTGATGGGATCATATTGAGAATCTCTCAAATACAAATGTGTGTGCAATTGTATTTTTTGTTCACCAATTTTGAGCAAGATAATTTGAATTAACCAAATGAATGTTCGTTGACCATGATTTATATGCATGTAACCGTACCAGACTACTGTGTAAGTTAGATTATCAAGAGCTAGCTAATCCATAAGCCAACATAGGTCTATATAAAATAAGGTCTCTAATGTGTCAGACATATCACCATGCTAGGGATTACCCAAGGCCAAGCGGGTTGGGCACAAACCACCTATTATGTGGCTTACCTCAGAGTTTTTTGAATAATTGAGAATTCTAGGGATTCAATATCATTCACCCTTCTTTTCTTTTCAAGGGGTAGGGAAAGGGATTTATTGCATTTTGATTTTGCCTTTTATTTTTCTCTTGTTTTCTTCTCTCTCTCTTTTTTTTTTTTTGGTATTTTTCTTGGAACTTGAGATAATGCTGAAATATTGCTACGATGCTACAAAATGATATTTTTATTTTTCTCATTTTCTTTGACTTTTATTTTTCTTCCTATGCTAGGGATACTTGCTAGGATTAGCTATAGAGAAAAGGGATTTTTATTCTGGGTAGGGGTGAGCTTTTCTTTTTGTCAATTCTCAAAGATTCTAGACCATGTGCATGATAGGATAGCAGGGGAAACTTTTCGCTCAAGAAACCACTTTTACTATGTAGCATCATATTGAATTTGCAATGAAATCATTTTAATGTGAAAAGATATATTTGGTTCAAGTAAATAACAAGATCAGTTCTCTATGCTCAAAAATTTATTTAATTCAACCATGGACTTTGATATAAGAGAGATTAATAATCATACAAAATAAAATCAAGATATTTATTCATGTGAATGTGAAAGTGCAGGATTCTAAATAAATGCTATTTTATCCAAAATAATTGAAAATACGACTGCAATACTTCAAGAATTGATGGGTGCAAAAATAGAAAATGTTTTTGAAGATTTTGATGTTTTTTATATTTTGGTTTTAATTTATTTTTGATGATGGAATTGGTGATATATATAAGATGATCTATATACACTATACAAGGTTATTTGAGTATAGCATATCTAAGGTTGCTTCAAAATCCATAGAGGTTTTGAAGGATAATTCGGTTGTGGTGAAGGTAAGAACAAAAGGTGATGAATAAAAGGTAGTGATAACAAAAGCTTTGTTATAATGTAGAATAATGTAGCAAAAGATTTTACTTTTATATGTGTAAAATTGATCATGTTACAAAATAAGATGTCAGAAGGATAAGAAGGTTCTTCATTCTTATCACTATCATCCAAGTCTTGATAATATGGAGGGAGTATATGTGAAAGATATGCACGAGTGTTATTTGGTAAACAAGGATGATCATATATCGATGAAGAAAAGTGATGGACAGAAGGTAATTGTGACAATGGAGAATGTATAGAACTCCATGTTTCAATTGTTAAATATTCTTCAAATGGTGTTGGGTCACCATGTATGGTAATAATTTTATTTGCAATTTCAAAATTTAAAAATTGGTGAAGAGTAGAAGGGACAACCCTCATCGTATGAATCCAAGGACTTCTGAGAAGTAGGTTGTAAGGGGAAGGGCAATATGCTACATAAAACAAAGTATCCAAGATCTTGGATCCAATATTAAGGGGAAAAATTATAGTACCTTAAGCTTCTTGAATTTCATTGTTAAAATATTTTACAATAACATTTGATTCATTAAGATCTTCTTCCTTTAATTTGAGTTTTTGGAATAATTGATAAGTTCATAAATCAAGAGAGGAGCCATTATCTACCATGATAGTTTTGACAGGTGTTTCTTTACTAGATCCTGTAATGTAAAGAGAGGAGTCTTCTTGTGGAGTAGAGGAAGGAATCTCCTCATCATAGAATGAAATATGGTTAAACTCAAGAGGGATTACACCATTAATTATATTCTTAGGGAAAATATCATGAGGAACAAATTGTTGGCTAGGTATCTTGAACAAAGTTTCCTTATGAGAACTTTGTAATACTTCTAAAAGGGATATCTTTGCTTGAGGATTAATCACTTGTTGTTGGCTATCAAAGTGGATTTCAAATTGAGATTTTGATTCTAAATATGAGCTTTCTATGCTTACATTCCATTTTGTATCATTCTCTAGAGCCAAAGATAGTTTTGAAGGTTGGTCAAATGAGGAATCCATCTCTTGAATATCAGATTGAGGTGATTGAACTTGAGGTTGCTCATTTGGAGTTTCTATTACAATATTAGTAATATCATCATGATGGGACACATTAACATGAAATATTTGATTGGTTTTCTTTTGTTGATAATTGAGTAGGGGTTCTTGGGAGATCCCCATATCTTGATTGATTATTGGTATTTTTTGTGTAGGAGTTTGATTGTTTACTAGAGATTTATAATCAGTTGTATATTGTAATTCCTTTATATTAAAAAGACCCTCATCAATCAAATCTTGAATTGCACATCTTAAATCTTTACAATTTTGTGTCATATGTCTATCTACTCTATGATATTCACAATGTAGCTTAGGTTTAAACCAATCTGCTATGGTATCAAGTTGTATTATGGAAGGGAGTTCAATCTTATTTGTATCAAGTAAATGCTTGAGAATTATATCCATTGGTTGATTGAATTTTGTAAATGTACGTGATGAAGGTTTTCGAGAGGTTTTTAATAAGTGCCTTAGGAGTTCAGACATAAAAGGACCTAATGGTTTTTTACCTCTCTTTTCTTTGTTATGGGTAGAATGTTGATAGGAATATTGTGAAGTATTATGTGAGTGCATTGTGGGATTGGAAGAATAAGTATTTAGTTGTTGAAATGGATGTGTTGTATTGAAAGAAGAATATTTAAGGTGTGGAGGAGGATTATATGTGGATTGATAGACATAATATGGATATATGGGAGAATGGATAATATCATTATGAAGAGTACTAGAAAAGGGATTGTCCTATTGGGGTATGGATAAAAAATGAGAAAAGTGTGATGGAGGTGGTGTTGAATAGGGATGAGGTTGGTCATAATCAACAAATGTATTTGGCTTAATTCTTCCAACACTACTGATGGGCTCATATTGATTTGAGTAAAAACTCATGGTTTCTTTAGTACTTATAAAAGTAATATTTAGTATCTATTATTTAGAATTGAATCTAAAACATACAAACTTGAAATGATGATTTTGTTATTATATTTTTTTTCTATTTTTGAATCAAAAATATGCCTATGTTATTCACGTCAGCTTCACCAAAATGTATCGCTCCAAATTTTTCGCATCCTTACCTTCAGGCTATAGGATTCGCACTCGAAATGGGGATATGAGAAGGATGGGATAATACCTCAGTCTGAGAGGCCCTTTGAAGGTCCCGCCTCTCAGGGGAGGTGTATAAGGGTGAATTTTTTATGGATGGTGGGTTCACCATGAAACTTTTGAGTGGCAGTTTCCACACCTAGGTTGATAGTAGGTTTGATGTGTTCATTTTGTGCTTTAATCATTCAATTCCTAGGTTTTGCCAAGATGAATCTAAACTATTCTATATGCCAATGCTGATTTTATGAATACAAGAAACATGAATAAATGCTAAATACAGATAATGTTCCGAATGGGAAAAAACATACCTGATTTTGGATGTCTGATGAAGATTCTAAGTTTTGTAGTAGTCCAAATCATCTCAACTCATACGTAATCATCTGAAATTACACTGAATCGTCTCAAATATCAGACGATCATCTGATATTAGATGAGATCATCGTTAATCTGACGAATTCGTCAGACAAATTTGTCATAAACCTACAATCATAGTAATAGATACAAAATACCAAAGATGCAATTGCAAAAGCAAAGGAGAATGATAGAAATAACAACAAACATGCCTAAATAATAGATTCAAATAACAAATAAGAGAAATGCAATAATTTTAATGATTGATTTTAACTTTATCATGTGGTTATGCTAAATGAGGTGAACTCCAATATGCATAAATATAATAACTAAGATAATGTATAAAAAATGTAGAAAAAAATAAAGAGATGCAAACTCTAGACTCTGATTTCCCCCATTCTGGACTACAGTCGGGATCACCTCCAATTGTACGAGATCATCTGCACTCCTCGATAGGATCGTCCGAAATCACCTGGAATCGCTTGCAATAGTCCGAGCTTGCTTCAACTAAAAAATAGTAAAGTTCTTGCAATAAAACATGAAATACATAATGCAAATGATGGTGTGAGGATGCTCTGAGGTGCATGGAAGTTTAAGGGGTTTAAGAAGAGTTTCAAGCAGAGAGTTAGGTGGATAAACTAAGAAAATCTTAGTTTATATAGGATTAGGGAGATATTAGGAGGTTGGAGATCATCCCAATTTGGGAGATCTCCAGTGGGGGAGACTCTAACTGTGCAGACATGCTTTTTGCCCAGGTTAGAGGAGCTGTTGGAATAGAAGCTAAGTATGAAAATTTGGTTTTAGGATGAAATCGTCTAGACGTTCTATTCCAAACGAATTCGTAAGATCTGGGAATATTTCATCTAATCTACGATGATATCGTCCAATGATCAAAACAAATCCTAAAAATGGCACAAAAGACAAGGGGAGTGGGTAACATGCGATTAACAGGCAGTTTGAGGTTAAAATTTGATTTTTATCTTTTTACTAAGGTTTAACTGTGCCAATTTTAGGGTGCTACAATGGTCACTAACGTATGGCATCTGGACCATTGTGGTGTTTATTTTCTTAGTAGGTTGGAGTATCTAATCTAAAAATAGGTTAACCTGAGAAAAGGGGATGATTTATTTGGCAATCATGCTCAAATGTTGGGACTAAGATGATGGAAAGTGGAACAATGAAATATTTCTCTAGAGCTCCACATGTAACTCACATTTATTAAGTTGTATTTCTATAATTAGGAAGGATGAAGTTATCTTTATTTGCAACCCTAGGTAAAAATCCAACATGATCCACTTGTAGGCTGCCTAACCCTAGTGATGCTTGGTTCTTTGCAAGGTTTTTCTTCTAAAAAAAATGAGCATTGAAAAGCTTGATCAAATCAGTCACAAGATCTAGATAAAATCTATTAGGTTTATGGATGCCTGACTAGCAATAGGGCTCTGTCTAGACATAGCTAGGGTAAAATGAAATGATTTACAAAGCGTTAAGCATACACAAAGGTGATTTAGATAAACTCCACTGAGGCTATATATTCTTGACTGGTAATGGGGCTCTATCTATAGTTATTTCATTATGAGTAATACTTCATAGCCTAATGCAAAAAGAGATGATGGAATTTGGAGAAGTTTTAGAGATGCAAGAATGAATCACTTTTGCACACACTGAGCAAAGATAGATAGATTAATTGTTCTATTTGAATTTTTTTACCCCACCTTCTTGGGATATTGCTAAATAATTTGTGTTTCACTGATCTTGTGTGTTCTCATTTCAGGTTGGGTTCTTCATCCAAAATGCTCAGAAGTATTTCTTAGTAGAGTCACCATTTGTTATAACTAATCACACAACTTGCCCCAAAATGGGGGATCAACATTTTGTTTTGGCATTTGGGTGTTTGCATTTTATTTTGAGTGTCTAATTCTTTTCTTTGTTTTGGGTTTGCAGTTTTTGCCAATTTCTTGACGACAATTTTTTATCATCAATTTGTTGTTGACGATATTTTTATCATCAATTTGTTGTCAATAATTTTTTTATCATAAATTTGTTGTCGATGATTTTTTATCGTCAATTTGTTGTCGATGATTTTTTATCGTCAATTTGTTGTCGATGATATTTTATCGTCAAATTTCTTGTTGATGATTTTTATTGTCAATTTTGTTGTTAGTGATTTCATTGTGAAGTTTTGTGTTTTATTTCATGTATATGTAAATAATAATAAAAATGAAAACTATATATTATTATTATAACTCATGTATATAATAATAATAAAAAATAAATAAATTAAAACAAAAAATAAATTATATATATAATACTATACACTATATATTTAACATAAGTAAATGAAACTACATTAATATTAGTTTATTTGTATGTGTTATCAATGTTGCCATATTGTTGGGAGTTTCTATTTAAGATTTATTTACCATCAAAGGGGTTTTATTTTATTTCTTGCTCTAGGCTTAAGTGAATATTGCCAATGTTTTTAAGGGTATCTAATATAATTTTGTTAGTATGCAGGTTTCCTCGACGAACAAATGTTAGACGAAATGCATGGATACCAAAACCCTAGACTCCAAGGAGCTCATGCAATGATTTTGGTAGCGATGTGGTAGAAGGGATCATATTCAAGGACAACTACGTAGATGGATCTTGGATTGGGTATTGTGAACATTTGACTAAAAGTGATAACCCAACAAAGTCCTACGTGGACGTCATCGTAAACATACCCGCATGATAGATGATGTGTACAAGGAATGAGAAGGGTATTATGACTGGGCATATTTGAGGATGATTGGGAGAACTAGTAGTGTGAACAATAAAAAATTCATGCGGGTGTGAATCATGCTAACCTGGGTGTCAATGTTGGCATTGGTGAATCGAGTGCATGACTAGATATCACTAAGACCTCCCCATTAGATACGATGAGTAGGGAAAAATGAAGAGTATTGGAATCCATTGACAGGTGTGCTTTTGGGCATACATTTTCACCACTTGGAAACTTGGGAGCTGACATGAATAGCCAAATATAAACTTGGCATGAATGGTGCCCCAACTAGGTGTAGCTACAGGTAATGAGCGATAGGTGATCCAGAGAGCATCGATGCAACTATGGCATAGCCGTATGTGGATCGCATGTAAAAGTAGAGTATATGAGTGTAGAGATAAGAGGATAAAAATTCTTGGTAGGGATGTTAGCAAGCTAGATAGTGTATGTGATGAGGTAAGGTAAAGGATTTCCATGATGGGCTAGCTGTAGGAGAAACAAAAAATGAATAGGGGTAGATGACATATTATGAGGACACAATATCCTAGGCAGTGTGGCGATGGATGTCACACATTTCTTGATAACAATTTTAGGGAAGAATTTTCGTAGTGAGAGTGGACTATTGAGAAAAACTATGCAACATCCATTGAGCATAGAAGGCCCTAATGGATAAAATTATGCAGCACGAGTTGTAGTTAAAATTTGATAGTGTGGCTAGATGGACATGTTTTATCGACACAAGCACGATGTTGGCAGTGGCTAGAGAGTGTAATGGGTGAAGGATGCACAACGAAGAGTGACAAGTGTAGCAAGGGATTCGAACATCAATGTACAATGAATATTGGATTAATGTCATGGGGTGAGATCACAAATAGGGAGCACATAGAATTAGAGAGCAAATTTTATTGTAGATATATATAAATCCATGGGAAAGCTCATCGACTAGCCAAATGAGTTGATCTATGGACCTCTCAAACCAGGTAATGTCATGTAGATTCAAATAGTAGACAGGTGTACCCCTGCCACACAATAATGTATGTGAAAAATAGGGTCAGTGCATACACCTTGGATAGAAAGGCGACGTGTCAAGGGAGTGGTTCAAAATTCATAATGGGCTTATTACCAAAGGATGAAAATATAAAACTACATAGACCTCAGATATTAACCACTAATGCATAGGAGATTCCATTAATATTGCTAGAGGATGTAGAGGTAATGCAAACAGGGTGTTATTACCTAAAACAATTAATAGCTTTAAAAAAATATAACATATAGGAGTGCTTATTGCATGATTTGATGGGTATCCCACAAAAAGAGTTACAAGGTACTAATGACCCTTTGATAAACCATGAAATAAAGGGGAGATGCCTTCAACACCTAATAATTAATGGTCCATTGGATATCTAGGCATGCGCCATGGTAGTTTATAAATATAGCCCTATTAATAAGGAATATTACATGTGGGAAAGGTATTGCATTGCCACAGCATGCAGTCGTTACCTTTTAAGCAAATAGTAGAAGAAGAAATACAGTGAATCAAATCAAGAAATGAAACCATAAAATACTAGGGAATGAAATGGCTACAAAAGGAGTTGTTACACAGTGTTGTGTGTACAACCAAGGCTTGTAATGAATGGAAATTATCAGTTATGCAGGGGAGGCATGACTATTTCAGAGCATAAGTAAAATGAACAAAATGAAAGGAGAGAAATAAGATGAAGAGAAACAAGAAGTCGGGGATAGTGAAGAGTTTTTTCAAAAAAATTAAAAATAAGTTTCAAAGCGAATATAGGGGTGGGGTCTTTTTTTGGAAAAGACCATAAACGCCGCTAAAATCAATGTAGAAATGAAAATAGTATTTTAATGCAAATATGTTTTTAGAAATTTAGACCTTGTTAGCAAGAAAGAAAGAGAAAAATTGTTGCATATTTGGATCAAACTTCTTATTTATCCCCTTTTCATATTTCATATTTACAAATTATGTTTAATGCATTTTTACAGTTATATCATTGAATATTTGGAATCTGAAATTTATTTTCTGTATCCTAGGAGCTAGCACTTAATTTATTTTGATTGTGCAAATGCAGGTTAAAATAGACTAGGTTGCATGCAAGAGTTTCTCACATCTTTAGTTTTGTAGGATAGGGTACCATCAAACTGATAATGCTTTGCATATCTACATTTTCAGCATTCAATTCATTTCAGATTTTTATTTTTTATTTATTTTAACTTTCATTTTGCAGGATTTTTTTAAACTTTGAGAATTAAAATAAAAATAAAAAATAAGATAAAATGACAAAAATAATTACATGGGTGTGAATAATGAGATACAAACTTTCATCCAAAACAAATTCGAACTCATTCCGAGGCCATTTTGATTTTATAAATATTTTTTAAAACTGTTGTTTTTAAGGGTTTTTATAATTTTAGAATTTTATTGTTTTTATATTTTTAAGGAAAATCAGATTTTTAAGCTTTGCATTTCCATTCATAAGCATAATATGACCTTTCCTTTATGAAAATTTAAATTTCATTAAAGGGGGTTGATTTTTATGGCGTTCCATGAGCCATCATTTTTGGAGCAATAAATTTGCCTTTCTTTATGAAAATTCTGATTTCATTTAAGAGAGGTAATTTATCATTATATAAAAGGCAATTGTTTTGAAGCACTAAATTATTTATTCTTTATAAAAATTGATTTCATTAAATAGGGATACTATATGATGACATTTTGAGGCCATTATTTGAAGGCAATAAATTGTTCTCTCTTTATGAAAATTAATTTCATCAAAGAGGGATAGTTTATTAATTATATCAAAGGCTTTCTTTATATTCATGATAGAAGCTACATTTAATGAATTCTTTCATAATTTATAATTCATATTTAGAATTAGGTTTTAATCTTCTATTTCATGCTTAAAGTAGAATTTAATGCAAGATAAAAACTTGTTTAAAATCTATTTAATCCAAAGAAGATAAAATCTACCTTAAAATATTCAAGATAAAAAGGAATTAAGGCTACATCGTGGTCATATGAGGGTCAATTCATATTTACATTTAATTTTCATGAACAATAATTAATATGTCATAATAAAATAAACCAACACATACCCCTTGTTAACAGTTACTTGCAATCACTAAGGTGTTCCTAGCATTGAATGAATATATCTTCATTGAGATTACTAATACACATGTGCAATGATAATATAGCAAAACCTTCGATAAGTTTTGATTTATAAATTCTTTGAAAGAGAGGGTTTTGTGATCAAAATCCTAAGGTGAGTGTGGTTTTGCAATTGGGAAGAATTACCACTCAACAATACCCTAAGCTTACCTAGACATCAAATTTTGACAAAATTATCATAGGTTGAGATGTGAACTCTACTGTAATATTGAGGTACAACGAGACCCCTTATACTAATGTAATATCCATGACACGACATAAAATTTAGAAGGACTATCGACCCTAAATCACCTAGAAACTAACCTTGTCAATTTTTAAAAATTGGGGGTATGGAATAGGTAGTCCAACATTGGCTATGACTGGAACAAGATACATATTTTATCTCTAAGGATTAAAAAATCTCTTCAAGACCCAAGTATCTCCAGTTAGCCACATGGTAAACATTAATTTTATGAACATATCTTCCAAATTTCTCTAATAGACCTCACTTATTTGAATTTTTTAAAAGGGTTGATTTAGAGACCAAATTTGATTTTCACCTAATCACATTAAGTTAATGAACATGAAAAACTCTTAATCACCTAAATGAAAAAAATGGAAAATTCCTAATCACCTAGGACTAACATGACCAAGATGAAAACATGATTTTTTTATTTTTTAATATGTCAACAATTCATTTGAATTGTTCCCCATCATAGGGATGGTACAATTTCAGATGTTGGCCATTTATTGGAAACTGCATTTGTTCTCCTTGTAGGGTCTACAACCTATAAGTATGTTGACCTACTTTTTGAATGATCTGATAAGGGCCCAACCATTTTGGTTCCAGATTTCCTTTATCTCCTGGTTTATCATTCTTTGGATCCTAATATAACACCACATCTCCTTCCATAAATGGCTTTCCTATTAAAGATTTGAATCATTTTCTGAGTCCTCTAAATCATTCTCATTAGAGCATCTCTTCTATCTTCTTCCAGTTTGACAATTTGATCCATTCTTCTTTGCAAGCTATCTGGATTTTTGTGGTCTTGAAGCAACAAAGACAAGGCGGGCCTTTCTACTTGTGGGGGTAGTAGGGCTTTTTCTCCATAAACTAGTTCATAAGGTGTTTTTCTTGTTGCTTTTTTAATAGAAATCCTATCAGCCCATAAGGAAAACTTCAATTCATTATCCTAGCTTCTCTTATTCCTCCCAAGTGATCTCTTGATTCTAGTGATGAGGTTTTTATTGGAAGACTCTACTAGGCCATTGCCTTGAGGATAGTAATTTGTTGAGTGTGCCAATTCAATACTATATTTACTATAGAATTCTACCATTTCAAATGAAATAAAACATTTACCATTGTTTGTGACTAGCTTCTTAGGCACTCCAAATCTGGTCAGGATGCTTTCTTCCAAGAAATTTAATGACTACTTCAGTGGTTGATCTCTTCAGTGGAGTAGCCTCTACCCACTTGGTAAAATAATCAGTTGTAGTTATTATCCATCTATGGCCTCTTGAAGAGTTTGGATTGATCTCACCTATTAGGTCTATACCCCACTGAGTAAATGGAGCTTCCACCACCACAAGCTTTAATGGCATGGCAAACAATTTCCTCTTACCATCAAATATTTGGCAACTCTAGCACTTCCTCACAAAGAGGTGTACATATTTGAATAGAGATGGCCAATAATAACCTACTCTCATTATACTATTGATTATTGCCTTGGGTGCAAAATGCCCTCCATAAAAGCTAGTATGAAATTCTTCAATAATCCTAGGAACTTATTTCTGAAGAAGGTAGAGTAATAACACTCCATATGGATACCTCCAATATAATTTGTTATCCTGAATATAGTATTTTTGTGCTTGCTTCTTTATGCTCCTCATCCTATTCTATGTGGCACCAATTGGAAAAGAGAGTGAATTTAAGTAGAAGACTATGTCTTTGTACCACCCGTCCTTAGAGCAGTTTGTTGTAGCATATTTGCTGTGCATTTACTATTATGACTGTGTTATTAAAATATTCTCCTCCCTTGGTGGCCATGTACTTGGCTAGGCCCTATCCTTTAATAGTTTTTACTATTTTAAACTCAACCTCATATTGTTGTAGTTTAACCATCCACCTAGCTGAGCTTCCTATAGGTTCATTTTGAGTGAACACATCTTTGACAACTATGTAAGGTATACAAGCTATCACTTTATTTGATCCAAAAATTCCCTTGAAGTGTTCCAAATATCTAATTAAGGAAAAGACCTATTTTTCAATCATTGTATACTTCAACTGACCTCCTTTCATTCCAAAGCTCATAAAGGCAATGGGTCTCTCGTTTTTCTCCTAATATTTTTAAGACAAAACAATAACAATGGTATCTTTTAAGCCAATGAATATATATTAAAGTCCTTTGAATAATATAGGTATGTTAGCACAATAGCTTGTGTAATGGCATATTTTATCTTTTGAAAGGCTTCCACATTTTTTTCAGTCCATTCGATAATCCCATCCTTCTTGATCATATCATTAATTTGTTTAGCAATCTAAGCAAAATTTGGGATAAATATTCTAATAAAATTTATCTTTCCAAAAAATGACTTGACTCCTTTCAAATTCTTTGGTGGTGGGATTTTTGCGATGGCTTCAGTCCTTTCAAGGTCAATGCTAATTTATTCTTAAAAATAATGTAACCAAACAACTTACCCTACATAGCTCCAAAAATACACTTTTTAGGATTCAAAGAGATACCAAATTATTTACACCTTTCAAAAATTTGGGTGAGATGTCCGAAGTGATCTTTTGGATTTTTAGAGAAAATAGTTATATCATCCAGGTAAACTACCACTATTTTGAACATGAGGCCTTTGAAGGTAAAATCCATTGCTCTCTAGAAGGTTGCACCAGCATTCATAAGCCCAAAAGGCATCCTCAAATACTCGAATGTGCCCCATGGTGTGGTAAAGGTTGTTTTATATCTATCTTCTTGATTTACTAGAAATTTGGTTATAACCTAAAAATCCATCTAATAGAGACATCTTGGCTGACCCTACCACTGATTGCAACAATTGTTCCATATTTGGTAATGGGTAATTATCTTTCAATGAATTCTTATTTAAATTTATGAAATCTACACACAACCTTATGTCTCCATTCTTTTTTTTGACCTGAACTAGGTTGGCTATCTAGGATGAGAATCTAACTGTTCTTATGATTTTGGTATCTAAAAGCTTTTGAACTTCTTTTTTCATCATAGGATGTAGAGTAGGATTAAACTTCCTTTGCTTATACATGTGTGGCTTTTTCCCTTCCTTTAAGGAAATAATATGACTCATCACTATAGTGTTGAAATTTCTGAGATCCTCATAACTCCAAGCAAAATATTCTACATTCTTCTTGGGGAACTTTATGTATTGGTTTCTTTCCTTTTTTGACAAAGCCTTGTTGATTTTCACTATCTTGGGCTCTTGTTCTGTTCCTATGTTAACATCATCTACTTATAATTCTATCATTATAGGTTTGTGTGCTCTATCAAAGTCATCAAAAAGACTTTCTAAAGAAACTAGCCCTCTTGGAAGTTTATTGGTCTTAAGTTGTATTACTTCCACAGGTTCTCCTATGACTTCCTTTAGCTTTTCTTCATCTGACTCATCACACAAGATATCAGCATAATGGTTTTGTAGAGTCATAAAATCTTTAATATCGACATCATCCTGAAAAACCTACAAGTAGACAATGTTATCTGGAACAGAAGGATGATAAACAAAAATAGTGGGAAATCTCTCTTGGTATTCTATATCTATTTCTAGACAATCAGCTCCAAATGCATTTATAGCCAACAAATTTGCCACATGATTTTGGTTCCTGGGTATGTATGATATGTTGAAAGCCAAAAACATTTCTATTTCATCTTGGACAGCTTGTTTATATTGTTTTAATATAGGATGTTTGGTCTGATATTTACCCTTAATTTATTGTATGATTAATTATGCATCTCCATACACAATCAAATAGTTTATCCCTAACTCCTTAGCCTTTCTTAGTCCTAGTAACAAGGCTTCATACTCAGCTACATTGTTTGTGCATGGGAATTGTAACCTATAAGGTATACCCAAATAATTTCTTTTTATATCAATAAGATTTACCCCAACTCCTGCACTAGTTTGTGATTTTGCACCATCAAATGTCATAGTCCACATCTCAGTAGTCAACACTCTATTAGATTTAGCATCTATTTCAATTGTTGTCTATGGGTCCATATCTATAGCTTCAGGGACTTTGGCTAAGAAGGGTGTATGCCAAATGGAATAGACTCCCATTTATTTTTCTTCAATAGAGTGAACTAAATTTATTGTTGTATTGTCATACTTCTTCAACTCTACTGAGTATCTATGAAAAGATTCTCTCCTAAGTGTGGCTTGCTCTTTAGTATTTAATGGGATAGTGGCATATGACCAATCCAACTGGATTGATCCCCCTAATTTTTCAGCCTAGTGTCTAGATAATAATAATGAAAAGAAAGGATCTACATCCACAACAACTACATCCATAACTATTCCTTTCTTGGGATACTGATCCAAAAATACAAGCAATCCTCTGATTATTCTAGCACATGGTACTTGCCTACTATCCATAACAGATAAGGGAGGAGAATCCCTGGTGCATATTAGTCCAATTTGGTCTACTACTTATTTAGGAATGATATTATGGGATACTCCACTATCTAACATACAATTATGGATTACATATTGATCTCCTAGCTCTGAAGTGTATCATAGGGATATGTAGAAAGGCCTAACTGAAGATGGATTCTTGGGTATTGGCAGGGGCTTATCTACTATTGAAGCATTGCATATATGATTATTGGGCTGATCTACCAAACCAAAAGCTTTGCATACCTAGTCTCTATATTTTGGGATGGTCATCAGCTCTCCAAAAGTAATGTTGATTTTTTGTTTGGCTAATTCTTGGCCAGCATCAAACTCTACTTTCTTAAATTCTGTATTTCTATTGGCATCTAATTATTTTTGAGGATCATTCTCTACCTCAACCTTAGGGTTCATTTGTTTTTTATTTGACTTCTTGGTTACTTTTTCTTTATTCTGGTTCTGTGAATCTCTATTTTCTTTACCATCAATCCTATCTGGTATGGTCCTATTTCTCAGATGTACTGCATGTATCCTTTCTAGTGATTCTACTTCTTCATCAGTGGGTATTATCTTACCTTGTTTCATTCTTTCATACCTATTGTCTAGAGATTTTTTTAAAATTTCTACATTTTCTAATACAAGGGCCTTAGGTGCTCCTTCTGATATAGGTAATTCACTCATTTCTTTTTCAAATTGGACTTCTCTATTTTCATCATCCTATGTCCAACATACATTTATTCTTATTTCTTCATCAGATCCTTCTTCTAGGCTAACATTAGGGTACATGTTGAGATATATGCCATAGCCTGTAGGATTGTGAGGAGCATCACGAGCTTGATAGAAAGCAAAATCATGTATCATATTTGCTGAGGGTATAGGGTTTGGTATTGAGTCCACATCATTTTGTGTTTCTCTTCCTCCATCCATCATTATTTTTCCCATTCCTATTTCCTTCATCAGCGTTATTCCTATTCCAATTCTTATTGAAATTTCTCTTAAAGGGTTGTCTGGTATCATTCTATGGTTGGGATGATTCAACACTTTCATTTTTCTCCCTTTCAATCCTAGACAATATATTGTTCATAGTATTGAACATCTCGATCAATTGACTGGACAACCTTTCAATGGGATCTATTTCATTTTTCTTTAGTAAAGAGAATCCAACTTTCTTAGGCTTCTTATCTATTGGGTATTGACTTTGATCGATAGAATATGGTTTTATTTTACCACTATTTATCATATCCCTTTCAATTTCTATAGCTTTTTCCATACATTCATCTATGGTGTTGACCCTTTGTTGCCTTAATTCATAGTTAAACTCTCTAGGGAAAGCATTTTTGTAGAAATAGATAGATTGGTTGTCATTCGGTCTCAGGGTTGTAGGGATTTTATTCCTAGTTTTGAAGAACCTCCTATTAAAATCTTCTACGGATTCATTTTCTTTTTTCTTCATGGTGGCTAGTCTTTTCAACAGCGACTTCTCATTCTTCCTTTCTCCATATTTTTAGAAAAACTTCTTCCATAGTCTAAAAATCAGCAATCTGATTAGGTGGGAGGTAGTTGAACCAGTCCCTTGCATCCTTCTCTAAGGTTTGGAGGAATAATCTAAGAACCATGTCCTCTTCTTCAACCTCTAGGCTATCTAATGCGTATAGGAAACTTTTAATATGGTCTTCTCCTGTAACCACACTATTTCCTTGGAATTTGGGTAAGTATTTGTGGGCTTTACTAGGTAAGTCATGCAAAACTAGAGGTAGGTCAAAAGGTCTGTACCTATTGGTCCTCCATGTCTAAAGATTTTGGTTCTAATTATTTTGATTGTTATTTGGGGGAGGATTGGCCATGGTAGATACAAGAGTAATGATAGTATGTATGCTTATAGAAGGAGTTATTAGTTGGATTACCCTTAATAAAATGATCTAAAATGCTAGAATTACTATTCAAAGGAACATTGCTTGTTAACAAAAATCTTTTCTCACTATCATGCAATTTAGCCTTATAATTTTGACTTCTTAGAACTAGGTTTCTTTGAGAATGGGTAAATACCTCTGGGTCTTCAAATTTTAGGAAGAGTTATTTACCACTTCTTCTGGTATGCACCAGGTCATATTCTTGATTCTTCTATTCTTTAGGTTCTTTCAGAGTCACCAACATCATGATGCAAAAATGAATCTCACTCTGGCTAATATTGCTCAGCCTTAGAATCCTCTCGGTCTCTCAGATATATGCAAAGGGATAATATGGAAATCCAGAGTGTAAAAATACTGATAGAAAGTTTAAAATATCATTGAGGAATAGACTTAGAAAAATAATATGTAAACAACATAGAATCTCATTCCCTGGCAACGATGCCAAAAAATTATTGTGGGAAATTTTGATATCCTTAGTTAATGGTTGTCACACTATCAAATTTCCTTTATCACAATCAACATGCAAGCTCTGGTGGACTTGCCACTTTGACCTGTAAAGGGATTCTAAAGTAATTTCATAAAATAATAGGTCAGGTCTAGACACCCTAATAAGAGCTTAAATAATAATGGACATTTTATCCCTTAGGCTCAACCAGATCATATGGGTTTGTTATGAATTTAGATTTTGACCAAGCTTATTTAGCAATTTTTAGTTCTAGCTTTAAGAGCAAACCGATTCCTAATCTATTGGGTAATTGTAGCAAGAATTAAAATCATCATGGAAAGACTGAAACAAGAGAGAGAAATTGGTTTGTTTATACACATTCAAATTATGCAATGAATATAAACAGTTGACCAAAAAAAGAATACACTATTCATATATTCAAATTATGTAACATATAAATAGGCAACACACACATTGCACCATAGAATGCAAGAAGGAAGAGATCAATATTTGTATTAAATTTCATGAAAAATGTTACAATAAGAGTTTGGTAGAGTGCCAAGATCTCGATGAAATATAATACAATGATTCTCTCTATTCAAATAATGTAACAGAGGAACCAACTACTCTCAATCCTAATGAAGTGATCAAGAGCTTCTAATCTCTGATCCAGTCATTGGAAATAATCTCAACTAGTTGGATGCATCCTCTAGGATTCCTACACAAATGGGGGAAGAATGAGAATGGGACAAAGAAAAAGCTAACACAAGGGAATACAATAACCTAAAGATAGGGCACTCGGTATACCTTGCTTGCAAAGTTTTGCTATGGATGCTTGATGCTGAATTCTGGCTTAGGAGACTTCTTTTATAAGCTGATTTGCCAAAATTCTATTATGAATACTTGGTGCAGGTTTATCCACATGTGCTTTCCTCCACCTTTCATTTTTTGAAGTGTATTCCAGCAAAAGGCTAGCTATCCCAGGCTATCCAAAATTAGGAAATGTTGCCACCTGTCCTCAAAACCAATCCAACTATACTGCACTAGTGATGTTTGAGTTTCTATGCTTCATTGGCTTTTTAGAAGAAAAAAAAAAAAAAAAAAATAATTATATTTCAAAAAGAAAATTTTGATATCATTTATTTGTCTTCTTCTATGGTGGGTCCAGCATTAGCCTCTATAGTTTTATTTTTTTTTCTAGTAATGTCATGCCCAAAAGGGTGGCAATCTGATTCCATGCTTCATCACAAAAAGTGGTTGTTGACTTTATGTCATGTTCAATGATCATCATTTTATTGATATGCTTTTTAAACATAGACTGATTTTCATTGGTGAATCCTATAATATTATGAACCAATAGAGTCAACTCCTTTAGTTGTTGGCCCAATTTTTGTGCGTCTTCTTCAATGCACTCAAATTCTTCTATTTTCTTAGTGATAAGGGCTTCAACATTTTACTACATAACTAGCTTCTCCAATCAGGTTACACTCTATCTTCCATTTTTCATCTATCTCTTTGACTAGTGCTTCTACTTCCTATAGGGTGCTTTCCCAATAAGGTTTTTGATGGATGAAGGCACTTAATCTTTGAAATTCTATTATGCAATTATGGCTTTGCCCATATGCAATCAAAACTTGCTTGTCCCCCATCTAACTATATTATTCTTTGTATTTCAAATATACGGGCTTAAAAACTGATACCTTTTTGTTAGCAATTTGAGTTATTTTGTGTTTTCATTGATGTCACATGGATCACATTGATTTTTGGTGGGAAAAGAACTTCATAAATAATAATTTATGATATTTTGGAGAGCAAGGATATATACAGGATTTTGTGGCACAAGAGGCATATAATATTTAATTTTTAAAATATTATATTAATGGTTTTTATTAAAACCAATGACAAGGGTTTTTATTAAAACCTATGGAAAGGATTTTTATTAAAAAAATGGAAAAGGATTTTCATTAAAACCACTATGCTAATACTTCTCCAAATTATGATGGATGAAAAGGTTTTCCAATAAAACCTAGGTGCAAAAAGTTTCATGACGAAATTCAAAAGAATGAAGGAGATTTCCCAATTCAAAGTTAAAAGGTGAATTATTAAATTTTTATTTAATAATTCTAAGGTCTAAGGTTGTATTATATTATTCGCCAACATGCAAAGGTTGGGGAGATAAATAAATATTTGCCAAAATCATTCAAAATCATGGAGGTGCATATAAATAAAAAGTAAAAACCTTTTATTATAGAAGACTTGACATAGCACATGAGTGGGAGTAGTCGAAAGGGGAGCAACGAAGAAATAAGGATAAATAACTTTTGATTTGAGAGAAAGGTCAAGTGAAAAGCATAGGAAAGTGATGTCACGCAGAAGCCTATAGTGTAGTTGGTAGTGTACAAACTTTGCACAAGGTAGGTTCATTATTTGAATCCCACCAAGGGCAAAGTGTCTTGCTATGAAAGTAAAATTGAGTTTTAGATTTGAGCGCAGGTTAAAGTTGGGTGTTTGGGATTAAAATCCCAACATGGGCTAGTGCCCATGTGGTAAGTACTTCATAGTGCTAAGTGAGAGGAACGTAGTTTGACTCCCACGAAGGTTTGAAGGTGCATTAATTTTGGCAAGGCATTTTGGCAAAGATAATTTTGAAGGTTATGAAGAAATCAAATTTCACATAAAGGTATTTATCTCTAGTGCATGGTAATATTTGTTATTATCAAATTTTTGGTGCATTAAAATTATTTATGTGATAAATATGGATTCATAAGGTGTTTAGGGAAATAAATGCTTGCTATATGTGTTAATGTTCTTAGGGAGCTAGAAGGTGTAGAATTAAATATTTGTTATTGTTGTGTGTGATTAGGGAGATATAAGGTGTGGAAATAAATATTTGTGATTGGTGTGTGTGGAGTTATAAGGTGTGGAATTAAAAATAAAAGCATAGGTTCTTGTTGTATATGTTAATGAAATTAGGGAGTCATAAGGTTGAAAATTGTTGAACTTGTTATATGTCCTAGTGCATGATTTAACTATGAAATTAAACTAGGAACTTGAAACCTATTTAATTGCTACCTTGAGTTAGAAGACATGCACATGATTTAGGGTTTGAATTTGAAGATAAATTGCTTGATTATGTGCCTTGGCTATTGAGAGGAAGTGGATGGATTAGAAAATAAATTTTATGGATAAAATTGATGCTTGAGTTTCATGATTGCTTTAGTGGAGTTCATTGAGAGTATTACCATTATTGAGGAGATCTTTGCTATTTCCATGAGAAGCATATTAGGTTACTTGTTGAGTACATTGCCATTAGTTGAGACCATTGAGGAGATAATTTGCTAGTCACTTGTGGATACATTATCTTTCATCTGAGGAGATCATTATTGGCTATTTGAGAGATCTTTTATTGAGGGAGTTGTGTTTGTTTCTTGAGATCTTATTGACATTGCATGAGGAAGATATTATTGAGAACCTATTGCTATCACTTATGGAGATTGTCCTTGGTTGGTTGAAGTCCTCATTGTTATTGCATGGAGAGGTTTTAATTAGAGAGCTCATTTGCCATACATTTGAGAGTACATTGTTGAGCATTGTTTTTATCCATTTGAAAGTACATTATTGAGCATTGTTGTCATCCATTTGAGATATCATTTATCATACATTGTTGAGATCATTGTGGATCATTGTTGTCATCCATTGAAGAGTACATTGCCATTCATTGTTGAGCATATTATTGAGTATTGTCATCATTCATTTGTTATCCATTTTTGAGTTCATCATTGAGCCTTGCATTTGTTGATTTGTGGTTGAGCCTTTGAGAAGGCTTTTGGGATAGAATTTTTGGATAAATTTGAGACATATTTTGTACATGATTAGTTGAGCCTTTGGTATAAAATTTTTGGATAGATTTGAGACAGCTTTTGCGCATGATTTGTTGAGCCTTTGAGAAGGATTTTGGGATAGAATTTTTGGATAGATTTGAGACAAATTTTGTGCATGATTGGTTGAGCCTTTGGGAAGGCTTTTGGGACAGAATTTTTGGACAGATTTGAGACAAATTTTGTGCATGATTTGTTGAGCCTTTGAGAAGGCTTTTGGGATAGAATTTGAGCAGGATTGTTTAAGCCTTTTGTGAAGGCTTTGAGAATAGATTTGGGATAACATTTGAGTAGGATTTTTTGAGCCTTGTGAGAAGGCATTGATTTATATGTGTGAGCAGTAAAAGATATAGGATAGAAATAGAAAATACATCAACACTAGTTGCCTAGCTAAGCAGATCAGTGGATAGCCTAGCTGAGCAGATCAATGGATAGCCTAGCTGAGTAGATCAGTAAATAGCCTAGCTAAGCAGATCAGTGGATAGCCTAGTTGAGCAGA
Organism: Wollemia nobilis; assembly: GCA_028583015.1. NCBI lineage: Eukaryota > Viridiplantae > Streptophyta > Pinopsida > Araucariales > Araucariaceae > Wollemia > Wollemia nobilis. Next base: position 106,639 of record JAQPPZ010016965.1, read on the forward strand.
TCAATGGATAGCCTAGTTGAGTAGATCAATAGATATCCTAGCTGAGTAGATCAGTGGATTGCCTAGCTGAGTAGATCAGTGGATTGCCTAGCTGAGTAGATCAGTGGATAGCCTAGGTAAGCATATCAGTGGAGAGCCTAGCTAAGTAGATCAGTGGAGCCCACCTGAGTAGATCAAGATAGCCTAGATTTGAGCATAATAAAGTAATCATTTGTATTGGGATAATAATCCCTATTTATTTGTGAAATATTATAAGGATATTATCTTGTGGACTACCCCACATTGGGGGAACCACAATAAATCTTGTGTCTCAATTGTGTGTGATTATTTGTGCACTTTCTTACTATTGCTATCTATGTTATTAATGCACACTACTATATTTGGTTATTGCAATTGAGGACACTAATTGATATTGGTTTAGAAAGAAAGTAAAAAGTGGATGCTATACTATTCACCCCCCCTCTCAATATAAGATTGTGTTCTTACCTTTTTCCTATATCTTGTAATAAATTTATGATAGTTAGAGTGAATTGCATCATGTCTTTTAACTCTTTGATTATTTGAGGTAGAGCTTCTAATTCTACTTTTACATCCTCAATAAGTCCTTGTTTATATTATTATATGTAGCATGTACTATCTAGCTATTTCTTGGCCTACTAAGGTACCTCACCTTTCAATTGATTAACTTTTACTAGCAATATTTGAATTTCAGTCTACATATCTTCTTTTCTATTTGTATATTTTGTATCTTAGAACTCAATACCCTCTTTCTTTCATATAAATTCTTGACTGAGATCACCTAGGCCTATGCCTGAGTTTTGCATATACCACATGATTTTCTTGATATTGGACAAAAGCCACTTGAGTAGTGGGATCTATCTACATAATTTTCATTTTGTCCATGGGTATTGAAGCCTTTATGGTCATCAATAATTCAGCTGAAGCTTGGGATCCACTAACTCCCAATTATTTCATTTTATATTTAATTTTCCTAGGATATTTCCCCTATTCCATATCACAAATTTGTTGTTCTTCATCATCATCAAATACCAAATCTTCATGTCCCTTAGTGAGAGTGAAACTTGTATAACTTATAGGTCCTTGAATCTTTGGTCTTTTCCATTTTGAAGAAGTAGTTGGGTCTCTAGTAGTCAGTCTATATTCTTGGAAAATATTATCCATTCCTCCACTCAACATAATATTCCTTTGAATTATCTTAGAAATTAATATTTTCTCTTTGTTCACTATTATCGACCTAAGTCTTATTTATGGTGTAGTTGAAACTGAACCGATATTTTCCCTAGGATCCATTATTGCTCATATTATTATTGAAATTTTTGGTTGAGTAACATGAGATGAAGAGGTGACTATTTATTTTCCTTTTCTTGTATCCTAAGATTCAATTGTATGTTCTAGCATAGGGGCTTCTAACTATGCAAAAATAGGCTCTACCACCTCCATGACCATTTTAATTTCTTCTCACTCTTGTTTAATTGATTTTATTACTGGATCTTGTGGTTCTTATGGTTGAATTAGAGTAATTAATGGTGTAGCATTCTCTACTGAGTCTCATCTCAAGATAATAAATTCTACATAATAATGGTCTACTATCTACATTTGAGTATGGTCTCTTTGATTAGTTATTCCATAGAATCACCATTCACTCCTTCCTTACCATGGGTAGCAATAATTTCTATTCAAATGCATTCAGAAAGTGTGTGACCATTACAACTAGTACTTTATCTACTACATATTTATTATAATAATTGAAGAGATCATATGGCCTCTAGGTGATTTTAGAAAAACCAAACATATAAATTTTTTGTAGATCATTGATTAAGTTGAGTTATCCCTTGTAGGTGTAATGCCCTATTTAGAAAGGGAATGATATCCATTTGAATTTTACTTTATGCCTAGTCACCCTCATATTAATTTCTTCTGCTATCTACCTTATAATTTCAAGAGTTGCAATTGATGTAGGGTAGTATTTTGGCAACACCTTGGGAGGGATTTTTTATCCATACATTCTTATGAAAGTAACATTTTCTATCAAAAAATAGTCCCCTACAAATTTTTATGTTAGAAAAAGTAGCAATCCCTTTCCCTGTAGACACCAAAACATCACCAATCTGATTATGTGACTGCAAACATTGATCGCTTTGACAAACACAGCCCCCAGGGCAGCCCTCAGAGGTCAAACAGTGGTCCTAACCACTTCCATAGCAATTTTGTAAGGTCAGGAAGCAATTTGGTACATTTAGACACTTTTCCCAGTACTCGTCTCACCCAGGGACGATTACTAACTTGCAATCGTCTCACCTAGGGATGATTGTTGTAATCGTCCCACCCAGGGACGATTACCAAGTTTAACGGGAAAAATGACAAACGATGCCAAGTGGCAGCTCAGAATAGTCAGTTGATGACTCCTGCCTTGCACGCATGTGTATGTGGACAGAAGGGCCATTAGAGGACTATCACAAGAAGCAATTATGAAAACACAAGTCAATGGAGGACTCCCCTTCCTCATGAGGAGACATGACTGCCACATGGCGCCTATGACCAACACATGGCGTTTGTGCTTCCTTACCAAAGGAGACCCCTTGGGTCTATAAAAGGTGAGACTTTTCTCACCCAAAACATATAGGTTGAAGGAGTTTTCAAGCAACGAAGTGCTGCCGAGTTGAAGACCCACTTGCATCCCTTTTGGTTCACCTTCCCACATCCACCAATCTCTTTTGCAAGGGAGGTTGTTGGGTGGCCTTTGGAAGCTCGAACCTGACCCAAATCCAACACATGGACACCTGAACCAACCAATTCGCTGACCCCCCACTCCTAAGATATTTTGGGCCCATCCCAAGTGGATTGGTGCCAAAATCAAGTTCCATCGGTGGGCTGCCCACTTGGGCACCCCGCACCTTTTGGATTTAGTTGTAGTTCATTTTCTGTCATTTGTTCATATTCCATGTTATTCTCTACTGTTCAATAGTTCAGAATCTTGAATCTTGATTTCAAAAGGTTTTCATCGAATATTATCATGCTTTTGTTATTTTGGTTGTCCCACTGACTTGTAGGTAACAACGTCCAATTTCTCGATGATGGAGGCCAAATTGGGAGAATCCGACCATCTGGGTCGTCCCAAAATGGCCCCAATTACATAACCCCCTTATTTGTAGGCATTTTGCAGGTCTCGAGAATTGACATTGGAGCAGCGGCAGGTCGGCTTCTTCAACACAGTATCAATCGTCCCTATAGGGGATGATTAACAACAGCAATCGTCCTTTCGGGGGACGATTAATAGTAGCAATCATCCTTACCAGGGACGATTACCAGGTAAAAGTAGATTGGTCGGCTGTCTCAGGGGCAATGGCATTTTGGTAACATTTTTTGTCTTCTGTCAAGTTTTCAAGCCATTTGGACTCACTGTATTTACTATTTCAGGCAGATGTTTACATGCATATTTCGTTGATTTTAGAGAACGAACCCTTTTCCTTTGCAGCAGGTGCTACTGACATTTTTTATTTTTTCTTTGATTACAGGAAAAGCAATCAGAGGTGAAGAACTTATCCACATCAGCGACGGCAGCATCTTGGCCCGCCCATTGCAATCGTGGGCACGCGAGAAGAGGAAGACTAGGTCACACATTGTAATGAAGACAAATTTAATGCTCCTAGCCCCCAAAAGGGGAGGAGACGTCTATGTAACCGAGGATAAGATATTTGAATAAAGAGGGCTGTGATTTCTTTACATCTTGTCTTTCATTTCCAAGTTGTCTCCTTTCTCTGTTTTAGTGCATAGGATCAAAGTGTTACATTTTCATCTTATGTTGCATAACTAGTGTTTCCTTTGCCCGGAATCTCGTGCTTTCAGTGGCGATCATGGTGGGACCCTGTCCCCTGTTTTTAAAATCACAGAAACTGATTGAATTTTTGTGTTTGTGCTTGACAGGTACATTTTTTTTTTTTCTTGCAGATTGTTAATCGTCTCTGCAAGGGACGATTTCTATTCTGGAAATCGTCTCACCCTGGGACAATTGTAAAATCGTCTCTGCCAGGGACAATTTTTGTTCTGTTAATCGTCTCACCAAGGGACGATTTTCTATCTGCAACTTTTTAGAGGAAAAATTTAGAGGCAACTGGAGCAGGCAGAGAAGAGGTAGGGATTTTCATCATCTCTGTTGAAATTTTCTGTTTCTGTTTTTGTTTCTTTGACTGTTTTCATTTTTAGCTTGCATTGCTTAGGAAAATTCATTCATGCATGTTTCATTTTATTTGGATAAAATGAACCTCACACACTCCACGAAAAAAATTTAAACCAAGGAGTTGGTCGTAAGACCCCAGCCCTTGATCAAGACCATTGGTGGATTTAATCACCACCTTGGCTTGATTTGCATAGATTTCCTGATTGTCAACTGTTGTTAGGCGTAAATCCTGACGAAGATAGACCGAGCGTAGCTGGGGTGATTCCCATGCGCACGAGGATAAGTTTTCTATGGTAGGTACCATTAATAGGACAATCCCACTTTCGTACCGCCTACGTACCACATACCTTCTGCTCTCACGTACCTATAGTCTCCCTCTCATAAGGGCGGGTATATAGAGAGGCTGGTATATCGGCATGGTTGGTATATTGAAGGGGCAACATTTTGGGAGTTATAAGAGCCTACATGATGCATTTAAATGTTCTACAAAACCTACAAAGACAAAAAAAAACACCAAAATACACTAAACCAGTCTAGGGCACACCAAGAATCCTTAAAAGAGATAATCACGATTTTGTGAATGTGTGTGTTTAATTCTGTTTAGTGTAGACAAAAAAAAAAAAAAAATCATTAAAAACAAGATAAAAATCTACTTAGATAGTGTGGACGCACCGCAATGGTGTACACCCATAGCCAAGCCCAATCAAGGGTAGCAACTCCGAAAGGTACACAAGAAGCAGGCACAAGTCACCTTTGCTTCAGTCCTGAGGATTTGGTCATACCGCCTTATCGGTCTAACCTACAAAAGAATCCAATTCAAAATCCTTGGTGGGGTATGCCCATTCAAAGCAGCCCCTCTCGAAAAGACGCCTTACATGCAAACCTTAATGTAAATAGAGAATCGCCCTCTCAAGCTAGACATGAGTGGCCACAGTGTGATGAAGCGCTAACGGGGCACACTGTCCATTTGGAGGGACAACGTGGATATGGCGTCCCTTCTTTACCTCTCATCAGAACAGAGAGACCAAATCCGGAGCGTAGGGCTCCTTACACGAGGCGACCTAACTCCGCCTGCCCCTTATGCACATATGAGAGAGAATATGAGGAAGATCATCGCATTCCTCAAAGACAACAACATACAATGCGGGAACCTTATGCTTCTACACCAGCCGGATATCATAATCACCCCTTGAGGCCAGAACCTCGAGCACATACCACCTACCTCGATAGAGGGAAGCAACCCCTTAAGATTTTAGAGCATCAAAACTAAGGTAAACCCATAGGAGGAACATTTGAACCTTCTAAAAAAAATAGGGTAGATCAAATTGACCCGACTGTCGCCAGATATACCACCCGTCAAGCCCAAATCATGTGGCTTAAACAAAGTTAGCAAGAGATAGAGTATCAATACCGCTTGGATAAAGAACGCATGCAACGTGAAGTGGATGAGTTACAATATGAAATACTTGAGAGAGGGCCAACCCCTCGCATCCAAAGAGCCAAACAACATGAGAGGCATAACCCTTTAACGTAGGACGGGTCTCCATGACCTCGTCAAGCTTTGCCTCCGAGACCTCATAGACATGAGAGGGAGGCTACTCCTCGAAATGATGATGGGTACCTTTAGCGGGGACTCGATCAAGGTCAAAGGTTTCGCCCAAAAACTCCTCAAGAATTTTATGAGGAGTACGAACCAGAGATAGAACATGTTGAAACTCTCCATCAAGGCAGGAGGGCTGCCATTCGGCCACCCCTCCATAGGCCCCCAGTTTATCATAACGTACAACGAGAGCAAGCAAGAGAGGAAGAAATAAAATCTTTCGATGCATACCAAGCACTATTGGAGCGTTTGGAGTCTGTGGAGACAAAAGCTGCTGGGCATCAAAAACCCACATTACGTCTACTCCACAGTAATCCGGTGCATCCTTCAGTGCCTACACCTCTTTACCCCGAACACTTCAAGTTGCCTCAATTGGCAGTTTTTAAAGGTGAGGAGGACACACAAGAGCACGTTACAAGATTTCTAAGCCAGTGCTTCGCAATCCAAGATAATGACGCGTTGTTGCTTAGAAAATTCATAACCACATTCACAGGCCCTACCTCGGATTGGTTCACACAACTGCCCAAACACAGCATAAGCAGCTTAGATCAACTAGTAGATGCATTTCTTGAACGCTTCGCCTTCAACACAAGGAAGAAGGCATCACTTAGTGATCTTGCTAGCCTTAAAGAATTTGAGGAAACAATGGCAACGTACGAGAATCGATGGAGAGATTTGCTTTCTAAGTTACCCTACCGTCCTCCCATGTCGAATCTCACGCAAATGTTCGCAAAAAGTTGCTTAAAATCAATCTCTGGTCTATTGTTGCTACGACAATACGACAACCTAGAAGAAGCTTTGGCCCAAGCCAGACTTATAGAAGAGATTAAGATAGGCGAAGGCGCAATTGCCAAGCCTAAGAAGAAAGAGTGGAACAAAACCACTAAAACCGGGACAACGCAACCACAACACGCTGCAATCAATCAAGTTGCGATAAATGTTCCCGTTCCTGTGCAAGAGACGCAGCCCCAAAGGGCTAATTACCAGGTAGTGCCTCCTGCTTATGAAAGAGATAACAAAAGATAGGAGCAGTATCAGCAGCGTCGCCCTAGGTGACAATTCACCCCGTATGCGGAGTCTAGGGACTCCTTATTTGATCGCTTGTCAGCGGCAAATTTAGTTACTCTACCAGAAATCCAAATTTTTGACCCTAACATTCCCAAGCCTAGGGGGTATAGGGAGGAATTGTATTGCAGATTCCATAGGCGCAGAGGACATGACCTAAATGGGTGCTAGAAATTCAAAGAACTAGTCCAGGATTTGATCGACAACAGAACATTGGTCGTGGACAACCCCATCACACCAAACAACCAACAAATGGGGGTATTCAAGGACCCCTTGCCTGCCCATGAGGCACAGACAAAACCGCTCTAGATTAATGAGGTGCGACAAGATCTTCCCCTGCAAGGATTGGTGGGAATGATTAGCATTGTAACAAGGAACAGAAGATACCCAGCAATTGCCCTCGAGGTAGCTGCGAGGGAAGTTTCGTCGACATCGCAGCCTCAACAATGCCCAACGTAGTTGCCTCTGCCTAGACACGAGGTCATGATACGGACCAAACTCACGTAGAGTCTGCAGACCACATCGGCTAGGCTGTCCATCTATGAGCTTATCCAACAATCAGCTCCCCATAGAGAAGCTCTTATGGACATTTTAAAATCCATTGAAGTACAACCCCACGAAGCAAATTCTTTCAACGCCTTCGTGGGACATGTGAAACAATGTACGGAGCCTATCATCACATTCAGAGAATACGAGGTCAAAATGATATCAAATGACATGGCGGATCCACCCCTGCACGTTATCATGCAGGTCAACGGGATCCCGTACAAGAGAGTGCTGATAGATACTGGCTCGTCCAGTAACATTATAACCACTACAGCGTTAAAACATTTAAAACTGCCAGCCTCTCACATCACCGCTTCCACGTACACACTGTGAGCTTTTAACGATGCAATTTGCTCGACAGTCGGCACAGTTGTTCTGCCCATCCAAGTAGGACAAAATTCAATACCCGAGGTTCCAAACGTAGATCTTAACTCAACTAATGATATCCATTTGATCCCAACTCCACATCAGTTGGAGGACGGATCCCACATGTCAGTCGAGGAGACGACTGACGTAGACATCAGCACAGATCCAATGAATCCATGGATTCTCAAGCTGGGGGTAAGTTTTTCCCCTAAAGAGCAAGCCGATTACATTGCCCTTCTTAAAGAAAAGAAGGAGGTTTTTGCATGGTCGTACAAGGATATGCCAAGACTAGACCCACAGCTAGTCATGCACAATTTAACGCTTGATCCGACAATCAAGCCTGTAAAGCAAAAACTAAGAAATATGCACCCAACAATGGCCTTGATGGTCAAAGATGAATTGCAAAAGCTGTTGGATGCACAATTTGTCATCTGCATGGATTATCCGCCATGGCTGTCCAACATGGTTCCCGTCAAGAAGCCCGACGGGAGGATTCGCATATGCATCGATTTTCAAGACCTAAACAAAGTGAGTCCTAAGGATGATTTCCCCTTGCCAAGCATCGACGCATTGGTAGACGCTACAGAAGGTCATGGAATGCTCTCCCTAATGGAAGGTTTCTCAGGATACAATCAAATTCGTATCAATCCTGAAGACCAACTCAAAATAGCATTCACAATTCCTTGGGGGACATTTTGCTATAAGGTCATGCCTTTTGGCCTTAAAAACACTGGTGCTACATACCAACGTGCTATGATGTATATATTCCACGATTACATGCACAAAACTTTGGAAGATTACATGGATGATTTGTTAGCCAAATATCTCTTGCGCTCAGACCATCTCGGTGACTTAAGCAAGATTCTCGATTGCCTCATAGAGCATAAGGTCAGACTGAATCCCAAGAAGTGCATGTTCAGCGTCACATCTAGAAAACTCTTGAGTTTTATAGTCTCAAAGAGAGGCATCGAAGTGGACCCAAACAAAGTCAATGCAATCCTTGAAATGGCTCCCCCAACCACTATCAAGTAGCTAAGAAGTCTACAAGGAAAGGTCGCATCGATTAAACGCTTCATAGCACAATTATCTGAAAAATGCCAACCCATGAACAAATTATTGCATAAAGGGGTCACATTTCATTGGGATGACGAGTGCCAGTCAGCCTTTGACAAAATCAAACAATACTTGGCTTTGCCGCCAGTATTGGCACCTCCTAGACTAGGTGTTCCATTCTACTTGTACATCTCAACTACTGAGGTGGCACTGGGTGCAATGCTAGCGCAGAAGAATGAACTTCACAAATAACAGGCTACTTACTATCTTAGCCGCACACTGGTCAGTTACGAACTTAACTATGCATACATTGAGAAACTTTGCTTGGCAGTGGTGTTTGCTACCAAGAGGCTATGCCACTACATGCTGAGAAACACTACGTATGTTGTGTCTAAGGAGAATCCATTGTGATACATGATGAGTCGTACTTATCATAGTAGCCGCACGGTGAAATGGATCATGTTGTTGACAAAATTTGACATTGAGTTTATTGGGCAAAAATCTATAAAAGGACAAGTCATAGCCGATCAAATAGCAGAGGCTCCTCTTGAAGACGATCAGCCTCTGGTCATAGAACTACCCGATGATGGGGTCTTCCATGTCTCAGAATCGCCAGATTTTGATGAGCCTGAGTCTCAGGCCAACATAACCTTATTTTTTGATGGTTCTAAATGCGAGCAAGGTGGTGGCACAGGAATTGTATTCTTCACACCGCAAGGTGCTCCAATGCCCCTGTCATTTAAATTAAACTTCCAGTGCACCAACAACAATGTAGAATATGAAGCCTTGCTCCTAGGTCTTCAGACAACAATCGCCATGAACATCAAAAGACTGAACATCTTTGGTGATTCGTTGTTAATCGTCAATCAAGTCAAAGGGGTATATCAATGCAAATGCCCAATTCTGAAGGCCTATAAAGCCCTCGTGGACAAATTCCTAGAAAAACTTGAGTGGTATGACATCGAGGCACTCCCTCGATCATCGAATAATTTTGCGGACACAATGGCCTCCTTGGGGTCACTAATACCGCAATACCTTTTCGATGATATAACAACCATTTAGGTCAAAACCTTATCGCAACCCGCGATGGAGCGCGCAAGCTCAGACTTGACACCAGGAGTCCACATGATCAAGATCGAACCATCTTCGGATAAGTTCTTTCGAATCCGAGACTGTTTGAAACGTGCCAACTGGGGATATTTGTTTTCCCCCACACCCATTAATAGCAACACAACGCTATTCTTACAAGTTCTATCCCAATCAGCATTTGTTAGGGAAGAAATTCAAAAGGGATTGGCTGTTCAAACTGTCGAGGTATCCGATCAACAGGACTGGTATTTACCCATAAGAGACTACCTCAAGTTAGGTAATCTACCCTTCGGATTGACGCACGCCGCAAAATGAAAATTCAAACAGAAAGCGGCAAAATATGTCTTGATAGGAGACATATTGTATCGTCGAAGCTATGACGGAATTCTTCTTTGTTGTTTAGACCAGCAAGAGTCCACTTGGGTAGTTTCCCAAGCGCATGACAGTACATGTGGTGGCCACTTTAGCGGTATGGCCATCACAAAGCGCATTCTTCGCATGGGCTATTATTGGCCATATTTAGAGCGAGATTGTTGTGAGTATGTCAAGAAGTGCGTAAAGTGTCAACATCATGCCAATTTGATGCATGCACCTTCCCAAGCCCTACAGAAAGTCCAGTCTACTTGGCCATTTTTGTAGTGGGGCCTCGATCTAATCGGAAAGATCTCCCCTGCATTGTTAGGCCGTCACACGTTTATCATAACGACCACAGAATATTTTACCAAATGGGTGGAAGCAATTCCGTTAACCTCTACGACAGGACCCCGCATTGCGAAGTTCATTTTGCATTACATCATATGTCATTTTGGTATTCCATCCAAAATAATCTTGGATAATGGGCCATCATTCAAGAACAAAGACGTGCGTGCTTTGACCACAAAGTACAAAATTCAGCACAGCTTTTCAACACCCTATTATCCGCAAGTAAATGGGCAAGCAGAGGCATCAAACAAGACACTAGTTGCCATCCTTAAAAAGACCATCGCATACAGTCATAAGGATTGGTACATATAAATCCCACTTGCACTTTGGGCTTATTGCACTAGCATTCGGACGCCAACTGGGGCAACTCCATTTTCACTAGTGTATGGCTCAGAGGCATTAATGCCTCTCGAGTTGGAAATTCCTTCCCTCCGCATATCAATGCAAGAATTCATCGATGATGACACTGCACGATAGGCCCGGTTAGACCAACTTACATTGCTTGACGAATGACGCGTTAATGCTCTTGAGCACTTACGTATCTATCAAGAGCGACTTAAGAAAGCTTACAACATGAAGGTTCACCTAAGAGACTTTCGAGTTGGTGATTTGGTTTTGAAGGAAAACCAACAGAATTCTAATTTTCTGCCCCACCTGAGGGATAAATTTGTGGCAAATTGGTTAGGTCCTTATGTCATTGATAGAAAAATAGGACCCGGGACATACCGGCTAGCTTCTCTTGATGGTATCAAGGAAACAGAACCCTTGAATATCAGTCACTTGCGACCATTTCATATCTAAGAAAGCCATATCCCAAAAAAAAAAAAAAAAAAAAAACTCCAAGGATTATCGTAATCTCTTGGTCACCCCAAAAAGCTCCAAGTATTATCGCAATCACTTGGTCAAAACCAAAAATCTCCAAGGATTATCGCAATCTCTTGGTCACACCCAAAAGCTCCAAGGATTATCGCAATCTCTTGGTCACACCCAAAAGCTCCAAGGATTATCGCAATCACTTGGTCAAAAACAAAAAGCTCCAAGGATTATCGTAATCTCTTGGTCACCAAAAAAAGCTCCAAGGATTATCGTAATCTCTTGGTCACCCCAAAAAGCTCCAAGGATTATCGCAATCACTTGGTCAAAACCAAAAAGCTCCAAGGATTATCGCAATCTCTTGGTCACACCCAAAAGCTCCAAGGATTATCGCAATCTCTTGGTCACACCCAAAAGCTCCAAGGATTATCGCAATCACTTGGTCAAAAACAAAAAGCTCCAAGGATTATCGTAATCTCTTGGTCACCAAAAAAAAAAAAGCCCCAAGGATTATCGCAATCACTTGGTAAAAAAAAAACAAAAACAACAAAGATTTGCATCTCAATTCTAGGCATACTCAAATTCATCATAAAATTCATATTCTCGCACCTCATCTTCAACTTCACCAAAAACTATCCATCAAAATTACAAAATATGTAGTTGCATTAGCATTGCATCCATACATTGCATATTTGTGGTCGTATAGGTCAAAGGCACCATAGGCTGTAATTGCTCTGATAGACCATCTTGTTCCACACTGTTCCATTTTACAAAAACAACAAAAACACCATGCATAACTTTTACCACACTACAGTCAGTGGTCTGTAAATATACCAAGAGTTTCAGTGATTCAGTCATCATTTTCCTCTTTAGCCATGTAATGTATCAAGTCAAACAGATTTTACGAAGGTAGAGTCATACTTGAAATACACCTTGATACATAACATCCCAACACAAACTAAACACATTAACAATTCCAGAGTTATGTGAAAGAAAGATGAACTACACAGTAATCTAGGTCACCATAAGCGAAACGGTTATCTTGCTCATACCCCTATGCGGATGACCCAAAGAATTCTGAGAGTTGGCAAAAGGACAAGCATCACCCCTACCCAATTCCCAAAAATCCCTAATCTCAATAGTTGCAAAAAAAAAATCAAAAAAAAAATTTGCAAAACGTCAAAACATCAATATTTGACATCCTACAGTGCACACATCAAAATGCACTAAGAAACAATGATTTTTATCACTCCAATCCCTTGCTCAAAAAAAAAAAAAAAAGAAGAAGAAAACAAATCAAAATAAACAATGATCTTATCACTACAAATGAGCAAGTATCCCAATACAATTGAAGAAAAGAAGGGAGTTGAACTTGAATCCCTGGAACTCTCAGAATTCTAAAGGTCTTCTCGCATGACGATATATCTGTCACATTAACTTACGTACAGATCAATGTTTTCATGTGGATAAGCTAGCTTATGACATCCTAGAAAACATCGTGGATTAATCTAACTAAACATAACAAAGGAGTTAGTGGAGCTAGTTAGGTGATCCTCAGTACAAGTTCGGTTGAAATCCCATCTGGCACTGGCGGTATCATAATAAATACCACATAAATGAACTCAATGGCACACACAGGGATGTGAAATAGCTTGGTCAAAAACAGGTCTGATTCATACCTTGTTCAAAAATCATGTAAGATAAAGTACAGTCGTGGCTAGAGAGCTAGAACTGTCTGAGTCTCAGAAAAACTTAGCTACATTTCTAAACCAACTGCGCTACTTTTCGTCTTTGCAATACCATAAAAATACAAAAAAAAAAAAAACACATGTATACATACAAATTCATGCATCACAACAATCGCCTAAAAACAAAATAACAGAATTCTAAACAATCTATGGTGCCATAGCCAAACATCACAAATCACATTCATCCATTTCATCTCTGCATATCACATATAAATTAAAAACATTTGCAGTCATCATAGCATATGCATCCATCAAAATAAATCAACATAATACATCCATATTCATCAACCATCATGCACAAGATCAAAGAATATCAAAACAACAAATAAATGCAACAAAAAAACAAAAAGCAATAAACATTGCCAGACACAAGTGCTCTTACCTCTTGGCATAGCAAAAATGATATCGAGGTTTACATTGTCACTATCCTAATCCCTAAGAAGGCTACCATAGCCGGACCGCTCCACGGGAAAATGAATTTCAGACAATTTAATCCCCAAATGGTGTCACAAAACAACAAAAACATCACAAAAAAGCAACACAAAAACATAGCAATAAACATTGCCAGACACAAGTGCTTTTGCACTTAACCTCTTGGCATAGAAAAATAGATGTCGAGGTTCAAATTATCACTCTCCTAATTCCCCAAGAAGGCTATCATAGTCGGACCGCTCCACGAGAAATAGGTTTTCGATGATTTCACCTCATTATGACATCACCAAAGGGTTAACACCCACCAAAAATAGGTCCATATGTTGGAAAAATTGCACACGCTTAACGGTAAACCCTTTTAATGCACCCTTGCACAAGTCATATTGAGTCAAGCGACTCGTCGCTTCTCTCATGAAAGTCATTCCCTCATCGATTCGTTGCTTGAGGGGGTAGTCACACTTAGTCACCAACCAACAATCACATACCCAATTAAGGAAAAGGACATGCATTCAAAGAATCATTGACAAAGACAATCACGCTCCTGCTTGGGGCAATAAACAAGCAACAATCAAATCAATCAAACACTTGGCATTTTGTGAATCATGAATACAAGGTTCCCCTGAGGTAAAAACGCCCTTCGCCTATTCATGACTGATCAATGTCTAAGTTCAAGTCACACCTCACCAAAACAGGTTAACACTTGAAATCAAATTCCTTAGCTCGTCAGAAGCAAGGATTCAAGAATGCATGCCCTTTCCATACTTGGGGCATCAAAAGTTGGTTAGGTTACCAAGAAACCCTAATCATTAGTGCTTTGGTTATCTTTTTTTTTTTTTTGCTCAGCACTGCGTCACCCGCAGCGCTTCCCAAAAAGGGGCATCTGTAGACACCAAAACAGCACCAATCCGATTATGTGATTGCAAACACTGATTGCTTTGACAAACACAGCCCCCAGGGCAGCCCTTAGAGGTCAAACAGTGGTCCTAACCACTTCCATAGCAATTTTGTAAGGTCAGGAAGCAATTTGGTACATTTAGACACTTTGCCCAGTACTCGTCTCACCCAGGGACGATTACTAACTTGCAATCATCTCACCCAGGGATGATTGTTGTAATCATCCCACCCAAGGACGATTACCAAGTTTAACGGGAAAAATTACAAATGATGCCAAGTGGCATCCCAGAACAGTCAGTTGATGACTCCTGCCTTGCACGCATGTAGGTGGATAGAAGGGCCGTTAGAGGACTGTCACAAGAAGCAATTATGAAAACACAAGTCAATGGAGGACTCCCCTCCCTCATGAGGAGACATGACTGCCACATGGCACCTATGACCAACACATGGTGTTTGTGCTTCCTTCCCAAAGGAGACCCCTTGGGTCTATAAAAGGTGAGACTTTTCTCACCCAAAACATACAGGTTGAAGGAGTTTTCAAGCAACGAAGTGCTGCCGAGTTGAAGACCCACTTGAATCCCTTTTGGTTAACCTTCCCACATCCACCAATCTCTTTTGCAAGGGAGGTTGTTGGGTGGCCTTTGGAAGCTCGAACCTAACCCAAATCCAACACATGGACACCTGAACCAACCAATTCGCCGACCCCCCACTCCTAAGAGATTTTGGGCCCATCCCAAGTGGATTGGTGCCAAAATCAAGTTCCATCGGTGGGCTGCCCACTTGGGCACCCCACACCTTTTGGATTTAGTTGTAGTTAATTTTCTATCATTTTTTCATATTCCATGTTATTCTCTGCTGTTCAATAGTTCAGAATCTTGAATCTTGATTTCAAAAGGTTTTCATCGAATATTATCATGCTTTTGTTATTTTGGTTGTCCCACTGACTTGCAGGTAACAACGTCCAATTTCTCGGTGATGGAGGCCAAATTGGGAGAATCCGACCATCTGGGTCGTCCCAAAATGGCCCCAATTACATAACCCCCTTGTTTGCAGGTGTTTTGCAGGTCTCGGGAATCGACATTGGAGCAGCGATAGGTCAGCTCCTTCAACACAATATCAATCATCCCTGCAGGGGACGATTAACAGCAGCAATCGTCCTTTCGGGGGACGATTAATAGTAGCAATCGTCCTTACTAGGGATGATTACCAGGTAAAAGCAGATTGGCCGGCTGTCTCAGGGGCAATGGCCTTTTGGTAACATTTTCCGTCTTCTGTCAAGTTTTCAAGCCATTTGGACTCACTGTATTTACTGTTTTAGGCAGATGTTTACATGCATATTTCGTTGATTTTAGAGAATGAACCCCTTTCCTTTGCAGCAGGTGCTACTGACATTTTTATTGTTTCTTTGATTGCAGGAAAAGCAATCAGAGGTGAAGAACTTATCCACATCAACGACGGCAGCATCTTGGCCCGCCCATTGCAATCGTGGGCACGCGGGAAGAGGAAGACTAGGTCACACATTGTAATGAAGACAAATTTAATGCTCCTAGCCCCCAAAATGGGAGGAGACGTCTATGTAACCGAGGATAAGATATTTGAATAAAGAGGGCTGTGATTTCTTTACATCTTGTCTTTCGTTTCCAAGTTGTCTCCTTTCTCTGTTTTAGTGCATAGGATCAAAGCGTTACATTTGTTGCATAACTAGTGTTTCCTTTGCCCAAAATCTCGTGCTTTCATTCCCCATTATTTTAGGTTTGAAACCAAAAATTCTTTCATTATTCTCTAGAAGAAAATCATTGAAGAACTGGGTGTAACTAGATCAGCCCTTATGCATCCATGAGAGTCTATCCTGGACCAACTATTCATAGGCCCTACCCCATTTATCTATCAAATATTTCTCTAAATGTGACATAATTAAATGAATGAAAAAATAATAATGAGAGAAATTAGGCATTATATCTTCCTTCTATTTAATAGAATTTTATAACTCTACTAGTTTCCTATCTCTTTTATCACTCAATTCTTGTTTCCACCTGTACATACTAGGCTAATTCCATCTATTGCATTGGCTTACTAGATATAAAACTTCCCTAGATACCCAATTCAAGTCTTGTTCTCCCATATTATATTAATAATATTAGTGTAATCTCTAACCCATGGGTGTAACTCAAATCTATGAATGAGAAAGAGATACGATACTTATGCATTGCTATTAAATAACTTGGGGTAGAAAGAAGTACCTACTAAGTGATGGAATTAATTTTATAGTACTTCTCTATCCAATGATAGTATTGCTTTCTCTAGCTTGAACAACTTAGAAATCTTCTCATGAGTGATATTGAAGACTAACCAGTCAGTGAATTTTTTTATCATTCTAGACTTGGATTCATAAGCCACTATGAGCCACGCTAGGAGGTCTAAATAAAAGTACACTTTGGGATATATCAACCACACTAGATTTCACATCCACCTATTAAAGTGAGGGCTTATTAAAATTTTATCTCCCCACACTTTGTTATACAATCCCATCAATAACCAGGGATGACAACTATAAGCATATTTGGTATTTTTATATGTGAATATTTCTTGCTCTTCTATCTACCATTGTTGCACTTAAGTAATCTCTAGATTTGTACTTGGATATTTCACAAATTCTTCTATTTCAATAGTGGATGCTTTACCTTTGAGGTGCTGGTAAGGGTAACCATTAGTTATCTCATCAATTTTGGCTATGGTCAAAGGGAGAGGAGTTGGTCAAGCTAAATTGGAGGAAGCCATGACCATAGTTTGCACTTTATACTACTAAGAATCTCTAATATTTTTTAGTACCTTTGGCCTTTCATAGTGAATACCAACTATAATATATTTTGAAAATATTTTATGGGTACTAATAGTGGCTTCAAGCATATGAACAAATTCCTCCAAATAGTACAATATATGCTTGCCACCTTGTGTCTACATCTTGGTTGTAGGTAGAAAATCCACCTCCTAGAAGAAGAAGAAGAAGTGATCTTTGGATTTGCATAGTTTTGTCTAGTTTTGCTCAATTTTGATTAAAATGTACAAGTGTGAAAATGTACAAGTAGGAGAAAAACATACAAGGTTAAAAATGTATGAAATGAAATGTAAATGAAATTAGGTGAAATGTAATTTGAATTGAATTTGATAAAAATTAAATTAGATCTTGGTAAACCTTGTAAAATATTTATTTTGAAGTTAGTTTGAGAAGGCAGTTGTAAATATTGTGATGCTTAATAAACCACTTTGGAATGGTTTGGGCATGCATTATATAGCCCTCAATTAATTTTTTTGGTTTTTCTTGATAGTTCATTCATAGTTCATTCATGTTCATTGTTGTTCATTGTTGAAACCTTAAGACATAATTCATGGAGTATTGATTGCTGGTTTACATACTATTCATGGTGATTGTGAGTAATTCCAATGACTATATTATACATGTTAGGAACCTCCTAACATTTCCTAATACTTATATTATTTATTACTTATATTCTAGGGTCACAACCCTTCACTCTTACAACTATTAGACTAGGTATTTAAATGCAATCCAAATATGATAATAAGGCATCATCGAAAAAATATATAAATTAAGTCTATTGTGGGTTTTCTACCTTACAATAAAAAAGTGATTCAATATAAAAATGATCCTACTTCCTACACTATTTAGTTTCATACCATTTGGATCATAGCTATATCAAGGAGCAAATTCACCATTAAAAATTTTTCCCACCGCACATTTCAGCCAGTCCACATTCGCGAGGATGCAAACAACATTCACGCTTCATGGATCCATGTCAAAATCCTCATAGAAAATTAAACCTTCTCCTAAGGTATGAATTAAGTTGTATTACACCCAAATTTCTCGACCTTTCACGTGGTGACTAGTGGCTATTTTGAAAAAGGTAAAATCTTCAATGCAACATCAAGGTTTTTGACGTATGAAACGCAAAGGAAAAAAATTAAAATTATTTTTTTATTTTTTGCTCACTTGTACCAAGTCATATTGATTGTTACCTACACCAACCACAATGGCTGAAGGACAAAAATCACTGGATTCCATTCATGAGAAACACGAAAGGCTCACTAAATAAGTTCAACAAGAAAGAGAGGAGAATACCCATAACACAAGAGAACTCTTCGAGAAAATATTTGCAATGGATGTTAAAATTGATGCCATCAGTCAAAATAAGGCAACAACACATGCAAATTCACCCAACCATAGGTCATCAAATCAAGCAATTTTAGGAGGTACAAAAACTTCCATTCTACCATGGACGACCAAATTAGACTTCCCAAAATTTGAAGGAGGAGACCCTACAAACTAGATCTACCAAGCAGAGCAATATTTCTCACTAAATCAAATTTTGGAAATGCAAAAAGTGCATATCGCCTCCTTCCCCTTATAAAATGATGCCATCCAATGGTACCAATTGTTCAATAAAACTAACGGTACTCCGACGTGGTCAACCTTTACATAGAATCTATTAGTGCGATTCGGCCCTAGCAAGTTTCAAAGCTTTACAGGGGCCCTCACTAAATTATGCCAAACCACTTTGGTAAGAGAATACCAAGAAGAATTTGAAAGGCTAGCTAATCAAACATCTATATTATATGCTACCTTATTTCAAGAATGTTTTTTCAGTGGATTAAAAGAAGAAATTTGAATAGAGGTGCAAATGTATAACCCTACAAACATGTTAGAGACCATCGGCTTGGTGAAATAAGCGGAGGACAAAATCAAGGGACGAAATCGGTTCACAAAACCAACTTGGGGGAAAAAATCAAACACTTATACAAACCCCAAACCAATGCAAAATGGACGAACCCAAAACTCATACACAACCCCCAAAATTAACCCCGCTCTACCAATTAAGTGTCTGAGTTTCAAGGAAATGAAGGAAAGACAAGCTAAGGGTCTTTGCTACCATTACGATGAGAAATTTGATAGAAATCATAAATGTGCCTCATGGAAATTATATATTCTAGATGCCACAGAGGAAGGGAATTTTACTAAAGAGGAACCTGAACTCGAAGTAGAGGTATTATCCAACACATTTGAAAGTTATGAAGAAAATGCACCAAAGGTTTCCTTCAACGCCCTTGTCGGATTTTTTGCCCCTCAAAAAATGTGAGTAAAAGGGTATTTTAAGAAACAAAACCTTACCATGCTCCTATATTCTAGTAGCACGCACAATTTTATCGATCCAAAGGTGTCTAAACAA
The DNA here is from genome assembly GCA_028583015.1 of Wollemia nobilis. Taxonomy (NCBI): domain Eukaryota; kingdom Viridiplantae; phylum Streptophyta; class Pinopsida; order Araucariales; family Araucariaceae; genus Wollemia; species Wollemia nobilis. The sequence goes on from JAQPPZ010016965.1 coordinate 126,385, forward strand.
GCAAATTGTTTTATATACCCTTGCAATAACTTTGAAGTGATGATTGGAAACGATGAAAAAATTGCATGCAAAGGAAAATGCAAAAATATAAAACTAACTATGGGGGTTTATAACATGAAAGGTGACATGTATGTCCTACCCCTATGTGGGTGTGACATTTTCCTAGGTGTACAATGGTTACAAACCTTGGGTGTAGTAAAATGGGAATTTGATGAACTATGGATGAAATTCATAGCAAAGAACCAAACCTATATTATCCAAGGCCTGAAATTAGGACCTTCCCAAATCATTAGCTCACATAGAATGGAGAAAATTATCCAAAAATGAAACAAAGGAATGGTCGCCCAATTATTTTCAATTCAACCTAGTCACAAAGAAGACGAGACACCAGAGTTACAAAATATTTTAGACCACCATAAGGTGGTATTCAATGAACCAAAATGACTACCTCCACAACGAATTCACGATCACACTATTCCACTATTTCCAAGGCATCAACCACCTAATATTAGACCTTATCGTTATCCATACCTCCAAAATACTAAAATAGAGAAATTAGTACAAGATATTCTTAAGGCAGGAGTCATTAGACCTAGCAAAAGCCCTTAATCCTCTCCAATTATTTTAGTTATAAAAAAGGATGGCTCGTGGCATTTATGTGTCAATTTTTGAGTTCTTAATAAAATGACCATCAAAGATAAATTTCCTATTTTGGTCATAGATGAGCTATTAGATGAACTCCATGGGCAGCTTATTTTTCCAAGTTAGACTTACGGTCAGGCTACCACCAAATATGAGTCAATGAAAAGGATATTCCTAAGATGGCCTTTCGCACTCACGAAGGACACTACAAATTCTTGGTGATGCCATTTGGCCTAACCAATGCTCCTTCTACCTTTCAAAGTCTAATGAATAAGGTATTTCACCCTTTTCTTCGTAAATTTATATTAGTTTTCTTTGATGACATTTTGATTTATAGCAAAACATGGGAAGAACATTTGGACCATGTTAGACAAGCATTCCAAATCTTGAAGGAAAATCAACTTTATGCAAAAATATCAAAGTGTTCCTTTGGAAAACAAGAAATTGAATACTTAGGGCATATTGTCTCAAAGGAAGGAGTTATGGTAGATCCTTCCAAAATTGAGGAGGTGAAAAATTGGCCTATTCCAAAAACCTTAAAAGCTCTACATGGGTTTCTTGGACTAACGGGATATTATAGAAAATTTGTCCAAAATTATAGTAAAATCGTTGCTCCTCTAACAACATTACTTAAGAAAAATTCTTTCAAATGGTCATCTAAAGCAGATGAGGCCTTTATCACCTTGAAAATTGCAATGTGTACCACCCTTGTTCTAGCCATGCCCAACTTTTCTAAACCGTTCGTCATTGAAAGTGATGCTTCAAGAATAGGAATGGGAGCCGTACTCATGCAGGATAAAAGGCCTCTATATTTTATAAGTAAAGCAATTTCTCCTAAGAATTTAGCTCACTCTACATATGAAAAAGAGATGTTGGTGATTGTCCATGCTATTCAACATTGGAGGCCTTACCTTATTGGCCAACATTTCATTATATGCATCGACCATCATAGCTTGAAGTATTTTTTGGAACAAAGGACTAATACCCTGGAACAACAAAAATGGGTTACTAAACTTCTTGGCTATGATTATGAAATTACATATAAAAAGTGAAAAGACAACATGGTAGCCGATGCACTTTCTAGAAAATTTGAAGATATGCCTCAAGTCCATGCTTTTTCCTCCATTATTCCTAAATGGGTAGATGACGTGCATGAAGAATGGATAAATGATCCTACTATCCATGCCTTAATTCAACAACTTCAACATAATCTTAGTAGCAAACCTCCATACACTTGGAAGGACAATATATTAAGATACAAAGGGAGGATGGTCCTCACCCCCAATTCAACTTATCATGAAAAAATTCTTTATGAGTTACATACCTCACCAACTACAGGCCACTCAGGGTTCTTAAAAACCTATAAAAGAGCCACTACCTCCTTCTATTGGGTAGGAATGAAAAATTACATCAAAAAATTTGTAAAAGAATGTGAAGTTTGCCAATGACAAAATGGGGAGACCCTCGCTATTCCAGTATTACTTCAACCTCTTCCTATACCCACAAAAACATGTGTAGATATTTCTATGGACTTTATTGAAGGATTACCAAGATCAGGAGGAAAAACAACCATTTTTGTAGTCATTGATCGTTTATCTAAATATGCCCATTTTTTTTTCATGGCTCATCCTTATACCACTAGAACTATAGCCCACCTCTTCCTAGATAACATCTTTAAATTACATGGTATGCCCTCCACAATTGTTATTGATCGTAACCCAAATTTCACTAACACCTTTTGGAAGGAATTGTTCAAATTACAAGGTACTCAACTTCGTATGAGCTCCGCTTACCATCCTCAAACCGATGGCCAAACATAAGTTGTAAATAAATGCTTGGAAACATACCTTCGATGTTTTTTTTCTACTCAACCACTCCATTGGTTAAAGTGGCTTTCACTAGAAGAATGGTGGTATAACACTTCATACCATACATCCATCAAAATGACTCCTTATGAAGAACTATATGGTCAAACACCACCATCCCTCACTTCCTATATTCCAGGGACTACAAAAGTCCATGTGGTGGAAACGAAACTTGCTAATAGAGATGACATACTATGGATCCTAAAAGAGAACTTACACACCACCCAAAATTGCATGAAGCAGCAAGCCGATCAGCATAGAAGTGAACGTAGTTTCCATGAGGGTGATATGGTTTACTTATGTCTCCAATCTTACCATCAATCCTCTCTTAAACAAAAATGTTCTCAGAAGTTAGCACCCAAATTTTACAGGTCGTATAAAGTTCTCCAATGTATTGGGACCATTGCTTATAAACTAGATCTTCCTCCCTCTTCTAAACTTCACCCCGTATTTCATGTATCTTGCCTTGAGCTCACAGTTGGAGCCCATATCATGACACAAACCACTCTCCCTGAATTCTCTGATGATGGATTACTTCTAGTCAAACTAGAAGTTATCTTAGATTGTCGCTCTCGTCACCTTCATACTCGTGATATCACAGAAGTTTTAATCCATTGGAAAGGTCTACCTTTAGAAGACACAACATGGGAAAATTTTCAAGATATCCAACAACAATTTCCAAATTTCTAGCTTTGAGGACAAAGCTCCTTTAAGGGGGGTGGCATGTTAGGACCATCCTAACATGTCCTAATACTTATTTATTAATTATATTCTAGGGTCACAACCCTTCACTCTTAAAAATATTAGACTAGGTATTTAAATGCAATCCAAATATGATAATAAGGCATCATCGAAAAAATATATAAATTAAGTCTATTGTGGGTTTTCTACCTTATAATCAAAAAGCGATTCAATATAAAAAACAATCCTGCTTCCTGCACTATTTAGTTTCATACCAGTACAATACTCATCATCATATAAAAGTTATAATAATTTTACTTATTTCATTGCCCTTGTGAATTCCACCATATGTTTTAACTATTACAGGTTGTGTGGTTCATATTTGATGCATAACTTGGCATGTCAATGTATGGGATTACATTGTGAATGATTCTAATTACTTTCTAGACTTGGTGTGGAGAATCAAAGTGATTGTATGAAGAATTATAGTTGTAATTTATGTTTCCAAGTAGTTGTATGATTTTTGAAAATGCGTAGGATGAATACAACTCATTGCTATTGATTTAGGGTTTGCATGTTATGAAGAGTTGGAGCAATTGACAAGTAGAAACTTCCCAAAATATATCTTGGAAGGATTGGTTGAGTAGAGTGATATATATGAATGTTAGTGGTAGGGTACCTAGGAATAAATATTTGGATATATTATTATATTTTATAAGGGTTGACATGGGCCAAACATAACCCAAGGTTGATTGATACAAGTTTTGTACCCAAATTGTATAAACAATTTGTAGACACTAAAATCATGTAAATCAGATAATACTACCAATGCGCCACTTGTGCCACTCTTATCGACATCATATGGCCCCATTGGGAAACCCTCTAGGGTAATATAGAGATCCATAGCACTTTTGGGAAGGTCCCTAGTATTTTTAGGAGGTTTTGGGGCATATCCTTATGATCGTCCCACCAAGGGATGATCACCATCACATATGGTGATCGTCCCACCCAGGGATGGCCATCCAAAACCATCCTTGGGTGATATGGTCCCTAAATAGACACCCCAAAAGTCAAATGGGTAGAGAAATGGCAATCAATTACTACCATATTATCTGCCCAATCACCAAAAATTGATTGGGAGCTTGTCATGGAGACTAGGAACTCCCAATTAGAGGCCCCAAATGGGAAACCTCTTCTACCAAAACATGGAAATGGTTTTGACAAGTGGCAGCACTTGCCTTGCATGCCAATAATTGCCCCTTTGCCCTAGATGCCCTATTTGGGCTATAAAATGAGGTGTGTTCACCCAATTTCAAAAGAGAAGAGTTGAAGCATTTTAAATATGAAATGCTACCCAATTCTACCCTCACATTTTGCTATCCTATTTACCCTCACTTTGCCTTGAAATACTCTTCATCCGAAGGCGCTTTCAGGGGCATCCCAAATCCACTAAATCCATTCCAAAACCGGTCATATTGGAGAGCAATTTGACCACATTTTTTGACACCACCTTTAGAATAGTTTTATATCAGATCCCATTAGAATTGGTGACAAATACAAAGCATATTTGTAACTATCCCACCTGGGGACGGTTAGTAGTAGGTAGTTGCACCTATTAGGTATGGTTAAAAAATAGTAGGGAAATTTGGTTCAATTCCACCATAGGTCATTTAGGAATGTCTAGATTAGCCTTGTGGTCAAATTTGGTGAGATTTGGAGCTATTTTGATGGTCCAATTGGAGGTTTTATTATTGTAGGTCTAGTTGTCCCTGTCAGGGATGGTCACAATTTTTTCTAACATTTTTCCTTCATTTTATGCTTAGATATTTCCAAAACCATATAGATATCATCATGATTAAATTATAGATCATTTTTAGTTGTTTTGATTTATGATAGATAAGTTTTGTTATTTCTAGATGCATGCTTTCAATATTTTTAAGGTTTTAAATCTATAATGCATATGCTACTAACCAATTTCAATCCCTTGTGTTTAGGTGTAGGTATGCTATATAGGAGGGAGGAGGTAAAAGTCACATAAGGATAGGCCCAAAAGTATATATTGAGTGTGGGATGTGAAATGAACATTAGAGCTTGCCATTAAGACCCTTGAAGGGATTAGATCCCTTCTATCTTGTAATGTTGAAATGTATCAAATTATAAAGCCCTTGGGGGGATGTATTGTAAGATTATTTGAATCCATGAGTGAATTAATACAAGGAGAAATCCACATCTTTTATTGCATATTATTCTTCATTTCATTAGATTACTTATTGTGCACTTTCCCTTTGAATGCTTACTTTAATCTACTTTATATTTTAATAAAGAGCCCTTAAGGCGATGCCATAAATTTTTCTTCTTCAGTGGTGATCATGGTATTTGAGATTATTTATCTCTCCCCTTTGAATGTGTCCATTTTTTACCTCTATTTTCTATTTTGAATGTTGCAGGTTTTGACCGTTTTGAGCAAAAATGACCCCTTTTTTGCTAGGTGATGCAGGTAGGGACAACCAGCTAGGTGACATAGGTAGGGATGGCCCCAAAAATTCTAACTATACCCACCTAGAATGGTTACAAAAATAGAGGTTTTTTGCAAAAAATTGCAAAAAAAACAAGTTTCAAGTCAGAAAAGACACCCCTATAACCTTCAATTTGCATTTATACTATTTCAAATAGCTGTAATTTCAAGTTTTCTTATCTTTTGTGTGCACTGAAAGGTTAGATATCATCTTTATAAATTTTTGCTTTAATAATATTAAGAAAATTAGGAAAAGGAATAGTACTTTATATGCTTTTTGTCTGGTTTTCCTCCTTGAAACTTACCAAAAAGGGTTAAGTTCATATAGTTACAAATTTTGTGGTTTCCTTTTTATATATACTATTGATTTTGAAATTAAAATGTACTTTCATGCATTTAGTGAATCATAATTGAATTTTTTATTATTTTATTTCAATATTTTAAAAGGAGCACACACACACCACGATCTTCTTAAACGTTGGTGAGTTGGACTTCATTCCCAACCACTGATAGAGTTCAATGATGATGGTAGTCATCTCCATCCATTGAATCAAATCCCATGTACCCTATTTTATTGGCAAATACCAACTCCAAGATCTGTCCTAACCATGCAAAATAGCATGCATCCCTCTTCGGAGGGGTGTATCACTACACACGAGGTGATAGGTGAGGATCGGCAGGACCTATGCTCCCTAATCGGGTATGGACTTCATCACCATACTTTGGTTGGTTTACGTGACCGGACTTTCATTGCCGGTTGTCAAGTTGTGAGTGTATAGGTGAAAACCACTTAAAATTTTGAGTATTACATCAAAAAAATCAAACACGCCAAGTATTTTCTTTACAAAGAAACACATATTGAAACAACAACAAATAGTTTAGGTATTCACATCTAAAATATTTAAAAGAGATAATCACTTCTATGCTTGTGTGTTTCTATTGTTTATTTGTTTCAAATTCATAAAAATTGTAAAGGAGATAACCATATAGCAGTCTAGAGTACATATCTATGGTACATAATTGTATCCAAGCCCATTTAAGGGTGGAAGTTGTGAGGATTAGGGAAGAGGACGTACAACATATTCACATTGATCCCAAGGACATGGTCATACCTCCTTGGAGATCACCTACTCTTCATATACCTAGAGGGACTGAAAGGAGACCTATCCAAAAAGGGACCCCTACATAGGGCACCCCCAAAGGTGATGGTCTCAACTTAGGAATTCATATCCCTAATATTTGAGTGGAAAATGAATGGATGGTTGCTCCTAGAGTAGCAAGAAAGAGACCTAGCCAACAAGGGACTCCTACATGGGGTACCCCTATATAAAATAGTCCCATTTTAGGGAATTATTTCCCTAATATAGATGTGTCTAATGCCTTATTTCAAGAAGAATCACCATGTAATGGAGCACTTCCCAATAGAGAAATCCCACATACTTGTTTGCCTGCTCGATCTACTCCTTGTACTACTATGCAAGAGTATGACTTGTTAACTAAGATAGGGTTGAATAATCATCTTATGATTTCAAACCACCCTTACACATGGTGCCATAATCATGATGAGTATGATACTTATCACTATAGGTGACCTCATTTTGCCTTACCTTTCCTTATTTACGAGGGAAGACCTAAGGAGCATCTTGATTATCCTCATTCAAATGTGTCAATGCAAGCACGTTATACCTCTGCACCATTAGATTATCAAGAATATCTATTTAGGGGTGAGCCTCAAGTCAACATAGCCTCCCTCAATTGAGGGAAATCTATAATAGATCTCATGAACCCCCTTAAACAAGATAGATATCATGGTAATAGTGTTAAGGCACTTAGACCTAACACAACTGATCAGATCAATCAGTTGGTAAAGAAGTATGATGACCGCCAGGCCAAGTTTAATCAACTTAGGTCAGATAAATACTGCTTAGATCTCTTAGATCAATGGCAGTAGTTAGAGAAAGAAATACTTGAATTCCAAATTTAAGAAAACTTTTGTAATGGATCTTCTACTCCAAATATGCATAGATAAAAGGCTTGATCGAGGCAACCAAACCTCCAACAAGATAGGTATCCTAGGCGTAATCTAATATTACCTCCTTGACCTCCTAGGAATAAACAAAATGTATATGATAGACCAAACATAGAGCATATTCAAGAGGTTTTCATTCCTCCTTATAGGCCCATACCCGATACACCTTATGGGGCTTACGATGACTTAGAACAAAATAAGGATTATGTAGAAGTACCTTATGGAGGTGTGGATGATGTCAATAAACCACCCTAACCTATGCTTAATATTCCTCATCCACCTCTAAAAGTTCAAAATAAGGAGGAGGAAATAAAATCCTCAAATGCGTATCAAAATTTTCTAACATGCTTAGAAAATGTAGAAGGTAAGACAAATGGCAATGAGTTTCAAAAATCCACTTTACATCAGCTAAAGAATCAACCATTACATCCATCCATTCCTTCCTTGATATACCCTGAGCATTTCAAAATACCAAAATTAGATAGATTCAAGGGGTAAGAATATGCTCAAGAGCACGTTACTAGATTTTTAAATATGTGCTTTAACATACAGGACAATGATGCATTGCTCCTTAGAACTTTTCTAAGTACCCTCTCTAGCCCTGCAATTGAGTGGTTCAACCAACTTCCAAAACATAGCGTCTATACATTTGAACAATTTTTTGATGCATTTTTGGAATGTTTCACCTTTAAGACAAAAAGGAATGTGACATTAATAGACCTCATGGGGTTAAAGCAAACCAATGATGAGTCGATTACTGATTATAGAAATGGGTGGTGAATGCTTTTGGCTGAGCTACCTTATCTGTTTCCAGTGATTGAGTTAAATTGATTGTTTTCAAAGAGTTGCTTAAATCCCATCTCTTTAATATTTCAATTACAACAATACTGTACCTTGGAAGAATATATAGCACATGCTAGAAATATAGAATAAATAAAAATCCAAGAGGGAGAAATAGCTAAACTTTGCAAGGAGTGGAAAAAGAACCCTAAAAGTAGCTCAACACCTGCAAAGCCAATAATGGTTAATCAAGTGGCCATAAATATCCCTGGGTCTACACAAGCGATGCCTCCTCAAAAGGTAAACTATCAGGCCCAACTTTCTCCTACGATTTATAATAGTAATGGTCAAGTGAATTAGGGACATAACCAATAGCATCACCCTAAGTGATAATTTACTCCTTTCACTAAATCCATGGATTTTCTATTCGATCGATTATGGGTTGCAAAAAATATTAATCTACCAGATATCAAACCCATCTATCTAGAAATAGGTAAACCCAATCCGATGGGATGTCGAGAGGATCAATATTACAAATTTCATCGGCAAAGTGGCCATGATCTACCAATGTGCTATGGTATTAAACACCTAGTACAAGACATGATTGAGAGGAATGAGCTTCAAGTAGATGCTCCACTAGCCCCTACCAATCAGCATATGGGTATATACAAAGACCCATTACCAACTCATGAGGTACAAGAAACACCTACTAAACCAATGAATGAGGTGAAGACAACACCCCCTATCCAAGGGTATGTTGGGATGGTGAGTATTGTGACCAAGAATCAAAGATATCTAAGTCAAGTTGCACTAGCTACAACTTCGAGTGATGTTCTAGCTACGTTGCAAACTACACCACTTGTAATACAGGGCCTTCCATCTAGGCCAACATTAACAATAAATAACAAGCTTGCATAAAGATTGAGGACAACATCAACATGATTGTCCATCTATGATCTAATCCAACAATCACCTCCACATCAGGATGCTTTTATGGATATTCTAAAGTCAATAGATTTGCAACCATAGGAGTCTAACTCCATTGATTTTATGGATCATGTGCAATAGTGCAAGGAACTAGTAACAACATTTCATGAGCATGATCTTAAGGAAATAACCAATGATGTGGTAGATCCTCCTTTGCACATAATTGTATGTGTAAACAATGTACCATACAAGAGAGTGCTCATGGAAACTGGTTCCTTAAGTAATATCATCACAACCAAAGCATTAAAACACCTAAAATTACCAACATCTCATGTTGTTGTGTCAACTTACACTCTTCACACATTCAATGACATAATATGCTCTACCATTGGTACCATAGTATTACCCATCGGTAGGATGCAATACTATATCATCATTTTGTCATATGTTAGAAGGTGATATGGCCTATAGCATTTTTCTAGGTAGACCTTGGATACAGGATATGAAGTGTGTCCCATTCATTGCGCATCAATGTCTCAAATACACTCATGAAGAGAAAATGCATGTAGTCTCTATAGATCTAGAGACCTTTAAATACTGCAATATGGTGCAGTAGATACCTGAGTCAACATTATCTTCAACTCATGTAGAATTTTAACTGAATAAACCTATTCAGAGTCTACCCATTCCACCATCACCTTCCATTTCACCATATACATATTCATCCATCCCATCCTCATCATTGACAACTTCAAAGATACCTTCGACATCATTAGATCCTCCATCAAGGAACATGTTGAAAAGGCCCATTTATGAGAGCCCACCTCTAGTTTCCACCATATCCATGGAGGATATTCCTTGTGTAGTAAATGAGGAATCATTTCCAGAGGTTCAAATTGAGTCACCTCAAACCTCACTTCCATCTCATCCACATTCACCATCCCAGGTCACAATGCATATGTCTAGTACAGGGATAGGAGAATATCTAGTGAGAAATATCACAATGGTTCCATCTATAGAGACAATGCAAGATATGGGGTAACCTCATTTTCCCATAGGTAGCATCATGCCTCTTGGTCTACCTCCAAATTAAACTAATTTTGTATATGGGGGTTTAAATTATGGAGCTCTACTAATTCCTTTGAAATAAAAAGATGATGAACCCTTTTCAAAGGATGTAAACTATTTGTCGAATCTAGATTATGCATTTCAATACTTAGATCGCTACAATTGGCATGGTTTTGGTTTAGAATTATATGAGTAGGGTAATTTTGTCCCATGTTAGCCCTAATATTATCTACCTTATGATAAATCCGGGTTGGGACACAATAAGCTAGTATCATTGGATGTTCTCACAGATAGTCTAGAACACCTAAGTCTAGGTTATCAGGATAAGATTGCACATGATCCATATGCCAATCCAAATCACATTCATTCCTTGGGGGATTATTTCCCCATAGATATGGCAGGTCAAGGACTATCTAGTGATGTTGCCCAACCCCATGAAGTGGGGGAAATCTCACATACCTCTAAATCTTAAAGTGAGGAAGAGGATCAAGGTCCTCCTCATGAATGGATGAGTGATGATGAAGATGACTATGGCATCACACCAATAAATTGTCCTATCTCAGATTATGAACATGAGTGAGTGTTCCCCTTGGATGATGAGGATGAATATTATCTTTTCATGTTATTCCATTTCTAAGGCCCCATATGATGCTAGCTCTTGTCGTACAAAGAGCAGGCTCATACTATTCCACATAGACCATCACTAGTTATTCCACTTCCACCAGAGCCACCCCCGTGAGTTATGAGACAACATCAAGTCTCTAGAACCACTCAACCTAGAATGGGAGATCATGTATCCATCAACATGATTTCCATATATTTAACCACATAATTTATAGATATGAATAACCCATCAAAGTCGTTGTATCTTGACATTGAGGCAATTGACTTTGATAAAGGAGATTCTACCCCATCATCATTAGAGTATTGGCCTTGCAAGGAAATGTTACAACTATTTCTATTTTCTCTAAGTACTACTCAAGATGTTTTTCAAACTGAGGTTGATCCTAAATTTCCTATGAATGAATTAAACCCAATTGATGACATTCACTTTATGCCTACTCTGCATCAGTTGGAATATGGGTCTCATATGTCAATTGAGCCAACAATTGACAAGGATATCAGTATAGATCTTGACAATCCCTATATTATCAAACTAGGGGAAGGTTTATCCCTAGTTGAACAAGATGATTTCACAAGAGCATTGAAAGAAAGGATGAATGCTTTTGCTTGGTATTATAAATACATGCCAGGACTGGATCCAAATCTAGTCATGCATAATATTACATTAGACCTAAATATCAAATCAGTCAAGCAAAATTTGTGTAAGATGCACCCAAAAATAGCCTTAATGGTGAAATATGAATTGCAAAAGTTGTTAGATGCTAATTTCATCATCTCAGTAGACTATCCACCATGGGTTTCAAACATACTTCTTCTCAAAAATCTTGATGGGAGGATTCACATTTGCACTGACTTTAGATATCTCAACAAAGTGAGTCCTAAAGATGAATTTCCCTTACCAAACATTGATGCAATGGTAGACACTATAGAAGGACATGAAATGCTATCCCTTATGGATGGTTTCTCTAGATATAATAAAATTCGTATTAATCCAGAAGACCAAATCAAAATGACATTCAAAATACCTTGGGGGACATTCTATTATATGGTCATGCCTTTTGGCCTTAAGAACACTGATGCCACCTATCAAGGAGCCATGATGTATATCTTCCATGACTACATGCATAAGATCTTGGAATATTACATGGATGACTTATTGGAAACCAACCATTCATATAAGTTCTAGATTGCCTCATTGAGAATAATGTTATACTTAATTCCAAGAAGTGCGTCTTTGATGTTACATCTAGTAAACTTTCAGTATTCATAGTCTCCAAGTGAGGCATAGATGTAGATCCAAACAAGGTCAATGAAATATTAGAAATGCCTCCCCCACAACCATTAAGTAGCTATGCATATCTCAAGGATAGGTCGCATCCATAAAATTCTTCATAGTGCAATTATCAAATAATTGTCGACCCATGAATAGGTTGCTACACAAGGGGGTCTCATTTAATTGGGATGAAGAATGTCAAAATGCCTTTGAAGAAATTAAGCAATACCTAGCTTCACCACCCGTATTGGATCCTTTGTGACTAGGAGTGATGTTATATTTATACATATCAGCTACTGAGTTGGCATTATGCATAATTTTGTCCCAAAAGAATAAATTTCATAAAGAAAAGACTACATATTATATTAGCCGTACACTGGTCAGTTATAAAATCAAGTATGCATACATTGATAATCTATGCTTAGTAGTGGTCTTTACCACTAAAAATATATTCCATTACATACTCAATTATACCATATATTTCATATCTAAGGAAAATCCATTATGATATATGATGATTCTAACATATCACAATAGTCGCACGGTGAAATGGATAATGTTATTGACAAAAATTTACCTAGAGTTCATTGGAAAAAAATCAATAAAAGGATAGGTCATAGCCGATCAACTTGTAGAGGTTCTTCTCTAGGATTACCAACCTCTCAATGTAGAACTTCCTGATGATGGAGTGTTTCATATCTCAAAATCACCTAATTTTGTAGAGCCTGAGTCACATGCAGACATAAATCTATTCTTCAATGGTTCTAAATGCAAGCAAGGAAGTGGTGTAGTTATCGTGCTTTTCATACTATAAGGGGCTCCAATACCTCTTTCATTTAAACTCAATCTCCCATGTACCAACAATAATTCAAGTATGAAGCCCTCATCATAGGCCTTTAGATGACAATCACCATAAAAATAACTAAGCTAAACATTTTTGGTGATTCCTTACTCATAGTTAATTAGGTTAAAGGGATATTCCATTGTAGGTGTCCCATCTTGCAAGCCTATAAAGCCCTAGTGGATAAAATTCTGGTAAATTTTGAATGGTATAATATTGAGGCACTCCCTTGACCATCTAATCATTTTTTGGATACAATGGCTTCCTTAGGGTTGCTAATCCCACAAAACCCTTCAGATGATATTACTACTATTCAAGTAAAAATGCTAGCATAATCTATGACTGAGATTGATAATCATAATGCCATACCAAATGTTCACATGATTTAGATTGAGCCTTCACATGAACGGTTCTCTCAACTACATAATTATTTTGATGATGCCCTATGGGAGACTCTATTCCCTTAGAATTCTTTTGATACTAGCACACCGCTATATCTTCAAGTTCATTCTCAATCAATATTCGCACAAGATGAATGTCAAAAGGATTGCACGATTCATAATATTGAGGCTTCTTCAAAGCAATATTGGGCCATACAGATCAAAAATTACTTAAAACTAGGTAATATTCCACTTGGATTATTGCATGTTGCAAAGCGAGTATTTAAGAAAAAAGTGGTAAAATATGTCTTACAAGGAGACGTAATGTATTGTCAGAGCTATGAGGGTAACCTCCTTCATTTCTTAGACTCACAAGAGTCAACTTGGGCTATTGTCAAAGCACATGATGGTACATGTGATTGTCACTTTGGCAGCATGGCCATCGCTAAGTGCATTCTTCACATGGGCTATTACTAGAATTTAGAGAAATATTGTTACACTTATGTAAGTAAGTGTATGAAGTGTCAACATCATGCAAATTTGACACATGTAACTTCACAAGCCTTACAACAAATTCAATCGGTTTGGCCATTTGCACAATGGGGGTTTGATTTCATTGGGATGAAGAATGTCAAAATTCCTTTGAAGAAATTAAGCAACACCTAGCTTCACCACTTGTATTGGCTCCTCTGCAACTAGGAGTTCCATTCTATTTATACATCTTAGCTACTGAGTTGGCATTGGGTATAATGTTGTCCCAAAAGAATGAATTTCATAAAGAACATGCTATATATTATATTAGCTGCACATTGATCAACTATGAAATCAAGTATGCATACATTGAGAAGCTATGCTTAGTAGTGGTCTTTGCCACTAAAAAGCTATGCCATTACATGCTCTATTATACCATGTATGTCATATGTAAGGAAAATCCATTGCAATATATGATGAGTCAAACATATCACAATAGTCGCATGGTGAAGTGGATAATGTTATTGATAGAATTTGACCTAGAGTTCATTGGAAAAAAATAAATCAAGGATAGGTCATAGCTGATCAACTTGTAGAGGGTCATCTCCAATATGACCAACCTCTCAATGTAGAACATCCTGATGATGGAGTGTTTCATATCTTAGAATCACCTGATTTTGTAGAGCTTGAGTCACAGGCAGACATAAATCTATTCTTCGATGGTTCTAAATGCGAGCAAGGGGGTGGTGTAGGTATCATTTTTTTCACACCACAAGGGTCTCCAATATCTCTTTCATTTAAACTCAATTTCCCATGTACCAAAAATAATTCCGAGTATGAAGCCCTCATCATAGGCCTTCAGATTATAATCATCATGAAAATAACTAATTTAAACATTTTTGGTGATTCCTTGCTCATAGTTAATTAGGTTAAAGGGATATTCTAGTGTAGGTGTCCCATATTGCAAGCCTATAAATCCCTAGTGGATAAAATTTTGGTAAATTTTGAATGGTATGATATTGAGGCACTCCCTCGATCATCTAATCATTTTGCAGACATAATGGTTTCCTTAGGGTCACTAATCTCACAAAACCCTTCATATGATATTACTACTATTCAAGTAAAAATTCTAGCACAATATGCGACTGAGCATGATAAGCATAATGCCATACCAATTGTTCACATGATTCAGATTGAGCCTTCACATGAATTGTTCTCTCAACTACATAATTATTTAGATAACACCCGATGGGAGACTCTGTTCCTTCAAAATTATTTTGATACAAGTTCATTCTCAATCAATATTTGCATGAGATGAATTTCAAAAGGATTGCATGACTCATAATATTGAGTATTCTTCAAAGCAATATTGGGCCATACAGATCAAATATTACTTAAAACTAAGTAATATTTTTCCTATATTATCGCATGCTACAAAGCGAGCATTTAAGAAAAAAGTGGCAAAGTATGTCTTACTAGGAGACATAATATATCGTCATAGCTATGAGGGTATCCTCCTTAGTTTCTTAGACTCACATGAGTCAAATTGGGCCATTTTCCAAGCACACGATGGTACATGTGATGGTCACTTTAGTGGCATGGCCATCGCTAAGCACATTCTTAGCATGGGATATTACTAGATAAATTTAGAGCAATATTGTTGCACTTATATAAATAAGTGCATGAAGTGTCAACATCATGCAAATTTGACACACATACCTTCATAGGCCTTACAACCAATTCAATCGATCTGGCCATTTGCACAATGGGGGTTTGATTTCATTGGGAAAATCTCACCTGCCTCTTTGGTCCATCACACATTTATCATAACGGTAATCGAATACTTCACCAAATGGGTGGAAGTAATTCCCCTTACCACTATGACTATACCTTGCATCGTGGAGTTCATGCAACATAACATCATATGTCATTTTGGTATTCCATCCAAAATAATATCGGATAATGGAACACCCTTTAAAAATAAGGATATGCATGCATTAACAACAAAGTATAACATAAAGCACAACTTTTCCATGCCTTATTATCTGCAAGTCAATGGGCAAGTAGAGGCATAAAATAAGATAGTAGTAGCCATATTGAAGAAAACCATTAAGAAAAAGCATAAATATTGGCATAATCAATTCCTACTTGCCCTTTGAGCGGGGAGGAATGGAGGAGAGGAGCAGTGGAGGAAGTTTGAAATTTTCAGGTAGGAACAGTAGAGAAGGCACAGAGGGTTTATGAAGGAACCTTGAGAAGGAATCATGAAAGGATCCAGAGGAAGGGAGGCCTTCGGTGACAGGTGGGGCTGCCCAAAGAGGGATCAACCCTCCTCAAAAATATCCGGACAAAGGGACCCAGAAGGGCAATGCGGGTCCTAGAGGAGGTCGGTCCTTTGCAAAAAATGTTAAGGGGAGAAAGAGTGATTTCCTTTCACTCTCGCCCCTCATTTTGGTGAATAATAGGATAATGGCTCCTACTGCTTCGATGGGTTCTTTTTTATCCATGGAAGAGTTTTCTTTAGTGGGTAAGTTTTTGGGTGGAAGGTCGGATTTAGAGACTATATGATCCTGGGCTCTATCCAAATGGAGAATGGTGGGGAGTATGGAGGTTGTTGCCCTGTCCAAGGGAATTTTCATCATAATATTAGGAGGATGTGAACCGTGTTCTAACTGGAGGACCCTGGTTTTTAGGGAAACACAGTCTATTCCTCAGGAAGTGGGGGGATGATTTTGACCCTAAAAAATAGAATATCAATACTACCCCTATTTGGGTTCGACTTCCTAACCTACCAGCTTAGTTTTTTAATGAGTATTGGCTACAAGGCATTGCCAGAGCGATTGGAGAATTGGTTTCCATAGATCATGCAACCTTGGCAAGGACAAGGATGACACATGCAAGGATATGCGTCAATGCTAATTTAGAATCTAAGCTATCAAATATTATGGAGCTAGGGTATGGCAACTACCTAAGAAAATAGGTTGTGGAATATGAAAATAGGCCAACCTTTTTCCCTAAGTATAAAACCCAAGGCCATTTGCAAAATCAATGCCCTAATCTAGTAGCTAGCAGAGAAAACCAAATGTCGAAAGGCAAACGAGCAAATGAGAAAGGGTTTCCTAGGAACCTCCATCTAAAATGAGGCCCTATGGGAAAAGGAGGCTTTAGGCCATCTAAAAATAACCACATTTATCAGGAGAAGACAAAACAGGGGACAGGGCAAGGTCAGAGCAAAGACAAGCAACATCTCACCGATAAACAAGAAAATTAGGTAAGCCCTAAAATTCCAAGCTCAAATAAGTTAAAAATTTTAGATGATCTAATGGTAGAAGGGGAGAGTGAGGAATTAGAGGACGAAAACTTGCAAGGTGAAATACCTAAAAACCTAGAATCCCCATCAAGGGTGGGTCCTAAAAATCCCATAACTAAGAAACCCTCAAGCCCCCAAGGAAGGGTAAGGCAAAATCCCAAAGAATATAGAAAACGGGTGGAGGAGATAGAGTCTTCAAAAATAGACCTTCCCAAAATCATAGCCAGAAGCTCATCAAACCATCTAGAAGGTTCAATACAAAAAAATAGGATGATACAGGAAACTGATGGAGGAGTTAGAATCAAGGATTAAGGTGGTAGAAATGAATGATGTTGAGGAATGCATTAGTCTAGTTCTACAACAGATATTTCATCCACATTTTAGCCCCAAGTAGACCAGGAGTACTACTAAGTCACCTATTGACTATGGCAGTGAGAGAAAGAAGGGGATGATGTCAAATGCAAAGCACAATAGAATAAGGACTGACAATGAGATTGCCAGTGGAAAACATAAAACACTAATACAAGAAGTTATCCCAGGGCATGAAGATAACAAATTAGGAAAACCTCCTCAAGGGAGGGGGAAGGGGAAAAACTATAAAAAATCTAAATGAAGGTTCTCTCATGGAATGTGAGAGGCCTCAATGGTCGACCCACTCAAAGGGTGGTTAGCTCGTTAAGAAGGCAATACAATCCAACAATTTTGATGCTACAAGAAACAAAATTAGATGAAGCCCAATAAAAAACAATAGCAAAAAATATATGGAGTCAAGGGGACATGGTGTACAAATCGGCTAAAGGAACTTTAGGGGGCCTCATGGTTTTTTGGGATCCTTGGGTGGTGGAAGGCAGCATTATCCAAGATGATGACAGGGTTCTGAGAATTTTTTTCCATGATATTGACAACAATAGATCGTGGATCTTCTCAAATGTCTATGCTCCCAATTCTGTTCAAGGGATAGCTTCTTTGTGGGAGTACCTAGGTAAACTGGGTGATGCTTTCCATGACATCCCTTGGGTGGTGGCAGATGACATCAACACGCCATTATACCTCTCAAACAAAAAGTGTGGAACAAGGCTCCCAAATAGAAGTATGGAAGACTTCAATGACTTCGTAAACTCAAACCAACTGATAGATGTGAGGCTAAGAGGAGCCAAGTATACTTGGAGCAATAGGCGAACAGGAATCCAACTTATCCAGGAAAGACTTGACAGGTTTTTCTTATCAAAGTATGCAATTGCTAGGTTTGGAGACTCTACTCTTCAAACTCTTCCCAAAATTTCCTCTGATCACAATCCCATCCTTTTGGAGGTTCCAAATTCAAACTCATTCAAAAAACCTTTTCAATTCTAGTCAATGTGGATCAGGCACTCGGAGTTAAAAGAAAATATTTCCAGATGGTGGCAGCAACCCTTTCAGGTAAGTTCAGGTTTCAAACTTGCTCAAAAGATGAAATTAGTAAAGGATAATCTTAGAACTTGGAATAAGGAGGTTTTTGGGAACTTTTTTGAGAACAAGAAACAAGTGGGAGAAAGGTTGCAGGTCATTGACAAATTGATACAAAATGGTATCGATTATGAAGCTACTAGGAAGGAGGAGCAAGCCAAGATTTTAGAATATCACAATATTTTGGCTTGTGAAGAGATATACTGGAGATAGAAATCTAGGGCATTATGGCTAAAGGATGGTGACTTGAATTCAAATTTATTTCATGTCACAACCTTGAGGAATAGAAGTAATAACAAGATCAGAGAATTGACCAAAGCTGATGGATCCAAAACCCAGGATTTGATTGAGATCAGAGAGGAAGCAATTTCTTATTTTAGCTCCCTTCTCAAGGATGAATCTAGTGTATAGAGGAAGCCAAGGACACTCTCCTCTAGTTAATTCCTAGCTTGGTTGATGAGGCCATTAATGGTAAGCTTCTTGCTCCCTTCACTGATGAAGAAATCAAAAATTCTTTGTTTAGTATGGAACCTAAGAAGGCCCCTGGCCTTGATGGGTTCCCTCCTCAGTTCTTCCAAGTTTTTTGGGATATTATGGGAGAGGATGTCATTTATACTATCAAAGAGTTTCAGGATTCAAAACATATCCCGAGAGGGTTCAAGTCCACCTTTATAGCCCTGATTCCTAAGGACCCAACACTGGAGACAATGGCAGATTTTAGATCGGTTAGTTTATGTAATGTATCCTACAAGATCTTAACAAAATACATTGCTAACAGGATGAAATAAATATTGCCCCTCATTATTGACCCTGGTCAAGGAAGCTCAGTTCAAGGGAGATCAATTATGGATGGTATGATCACAGTCCATGAAGCTCTACACTCGGCTAGGCAAACCAACAAGGAGGTCTTTGCCCTAAAGCTTGATATGAATAAATCTTTTGACCACATTAACTAGGATTTTTTTATGGTTGTTCTTTTGAAGTTTGGCTTTCATCCTTAGTGGGTCAGGCTGATAAAAGAGTGCATATCCAAACCTTGGTTCTCATTTTTGGTCAATGGCACGATAGTTGGGTATTTCAAGAGCCATAGGGGGCTCAGAAAAGGAGATTCGATTAGCCCAATGTTGTTCATTATAGTAGTAGAGGCATTAGGTAGAACTATTAAAGTAGCATGCACTACTGGATTAATTTTAGGGATTAAAGCCACCTCTCTCACCAACCCAGTTACTCACCAACAATTTGTTGATGACACTCTAATGTTGACCCAGTCGTCAATTGTTGAAGCCAAAAGTATTAAGCACATTCTCCAACTCTATGAGGATGCGACAGGACAGAAGGTGAACTTCAACAAGAGTAAGCTTTACTTCCTCAACACCCTAATTCAGAGACAAGCCAGAATAGTAGAGATTTTGGGATGTTCGATACCAACTCTTCCTACCTCTTATTTAGGCCTTCCCATTTTCTATGGTTCTTCGAGAGAATCTATGTGGGATAGAGTGGTAGAAAGAATCCAAAAGAAACTGGCTGGCTAGAAAGGACATTTTTTATCTTAGGCCGAGAAACTTACTCTCACTAAGGCATCCTTATAGAGCATTCCAGTTTATTTTCTATCTATGTTTAAGGCCCCAACTAGAGTATACAAAAAAATTGAACAACTCCAAAAGAATTTTCTCTGGTCTGGGTCAGAGGAAAAATAGAGGATCCACCTTGTGGGCTAGGGCAAAGTTTGTAGGCCAAAAGAAAATGGGGGGCTAGGATTGAGAAGAGTTGCTCACCTAAACACAACCTTGCTAGCCAAACAACCTTGGCGTCTCATTAATAACAAGGAGAATGAGTGGACTACCATAATTAAAATAAAATATCTTCAAGATACCAAATTCCTAAAAGACACGGTGCACAGTAGAGGTTCGGCATTCTGGAATGCAATATTAACAAGCAAAAAGGTCATAAAGAAAGGCATAAGATGGGTTCTAGGTAACGAGTAGAAGATCAGTTTTTGGGATGACAGGTGGACTAAGGATGAAGCTTTATCTTAGTTTCCTCACCTAGCGAGGATCAAAATAATCATAGAGGATCTCATACGAAGGAAAGTAACTGATTTCATGAGATAGGACAGAGGAAGGCTTATTTGGAAACAGATAAGGATTCAAGGATTTGAAGCTGAATTAGAAGAAATCCAAAGCATCCTACATCAACAATTCATTTCTATGAGACCTGAGCAGGATCATGTAATATGGGTAGCTACCAAAAATGGGCAGTTCTCAGTAAAATTTGCATACATGCTAATGTTAGATACTGAGGACCCCACACTCTAGACACAGCTGGTGTGGGTCAAAAATCTTATTCCTAAAGTTGTAATGTTCTCGTGGCTGGTGATCCAAGGTAGGATTCTTACTATTGACAACTTGATAAGGAAATGTGTGATAGTTGCTAACCACTACTTTTTATGTAGGGCCAATTGGGAGTACACCCTCCATATTTTCCTTGAATGTTCGGTCTCTCTGAGTATCCTCAATGGGTTATTTCAAGCCTTTAGCATTTGCTGGGTTAGACCAGCCACCATCATTGACCTCTTCCACCAATGGCCAAATCCCTTTGTTAGCCTTAGGTTAAGGTTTTTTTGGAAGATTTGTCTCCATTATTTTCTTTGGCGGGTTTGGCTAGAAAGAAACCATAGAGCTTTCCATGAGTCAAGCCATGATGTCACCTCCATCACCAATAAGATTCTTACCTTCGCCCATGAAAACGTCAGCCTTATTCCTCATGAAGCTCAAAATCCTTCCCCCTAGGAGAGGCTGATCACCCAATCCTTAAATATCACTCTGGGCAAGAAACTTGTGTCTACCAAGGTCAATCTCAGATTAGATGTCAAGTGGAAACCGCCCTCGGTTGGTTGGTTCAAGCTCAACTTCGATGGGGCCTCTAATGGTAACCCTGACAAAGCAGGGGCTAGAGGAGTAGTGAGAGACCATCAAGGCAAGTTGGTGATGGCCTTTTTTGAGTAGCTAGGAACAAGGACTAATAATGAGGTAGAAGCAAGAGCATTATGGATGGGTCTTCAGTTGGCTCAGGAGATTGAAGGTAATCTAATTATCGAAGGAGATTCGATGCATGTCATAAAACTTCTCAGCAATGGGAAAAATCCTCCATGGCAGATTAAGACTATCATCGAAGATGCTAGGATCCTCTACCAAGCTAAGAATGATAGGAAGGCCCAACACATGTTTAGGGAAGCAAATAAAACAACTAATATATTCGCCAATATAGGGGTGGAAGTCAATGGGCTGGTCACTTGGGAACATGGGGTCCCAAGTGATGTGGACAAAATTATTCAAAATGATCGCCAATGATGATGAAACTATAGGGTTCAAAAAAAAGGAGAGGAGTTTCATTTTTGCTTTGTCAATATTGCTTCGGTCCTTATTGTGATGGCTTTAGTTTTCTTTGCAATAGGGGAAGGATCCAGGTGGCATGGTGGCCTCATGTTGTGGGGTTAGGGGCAAAGGTAGCTGCCAAGGACCGATGTCATGATTTTGCAACATGTCATAGTTTAAGGAAAAGCAAAATACAACAAGAAAGAAAAAGTGTCATGATATTGTGACATGTTGAGAAAGAAAGAAAAAGTGTTGCGATATCGTGACATGTTGAGCAAGAAGGAAAAAGGGTCACGATTTCACGACATGTTGAGCAAGAAAGAAAAAGGGTCACAATTTCATGACATGTAGAGCAAGAAAGGAAAAGTGTCACGATATCATGACATGTTGAGCAAGAAAGAAAAAGTGTCATGATATCATGACATGTTGAGCAAGAAGGAAAAAGTGTCACGTTTTGGCGACATGTTGAGCAAGATAGAAAAAGTGTTGCGATATCGTGACATGTCACAGTTTCGTGACCAAAAGAGAAGAGAAAGAGCAAGAAGGAAAAAGTGTCGCGATATCGTGACATGTCATATTTTCACGACCAAAAGAGAAGAGAAAGATTAAGAAGGAAAAATGTTACGATATCATGACATGTTGAGCAAGAAGGAAAAAGTGTCGCGTTTCGGCGACATGTTGAGCAAGACGGAAAAAGTGTCACGATATCATGACATGTCGCAGTTTCATGACCAAAAGAGAAGAGAATGAGCAAGAGGGAAAAAGTTTCATGATATCATGACATGTTGCATTTTCACGACCAAAATAGAAGAGAAAGAGTAAGGAAAAATGTCACGATATCATGACATGTCGCATTTTCGTGACCAAAAGAGAAGAGAAAGAGTAGGAAGGAAAAAGTGTCGCGATATCGCAACATGTCGCATTTTCATGACCAAAAGAGAAGAGAAAGAGTAAGGAGGCGAAAGTGTCACGATATCGTGACATGTTGGATTTTTGTGGGCAAAAGCTAATAAAAGGAGCAAGGAGGCAAATGTGTCGCGATATTGTGACATGTTGCTTTTTTGTGTCCAAAAGCAACAAAATAGGACAAAGAGGCAGAAGTATCATGATATCATGACATGTTGCATTTTTGACATGTCGCAGTTTTACGACGATCTAGAAGGAAAAGACTCAAGGACGACGCGATTTCGTGACTTGTCGATTCTTCATGGCTGGAAGCGGCAAGAGAACAAAATGGAAAAAAAATGTTGCGATTTCATGACATGTCTTAGTTTCGTGATAGGCAGTGGCAAAGGAGCAGAACGAAGGTAGATTGTCGTGATTTCATGATAGGTCTCATTGTCGCGACATGTCACATTTTTGCAACTATCCAGAGAAAATGAAGGAAAAGACTTAAGGACGTTATGATTTTAGGACATGTCACACTTTCACGGATGGAAGCGGCAAGAGTGCAAAATGGGAGATGAATGTCATGATTTTGTGACATGTCTCATTGTCGCGACATGTCGCATTTTTGCGACTATCTAGAGCAAATGAAGGAAAAGACTTAAGGACATCGCGATTTCGTGATATGTCACTCTTTCGCAGATGGAAGCGAAAAGAGTGCAAAATGGGAGACGAATGTTGCAATTTTGTGACATGTCTCATTGTCACGACATGTCGCATTTTTGTGACATGTAGCGGAAAAGGAGCGAAATGAAGGCAGAATGTCATGATTTCATGACATATCTCTTTTTCATGATAGGTCGCATTTTCGTGACTATCCAAAGTAAAATATGGAAATGACTTAAGGACATCGCGATTTCATGACATGTCGCATTTTCATGGCTGGAAGCAAAAAGAGTGCAAAATGGGTGACAAATATCATGATTTCATGATATGGCTCATTTTTGTGACATGTCACATTTACACGACTTATAGCGGCAAAGGAGCAGAACGAAGGCAGAATGTCGTAATTTCGTGACATGTCTTATTTTTGGGACATGTCACCATTTCATGACTCTCCAGAGCAAATGAAGGAGAAGAATTAAGGACATCGCGATTTCATGACAGGTCGCTTTTTCACAGCTGGGGTAGCAAGAAAGCTATGCGGTGGGCCGCTACCTGTGTTCTAAGGTGTTCGTAAATATGTGTAAGGGGTCGTGATATTTCTTGGTAGGGTGGCCTCATAAGGGTACTAGTAGTGAAGGACAGACTTTCCCTATTGAGGTTTTGATCCGTAATAGCATAGTGCTGATTTTTGTAAAAGGTTTTGGGTCAACCTAGAAAACTTGGATGTAATGAAACTGTACCTTACCAAAAAAAAAAATTACCTCTTACCCTTTAGGCCTATCACACTAGCATTTGGACATCCATTGGGGCAACTTTATTTTCACTAGTATCTAGTGCTGAATCTATCATGCCTTTAGAGTTAGAGATTCCATCATTGTGCATTTCCATGCAAGAATTCATCGATGATGATTCTCATAGGCAATCTCTTTTATATCAACTAGCGTTGCTTGATTAACAATGTGTCAATGCCCTTGAGCATCTATGTGTTTATCCAAAATGCCTTAAGAGAGCTTATAACTTGAAAGTACACCAGAGAGAATTTCAAGTTGGTGATTTAGTTCTAAAGGAGAACTAACAAAACTCAAATTTTCCATCCAATTTATAGGACAAATTTGTAGCAAACTGGTTAGGTCCATTCATCATTAAAAGTTATATTGGACCTAGAACTTACCACTTAGTATCCATCAAAGGAAGTGAAGAGCCTGAACCAATGAATATTAGTCATATGTATCCTTTTCATGCTTAGATCACCATAAAATGCTCCTAGGTGGTCCATGACCGTCTAGTTCAACCTAAAATACTCCTAGGTGGTCTATGACCATCTAGGTCAAAAGAAAACATTCATAGACAATCTATGATCATCTAGGTCAATACAAAAATCTCAAAAGGCATATATAAGCCTTTTGGTCACCATAAAATACTCCTAGGTGGTCCATGACCATCTAGGTCAACCTAAAATACCCCTAGGCGGTCTATGATCATCTAGGTCAAAATAAAATGTTCCTAGATAATCTATGATCATCTAGGTTAATCCAAAAATCTTGAAAGGTATCTATAAGCCCTTTGGTCACTATAAAATACCCCTAGATGGTCTATAACTATCTAGGTCTACCTAAAATACCCCTAAGTGGTATATGACCATCTAGATCAAAATAAAATATTCCTAGACAATCTATGATCATCTAGGTCAATCCATAAAGCCCCAAAGGCATATATAAGCCCTTTGGTCACCATCAAATATCCCTAGGTTGTCTATGACCATCTAGGTCAACCCAAAATTCTCCTAGGTAGTCTATTACCATCTAGGTCAAAAAAATATTCCTAGACAATCTACGATCATCTACGTCAATCCAAAAAGCCCCAAAGGCATCTATAAGCCCTTTTAAAACCATCAAATGCTCCTAGGTAGTACATGACCATATAGATCAACCCAAAATGCTCCTAGATATTCTATGACCATCTAGGTCAAAAGAAAATATTCCTAGACAATCTACGATCATATAGGTCAATCCAAAAAGCCCCAAAGGCATCTATAAGCCCTTTGGTCACCATAAAATACCCCTAGGCGGTCTATGACCATCTAGGTCAACCCAAAATGCCTTTAGGTGGTCTATGACCATATAAGTCAAACCAAAATGTTCTTAGATAGTCTAATTTTATGTAGGTCAATCCAAAAAGCCTCAAAGGCATCTATAAGCCCTTTGGTTACTATAAAATGCCCTTAGACAGTCTATAACCATCTAGGTCAACCTAAAATACCCCTATGTAGTCTATGAATGTCTAGGTCAAACCAAAATATTCCTAGGTAGTCTATGATTGTCTAGGTCAATCCAAAAAGCCCTAAAGGTATCTATAAGCCCTTTGGTCACCATAAAATACCCCTAGGCAGTCTATGACCATCTAGGTCAACCTAAAACACCCCTAGGTAGTCTATGACCATATAGGTCAAAATAAAATGTTCCTAGACAATCTACGATCATCTAGGTCAATCTAAAAATCCCCAAAGACATATATAAACCCTTTGGTCACCATAAAATGTCCTTAGGTGGCCTTTGACCATCTAGGTCAAACTAAAATACTCTTAGGAAGTTAGGTAGTCTACGATTGCCAATGTCATTCTAAAATGCCCCAAAGGCATCTATAAGATCTTTGGTAACCCAAAAAGCCCTAATAGAATTCATTAATCCCATTGGTCAACTTGTATATACATATATCAAAAATACAAAAACATCATTAAAATAATCAAAATACAAAATTATTGTTATAGACACCAAAACAACACCAATCTAATTATGTGACTATAAGCACTGACCGAATTGGCATACATACCCTATAGGGCAGCCTCCAGAGGTTAAACAATGGTCCTAACCACTCCCAAATTAGTTTTGGAAGGTCAAAGGTCAATTTAGCACCTTTTAAGCACTTTTATCCCTATTCATCCCACCTTGGGATGATTAGAATCCTATTCACCCCACCCCGGGATGATTAGCAGCAATCGCTCCAAGGTGGGACGATTAGCAGGTTTGACTGGAAAAAAGTCAAGCCTTGAAAAATGGTAGCCTAGATCCACCACCCAAATACACCTTCAAGGCATGCAATTGCAAGGAATGGTTTCAAATATGAGAGAGAGACTTAATTCAAGCATGCCCTGATCATGGAGGCTCTAAATCAAGGAGGAATCTTCTATCCCCCAAGAAAGACATGGTGAGCCAAGTGGCGCCCTCACATGCACATTCAAAAGAGACCCTTAGGTCTATAAAATGGTGAGACTCAGCACCCCAAAAGAAGAATAGAGCTGGAGCATTTGGAGCAATGGAGTGCTGCTAAATTATACCTCCATTCCTCTTTGTGCTTCCTAAATCCCTAATTTCTTTTTTGGAAGAGAGGTTATCGGGTGAACATTAGGAATACAATCTAGACCCAAAACCCAAGCAATAATCCAAAATACCACTCCAAAATCATCGACACAACCCCATAGGAGTTTTTGGACCTATCCCACTTGGATTAGTGCCAAAACTAAGCCCCAAAAAATGGGCGTCCTGCCCTCAGGCGCTCCTTGTACTACTATAGTCCTAATCGGCCCACCCTGGAGCGATTAGAAATTTTTTCATGATTTATTTACTTTTATTTTTGCATTATGTTGTATCTGATGTACTTATGCTACTGTCCAAGTTTCATTGCTTTCTGACATGATTTGACCTTGTTTTTATCATTTTATGCGTTTACTAACCTATGGTGAGTGCCTTCGGATATAGGACAAGCTGGGAAGAATATACCAAATATGACCTTCTGGGTCATCTCAAAATTCCCCTTTTAGTCTAACCCCAAGTTTGTAGGAGTTTTGGAGGCAACTGGGTAGGACATTTGCAAGGTCACTTTTGCATGTTTTATGACAGTCCCCATCGTCCCACCCCGAAGCGATTAGAAATATGTGCATGATTTCTTGACTGTTATTTTTGCAATGTGTCCCTAATTATGTCTCCATGCCTCTATCAAATTTTGAATTAATTATGACATATTTTGACCATAATTTCATTCTTTTATATATTAAACTAGTCGGAGGCTTTGGGGATTGCATGTTTTCCTATATCTGCATATGCTATTAACTATTTGTTGCTTTTCTATGTGTAAGATCTCACCACCAGGAACACTAGAGGGGTAGTAAGGAACAAAAAACACATGGACACAAGTGGCGACAAATTTTGGCCTGCCCATTTCAAATGTGGGTATGCAAAAGACACTGGAAGCCTACCATCCATTGATGTAACGAACTGTATCAAACGTTATGATCCCTAGAGGGGGGGACATATTGTAACTAGATTAAAATCAAACATTAATAAAAGAGACCTCGCTTCATTTTTCTCACATATTTTTTATACATCGTTCCCTTCATGCATTGCTCTTTGCATTCGTAGGACTTAGCATTTGTACCATATCTATTTTGTTTGCATCATATCTGGTACATCGTCCTTCTACATTCAATTTTAGTGGCAATCATGGTGGGACCCTGTCCCCTATTGTTAGGATCAAGTTTTTGATCCAAATTTTGTGGCTTCTTTGCAGGTGTTATTCATTCGAACACTGGACTGCTACTCGTGCCACCTTGGGATGAATACGTATTCATCCCACCCTATGATGAATACAGACCTACTATTCAACCCACCCTAGGACGATTAGAACTTTGTGCATTTTTTGAGGAGAAAATCAGAGGCATCTGGTTTGGACATAGAAGAGGTAGACCTTCTGAACATCATCTGTGTTTTTCTACTTTCAAATTTCTACAAATTTTTGCTTTCTTTGCTTTATTTTTAGACACTTGCATAGAAAGGTTAAGTAGTTTGTTTTCCTTTCTTGCAATAAAAATAAAAATAAAAAAAACATAGAGTAAATTAAATGGAAAGAAATTTATTAGGAATGCATTCTTCTCTGGTTTGCTTGCATGATACTTGCACCAACGGCAAGTCCTCATCATAGGTTTCAGTTCTAGGTAAGTTTTATGATTTCCTTTTTGCTACTAATTGTTTCTAAAATATAAAGTATACTTTAAAGCATTGCATTAGTGAAAATAATATTTTTCTATATATTTTCTTTCTTTACATGATTAAAAGGAACCACACACACACCACCTAATAAATTTAACATCAAGGAGTTGGTATTAATACCCCAACACTTGATCAAGACCAACAATGGATTTCATTACCACCCTGGCTTGGATTTTGCATACATATACCCTGATCACGACTATTGCTAGATGTAAATCCTGACGAAAGCTGACCAAGTGTAATAAGGGTGATTCCTCATGCATGAGGATAAGTCTTCTATGGTAGGTGTCAAAAAAAAATTGATCCCCCTTTCATACCACCTATGTTCCACTTACTGTTCTACTCTCACGTACCAATAGTTTCCCTCACATAAGAGCAGGTATATTGAGAGGTTCGGTATAATGGCCTGGCAATGGTATATTAAAGGGGTGATCATTTTGGAGATATAAGATCCCTCATTATGCATGTATAACAAAGTTTTCTTTACAAGAGTTACATAACAAAAATAAAACACACTGGACCAGATCTAGGATACACATTTAATCTGTAAACAAGATAATCATTTCTTTTTTTGTGTGGTCCCCTTTTATTTGGTATAGCATAAAAATTTTGTAAAGGAGATAAAAATATACATA
Source organism: Wollemia nobilis (assembly GCA_028583015.1). Classification (NCBI taxonomy): domain Eukaryota; kingdom Viridiplantae; phylum Streptophyta; class Pinopsida; order Araucariales; family Araucariaceae; genus Wollemia; species Wollemia nobilis. The sequence continues at coordinate 155,839 of JAQPPZ010016965.1, forward strand.
TATTTCTAGAAATAACACCACCATGGTGTATACCCGTATCCAATCCCAATCACGGGCAAAATTTGTGGAAAGTATACAAGGAGGCACAAGTCGCCTCCGTTATAGCCCCAAGGACTTGGTTATACCACCTTGGCAGCCTGACCCACAACATAGTCCACACTATGCCACTAAAGAAAAGGAATATAGATGCATCCCTTTGAATGGCACTCCCATTCAACACAGACCCTCTCAGGAAGAGTACACACATGGGAAGGCCCCCTTAGACACTCATTATGAGTGGCCACTATGTGATGAAGTGCTAGAGCAGCATAGGGTTCACAAGGAGAGGCCACATGACTATATCATTCCCCCTCCACCCCTCATTACTGTTAGAACTAATAGACCAAATCTAGAGTGCAAGGCTCTTTAGATAGGGTGAGCCAACTCTGCCCGTCCATTTCACATATACGAAAGGGAGCACAAGGAAAACCAATATATTCCTCAAGAGCAACACACCATGTGAGAGCAATGCACCTCTGCACCTGCTAATTATAAAGATCACCTATTGAGGCTAGAGCCTTAGGTGAATGCTACTAACCTCGATAGAGGAAAGTGACCCATAGAGATATTGTATCACCAAGACCGAGATAGATATGTAGGGGAGGCATCTAGGCCTCCTAGACCTTAGACGGTAGAACAAATTGACTTGGCATTTACCAAACATGTCGCCTGCCAAGCGCAAATCACATAGCTTAGGCAAGATCAATAGTAGTTAGAACAACTATATCATCTTAAAAAAGAGTGCATTCAATGCTAGATAGATGAATTGCTCCAGAACATTATGCATGAGAGGATTCCAACCCCTCGCATGCATAGGAAAAAAATTTATGAGAGGCACAACCCCTTAGTGCGATATAGGTCTCCATGACCTTATCAAGCGTTGCCTCCAAGACCTCTAAGACCTGAGTAGGAGGCCACCCCTATAACCAATTATGGGTGCCTTCCTTGGGCACCCATCCATGTTTATAAGTCATGCCCAAAAACTCCTCAAGAAGCCTATAAGGAATTTGAACAAGAAGAAGAGCGGGCTGAAATGCCCTACCAAGGCAGGGGGTGCTACCTGGCTACCCTTCCATAGGCCTCAAGTTCCTCACAATTCACAATGGGAACAAACCAAAGAAGAGGAAATAAAATCCTCTAATGCATACAAAGCACTGATAGAGCACTTAGAGTTTGTGGAGACCAAGACTTCAGGGCCCCAAAAGCCCACCTTATGCCAGCTTCATAGTCACCCTATGCATCCTTCAATTCTAGCACCCCCATACCTCGACCATTTCAAAATGCCTCAATTAGCAATTTTTAGAGGGGATGAGGATGCCCAAGAGCACATAAAAAGGTTCTTGAGTCAATGCTTTGGCATTCAGGACAATGATGCATTGCTTCTGAGAACATTTATAACCATGTTTGCAGGCCCGACCTCGAATTAGTTTACCCAGTTGCCAAAGCATAACATCAATAATCTAGACCAGCTAGAATTTTTTGCCTTCAACACCAAGAAGAAGACATCCTTAAGTGACCTAGCTGGTCTTAAGCAGTATGATGATGAGACCATAGCCGCTTATGGGAATCGGTGGAGGACATTGCTTTCAAAGCTACCTTACCTCCCTCCCATGGCCGACATGACTTAAATGTTATCAAAGAGTTGCATAAGGTTGATATCTGTGCTATTGTAGCTATAGTAATATGCCACCCTCGAATAAGCCTTGGCACAAGCCAAGATAATTGAGGAGATAAAAATACAAGACGATGATATTGCCAAGCCACACAAGAAATAGTGGACCAAAAATGCTAAAACTGGGCCCACACAACCAAAACCCACCATGGTCAATTAGGTTGCCATAAATATACCAAAGCCTACAAAAATGACATAGCCCCCAAAGGCTAATTATCAGGCAGTTCCTCTTGATAACAATGAAAATAAAAATCATAAACAAGAGCAAAATCAGTAGCATCACCCTAAGAAACAATTCACGGAGTCTAGAGACTCCTTGTTTGATCGCTTTTTTGTGGTGAACCTGATAAACTTGCTAAAAATTCAACCCATAGACCCCAACGTGCCAAAAACCAAGGGCTATAGGGAAGACTTATATTGTAGATTCCACTGGTAGAAAGGACACGACATCTTTACTTGTTGGAAATTCAAAAACTTAGTGCAGGACTTGATAGACAACAAAACACTCATGGTAGATAATCCCGTAGCACTGAGCAACCAACAGATGGAAGTCTTCAAATACCCCTTGCCTACCTATGACATGCACGCAAAGAATTTATAGGTGAATGAGGTAACACAAAACTACCCCATGCAAGGATATGTAGGGATGATAAGCATCGTGGCATAGAACAAAAGATACCCAAACATGGCTACACTCACTATAGCTATAGGAGATGTTCCATCAATGTCACTACCTCCACAACACCCTACACAACCTCCCCTGCCTAGACCAGTGGCCATGATTTAGACTAAGCTTACTCAAATTTTAAGGACCATGTCGGCTAGGCTCTCCATTTATGAGCTCATCCAATAATCACCACCCCATCGGGAGGCTCTGATGGAGATACAAAGCCATTGAGTTACAGCCCCACGAACCCAATTCTTTCAAGAACTTTGTGGGACATGTGAGATAATGCACAGAACCAGTCATAACCTTCAGGGAAGATGAACTAAAATTGGTGACTGGTGATATGGTGGATCCACCCCTACACGTCATCACACAGGTCAATGGGATTCCATTCAAGAGGGTGTTGGTGGAAACTGGCTTGTCCAGCAACATAATAATGACAGTGGCATTAAAACACCTTAAGCTGCCAGCATCCCACATTATGGCATCCATTTACACTCTTTGAGAATTCAAAGACGCGTTATGCTTGATGGTTGGCACAATGTCTTGCCCATCCAAGTAGGAAAAAATACCATTCCTATGTTGTGTCACATCCTTGAGGGTGATATGGCCTACAATATTTTGCTAGGCCGGCCTTGGATCAGGGACATGAAGTGTGTCCCTTCGATAGATCATCAATGCCTCAAGTACACATATGAAGGGCAAGTACATGTAGTCCCAGCAAACTTAGAGCCCTTTAAGTTTTACAATGTAGTGTAGCTAATGTTGCAATTGACCCTCCCATTGACACATTTGGACTATCAGTTGAATCCATCCATGCAGGATCTGATTCTACCTACATCCCCATTGTTGAGTCCCCCAACTAATTGACATGGCCCATCTTCATCATCTATCCCTTCACCAGTGATTTCACCTATAGTGGCCACACTGAATGACAATAGGAAGAAGCCCCTAGAGGAGATACCACCATTAGTCTCAACCATATCTATTGAGGAGGTGCCCATTCGAATGGAAGTTGAGACACCTGATTCACCCAACATGGAGTGGACTCAAGAAGAACTCCCCTTCCCTCCCCATAAACCCTCGATGATTATCATTGATATGGCCAATACAGGCCTAGGGGAGTACCTAGTGTAGAACATTTTGGCAACACCCGCACTCGAATCCATGCAAGACATGGGGAGACCTCACCTCCCCATCGGCACTATCGTCCCTTTAGGTTACCTGCCCAATCAAACCAATTTTGTGTATGGGGGCCTTGAGAATGGCATTGAACCCTACCTACAAGAGGAAGAGGATGAAGAGCCATTTTCTAAGAATGTTGACTATCTGTCCAACCCAGATTTCACCTTGAAATACCTAGACCAATGTAATTGGTATGGATATGGATTGGGCAGATACGAACAAGGAATGTGCATTCTTTGTCAACCAAGATACCAGATGCCATATGATAAATCAGGAGTAGGGTTCAACCACCCTTTGCCCCTTGAAATCTTGGTAGAAAACATGCAATGCTTATGTCTAGGCAACAGGGATGGGTTGGCACAAGATCCATATGCCAATCCCAACACTACATACACATTGGGGAATTATTTCCCATTGTTAACAACAAACCTTTTTGACCTCAATAACCCCTCCCCTTTGATTGAGGAATGGGAAATTTCAAAAAGTAACCTTCAATAAGGTATGCAAAAAATCAAGAGAGCTCTTCAAAAGATGAGTCAGATTATGAGGTAGCACCTTGGGACCCTTTTGTGTCCGATAGCAATCACTCACAGGTGACACCCATTAACGACTATTAGGAGGACTTCATGGCAATGTTCCCCTTTAATTTTCCAATCGGGCAATTGCCACCTCCAGAGAATCCAACCTTCACACAGAGAGCGGAACAACCTAGAAGGGGCCAAATCAACTTGCTCGAACAAAACGAGCCTCCCACATCGGCCATAAGGCCAAGTGATCCATCGGAGGAAGAAGATCAAGAAATGCCTAGTGAGAGGCTATACCAGCAAGAGGAGCACATAGTTGTGAAAGCAAATGAAGGCCTATGGATCTTTGATAATTACTATGAGGATGAGATTGAGATGGCATATATCAACCATATGAGGCAATAGGAATACCCCATAGACATCGATGATATGTTTGAACATCTAAATATGGGACCAAGGCATAGGTGGCATTTAAACCAAGTACAGTTAAACCAAGTGCTTCATCCACCACTTCAGGCATATAGGGAGCACCCACACCTAGCGACCCTATAGGGACATCAGTGCCTAGGGTAGACCCTATCCTTCTATCTGCACATAGGGTCGATCCTTTTGTGCCAATACCCACAGAGCCAGATTTGGGGCACAAGGATCACCAAGAATGTCTGAATCAACACCCACATGGTAATGGAGACTAAAATAAGTCCATCAACATGATCTCCATTGATTTAACTACTCCCATACACAACCCAACTGATCCAACATGACCATTGTATCTAGACCTAGATGCCATAAACTGGGATCGCGCTGACTCACCATCTTTCCCTTTAGAGTATTGGCCTTGTGGTGAGATGTTCCATTTCATCCTAGGACAGACTTAGGATATCTTACATGTTGAAGAGGATCCATACATTCCCAATGTAGATCTAAATTTAGCGAATGATATCCACTTGATTCCAACTCCACACCAGTTGGAGGACGGATCCCACATGTCAGTCAAAGAGACGATTGATGTAGACATTGGTTCTGATCCAAGGAATCTACAAATCATCAAGCTAGGGGTAATTTTATCCCTTGAAGAGCAAGCCGAGTACATTGCCCTTCTCAAAGAGAAGAAGGAGGTTTTCACATGGACCTACAAAGACATGCTAGGGCTAGACCCGTAGCTAGTCATGCATAATCTAATGCTTGATCTGATAGTTAATCCAGTCATGCAAAAGCTACGTAAGATGCACCCAATAGTGGCCTTAATTGTCAAATATGAGCTACAAAAGCTGTTGGATGCATAGTTTGTCATCTGCATGGATTTACCACCATGGTTGTCCAACATGGTACCCATCAAAAATCCTAATAGGAGGATTTGCATATGCATCGATTTTTTATATTTAAACAAAGCAAGTCCCAAGGATGATTTCCCCTTGCCTAGAATTGATGCATTGGTAGATGCTATAGCAAGCCATGAAATGCTTTCCCTCATGGATGGTTTCTCGGGATACAACTAGATTCGTATCAATCTTGATGATCAACTAAAAATGGATTTCATAATGCCTTAGGGGACATTTTGTTATAAGGTCATGCCCTTTGGCCTTAAAAATGCTGGTGCCACCTACCAACGCGCTATGACATACATATTCCATGATAAAATGCATAAAAATTTGGAATATTATATGGATGATTTGTTGGCCAAATCTCTTTTGTGCCAAAATCATCTCGATGACTTACGCAAGATCTTGGATTGCCTCATCCAACACAAGGTTAGGCTAAAACCTAAGAAGTGTGTATTTGGTGTCACATCTAGGAAAATCTTGGGTTTCATAGTCTCAAAATGAGGCATCAAGGTAGATCCAAATAAATTCAAGGCAATCCTTGATATGCTTCCCCCAACCACCATCAGACAACTCAAAATCTTGTAGGGTAAGGTCACGTTAATCAAGCACTTCATAGTGCAATTATCTGACAAGTGTCAACCCATGAATAAATTATTACACAAAGGGGTAGTATTTCATTGGGATAACAAGTGCCAGTCAGCCTTCGACGACATCAAACAATACTTGGCTTTGCCACCAATATTAGCACCCCCTAGACAAGAAGTGTCATTCTATTTATACATATCATCTACTAAGGTGGCACTGGATGCCATGCTAGCCTAGAAAAATGAATTACATAAAGAACAAGCTAATTATTATCTTAGCCGCACCCTAGTCAGTTATGAACTTAACTATGCATACGTTGAGAAGCTATGTTTGGTGATGGTATTTGCCACCAAAAATCTATGCCATTACATGATGATCAATATGACGTATGTCATGTCTAAGGAGAATCCATTGTGGTACATGATGAGTCATACTTATCATAGTAGTTGCACGATGAAATGGATCATGTTGTTGATGGAGTTTGACATCAAATTCATTGGACAAAAGTCCATCAAAGGTCAAGTCATCATCGATCAACTAGCAGAGGTTCCTCTCAAATATGATCAACCTCTGACTAGATCTACCCGATGATGGGGTCTTCCATGTCTCAGAATCACCAGATTCTGATGAGCTTGAGTCACAGGCCGACATAACCTTATTTTTCAATGGTTCTAAATGTGAGCAAGGGGGTGGCATAGGAATCATGTTTTTCACACCGCAAGGGGCTCCAATGCCTTTATCATTTAAACTTGATTTCACATGCACCAATAACAATGCTAAATACGAATCCTTGCTCATAGGTCTTTAGAAAACCATCACCATGAACATCAAATGCTTGAATATCTTTGGTGATTCGCTATTAATTGTCAACCAACTGAAAGGGGTATTCCAATGCAAATGCCAAATTTTGCATGCCAACAAAGCCCTAGTGGATAAATTCTTGACAAATCTTGAATGGTTCAACATCGAGGCACTCCATCGATCATCAAATCATTTTGCATAAACTATGGCCTCCTTGGGGTCAATAATCCTGCAAGACCCTTCTGGTAAGATGACAACCATTCAAGTCAAAAAATTATTGTAATCTATGATGGAACGTGCAAGCTCTGACATAACACCAAGAATCCACCTAATCCAGGTTGAACCATCTCAGGATAGGATCTCTCAAATCCATTATAGTTTGAATCACACCAACTGGGGGTCTTTGTTATCTCCAACCCCTCTTAATAGTAACACAACGTTATTTCTACAAGTTCTTTCCCACTCAAATTTTTCTAGGGAGGAACTTCAAGAGGGATCAGTCCTTCATACCATCAAGGTTGCTGATCAGCAGGATTGGTACACACCTATAAGAGACTATCTCAAGTTAGGTAGCCTCCCACTTGGATTATCGTATGCCACAAAAACATCATTCAAATAGAAAGTGGCAAAACATGTCTTGCTAGGAGATATTTTGTATTGTCAAAGCTATGAAGGGATTCTCCTCCATTGCTTAGACCAATAGGAGTCCACTTGGGCGATCACCCAAGTGCACAATGGTATGTGTGGTGGCCACTTCAGTGGTATGGCCATCACCAAGCGCATTCTTCGCATGGCCTATTATTGGCCATATTTAGAACGAGATTGTTGCGCATATGTGTGGAAGTGCATGAAGTGTCAATATCATGCTAACTTGACACACGTACCTTCTTAGGCCTTGCAGCTAATCCAATTGGCTTGGCCATTTTCATAGTGGGGCTTAGATCTCATCAAAAAGATCTCTCCTACATCATCAAGTCATCACACATTTATCATAACAGCCACAGAGTACTTCACTAAGTGGGTGGAAGCAATTCCACTCACCTCTACGATGGGGCCTCGCATTGTAGAGTTCATTTTACATAACATCATATGTCATTTTGGTATTCCATACAAGATCATCTCAGATAATGGGACGTCATTTAAGAACAAATATATGCATGCTTTGATAACAAAGTTCAAAATTTAGCGTAGTTTTTTGACACCCTATGATCCATAGGCAAATGGGCAAGCAGATACGTCAAACATAATGCTAGTTGCCATCCTTAAAAATATGGTCATAGATAATCATAAGGATTTGCACATCCAAATACAACTTGCCCTATGAGCCTATCGCACTAGCATTCAGATGCCCACTATGGCAACTCCATTTTTTCTAATGTATGGCTTCGAGGCAGTCATGCCTCTCAAGTTGGAAATACCCTCCCTATGCATATCAATGCAAGAGTTCATCGATGATGACACTACACGACAGGCCCGATTAGACCAACTTACATTACTCAATGAACGATGCATCAATGCTCTCGAGCATTTACGTATCTATCAAGAGTGACTTAAGAAAGCATACAACATGAAAGTTCACCTAAGGGACTTTTAGGTTGGTGACTTGGTCTTAAAAGAGAACCAAAAAAATTCTAACTTGTTGCCCCATTTAAGGGACAAGTTCATGGCAAATTGGTTAGGTCCCTATGTAATCAATAGTAAAATAGGACCTGGAACATACCGGCTTGCCTCTCTTGAAGGAATCAAGGAACTAGAACCCTTGAACATTAGTCACTTGAGGCCATTCAACATTTAGAGAGCCATAACCCACCCCAAAAGCTCCAAGGATTCTAGCAATCGCTTGGTCAACCTAAAACACCCCAAAGGTATCTATAATCCCTTTGGTCAAACCAAAAGCCCCAAGGATTCCTTCAATTGCTTGGTCAACCAAATTACCCAAAGGTATCATTAATCCCTTTGGTTAAAAAAAAATCTCCAAGGATTCCTACAATCGCTTGGTCACCCAAAATTCCCCAAAGGTATCTATAATCCCTTTTGTAAAACCAAAAGCTACAAGGATTCTCGTAATCACTTGGTTACCCAAATGCCCCAAAGGTATCTATAATCCCTTTGGTCAAACAAAAAGCTCCAAGGATTCCCATAATCGCTTGGTCACCCAAATGCCCCAAAGGTATCAATAATCCCTTTGGTCAAACAAAAAGCTCCAAGGATTCCCACAATCGCTTGGTCACCCAAATGCCCAAAATGTATCAATAATCCCTTTGGTAAAACAAAAAGCTCCAAGGATTCCTGCAATCGCTTGGTCACCCAAATGCCCCAAAGGTATCTATAATCCCTTTGGTCAAACCAAAATCTCCAAGGATTCTCGTAATTGCTTGGTCACCCAAATGCCCCAAAGGTATCAATAATGCCTTTGGTCAAACAAAAAGCTCCAAGGATTCCCACAATCACTTGGTCACACAAAATGCCCCAAATGTATCTATAATCCCTTTGGTCAAACCAAATGCTCTAAGGATTCTCACAATTGCTTGGTCACCCAAATGGCCCAAAGGTATCTATAATTCCTTTGGTCAAACCAAAAGCTCCAATGATTCCTGCAATCGCTTGGTCACCCAAATGCCCCAAAGGTATCAATAATCCCTTTGGTCAAACCAGAAGATCCAAGGATTCCTGCAACCAAATGGCCCAAAGGTATCTATAATTCCTTTGGTCAAACCAAAAGCTCCAATGATTCCTGCAATCGCTTGGTCACCCAAATGCCCCAAAGGTATCAATAATCCCTTTGGTCAAACCAAAAGCTCCAAGGATTCCTGCAATCACTTGGTCACCCAAAATGCCCCAAAGGTATCTATAATCCCTTTGGACAAACCAAAATCTCTAAGGATTACCACAGTCGCTTGGTCACCCAAAATTCCCCAAAGGTATCTATAATCCCTTTGATCAAACCAAAAGCTCCAAGGATTCCCGCAATCACTTGGTCACCTAAAATGCTCGAAAGGTATCTATAATACCTTTGGTCAAACCAAAAGCTCCAAGGGTTCTCTCCACTGCTTGGTCACCTAAAACGCCCCAAAGGTATCCATAATACCTTTGGTCAAGCCAAAATCTCCAAGGGTTCCCACAATCACTTGGTCAAAAATGAATATTCAAAAAACAACAGATAATCAAAAATAACAAAAAAAATTGCATCGCACTTTCATGCATAATCTTAAAAATCAAAACACAAAAAAATAAAATAAAAGCTACATTAGGCGTCACATACATACATTGCATATTTTTTGGTCATACATGTCAAAAGCACTATAGGCTGTAATTACTCGGCAATTCCATCATTTTCCAAATTCAGTCCATTTTGTAAAAATATCCATCAAGAATAATGCCCTTCGCATTTTCGCCATATCATAGTCAATTGTCTTTTAATTTTTTTAGGGTTTTTGTCATTCAGCTATCTTTAGATTTCTAGCCAAATGTTGTACAAATTCAGATCGATTTTCACAAGGTAGAGTTTTACTTGGATCACTCCTTGTTACATAGCATCCCAACACAAGTTTAAAACACATAAAAATTCCCAAGTTGTGTGAACAAAAGATGAAACCTGCATAGCGGACTAGGTTACCATAAGCGAAATGGTTATCTTACTCATCCCCCTATGTGAATGACCCCAAGAATACTAAGAGTTGGCAAAAGGACAAGCATCTTCCCTACCCAATTCCCCAAAATAAATGGTGGTTCTTACCACTATCAAAAATCCCAAATTCTCAAAAGATTGCAAACATAAAAAAATTGCAAAAGTTAAAGTACAAACTCCAAAGTTTAAAACCAAAACCCTCAAAGTGCACACATCAAAAAGCACAAGAAATAGTGATCCCCATCACTAAAAATTAAAATCCCTTTCTCAAAAAAAAAAGGAAGAGAAAAATAAACAGTGATTTTTATCACTATATATGAGAGCAAGTATCCCAATAAAATTGAAGAAAAGAAGGGAGTCGAACTTGAATCCCTGGAACTCTCAGCATTCAAAAGGTCATGAGGTGATCCTCAGTCCCGATTTGGTGGATATCCTATTGGCACTGGTGGCAAATCTCCCACATGATGATATATCTATCACATTAGCTGTTGGGCATATGTCAAGATCAATGTTTGCATGTGGATGAGCTAGCGTATGGTATCCTAGATTGCACCATATATTAATCTTACTAAATGCAACAAGGGAGTTAGTGGACCTAATTAGGTGATCCTTAGTACAAGTTTTGTGGATAGCCTACCTAGCACTGGCGGTATCCTTATGAATACCACATCAACGAACTCAATCGCACACATAGGGATGTGAAATAACTTGGTCAAACTCAAGTCTAAATTTGTACCTTGTTCAAAAGTCTTGTAAGATAATGTACATTATTGACTATTTATTTAAAGCATATGAGTCTCAAAAAAACCTTCAACCACATTCTAAAAACAATTGTTGTACATTTCATTATTTACATCACCATCAGAGAATACAATGCAAAAATTACAAATGCAAAGTTATTTCATAAAGCACTCACATAGTACAAAAAGCTAGTAAATCCTATATAGTCTATGGTGCCATTGCCTATATACCAACTCATTCCATCCATTCCATATACATACATCTATATCATATAGCTAACATCATCCATAATCATCATAGCATATGCATACATCAACAAAATAAATGGGCATAAAGAACAATAAATCATGAAATGCATATCATCAAACCAAAAATGATTCATGTATATATATCAAGTCAAAATGCCCTCAGGATAAAATAAGAAGGTCCTCTGACCTCACAAAAAATATAAAAACTTAAAATCCTCAAATCCTAGGGAGTCGGCCACCATGATCATGCAGGATCGGTGTGACTAGAACTACCCCTAGTAGTATGGGTCCTATGGGACCTCTTAGGGTGGCTGCTGCTAGTCCATGAACCCTGCCCACCAACGCTACTATCATCCAACCACCTGTGATAAGAGGATGAAGACTACTCAGTCTCACTGCCTCTCATATAGTGTGACGACCCACATCCATTGAGCACAAGCAACTGTAATATGGACAACCTCTATCTCTAACTCTACATGTTACCGACCCCACTCTAGATCTCATTGAATATACACATCCAGTGCACTATCTTGCTATGCCAACTAAGCTCTTAGGAGATCCCTCTCCTGTGTTATCTCCACAAAAGCATATATATGCTCCTTGTCCCATATCTATAGGAGACCCTCCAATCACGCTATATCAACATGAATCCTAGCCTCCACATCCCCTGAGACATCCTGAGGCATGGGCACCTTCGGGATGACCTGCTTCTCTGGCACCACTACTCTAGGACATCCTATACATCCGACTGCTCTTGAACCCCCAAATCATCTCCATCACTAGTGAAGTCATCAACATCCACCATGTGAACATCATTGATCAGAGCCCCCCAACCCTCCCTCAATGCCTCTGCATCCCCACCTCTTTTTGCTATCGTATCCACACCTCCTAGAGGCACCTCACCCCACCATCACCTCATAGTCCACCATCGGTTATACTCTGCATTTACCCCAACATCGTCCATATTGGGTACATCAATAACTACATTAGACCCCTCACCTAACGACTCAATGATAGGCTAGACTAGGGTCCTCTCGTCATCGTGACACTAATAGATCAAGGGATCACCAGGAAATCCCTAGCACACCCCAAAATACCGCATCACCTAGATGTATGGAAAGTACTCCTACTTTGTCCCATGCTACCTAATCAGCCATCTACCACTATGCAAACACCGAAGCCACTCTCCAGCCTTAGGCCAGGATGGACAGTCACAATATGGCTACTAGAACACCTGCCCTGGCATTAGATGAGAGAAGGCATCAGTATAGTGCCCTACGTCACCTGCCCACCACAGAATCTATCCATGCTCCTCTAAATGTCACCATAAATTGGCATATCCAATATCCCAATCCACCATCTCACCTTGGGTGGTCCAAGGCAAACCCTACGGCTGCTCCACAGCTATTTTATTCCACCCCCAACACTGCAAGAGATAGTTGCACCCAATTCCCTTTCACTTTTGATAGCGGACCTCATACAGATCATCATACAATTATGCCAACAATGTCTAACCCCATATCATAATAAGTGGAGCTAAGGTAGGACACTCCACCAATGTGAAAACCAACTCAAGCAGGTTCCTAAAGAACCTCACACTTGAGGAGTTAGGAAGTAGCATATTGGAAATGAGGGCCATGAGCAAAGCATGCCTCACCCCTAATACACCCTTCTCCAACCACCACTGCACTAGAATACTGCCTATCTAGAAATCAACCTCTGCCCTCTCCACACCCCTCTCCACCCCCACTCCCCCACCCAACCAGAACATCGTGTCAGTACTATTGTTCGCTGATCCTGATGGGTCATCTGGATATGCAGTCCATCTATCAAAATCCATAGAATCTAATACACATCCTCCAGAGTCACAGTCATCTCCCCTATTGGAAGATGAAAATTGTTGGTGTGGGGATCCCACAGATTGATCAGGGTAGTCAAATATGCCTGATCCCCCACCATAGGCTCCAGATGTGTCATGTGCTTGATCCCAAGGGCATCAATCCACTACTAATCCCCAACTATCAAGGCATCTTGGGCATCAAAAAAAATAGTCGGCTGGCCATACCGACTCTTCACAACCTAAAAAACAATAAAAAACAAAATATATTTAGTACATACTTAATATAAACAAAAACATTACAATAAAACTGTCTAGAAGAAAAATAAAGTATAGGAAAACAATTATACAGCAAAAGTACAACATAAAAATTAAATAAAAACAAAGTACAACAAAAGTATAGAAACATTAACAACAAACTATACAGCAATGATAGCAGACATAAAAATAACTGTACACAAACAAAAACAAAACAAAACAAAAAAATCATACTAAGGTTTCAACCTTAAGGTGAACAAAAAACAAAACAAAACAAAAAAATCATACTAAGGTTTCAACCTTAAGGTGAACAAAAAACAAAACAAAACAAAAAAAATCATACTAGGGTTTCGACCTTAACATGAACAAAAACTACAAAATAAAATGACAATGTGTTGGGTTTTAAACCTAAACACAATCACAAACAAAGTACAGATAACAGTTGCGTATTAGGGTTTTGACCTTAATCTACGAACAATCAACAAAATAAAACAAAAAATCATACTAAGGTTTCAGCCTTAATGGGAAAAAAATAAAACAAAAACAATATAAAAATATAAAAATTAATATTAGGGTTTCAACCTTAATATTAATGCAAAACAAAACAAAAAAATAATAAAAACAAATCATATATTAGGTTTTCAACTTGATATATGGATAAAAACAAAATAATGCAAAAAAATATTTAAGTTTTTAACTTCATGTACAACACAAATGAATAACAGCAAAAGGAAGGAACATCATACCGGTCTCGCCTCGGCTCCTCCACTTGAATATCCAATTCTAATACTCATGATGTCCGCAAAATTTTGGTAGTGCTCTGCTACACACACTCGCACTCCTCCTCCTCACTGCTCCAAATCACCAAGAAAAAAATGTTGCAAATGAGCCCAAAACCTAATTTTGGTCCTTATATAGGTTGTTAGGCCTGTAATCGTTCCACCCTGGGATGAGCGCTCTAGTTAGCACTCGTCCCAACCTAGGATGATTACAAAATTGGTATTTTTCCCACCCTGGGATGATTACAGAGCAAGAAATAAAGCAACAAAAACTGCATCCAAAAAATGCACCAAAAACAACAATAAACCTACAGAACAAAGGTGCCTTTGCACCTGACATTCATGGAAAATAGGTCAAAACCCAATAGGCATCCAAAAAAAGGGTCAAAACACACCAAAAATAGGTTCGATTTTTGGAAAACTACAATGCGCGTTCAATAAAAACAATTGAAGGCACCCTTACAAACGTCATCTCGGGTCAAGCGACTCGTCACTTTTCTCATTTTGGTCATTCCCTCATCGATTCATTGTTTTAGGGGGTAGTCACACTTAGTCACCAACCAAAAAATACACACCCAATCAAGGAAATGGCATGCATTCAAAGAATCATTGACAAATACAATCACGCTCCTACTTGGGTAGCAAACAAGCAATAATCACAAGCTAAACAAACACTTGGCATTCTGGAAGCATGAAGACAAGGTTCCTCAAACAAAAGGTTGCACCCTTTGCCTATTCATGATTGAACAATGTCCAATATCAAGTACAACTCACTGAAAAATGTTACACTTGAGTTAAGCTCCTTAGCTCATCAGAAGCAAGGATTCAAGAATGTGTGCCCTTTCCATACTTGGGGAATCAAAAGTTGGTTAGGTTACTGAGAAACCCTAATCATTAAGTGCTTTGTTCATCTATTTTTTTGCTTAGAACTGTGCCACATAGCGCATCCCAAAAAGGGGTATTTGTAGACACCAAAACAACACCAATCCGATTATGTGACTACAAGCATTGACCGAATTGGCATACATACCCCCTAGGGCAGCCTCCAGAGGTTAAACAGTGGTCCTAACCACTCCCAAATCAGTTTTGGAAGGTCAAAGGTCAATTTGGCACCTTTTAAGCACTTTTCTCCCTATTCGTCCCACCCTAGGATGATTAGAATCCTATTCACCCCACCCCGGGATGATTAGTAGCAATCACTCCAGGGTGGGACGATTAGCAGGTTTGACTGGAAAAAAGTCAAGCCTTGACAAATAGCAGCCCAAATATGCCACCCAAATTCACCTTCAAGGCATGCAATTGCAAGGAATGGTTTCAAATCTGAGAGAGAGACTTCAGTCAAGCATGCCCTCATCATGGAGGCTCTAAATCAGGGAGGAATCTTCTCTCCCCCAAGAAAGGCATGGTGAGCCAAGTGGCACCCTCACATGCGCATTCAAAGGAGACCCTCAGGTATATAAAATGGTGAGCCTCATCACCCCAAAAGAATAATAGATCTAGAGCATTTGGAGCAATAGAGTGCTGCTAAATTATACCCCCATTCCTCTTTGTGCTTCCTACATCCCTAATTTATCTTTTGGAAGAGAGGTTATTGGGTGAACATTAGGAACACAATCTAGACCCAAAACCCAAGCAATAAGCCATAATCCCACACCAAACTCATTGACATAACCCCCTAGGAGGTTTTGGACCCATCCCACTAGGATTGGTGCCAAAACTAAGCCCCAAACGATGGGCGTCCTGCCCCCAGGTGCCCCCCTCACTGTTGCAGTCCTAATCGCCCCACCCCAAAGTGATTAGAAATTTGTGCATGATTTATTTACTATTCTTTTTTCATTATCTTGTATCTGATGTACTTATACTTCTGTCCAAGTTTCATTTCTTTCTAACATGATTTGACCTTGTTTTTATCATTTTATGTGTTTACTAACCTACAAGGAGCGCCTTCAGATATAGGATAATCTGGGAAGAATATGCCAAATCTGACCTTATGGGTCATCTAAAAATTCCTATTTTAGTCTAACACCAAGTTTGGAGGAGTTTTGAAGGCCTCTGGGCAAGACATTTGCAAGGTCACTTTTACACGTTTTATGATAGTCCCCATTGTCCCACCTCAGAGCGATTAGAAATATGTGCATGATTTCCTGACTATTATTTTTGCAATGTGTTCCTGATGATGTCTCCATGCATCTGTCAAAGTTTGAATTCATTATGACATGTTTTGACCATAGTTTCATTCTTTTATATATTAAACTAGCCGAAGGCTTTGGGGATTGCATGTTTTCCTATATTCGCATATGCTATTAACTATTTGCTATTTTTCTATGTACAAGCTATCACCGCTAGGAACACCAGAGGGGTAGCAAGGAATGATGAACACATGGACACAAGTGACGATAAATTTTGGCCCACCCATTTTGAATGTGGGCATGCGAAAGACACTGGAAGCGTACCATCCATTGATGTAACAAACTGTATCAAACATTCTGAGCCCTAGAGGGGGAGATGTATTGTAACTAGATTAAAAGCAAACATTAATAAAAGATACCCTGCTTAGTTTTGCTCACATCTTGTTTATACATCGTTCCCTTCATGCATTGCTCTTTGCATTCGTAGGACTTAGCATCTGTACCATATCTATTTTGTTTGCATCATATCTGGTACATCGTCCTTCTGCATTCAATTTCAATTGCTTCATTTTACTTCATATAAATTGCATTAGGTATACTCATCAGTGCATTATGCATCATTCAAAATTGATCATACATGTCTAGCACCAGTTCTGTACACTAAGCATCTATTAAAATCAATTTTATTATATGTCATTATTACCACATGTTTACATTACATATATCATTTACATTTACACTCCATAGTATATGTTTGTTTCTCGTCACTTATCCATTGTCAGTAAAACATAGTTAAGTTTTTTGGTCACTCAGCCATATCTAGTTTTCTTTTCAATTTTTTTACAAAGTTATCATAATTTTTTATAAGGTAGAATCCTGCTTAGATTATACCTTGTATACATTAAAATCCCAACATATTTTCACATTAATAAATCCAAGTCTAACATAAGGAAATATGAAATTACAAAGTGGTATAGGTTGCTTTAAAAAAAAAGGTTCAAATATGCTAAGAATTGACAAAAGGACAAGTTTCTCATTACCCAAAAATCCCTTGCCCTACACTTGGGCAAGTATCCAAAATATAAAATCAAACAATGATTATTATCACTCCAAAATATGCCAAAAGAAATAATGATTATTATCACTTAAGAAAAATCAAAAAGAAATAGTGGTTCTCACCACTACCAAAATCCCTTGCTCAAACAAACAAAAATGAGCAACTCCCTTGAACAATTCAAAATTTAAAATAAAATAAGGGATTCTTGAACTCGAATCCCTCAAATTCTTAGCATTAGAGAACCATAAAGAGATCCTCATTATAGGTTTGGTGGATAGCCTACCTATCAATGGTGGTAGCCTTATGCATGATGATATGTCTATCACATAAGCAACTTGCTTAGGTATAGACCAATGTTTGAATGTGGATGAGCTAGCTTGTTGTAACCTATATTACCTAGCAACCTAATCTAACCTGGTAAAAAACTTAGGATAATTAGACATGCAGAATGATATCTAGTACAAATGGGCTAAGTGAACCCTATTTGCACTAGGGCAATCTTATGCATTATCATGGTAATGAACTCACATGCACACACAGGGATATTGATTATCTTGGTTATCTTAGTTGGTGTATACTTTGTCAAAAAGTCTTGCATAGTTATTATACAACTTTTGATTAGGTAACTAGAGTGTTTGAGTTTCCTAAAAATTCCTAAACATATCATACCACATTATATTATCCATTTCATTTCAAATCATGTTGTCACATGCTTGTTAACTTACAAAATCCATTACATAGTGTCACAATAACATGAAAATAATAAAGATACATTTTGTACAGTCTATGGTGCTAGCATATAATGTTTCAAATAGTCATCATAAATCCATCATACAAAATTAAATCACATCATCCATTGCATTATACATTCAAATTGCATTTCACATCATAAAAAACATATATGCATACATGTTAGGCATCCATAAAAAAACATCATAAAGCATAGCGTAGCATACATATCATAAAGTAGTAAAATATGACATAATGATCAAAGTACGATATATATATATATATATATATATATATATATATATATATATATATATATATCCATATGTAAAATCCAAAAGCTACATCATAGTCCATAAGCTACCTATAGGCTACAATAAATGTGAGTCCTCAGACTTCACACTCCAAAAAACCAAAAGTTCAAAAAGAACCATCAGAGTCTACTAGTCATGGTCATCCAGGACCAACACCATAATTCTCTCTGTCCTCAATAGGAGTCCATCATGAGCTCCCATACCTGCTACCCCTATACCTACTACCCCTAGACCTAATACCTTTAGATGTGTCCATCCTTCATGCAAAACTTGGAGCCCTCATCCACGTATATGACTATCCTATCTCACTCCTTTGGCTACGTTGTGATCCAATGGCCAATGCTTGATCTTGTATGCTCCCCTTAAGGTGCACTATCTCATCCTCAATAATATCCATATAGGTCCGATGCTCCTAAAACTCAATTTGATAGGTTTCCATTAAACCCTAGAGATGTACCATCTCCTCTCACATTTTGGTTACCTCACCACTACTAGAGTCCCCATGGCTAGGGCCTTGTACACCAACTTGTTCCTGAAGAGTACCTATCAAATCTATCTACCTATCCATATTAGTCTATGCACTCTACACCTATGCCTATAGTAGAGCTCTCTCCTCTACAAAATTCTATCACACCCTGCTAAGATCACCTTTTAGCTCTACAATCATAGCATATCATGTTGCTAATTGTGCCTATATAACCTAATCTCCAAGGTCCTCTCCATAAAAGTCTAGTGGATCTTATATATCAATTAGCTCCACCCTATACACTACCACATGATGATATACAACCCACTCACTTGTTTCTACCTCCTCATCATCTAGAGACTCATCATGACCCTTCTCATATGGAGAACCCCTAGCTGCATCTGCTACTCTAGCAGTTTCATCCCCTACTAGTGGTCCCTCTCATAGCCACTAGCATATGACCCACTAATCATCATACTCCTCTATCATACCTACATCATCCAACTCAAAAAATGCCACCATAGGATTTGACTCCTCTCCTAGAGCTTCCACAATAGGCCATGCTATATTCCTCTCAACCCTACAATGATGATAGATAAGCGACTCCCTAGGAAACCCTTGGGGTAGACCAAACTATTGTAATATGTGATTATAAGGGAAGTACTCTCACTTCATCCCATATTTCCCTATCAACCACCTACCTCACTAAACTCAATGTAGTTGTGTCTCAGCCTCCCTCCATGTGGGACATTCCCTGTAGGGTTTCCATAAAATATCTACTACTCTAAGTCATGCAAAAGCCTTTGCATAGTGCTCAACATCCCAAACATGATTATGGATTTGACCTATCTCATGTGACCTCTACCATAACACCCCATAACCAATCTCCCTATCTGGTAGCTCTGATCAAGTAGTCCATGGTAGTCCTCGTGGTTGCTCCATAATAATATGCTACCAAACCCAAATTTGTAGTAGGAAGCTATAGCCCAATCCCTTCCACCCATGATAGCATATCTCATATATCTCCTCATATAGCTACACTAACAAAGTAGGACCCCAAGCCATCACTATAGGCTCGTCCTATGTACACTCCACAATAGTGAACACCAACTCTATAAGGTTCCATGGGAACCTGGCACCTAAATATTTGGGCAGTAACATGTTGTTGATCAATTTAATAAATAAAGCATGCTTAATCGTAAGCACATCAACATAAAACCATGATACCACTAATATACCTTTGCTAAGAAGATCAACCATTGTATCCTCCCAGCGCACCCCAAAATACCTTCATAGTATGGCCTCTTATTTCATTGTAGGAGTAGATACTATGGGATGCTTCTCTATAGGAATACGTAGTCTCCGATATACATCCTCTAACGTCACTTTCATCTCCCCCATATCTATATGGAAAGTATCAAATCTATCAATGCAGTCAAATAGGCATGGTCACTCACTATGAGATCTAACCATGTAACATGCTTTAGGTAAATGACATCGATCCATCACTAGTTTGTAGTATTCAATAGGTCTCTATCAACCTGAAATAGAGTCATAATCCTATACTGACTCTTCACTATTTGATAATGTAAAATAACTTGTCAAAAATGCCATAAAAATGCATAAAAATACCAAAAAAATACCAAAAATGCCTAAAAAATGTCCCTTTTGGCCTAGTTTTTGGCCGTCCCACCTAGGTACGGCCCCCTATTTTGTAACCGTCCCACCCAGGGATGGCCACCAGTGACCATCCCCTATAGGGAATGTCCCCAAAAATGGCTAAAACATGGTCATTTCGACCCCTAAAATAGCCCTAAAAAACCCTAAAAAAACATAAAAAAAACTAGCATAAAACCTTAATTTTAAGCATATAAATCACAAATAAAATCTCAAATTCATAAATTACGCTCATATTAAGGTTTATTAAACATTAGTTAATGAAAATTACAGCAGAATTTCCAATTTCATAATAAAATAGGGAAAAGAAGGAAATGTGTTCCATACCCATTTTGCACTGGCTCCACCGCCCGTAACATCCGTTGGATGGCTCATGTTGTTGGGTAGATATTTTTGTAGTGCTCCACTTCACAAAATCACTCTCCTACCTCTCTCCTCTCCAACTCCTCCAAGAACAATGCACAAATGAGCCTATTTGCCCCATTTTAGCCTTATATAGCTCCAAAAGAAGTCGATCACCTCAAGGTGGTATGAGCACACAATTGGATGGCTGTCCTACCCTAGGATGGTTATAAAATGTGTAACCATCCCTCCTATAATGGTCACCAATTTTTTTTACAAAAAAAACTCAAAAACCTCAAAAAAAAAGGGTCAAAAGCCCATAAAAAACAAGGCAAAATGGTCACCAAATTAGCAGGGATCAAGTTTAAACCAAAAACATTTATGGATGCATTAAAATCTTATATTGTATTCCCCAAGAAGGTCTCTATGGCTGGAATACTCCCCAAGAATGAATTTTTTAGCCTTTTTCTTCCAGAAATGATCATAAAAATGATCAAAATCCCCTCCAAAAAGGTATATAGTACCATGGGAAAAATAGAGAGTTATCCCAATTCAATAATATGTGTTAAGAAACTCATCACTTTATCATTGGTCATGCCCTCATTGACTCGTCACTTGAGGGGGTAGTCATAATAATGATTTCATAAATCAAATCAACACTAAAACACTCAAAAGTGTAATTTCCATACATTTAAAAGAATCTAAGACAAATTTTCAAGCCCATGCTGGGGTAAATAATTTTCATAAGCAACAAAAATAGGCTTGACCTCCTTGAATCCTTGTGAATCCACGCATGTAAAGGACTACAAGAATGCAAGGCACCAAGACCTAGTATACCCTAAGCCCCTACAATTGTTATTACAGCATGACTGAAAGGTATACCCAAATGAATCCTTCGACTATGTCAAAAGCAAGGATTCCAAGAATGTATGCTCTTTCCATAATGGATGAATCTAAAGTTGGTTAGATTAATGAACAACCTTAACCATTTAATTATTTAGTCATCGATTTTTTCTTAGTGTTTTGTTGCACATAGTGCATCCCAAAAAGGGGCATCTATAGACATTAAAATCATGTAAATCGGATAAGACTACCAATGTACCACTTGCACCACTCTTATCGACATCATATGGCCCCATTGGGCAACCCTATAGGGTAATATAGAGCTCCATAGAACTTTTGGGAAGGTACCTAGTAGTTTTAGGAGGTTTTGGGGCATATCCTTATGACTGTCCCACCAAGGGACGATCATAGATGGTGACCATCCCACCTAGGGACGACCATCCAAAACCATCCCTGGGTGGGACGGTCCCTAAATAGACACCCCAAAAGTCAAAGGGGTGGAGAAATAGCAATAAATTACTGCCATATTCTCTATCCAATCACCAAAAATTGATTGGGAGCCTATCATAGAGACCAAGAACTCCCAATTAGAGACCCTAAATGGGTAACCTCTTCTACCCAATCATGGCAAGGATTTTGAAAACTGGTGGAACTTGCCTTCCATGCCAATACTTTCCCTTTTGCCCTAGATGCTCTATTTGGGCTATAAATGAGGTGTGTTCACCCAATTTCAAAAGAGAAGAGTTGAAGTATTTTTACCATAAAGTGTTTCCCAATTCTACCCTTGTATTTTACCATCACATTTGCCCTCACTTTGCCTTAAAAACCTCTTCATTCGAAGGTGCTTTAAGGGGCATCCCAAATGCACTAAATCCATTCCAAAACTAGTCATATTGGAGAGCAATTTGACCATATTTTTTGACACAACCTTTAGAACAGTTTCAAACCAAGTCCCATTAGAATTGGTGATAAATTCTAAGAATATTTGTAATTGTCCCACCTAGGGATGGTTAGCAATAGGTAGTTGCACTTGTTAAGGATTGTTAGAAAATAGTAGATAAATTTGGATCAATTCCACCATAGATCATTTAGGAATATCTATATTAGCCTTGTGGTCAAATTTGATGAGATTTGGAGTTGTTTTGATGGTCCAATTGGAGGTTTTATTGTTGTAGGTCTAGTTGTCCATATCAGGGATGGTCACAGTTTTTGCTAACATTTTCCCTTCATTTTATGGTCATATCTTTCCAAAACCATCTATATATCATCATGCTTAAATTAGAGATCATTTGTAGTTATTTTGATTTATGATAGATAAGTTTTATTATTTTTAGATGCATGATTTCTATGTTTTCAAGGTTTTAAATCTATAATGCATATGATACTAACCAATTTCAATCTCTTGTGTGTAGGTACAGGTATGTTATATAGGAGGGAGGAGGTAAGAGGCACAAAAGGATAGGCCCAAGACTAGATCTCTAGTGTGGGATGCAAAATTAACATTAGAACACACCATTAAGACCCTTGAAGGGATTATATCCCTTATATATTGTAATGTTGAAATATATCAAATTATAAAGCCCTCGAGGATATGTATTGTAATATTATTTGAATCTATGAGTGAATTAATACAAGGAGAAATCCACCTCTTTTATTGCACATTACTCTTCATTTCAGTAGATTACTTATTGTGCACTTTTACATTGAATTCTTGCTTGAATATACTTTACATTTAAATAAATAGCCCTTAAGGAAATTCCATAAATTTTGCTTCTTCACAGTCATTTTACCGATTTGGTAACAAGGTTGCAACCCAAAATCTGCCAATTAAGGAAATAAAGCTAGTTTGGAGAAATCGATTACAAAACCGATCAATTTAACTTGCAAAACCTATTCCAATGAGTTGGTTGAGTACCAAATCATACAAGGTACTATGTTGTATGATTTGGACCATACAACTATATGATTTGGTGATCATACAAGTTGTTTTGGTAGATTGGCATAGTGTACGATGGAGACCGTACAAGCTGTATGAATTGTGCAAGTTGGGTTCTGAGATTGTGGTAATCATTTCTAGAGTACTCTAACCACCTCCCCATTTAGGAATACTACACTACTACCATCTACATTTGGCATCATTGCCTTATCAAACTTTGGCATTTTTGTTAAAATGGGTCAAAAGTGTTGCAGTCAAGAAGATCGTACAAGTGATAAACTTGAGTACACAAATTGGAGGTGAATGATAGACACAAGTTTGCAAAGGCGTAGGATATGGGATCATGGAGAGGAAATCCCAGTTAGGAGGAGCATGAGAATTGCTCAAAGAGGGATCATGAATAGTGTTGAACACAATACACATGAACCAGTAATAGAACAAGTGTGGACATCTGACGAAGCAGACATTGAGAGGTTGGATACATTGTTGATCGACATGGAAGGAGAGGAACAAGAAGCACCTAGAGTCGAGGAGAACGTTGATGTAAGTAAATACATTAACAATGAAACTATGTGAGAATGAAGGGAGTGGATGGTAACACCTGAGAAAGTGGTGGATAGGTTGCAAAGGAGTGTGGTGGATGGGAGTCAGGCACCAGAGCAACAACACACGAGGTCTCAGGAGGAAGGACCAAGGCCACAACCTACACACCAGCGAAGGAGGTCATGGAGTGAAGATGCACATAGGAAATTGGTAGATGACTATTTGGTGAATATAAGATTCCTCGAGTAGATGGTTTCGATGAGGACCAACAAAGTGAGTCACCTATAAGGTGGAATCGATCAAGGATTCCAGGTGAAACTTCATCAAGTGAAGAAGAAGAACCACCAATGGCCCACGTAGGTAATAGAGTAGGAAAGCAGAGATGCCCACCCTTTATGGGGGAAGGAAAGGAAGACCCGACAAGACACATCGAGACATGTATAACCATCTAGAGAGCAAATGGTGTAGACCAACCAGATGAATGGTTACGATTGTTTCCTGCTACATTACGAGGACTTGCCATAGATTGGTATCTAAAAAGGCAAAACACACCAAACTTCCAGGCATGGAATACAATGAAAGATGCATTCATTGAGGAATTTCATCCCTTGAAGGATGATGGTGATATTGTAACTAAACTTTGTACCACTAAACAGAAAGTTGATGAAGATGTGAAGTCATACAACCATCGATTGAAGTAGTTGGTGGATAAGATGCAAATGCCTCTAGTGGATGTGCTAGTAAAGTGATGGTTTGTAGATGGGTTGTTACCTAGATACAAGAAGAATATGAAGGCAGTTCCATCAACCACGTATGAAGAAGCCTTAGAAAATATAAATAATTTTGAAAGTGAGGCTAAACAAACAATCACTGGAATGATAACACATGTAAGACGCGATGATTCAGATAGTGAAGAGGATGATACAATACAACAAATAGTGTAGTCATTCTAGAAGGAATTTGAAAAAATAATTAAAGAGGCAAAAGGTAAATTCAAACAAGACCGAAAGGACATTTGGTGTACATATTGCAAAACTGAAGGTCACACGAATGTGACTTGTCCTTGCAATGAGTATTGCCACATTTACAATGTACTTGGACATGAAGTGATGGAATATCCATTTAATGCAAAGGTGCACCCATAGGTTCTCTCTATCCAAGAGTAGGAAGAGAAACCCAAAAACCAAGGGAGTGGCTAGCAAGCCACTAGTGGTGGTTATAGGAATAGTTGTAGAGGGGGAAGATAGTATCAAGGCAATCGGCAAGGAGGATAGAGCCACTTGTAGTATGATTCAGATGGGAGACCAATCATACAGTGTCATAATTACCAAGAGTGGGGGTATTTTATGAAGAACTATCCATCACCCTAGAAATAGGAGACACAATAGATAAATACTACACACATGTGTAGATGGTGTGGTCTAGGGAACCACAAGGAAGTAAATTGTCCAAAGCAGGTGAGTTCTAGTAACCCACAAAATGTGAACTTTTTGGACATAGAGGTTCCTCCAGTCAGTGAGGAGACCAAATAAGTACTAGTCATGACAAGGAATCAGGCTAGGAAGGACAAGTATCCTAAACCTACCAAATAAAATAAGTGATGGCAAGTAGCGAAGAGGGTACTTGACGAAGAAGAAAAGAAGGCAAAAGAATTGAGAATAGTGAGAGAAAAAGAGTTAAAGAAACCATCAGAAGACAAAGAAGTTGTGCAAAATCTGGTAGCACAAGTTTTGAATTCCACTATGGATATTAAGGTGGTGAGTCTATTAGAAGCCATCCCATCATTACATAAAGTGATGATGGAAGACACAACCTCATAAGGTGATGGAGGTACAAATCCAACCAATCAAGGAAGAAGAACAAAAGAATTACTTTATGGACCCTACCATATTGATGATTGATGTTGGGAAGAAACCTGCATTGGTCCATATGGAGATCTTGGGACACAAGCTGACACAAGTTATTATGGATGGAGGATCTAGTGTTAATGTGTTACCCGAGAAGACTTGGTGAGAAATTGGTGCTCCATCATTATGGGCACCAATATTCTAGTTATATGGTGCTGACCAGTATGGAATAGAGATGAAAGGAGTCTTGACCACACAATAAGTCATAATAGCTGACCAAGAATTTATCTTGGATTTCATTGTGATTACCATGCAGAAGCCAGCATACGATGCTTTGTTGGGAAGAGGATGGCTACGAATAGCCAAAGTTAATCACAATTGGGGAAAATATCAGATCACCTTCAAGAAGGGACAGCATAAATATATGATCAATTTGAATAACCAGAGGATCAATGAGGACATGGCCATGACTGATGAGTCAGGCAGTTCTTCTGGTGAAGAAGAGCATGAGCCTAATGAAGAAGGTATGTTGTACCTAGATGATTGTAGTGAAGATGAAGCTCGATCTGATAGTGGACTACTCCATTGGAAAATGGAGGAGTACAAGGTTTTTCAGCCCACCTACCTCTGTATTGACATAGAGGAGACCACAAAAAAACAAGATGAGATGAAAGTCAGCTCAAAACCAAAGAAAGAAGAAGAGGAGAAATGGTCATTCCCTAAAATCTTTGTAGAATACACAGTGGGAGATGCTGAAATTGATGCGAGACCAGTGCATCCTATGAATGTGGAAAAGGTAGTGATAGAGCCTACGAATATTAAGTATGAAGGACCTCGGATAGTGGATGTAAACCTAGGAATAGAGGGAGAGCCTAGGATGATCCACTATGGCGATGATTGGGACCCAGTACTGAAAGTAGCAACTTTCAAGATATTCTTAGAGTATAAGGATGTCTTCGCATGGATGTATAAGGACCTGAAAGGGGTACCACCAGAGTTATGTGTCCACAAGATCATGCTTATGCCTAGGGCACAACCAGTGAGAAGAAGGCCATATAGGATGAACCCTAAGTATGTCGCATTGGTGAATACAAAAATTAAAAAGATGTTAGAAGTGGGCATTATTTTTAGAGTCACTACCAGTGATTGGGTTTCACCTATAGTGGTCACCCTAAATAAGGAAGTGGATAAAATCTGAATATGCATAGACTTCAGGAGTCTGAACATAGTGACAATCAAAGATCCCTTCCCTATTCCCTTCATAGACTCAATTTTGGAAGAGGTCGCAGGACATGAAATGTATTCATTCCTAGATGGGTTTTTTGGGTATAACCAAATAAGCATCACTGAGGAGGATAAGTTGAAGACCACATTCATTGTGGAGAATGGCATCTATGCATATAATCGAATGCCATTCAAGCTATGCAACACCCCAACCACATTTCAGTGCATTATTATGTATATCTTTGATCAATTGGCCACAGGAAATTTTAAGGTATTTCTAGATGATTGGTCCATTTACAGTAAGATCAAAGATCATTTACCTAGCCTCAATGAATGCATGAGTAGGTGTAGGAATGCACAAATCTCCCTGAATCCAACAAAGTGTTTTTTGATGGTACCATATGGGAAACTATTGGGACATATAGTGTGCAATGAAGGGTTGAAGACCGATCCTGACAAAATTTATGTCATACTACACATGGAGGAGCCATATGATGTGAGATCTTTAAAAACCTTCCTTGGATCCATGGGATACTATCGAAGGTTTATCAAGAATTATGTGCATGTGTCCTACCCACTAGATTCTTTAACCAAGAAGAATATTCCCTTCAGATGGATGGAGGAGCACCAAGGAGCCTTTGAGGAGTTAAAAGCTAAGCTGGTCAGTAGTCCCATTTTGGTGTTCCCTAATTGGGATAAGGAATTCCACATCCATATTGATACCTCAAACTTTGTAGTTGGATGTGCATTGGCATAGGAAGGATAGTTTAGGCTGGACCAACCTATATTTTTTGCAAGCTACCTATTATCATGGGTAGAGAGAAATTATAGTACAATAGAGTGAGAAGCTCTAGGGATGGTATATGTTGTGCAAAATTTTAGGTATTACCTATTGGTGAACCCTTTTGCCTTCTACGTTGATCATCAGGCTTTGTTGTACTTGATAAATAAGCTAGTTATACAAGGATGAGTCAATAGGTGGCTCATCACCTTACAAGAGTTCATATTTTGAGTAGTAGTGCGACCTAGAAAGAAGCATGTGATTGTAGACCAGTTGTCTCAAATACAATCAGGAGAACCTATAGGAGCAGGGATTCCAGATGAATTCCTTGATGCTCAATTATTTGTAATCAATGTTGTTCCATCGTGGTACAAGTTGATTGGATAATACCTATCCATAGGGGAGTTTCCACAAGAGTTGATGATAATGGAGAAGAAGAAAGTAATCATAAAGTCAGCCCCTTTCCAGTTGATAGTAGGATTGTTGTACAAATTAGGTATTGATGGTATCCTAAGAAGATGTGTAATGGATGAGGAAATTAAAGTCACATTGAAAGAAGCTCATGAAGGATTGGTAGGAGGACACATGGGGCCTGATGCCACTACTCAAAAAGTACTCTTAGTAGGACTATGGTGGCCCATAGTATATAATGATGCAAAGGAATATGTAAGAGCATGTGATACTTGCTAGAGAGTGGGGAAGCCAGTGTGAAGGGACTTTATGCCATTACACCCATCACAACCCCAAGAACTATTTGAGAGATGGGGGTTGGAATTTGTTGGACCATTGAGAACAACTCGTAGGTGAAAGTGTTAGTATATCATGGTAGCCACTAAATACCTAATGAAATGGGTTGAGGCATGAGCACTACCAGATAACTCAAAAAAAAGTACAGCATGATTCTTGTACGAGCAAGTAATTACAAGATTTGGCATCCCACTACACATAACGAGTGATCGAGGAGGTCACTTTGTGAATGAGATCATCAAAAAGTTGATGACTGATTTTAGAATTTGACACTCCTTGTCTAGTCTGTATTACCCGAGAGCTAATGGGTAGGTGGAAGCAACTAACAAGGTATTAGTGTCAACATTGTACAAAACCTATGGAATAGAGGGAGAAGATTGGGAGGAAAGGTTACCATCTATTCTTTGGGCATATCGAACTACCTTTAAGCCAACGATAGACCATACACCATTTCAACTAATGTATGGTCAAGAGGTAGTAGTGCCAGTGGAATTCTTGGTACCAAGTTTATGGATAGTTGTGGAGCATCGCTTAGGTGACCAAGAGAGTATAGAAGAAATATTGACGACACTAATCAAGTTGGATGAGAGAAGAGTCATGGCACAATGGGTGATCGAAGTGGCCTAGAAGAGAAGGAAGATGTGGCATGACAAGCACCTTCAAAAATTAGAACTTAAGCAAGGTGACTTAGTTCTAAAGTTTAATGGGAAATGAGAAATCAAGTTGGGTAAGTTAAAAACCTTGTGGCTTGGTCCCTTTCGAGTCATAGAAGTGAGGGACAATGGAGTAGTTAAACTATAGAACTTGAATGGGATGGAAGTACTAGATACTATAAATGGTTCGAAGTTGAAGCCATATAAAGTACAATATCTATTTATCACTTTAGAAGAAGTTGAATGAAGACAACAAGCTCAATCTGAGGAGTAGCAAAGCAAAATTCAAGGTCCACCATGGGAGGACCTTGACATGGGACTCACATGCCTATTCATAGAAGGGGAGGAGATAAGACCAATTATCGAGCAAGAAGAGTTGGTACCTTGACCTGGTGAGAGAAGAAGGATGCGAGTACATGTAAGGTTTGTAGATGGGACTAAAAGGATTGAGGAAGAATATGAAAGAAGGATTTCTCCAAGGGAAATAAGGAATCCAGATGAACAAGGAATGGTGTATCCACAATTGGAGTATAGAGAATTACCCCAACCATCAGAAGATCGATGAAGAGCGAGACTAACGGTCTGATATGTGGACAAGATGGATAATTTTGATATGGAAGTTCTAGAAGGGATAGGAGGTGACACTACGGAGGAAGAGCTCACTGAATTCTCTCCATTAGCTTAGATAGGACTATTGCAACAGAGGATGCGACACCAGATCTAGTAGTTGCAAGAGGAGTATGAAATATTGTAGGGGTACACTACAAGACTCCATGAGCAGACTATCCAAGACTTGGATGACATGATGTAAATAATGGAGGAGAAAAGGGTAGTGAGGTCACAAGAATTAGAAGGTAAAGGAAAAGAACATGAGATGACACCACAAGTTAGTAGTTCATGCCATGATGGTGCAAGTACAAGTAGGGGAGAAAACTCATAAATAGCACCTCATGAGATGACCAATGATCCATCAATAGCAAAAGCAGATGAGGAAATAGCTTGGTGAGACATTGAGGAAGACATCACAACACCTAGACCACAAAGCAATATACATGAGGATTCAAGTGAATCTAGTGATGGAGAGTTGCCTTGGCTAGTAAGAGAAGAGAGTTTCAATAGCGATGATGATGACTTCTTAGTGCAACCAACAACACCTCATGTTTAGCCTAACCCTGAGACCTACGCAATAGCCTATCGGTAGTTGAGGTGACAAAGGAGAGAAGTACAAAGACTTCAAAGATTAATGAACTTGCCAGTTAATTGGTCAGAACAAAGGGATGATCATAATGATTCCAATTTTGAGTCTAATTTCTTAGAACCATATAGGGAAAATTTGGCAAACATGTCTCCATAACAATGCTAGGAGGAAAGGTGATGGACACATTGACTAGTACACATAGATCATTGAATGCAAGTACTTCAATAATTATCACTTGGAATGCAAAGAAATGAAGGTCACTTGGCCAACATAGAACTGGTGGATATAACCCCAGTAAGGAACCAACAAGAACCCCCAAGATAACAGCTAGGCCATAGAGGGGGAGTACATCCATTAAATACTAGGAGAGGTAGAGGAGATATTCCACCTAGAGGAGGTAGAGGATGAGGAAGGATTAGACCCCCTACTCCTAGATGGTCGAGAGACACACCATTGGCCTATTTGAATTGGACCAGGAACCTACAAGGTATCCCCTAGTTGAGAGGGATGGTACCAAACCTCAGAGGAAGACAACCATGGGGATGACCTCCATTGATTCGACCAGGACCAAGAAGAGTGGAAACTAGAAGAGGATTACCCTAGGAGAGGGAAGTTCCATGGAATGTTCATAGAGGTCCTACATCAAGAGGATTGGGTCAGGGAAGACCTATGCAAGGAAGAGGCCTTATAGGTAGAGGAAGAGTATGCTTCACCAATGAAAGGAGTCAAGGACTAAATTTGATATGAGGATGTCACTCAAATGATAATGGATCAATAAGAGCAACCCTACCTCGTGGTCAATCGATGGAATGATGAGATGAAGTATTACCACTTGGAAGTCTTGCAAGTTGTAATTGCATGATTCCAAGTTGTACACATGGCAATCAAAGAGAAGGAAATCAAACAGATGGTCGATTGGCACCTAATGACGCGATCACCTACAATATAGAAGTGGGCAATCCAACTGATGAGTCAACAAATGGCATCGTACAAGTGAATGTCATTGTATGATTTCCATGATGGTAAGTGCCAAGATATTAATGAAAAAAATAGAAAAATATCTTAATTGTGAAAATCCTTCGGGATGCAATTAATATGGAAGGGGTTGAAAACCGAAAATGGTGACCCCTTCTGAGAAAAAAAGAAGAGAGAAATAAATAGAAAAATATCTTAATTGTGAAAATCCTTCGGGATGCAATTAAGATGGAGGGTGGTTGAAAACCAAAAACAATGGACCCCTTTGGAAAAAAGAAAAGAAAAGAAAAGAAAAAAATGAAAGGTAAAGAAAAGGATAAAATTAAGAAAAAGATAAAATCGCATGCATAAAAAGGACAAGTTGTCAATCATCCATACAAAAGGACAAAACCACATGCAAAGGAGGCTAAGGTGGTAGAATTCCATGCAAAAATATGTTAGGGTTTCAAAATTATATAAAGCAAGGTGCCATACAAAAATTTTCTTTCCCACTTGTAGATCGTACACATGCAACACTAGAAATTTGGAGAAATTGAAGGTAAAAAGGGTGCAACTGAAGATAATTTCTACATGGGTGGTTAGAATTCACCATATTGCTACAAATTTCATGACCCATTTTAAATTTGCACCATAAGAATTTTTGGCTTCAAAAAACAACCCGATTGGAGGAAAAAGCTACCAGAATTAGGGTTTTTACTAAAAAAGCAAAGTAATTTTAAAAATCATGTTGTAGGTGAAGAAAAATTATTGTACGAGCACAATTTGGAGGAAAGAAAGCACCCAAGGAAACCCTTGTTGCTTAAAAATGTAGGCTAGGGTTTTTTTTTCCAAAAATAGAAAAATAGAGAATTGCAAGGAGGTAAAATAAGCAAACCTAGGTACAATAATGAATCATAAAAGCATGGAAATGGGTTGTTAATTTGCATGTGTGAAGAAGTTGGAAAGGATGGTTGTACAATGTTGCTACACTACCAAAAAAAAAAAATTTGAAGGAATATTGCCAAGTGAAGGAGAAATTGTATAATTTGCACTAAAATTGCATCGAGAGAGAAATTGCATGTTTTCGGCAAATGGGTTCCACAAAAATCATACTTGTTGAAGAAAACAAGGGTTTTTGGCCAAGTAAATTTTTTTAGGGATGTATGTATGATTTGAGGTGTGATTGTATTATTTTGGAATAAATTGTATGATTTTTAGGCTCCCAAAGATCCAATTTGTGCAATTTTGAAGAGATTATACAATTTTTTTGTAGTTGTACAAACTTTGAAGAGGTTGTACAGAAGAGAAGTTCCCTACACAATTTGACAGTAGTTTTTACAATTTTAGATCAAGGTTATACGATTTGAAGTGCCATTTGTACCACTTGCTACAATTATACAAAATTGGGTATGATTAAATAGATCTGACTAAAGTTGTATGATCTGGATAGGATTATATGATTTGGAAATATACATGTACGACCTTGCTAAGTCTTGGTACAATCTTGATAATTGTTGTACATTTTGGAAGCAATCATATGAAATTTTGGGAGTGATTTTGTATGGTGTTGTCCTAAATTTCTAGATTGAGAAAAGAGTGTGTGATAGTGGTTTTCACCCAGTGATGGTAGAAGTGTAGCAATCCCGGGATGCATGCACCACTCTTTTTACTCTACTTTCAATGTATTAAAACCCAAAAATGAAATGGAAGACAATGAAAATCATATAACATATAAATAACCAAGATGTATCTCTTTATTTGTATTAAAACCCGGTTACATGTCGATCCCTCTTAGGGATAGCCATTTTGATACAATAAGGTTACAAATAGGCAAAGAGTGTCCCTTTCACAAAGAGGTGGTGCACTTCCAAAATCTTCCCATTTCTACACATAGAAATTTATGAGGGCTTATAGATGTCTCCTTCTCTAGGCCTGTTTCCTAGAGGGATCCCTTTTGCTCTCGTATGTTGCAAATTTCGTCTGATGAACTTGTGGCCCTGTAAGCAATGAAACAACACACGCTTAGATGTACAAGAATACCTCCTCGGATGAGGTTGTTACCAATGGATATAACAAATGAAAGCAAGTGCAAATTAGACTAATGCTATGAATGCGAATGAATGAAATGATGTTATGCTAATGATATGCTAACCAAAATAATGAATCTAATGTCTAAAACCTTCATCTAGGCTCGTGGTCCACTGTCCAAGATAGAGGTTGATAAAGAAACTCTTGTACTCTTTGCTCCAATGCTATGGACCAAAGCTTGTATTTGATGTTGAAATAATGGTTGCTATGCTCTCCAATTTGTCAGGGCTTCACCGTAAATGTGATCTCCAAGGGAGACTCTCCAAGTCTCGAAAGCTCTCTTTAATGACCTATCTTGATAAATTTAGGATACTTATATGTGATGGATGGATGATGATTAAATATGGATGGATCTAATATGTATATATTTGGTGCTCACAGTCTTGCACCTTTTATAGTGTGAAACCCTAGGTCTATGTCCAAACCCTAGGAATGAATTCCTCATGCGTAGTGAGAGTTAGCATGAGAAGCTTTTTGTCTTTAAAGCTCTCCTCAATGACCTATCTTGATAAATTTAGGATACTTATATGTTATGGATGGATGATGATTAAATATGGATGGATCTAAGATGTATATATTTGGTGCTCTCAGTCTTGCACTTTTTATAGTGTGAAACCCTAGGTCTATGTCCAAACCCTAGGAATGAATTCCTCATGCGTAGTTAGAGTTAGCATGAGAAGCTTTTTGTCTTTAAAGCTCTCCTCAATGACCTATCTTGATAAATTTAGGATACTGATATGTGATGGATGGATGATGATTAAATATGGATGGATATAAGATGTATATATTTGGTGCTCTCAGTCTTGCACCTTTTATAGTGTGAAACCCTAGGTCTTGTCCAAACCCTAGGAATGAATTCCTCATTTGTAGTGAGAGTTAGCATGAGAAGCTTTTTGTCTTTTCTATGTTTAAATACCAGTTAACTAAAGTCTAAATGCAAACTCAAGTCTCTTATGTGAATTTGTCATGAAAGAGAATGCAAAGTTACTCTTGCTCACCTTCATTGCATGTAGACTGCCACTTCCACCTATGATTAGGACTATTTTTTTGCAAAACTGCTTTTATGATTTAGCTACTATCATCTACAGTGACTAAGATATGGCCACTATCATCTGCAATGACTAAGTTCTGTCCACTCTAGGCTTGAGTGGCTAATATCTGGTCACTCTAAGCTTGAGTGGCTAGGCTTGGATGGCTTGAAAAGCCCCAAATGAGTGGTGATAACCATTGTTTATGCTTGGAAGGTCCAATATTATGTCATCTGATCTTATGAATGTGTCTATGTGAGTAGCTCCCCTAAGCATGACATTTTTAGGTGTCTAAAAATCCCCCTTATTGCGATGTGTTGTGTGGAACACACAATGCTGAGCAAAAATGTAGACTAATCTATTTTTAGGGTGTATGGTGATCAATGGTATGATCAATGCTAGATGGCCCAATCATGCAAGATGACACACATCCTTTGAATCATTGCCTCAATGTTCGAAGGACTTATCCCAGTGGATTGGGCATGTTAAATTACACTCATTCCTCAAACTCAATCGGGTAACTTCAGATTCTATAATAATTTTGATCGGTAGGAGAGCTACAATTGAAGATGTCATGTATGCTTATGTTCCCAAAAAATAAGAGAAATTTGTGATTTTTGTATGCATTGATTCGTATGATGAACATGATTTTGATGTGATCGAGTGATATTTTATTGAGTTGATTATGATTATGTTGAAGCTTTGAACTACCTCCTCACAATGTATTGGTGAAGAAATGACAATGAATGAAGCAAAAATTTGCCTAACTAATATGACTAATTTGGTTCCCTTCTAGCATTTGTTGCTTTTAATGGGCAATCCCACATCCAAGTGTGATTCTAATTATTTATGATAATCATCCATCCCTATCTTGAGGAGTGATCCAGCTATCAATATCCTTCTTAGGGATTTAGGATGAGTGATTCTATTTATATTTATATTGTATCACTTTGGCTTAATGTTTTGGTATCATAGGGGAATTAGGATGATCCTTTCACACCCGTGGAGAAGTCTAACCATCTTGGTCTTATTCAGGATTGAAGGGTGGCACATCGTAATTCCAAAATGAAATGTTTTGGTCCCAAGTGACCTTATGGTAACCTACTCATCTCATCAAAGTGCATGGAGTGCAAATCACTGCAATCATCGAGTGGATAGAGTAAGTAAATAGGTACGAGGCCTACTTGAGATTATGCTTTTATGTGATTTTTTTGTTATTTTTATCATCAAGATGATTTTGGTTCATCAAAATGTGTTTGTTTAATGTTTTTTGTTATCCCCATGAAAGGAATATTTTGTTTTCATTTGTGGTGCAAACCGCTATCAGGTCCAGTAGCCTCTGAGTCTCTGCTTATGGCCATTGTCACCTTGAGCAGCCATGAAGTTCAGGCCACTGAGGTCAACAGTGGCCAAGGCATAATTTGAAAATATAAAAATGCATTTTTAGGGATTTTGACCTATAATTTTATCTGTTGACAATTCATTTTTCATAGCTCTGGTGAGCCAGCGATAGTTCCAGTTGTAGAAGATACCTACATCGAGAATATGGCTGCACAGGGTGAGTTATTAGCTACTAGAGGAGCCGAAGCTTCTTGGGTGTTCTTTCAAACCCTACCCTCTTTTCCTATTTCAGGTAAAACTAAACCTCACCAAGTAACTGGTAAATGAAACTCACTGAACTTGTTGGTAACAAATGAAATTCATAGCTAGGCTTAGTATAGGTTTTTATGTGGTCGGTTGGTCCCCATTTTTTGTGTTTTCAATTTTTTTGAATTTTATGGCCTAGGTTTCATGGGTTTGCCATGTCGCCCTTCGACCGTTGTCACTTAGAGTGATAGAAATTTGGCCATTGTCGCTCAGAGCGGCTAGGTTTGAAACCCAACGATCAAAATTTTTATCATTGGGCTTTAGCCACTACTGTCTCCAGTGGTTATATTTTGGCCACTGTGGACGACATAGGCTAAATCCCTTAGTCAATTTTACAAATATTTTATTATTATTATTATATTTTATTATTTTTGGATTTTTTGAGATAGTTTTTAATTTTTTTGGAATTTTAAACTACTCTTTAGCATGTGTTGCATACCTAGGTGTATTTATCCTCCCCTTCTTTGCTCAAATTTAGGAGAGTGTCAAATTTTTTATGCTTTATTGAAATTTATGTGTTAGATACACTGTAGTTATATTTCATCTTTTTTTTGTTTTGCTTAGATCCTTATTGCTTGAGCTCAAGACCCGAGGCTCATGAATGACCTTCTACCTCTTCTGGATGACATGGATTGGAGGTGGCTTAAGTCTCACGGGCTCTAGTATGTTACCAAAATGCCTCACATTATATCAGATCAAGCTTACCTTATAGCTTTGGCCCATCGTTGGGACCCTTAGACTAATACTTTCCATATCTTGACCGACGAGATGACCATTATGCTAGAGGATGTGTATAGGATCTTTCGGATCCCTTTTTATGGGGTGGCCATTGTCTCTTCGACCACTAATTATTAGGTGGCTATCTTCACTTGGGTGTTCATAGGA
Source organism: Wollemia nobilis (assembly GCA_028583015.1). Taxonomy (NCBI): domain Eukaryota; kingdom Viridiplantae; phylum Streptophyta; class Pinopsida; order Araucariales; family Araucariaceae; genus Wollemia; species Wollemia nobilis. Next base: position 193,216 of record JAQPPZ010016965.1, read on the forward strand.
TGCTCTAAGGAGGCTCTCAAGGACACCAAGTCTAGGGGAGTGTCCATCATCCACTGGTACTGGAAGCATATTTTCACAAGGCATGCAGTGTTACTAATGGTCATCAACAATCTCCTTATCCCAAAATACTCATGCTTAAGGTTCCCTTGGAATCTCTTTGTGATGGTTCAAGACCTAATGGATAGAGAGGAGCCTATTAGATATGCATGCGTCAGGTATCTATTGGCTCAGTGTTACGACAAGTTGTACCATATCCATTAGAGGGGTCATGTCAGCATCACCTGTAGTTGGATTTTACAGATATGGGGATGGAAGCACATTAAGGCAGATCATCCCAAGGGGCTTCCTATTGAGATCATAGTTGTGGATGGGTGGATGTAGTGCTATGCTACCATATGGGCTAGAGAGAGTGAGTATCGAAAGAGCTACACTTTTGTAGGGGAGTTGACTCATTATACTGATACTTTCATTGGAATTCGGGTTGGAGATGTCATATGCCACCCGTATCATGAGTGTCCTACTTGGGATGACCTGACTAGTTTTACTACTAGGACACAGTGTGAGCGATGGCTCATAGACCATAATGTTAGCATCCGAGAGCATTTATTCTACTCTCAATTTCTTCATCATTATGGATTGCAACAAGATGTGCCACTAGTACTATTTTTGTATAGGTGCATTGGAGTAGAGAGATACCTCCCTCCTCGATAGGTCATAGAGTTAGCTAATGAGGAGGATACCCCAAATGTTGATCTTGGAGTGGCTAGGAGAGTTACAAATGTGTTTGCATGGTGGTGGGGAAACCTTATGTGGCACGATGAGGGTAATCTAGTTTGAGAGGATGATGGTAGAGATGGGGAAGATCTATTGGGGTGCAGTGTTTGTGCTAGGACTGCAACATGGGACCATCAGATAGAGCAGGTGGCAATGGAGGAGCAGGAGGATCCTATAGAGGCAAAGAAGGAGATGGAGCCTGAGGAGAGATATTTTCCTCTTAGGACATAGCTACATGATGTGGAGGTCAAGCTCCAATTGGCCAAGATATAGGTATAGTGACATGAAACCATCATAGCTCAGTGGGATACCACTATAGCATAGCTTTTAGACAAGATATAGGCTTTGTAGGCCACTATGGGTGGAGTTACCCATATACAAGTTTTTTTGGTCCTCCTGCTCCTAAGGTTCCTTTGAGGGAAACTCTTGAGGATGAGATCAGGCATCTATAAGGTTTTTTGGATGAGAGTGATGTACAAATTATTGAGGATGCAGCCCATATTACCGATCTCTCGAGGCATATCAAGAGGCTAGGAGCTATCCCTAGGGAGAGAGGAGCCACATATGGATCACAGGTCAGTATGAGCTCTATAGTAGGGCAATATTTCATCTAGCCTAGTCATGGGGCCCAAAATTGTACTAAGAGACCAGAAGGGTCTAGCTCGCACCATTTTCCCAAAGATCCAACCATAGGGGGCGGTGTTACAGGGGGCGCAGGCCCAATATTTTATTTATGGTGCTCTTGGTTTTGTTTTTGAGGTCAGATGACCTATATGACTGTAGCCCATGGGTATTTTTGTATATCCATGGACTTGACACATACTTTTATAATATCTTTGCATTATGACTCATTATATGTATCATTTATTGCTCATGTTTTTGTTGTTATTTTGTTTTTACGATGTGATGTGATGATGACATTATGATGACTTGATGTATATGTTAGATGATAGATGATATTGTAGATTCTTATTGGATGTGTAGATCCTTATATGATGAATTTATGATTGTATGCAAATGGATATTGCCTATATGTTTTATGATGTGCTTTATGATGTAATGATGGGTGATTTGGTTTTTGTTTTTATGGATGCAATGTTATTGTTAAATGCATGTCTCATTTTGCATTAATTGTATGCATCTAACTTATGTGATGGGATGGTATAAATGAACATGTATGCTCTAATCACTTAAAACATAAGGAATGCATATGACATTGACAATCTTAATGGGTGATACCATAGAAAGTAAAAAAATAATAATGAATTTAAATAATCACTCTTATCATAAGAATTGATTAAGTATTTATATATGAGATGTAATGGTGTGAGATGTATTTTCTTGATAAGTTTATGTAAATTAAAAAATATGAAGTAGTCAATGGTCATCTATATACTATTTCTAATATATATGCGGTATCTATTCTACTATGTTGATACCCCCTAATTTATAGAATCTTATAAAGAAAGTGATGGTGTGAATGATGATATGATTTGTTGCTATGTAATAATTTTGGGGATTTTCAAAGATTCAAACACTCTAGTTACCCTATCAATGACTGTGTACCGATCATTTAAGGATTTTGAAAATTAGGCTTTCATCATGGTCCTAGATACTCATTCTCCCTATGTGTGCAAATAAATATATTTAGATAGAACCCATGCATTTTCTCTGATTTTAGGTAGGATTATTTGAACCCATTGCTAAGATCGGGGATCCTCAAGTTTTCATCTTATTCTTATGTTAGACTCAATTAGACTATACCACTAGGCAGTTTTGGATTACCTAAAGCTAGCTCATCCACATTCAAACATTGGTCTATGCATAGCTTTTGTGATAGACATATCATCATGTGTAAGAATTTCTCCTTCCAATCCTGTATAGTGCTGAGAATTCTAGGGATTCAAGCTCCAATACCATTTTTTCTTCATTATGACTTGGGATACTTGCTCGTATTTAGTGATAAAATCACTATTTATTTTAAACTAATTTTTTTTCTTTTTTGAGCAAGGGATTCTTGTAGTGATGATAATCACAAATAATCACTATTTATTTTTCTTTCCTCCTTTTGATATTTTGAGCTATGAATATGGGGTTGATGTGTGACTTTTGAGTATTTTGAACTTTGAACCTAGGACTTTTTGCTTGTTGACTTAAGCAAGGGATTTATGGGTAGGGTGTAGCTTGTTCTTTTGTCAATTATCAGTATATTTGAATTGGTTGGACAGGGGGATAAGCAAGGATGTCCCTTTTCACTTTATGTCACCTAATCACTTAATGAATTTCATCTTCCTGTATACCAACTAGAATTTAGTGTTTGTAATTAGTGGTGGGATCCTGAGATATGCTAGGCTTTATCACCACTAGACCTTATTCTCTACTAACCAAGATGGTTTTCCACAAAAGTTGATAAGATCACTAGGTGTGGTTGAATAACAAAAAAACCTTAGTATATTATGTATAGCAACTGATAATGGTTGTGTTGAAAAACACAATTACACACATGTGTTGATGGAGGTATGGATTTGAATGGTTTGTGAGACAAACTGTGGAATCACTTTTAAGGCTCTTGATGAGGCCTGGAAATGCCTCAATAATAACATGTTTTGAACATTGAAACTGCCTAAAAACTCTTGTGTTTAATCTGATATGCTAGTTAAGTTGATTTAATATGCTGTGTATTAACTATTTGCATGATCAATGTGTTAGAAATACTATATTCTGATTTTTACAATTTTTGCATAGTTTTATGTTACTTTGTCATGACTTAATAAATGAGAAGTATGCTTAGGTTGATAGAAGCACTTCACTAGTTTTTTTTTATGTGTTTCAAGCATTTATTTATCTAAATCTAGAAAATAGTGCAAGCAAACTATTACTATGCAGCAAAAACTAGTTTTTCAATGTAAATTCCAACCAGCTGCCAATGAATGGCAAGGCATGGAATTCACACATGGAGAGAGATGAAGGCTATTGCAATATGATACTAAGAGCTAACCCACCTAAGAAATGCAGATGAAATCACTTGAAAAGCACATAGTTGTTCATTTCGAAGATCTTCGAAATGAGCAAACATATTTAGAATGAGAAATACAGTCTCTTTGAAATGAGCCACTTATCTTTGGAATGAGAACAAAAAGCATTTTTTGACTTTTTGACTGATTTATGACGATGGAAAAAGGGAAAGAAGTTTGAAAAGGTTAAAATAAAATATCCCCCATCTAACATTGCCATCCAAAGCCACCATTCATAGAAAAGATCAATTTTGATCCTCTTCTAGGATAAACCTAGGAAATACTACAACATAATAGGAATAGATCTATAAGATAGGAATGAGATATTCTCAGTTTGTAAAATAGATTTTAGGATATCTATAATATATAGCTCCCGTCCAGGTTGATCTAGGGAGGGTAAAATAATCAAGAAGTATAATAATAAGAAAATAGTAGAAAAGTGAATGTTACAGTCCTGTAACAGGGTTTTTAGCAGCAATACTGTAATTATGTTCTTGAATCAATAAAGTGCACTAATTTTTCTATTTATGTTGTTGTGAATGAGTGTAAGTAATATATAGAGAGAGATAAATAATCATACCTTCTTTTTTACAAGGAGGCTGGCCACTTACAGACCTAGGAGGAGGACTAACAACAGGTTTTTATTCTGATTTTGTTGTAGCAGAATAAGTTGTAAAACTTGTCATTTCATTTCCTTGTAAATAGCTAATAGTCTTTGTAATATTATTTTATTTCATGATTAGGATTATCTTGTGATTAATTATAGGTTTGGTTGTAATATTCATTTTCAACAAGCTTTCAAATTACTGCAGATTGTCATTTCCAGAATATATTGTTTTCTATAATTTACTGAATTTTGTGTTTTGTTGTCAACCCCTGCATAGAAGATTGAAAACCTTCTATTATAGAGAATTGATAGGATTTAATTTCCATGTTAGAATCAGGTTTCCATTACTAAAAAAGTAATAGACTTCATTTCTACAATCATAATTATATTTCTAATTCTACAACTATAACTAGGGAGTTATTTCTATAACATAATTAGATCTCATTCTGTAATTGTAACTAGGATTTCATTTTTGTAGTTAGTAAGTAGTTTCCATTCCTGCAATTAGATTAAAGTTCAATTTATTCAATTTAGAGATAAAAATGTCCTAAATCCCCCACATAATTGATTTCACCAATAAGACTTGTTTCTCCCAAATGACCTAAGTTATAGTCATGTTCACTCCTTCCGCAAATAGCCTTGTACACTGCCCTGGATTGACAAATTCATTGGGAATTAATAATGCGCATAATGACAATGCATCATTTTGGCATCATTATTGGGGAATAGTGTTTCTAGAAGGTTACAACAGTCCAATAGCTGTTAATTATATTGATCTATGAAAATTCAAGATAAAATCAGAATATAACAGCTGGTTAAAGTAACAACTATTGACCTATAATTTATGTCATTCAAGAGTAAACATGAATGAGTAATCCTAGGGATGAAAAAGGTATAATTAATCAAAAGGATCCCTGGCTTGTTCCATTAATAATATCTTCATGCCTAAGGGGCGAATCACCTGTGTTTGAACTACTAAAAAAATTGAAACAAAAATCACCAGCTTCATCATCATTAGAACATCCTGAGAAAGAAAAATCATCAGACTCATCATCAACAGAGGATTTTGGACCTCTTAAGAGTGAAATTTGGATAGGTTTAAATATTCCCAAGGAATAGGAAACTATGGTAGAGAGGGACAATATAGATGGGGATGGCCAACATAGTTGTGTCCATAATGAAGGAAATGATTAAGATATGCCCCAACCTTTCAGAACATTTGAATATCCTATCCATTTGAATCCAACACAAAACTCCCCCATGAAAACCATTTCACCTTCAGTACTTCCAACCTTTCGAGGTGTTGTATCTGAATATCTTGATCAGTTTTTGTTTGAATTCAAAGTAGTGTGTCAAACCTATGACTATGTAAATGACAATCAGAAACTTAAGGTTTTTCCCTCAACACTCAAGGACTCAGCATTACGTTGGTTCATGAGCTTAGAGCCAAATTCCATCCGAACCTGGGATCAAATGGAAACTATGTTTTTAGACAAATATCAATATTATTATCGTGTAAGAAATAGGAAAGATGAGTTATTCAAGATTAAGCAGGAAGATGATGAAACATTAGAAGACTATCTTGATAGGTTCTCCTTTGTTCAAAGGAGATGTGGACTTGTAGAACCTGAGTTATGCAAAACCATATTTTTGAGAGGATTATAAGATGAATCCAGAGAAGTATTGGATTTGATGGGAAAAGGGGATGTAAATACTCTCATAATTGAGAAAATTGTGGATCTCTATAGGAATTATTCTCGCACTAAGCAGGTAAGAAGAAAAAAGTGTACAAATGGCACTGATGTGAAGGACCTAATAGAGGAACTTGAAAATTTTAAAACTGATATTCTGGTGCATTTGAACACAACTTTGGGAGAAATGTCTACAAAATCAAAAACCATAGAACCTTTGATAATTTATTTCCCAAGATGTAGAAATAAACATGCTTTGTAGGAGTGTCCTTTGAATAAAACGTCTATCTCAGCCATTTTTAGTATATGTTCAAAGAAGCATTTAACTGATAAATGCCACCTGCTACCACAACTCAAAACTATGTTTGAGAGTTAGACTGAGGAACTCAACTATGTTGGACCAAAAAAAGGGGGAAATTTCTCTCAGTACCAAAATTCCCCTTGTTTTCCTACAAATTGGGGACATAATCCTTGGACTATGCCTTGGGGACAATCAGAACCACCCCAATGTCCTTGGAATTATTATCAATGGACAAATTCCCAAGAATGGCCGCAAACAAGTTGGAGTAATCTAGCCTAGAATAAAAATTAGAATAACCCATCATGGAATCAAAACAACCCACCCTAGAATCAGAATCAAACTAATCCATATTGGATGCAAAATCAACCACAGTGGAGTTAGCAATACTAGTCCTATCCAAGGCAGTAAATAAATCAAGGTCAAACTTAGCATTTGTTCCCTACACCTAATCAAAATTTTCAAGAAAAATAGAACCAACCACAACAAAAACAATAGGTGAAACAACCTCAACTTCCAGCTCAACCAGTCACTAATCTAAACAACATGAGATAGGCATCCCCTGTCTATGTTGCTGAAGCTAAAGAAAATTCTGAAATAAATGTTCTTGATTGTAGTAACATCCAACTTTATTCAGAAAAAGTTGTACCTGAACCTGTTTCAACTAAAATCAAGGAAAATTAAAAGCAAGAACCTTTGGAACTAGTTAGAGTTAAACCAACAATAGATAAAGAAGAAGGAAAAATAGAACCACAGGCAGAAAAATTACCTTCATCAAGGATAATTCCATATCTTGAAAGATTCAATACCATAGTAAAAAATTCTGAGTCAGACCTAGTCAAGGAACTTAGAAATTTAACTATATCATTGTATTTATTGCAAGCCATTAATGATATACCAGTGATTAAAAGTACTATCCAATATTTGTGCATTAGAAGAGTAGGAAGAAAAAAGAAAGCATTTCCCAAGACTGTTCAGGTTGAAGGAAAGATAGCTAATCTCTTGTCCAAAAAACTAGTACCTCCAAAGTATAGTGACCCAGGGAGTCCAGTTATCATAGTTACCATAGGCTCAGTTCCAATATCAAATGTATTAGTAGATCTAGGAGCTGTAATAAATGTCATGACCAAGGATATAATGGAACAATTATAGCTCAAACATCTTAGTCCCACATTTATAGTTTTAGAAATGGTTGATAGGTCAGTTGCAAAACCTAAAGGTATCATTGAAGATGTCCCTATAGAAGTCTCTTCTTGGGAATTCCCTATAGATTTTTTGGTTTTACAACCAAGAAATTTAGCACATGGATATCCCATCATTCTAGGAAGACCTTGGCTTGCAACTGTAGCAACCTTCATAGACTACATATCTAGAAAAATGACCATTTCAAATGGTATTGATATAAAAAAAATTTCTTTGTATCCTCCGACAAGTCCCTCCACCAATTTTTTAGGTCAGTTATGGTTTCCTAACTCAGATGAAGAACTAGAAGAGGTTATTTCCACACTAGCCACCTTGGTAGTAAGGGAACACACAGAATACCTCCATGACACAAAAACTTAAGAGAATGAAACTATCCTAATGAATGTTTTGCATGAACAAATATTAGAAGAGGAACTAGTAAATATCCATCAGTTGTTAGGGAATGAGGAGAACCAAAATTCTAAAGGTGAGCCATCTGTACTATCATAGGAAACATCTGTTTCACTACCACATGGGTGGCACCATCACCTAATTTTCCCTTCTCACTATTCCATACAGGATATGCTTCCATTAGAAATCAATGAAACAAAAACTTCTTATTTCCTCCCATCTCATCACTGCCCTCTTAACTCCCTAATCACCAAGTATGAAGAAGTGAATTTAGTCCTTCCAAATACAAAACAAATAGAAGTCCATCCAGGCAAATTTTTGAACATTAATAGCTGGCTTACTAGGGAAGAGGAAGAAAATTTGATAATTGTTTTGCGGAAGCATGTTCATGCTTTTACTTGGGACTACAAAGATATGTCAGGGATTCACCCTGATATATGCACCCACATGATTTATACTGAAGAATTCAAGCTAGTAATACAACCCCAAAGAAGACTGAATCCTACCTTGAGGGATATTGTAAAGGAAGAAATTAAAAAACTTTTGGAGGTAGGATTCATTTACCCAATTTTTGATAGCCAGTGGGTCTCTCCATTGGTTATAGTTCCTAAGAAATATGGAAAAATTAGAGTATGTGTAGACTATAAAGAGTTGAACAAAGTGACATACAAAGACAATTTTTCATTACTTTTCATAGATTAGGTGTTATATACCCTTTCTAGAAAGAAATACTTTTGTTTTCTTGATGGATTTAGTGGGTATAATCAAATTTAGGTTGCACCTAAAGATCAAGAGAAAACAACCTTTACCTATCCATGGGGAACATTTGCCTATAGGGTTTTACCTTTTGGTTTGTGTAATGCCCCAACAACATTTCAGCGAGTGGTCTTAGCAATTTTTTCTAATCTGACTACCAACAGTGTTGAGATATACATGGATGATTTCATATTATGTGGACAGACTTTTGATTTTACATTAGAAAACTTTGATAGAGTTTTAACTCACTGTGAAACATACCAGTTATCCTTGAATCTAGACAAATGTTTTATGATGATGGAGGAAGGAATAGTTCTTGGTCATCACATCTCTCTTCAAGGGATTTAGGTTGATCCAAAGAAGGTGGAAATTATCAAAAATCTTCTTCCTCCTAAAACTCATACTGATGTCAGAAGCTTCCTAGGACACATTGGTTTTTACCACAGGTTTATTCCCAGCTTTAGCGCAATAGCCAATCCCATGTTTACCCTATTGACTAAAGATTCTGAATTATCCTGGACTGTAAGGTGTCAGGAATCATTTGAATCTCTGAAAGAGAAATTAGTAACTCCACCTGTGTTAAGAGGACCTAATTGGACATTACCATTTCACATACAGGTTGATGCTTCCAATACTACAATTATAGTAGCATTAGGACAAATTGACGATGGTGAACACTATGTCATATACTACATTAGCAAGAATTTGATAGGAGCTGAGAAAAATTATACCACAATTGAGAAGGAATTCTTGGCAGTAATTTATGCCATCAACAAATTCAAGCATTACATCATAGGTTATCAAATATTCATTCACACATATCACACATCCATTAATTATTTGATGAATAATCCTATGGTAAGTGCAAGAATTATTCATTGGTTACTATTGTTGCAAGAATTTTATATCACAATAATCAACAAACCAGGAAAAGCTAATGTTGTAGCAGATTTCTTGTCCAGGTTGCATAACACAGAGGAAGGGGAATTAGTTGAGGACACTTTTCCTAATGAAAAATTATTTGCTATATCTATACAATCACCTTGGTTTATAGATATAGCCAATTATTTTGTCACAGGGAAAGTTCCTCCACGTTTCACTTCAAAACATAAAAAATAATTGATCAAACAGAGTTCTTACTTTGAGTGGATTAAGGGTATACTTTTTAAGTGCAGTCCTGACCATGTGTTACGCAGGTGCATCCGAAAGGATGAGGTATATGATATCATTAGGGCTTGTCATGATGAACCCTTAGTAGGACACTATTCTATAAAAAGCACAATTAGAAAAATTTTAGGGACAAGATATTATTGGCCATCTCTTCACAAGGATGTGAAAAAGTACATCAAGCATTGTGATGCATGCCATAGAATGGGGAAACCCACTTATACAAATGAAATGCCACTACAACCTCAATTGGTTTTAGAGCCATTTGAGAGGTGGGGGCTTGATTTTGTAGGACCTATTGATCCACCTTCTCAAGGAAAGGTGCATATTCTAATATGAACTGATTACCTGACAAAGTGGGTAGAGGTCTGTGATTTCAAACATGCTCGTGAAGACAAGGTCACCGATTTCTTGTATACTCATATTTTTTAGATATTTGGAGCTCCACGATCTATCACCACAGACCAAGGACCCCAATTTGCATCTAAATTCATTGAGGCTTTTATAGAATTATATGAAATCAAACATAGGAAATCATCACCTTACCACCCACAAGCAAATGGCTAGGTTGAGGTAACAAATAGGGAACTGGAATGAATCTTGACAAAAATAGTAGCTTTTCATAGGAGACATTGGCTAGATAAATTACCTGAAGCAGTTTGGGCTTACAATACTACTTGGAAATCCACTACTGGATTCACACCTTATGAACTAGTTTTTGGTAAAAATCCCCTCCTACCTATTGAATTTGAGCTACTAACATTGTGCACAACATTGGAAATTAGGATTGAATTTTCATAGGCATAGACAGATAAGATTCTGCAGCTGAATGCATTGGATGAACTTCGGTTGGATGCTCTACACCAAATTGAAGTAATTCAAGAGCAGAGGAAGTTGTGGCATGACAATCACATTCAGTAGAGGAAATTTTAGCAAGGATATTGGGCTTTTGTTGTTTGATTCTTGCTATGAGGACTTCCTTGGAAAGATGAGAACTAGATGGCTTGGACCTTACCAGATTAAAGAGGTATTTGACAATAGAGAAGCTCGGATATCTCCTATTGATGGGTCATGGAGAAAGTTGGTAATGAATGGACATCACCTCAGGGTGTACCATACACCTCTAACTAAAGAGGAATTCTTACAACATATTACAAGTTTGGATGCACAACAGGTGGAAGATATTCCCTCTTCCACTTCAATAAAATCAGCATGATCATGGATTTCAAGAAAAAGCAAAAAAATAAAAAAAATCAGAAAAAGCAAAAAAAAAAATGATGATTAAATTTTGATTGTGAATTTCTTCATGGGCATGATTTTAGGGAAATCATGAATTCCTTCATGGGCATAATCAGAATAAAAAAAAAAATAGAGAGAAAAGGAGAGGTAAAAAAAAAGAAAACAAGAAAAAAAAAATGAATAGCTCAACAATGAAAACCTTTCCTAAGGCACTACTGAGTTGGTATGCATGAAAACTAGTTTTATGGCATGCATAACCTTGAAAATTTTTGAATCATCATTGTACAAATTCACCAACTGCACTTGTTTTGAAATATTATAGAAAATCTCAGCAGAACATCAATAGAAGCAGTCATTCTTCAAAACTTGCATTAACTTGTTTTAATAAGGTATATATTTCTTACCTTTCTTCATTGTAAATGATTTTTATGTAGTATATAACAATTAACCATTAGCATAAAAGGTATCCGTAAGATTTGGCATACTTAAAACATATTTTGAGAAGGATAATATTGGTTTCTACCTAATATTTAGAATGAGAATGCCAAAAATAGTGCCTGCTATCTTCTTCAAAATGACTGATGTATTGTCTTTGGATTGAAGTTATCTTTAGATTAACTGTTGTATTATCTTCAGATTGAAATTGTCTTCAGAATGACTATTACACTTTATCTTAAAAATGAAATTGTCTTTAGAATGACTATTGCACTTTGTCTTCAGAATGAAATTGTCTTTAGAATGATAGCAGAATGAATGTTGCACTTTCTCTTCGAAATGAAGCATGATATTCAGAATGAGGACTTTTCTTCAGAATAAAACTTTATATTCAGAATGAGGAATTTTTTTCACAATGAAATAGTCTTCAGAATGAGCATTCAACATGATATTTCCATGTGGCATCCAAGAAGGGGGAAAATATACAATCAGTAGAATTATTTGACTACATATGATAAATGACATGTGTCAGTTGAGATGTGATTTGTCTTATCTTGCACCCATTAAGGAAGTACCAGAATCATAAGGAAGTGACCAAAAACATGCCACCATTGTTCAATGTTGATAACCATGCACGTAAGAAATCTACAGGAAAAATAGATGAGCTAAAAACAAGTGAGGTGGATCTAACGACAAGGACATCTATGCAATCATTAACAGATAGGTGTTTGGAGCAGAAATAGAGATGCATGCCACCCTTCCTTCCAAAGACATAATTGCTAACACAAAATTATTATGAGGTACAGTGCTGATATTGTAGTTCATTCCGAAGAAGACAAACAAGGCAATTGAAAACCTGAAAACAAACCCTGCAAGTCTACAAGAACCAAAAACCAACGATCCAACAGAAGAGTAGCAATAGAGGTGAGTAGTTTTTAACATACCAAAATAGGAAAATGGGATGAAATACAAATATGGAACTGGTAGATACCACCCACCTTCATGAAAAGCTATAAGTGCTACAAATTTTTGAAGATGGAGGGCTTATGCCATTTTTGGATAAATTTGATGGGTCCTCTAAAAATTTGGTCGACATGTTCGCTCACACATTCAAAAATAACCGGGAACACATTAACGACATGACAATTGAGGTAACCCCTAAAGTTTTAAGTCAAATTACTAAGCTTCCATTAGAGGGTCTTCAAATTTCTATAACTGGCAAAAATACACTGGCAAATGTAGTTAGTCAATTTTAGGAAGAAAATGATAGGAAGCCAGAATACTTAATACACAACAATGCATGCAAGGGGGTAAAAAGGTCCAGCCTACAAGAAACCTAGAATGAAGTGGCCACATAGGTAATAAAATTTTTAACCTATGAAGGGCAATATGTACTTTTATCAAGGCATCATTTCAAAATTTTGAACCACCTAAGACATGGTAGGCAACATCCAAAATTTAGGGTAAATCTTACCTTGTATCTACACCAGGAGTTGAAAAATATGGCAAAATGATATCAGGAAGTAAAATGGAGACCTTGCCACCATGTTATTATTAAATTAGTCTACCAGCATCATTTTAGAGGAAACCCTAGAAGCTTTGATAGGTTTTATTCTACTCTGAATGATGTAGTTTTTGGAAGAGAGGATGAGGAGGAAGAATAAATAGATGCTATCATAGATGTTGTTGCAGAGGAGGAAACACACCCAGCAGAAGCAACAAAGCACCTTTCTCCATAACCTTCAACCTCACAAGCTAAGAAACAAAAGAAGAGAGGGCCTAGAATTGGCAGTCGAAAAGAAAATAGAAGAAAGTTTATTTTTTTGAAGATGTTGCTGATCTGTCAGAATAGGGGAATGAAGTGCCTAGAAAAATAGTGGAAGAGACAAAAAGGGAAATAGAAGCACTCCCACTAGAATATGAAACTATCCCCATAGCCTCTATTGTCACCAGAAAATAGGGCAAGAAGAAAAAATTTGCATCAGGAACTAGGAGGTCTACAAGACTCCACTTGAGAGAAATAGAAGAACAGGTGATAGAAGAAGAAGGTGGACAAGGCAGTTTGGATGTTACAGAAGTGCAACCAGCCCCTAAAGATTTTTTAGAATTCCCTAAACAAATAATTGAGGAATATATTAGGAAAGACAGTTTTGAAGTTGCTACAGTTCAACAAGCCACAAAATATGTGGATGCAATCATAGATAGTTTCATGGAACCTCCTGAACAAGAGCAGATAGCTAAAGTAGAAGATGAGATAGTTGTTGAGCAACCAACTACAGATGATTTGTCTACATCAGATTCTAAATTAGAAATAGAGGAGGTGGACATCATAGAACAACTAAGAGTAGCAAAAAGTGTTATCAAAACACAAACTAAATGGATTGAAGAAAAAGAAAATATCATTGAAATACAGGAAAAGAAGATTATAGAATTACAATAGGAAGTGGCAGAATTGAGGAAGAGGTATTCACAGTCTAAAGAACAACCAACTATATCTATTGATGAGGATAATTTGGCTTAGTTACTTATGGGATTATCTAGGGCAGATGACTCTTTTACTTTGATTGAGGCATCTAAAACTTTGACTAAAGACATAGGTGCTCATTATGAAGCAACACTCTTTCATTATGAAGAAGTGACCTTCCATTCTGAAGCATTGCCTTCTCATTCTGAAGATGCTCCATAATTGATAAAAAGCATAGAAAAGAATATTGGATATGAGTCACAACAGGAAACATCAACACAAGAGCAATTTAAACAACATGCAATTGTTCAAGTAAGTACTCCTTCAAATGAGATTTTTGTATTTAAAACTGTTATAACTTCAATAAAATTAGAGGATAAGGGGGTACAAGTAGATTTTCTATCTAATGACCAACCAATGGAAATAGCAAAAAAAGAGATACAAGTAGAATTATTATCAGATGACCAACCAGTGGAAGTAGTAGAAAAAGGGGTTCAGGTAGATCTGCTACCCAAATTTCCACCTGTAGTTAGACCACCCAATACTGTATCCCTAGAGCAATATAATATAGACATAGCTATTTGGGTGATCAGATATGAAAAACTTGCCACTAAAGTTGAAAAATTTAAATTGGAAGGTAAACAGTTAGAAGCAAAAGAAACATAAATCAAGGCATTGAATGAAAAAGTGACTGATTTATGTTAGATTGCTAAGTTTTTGGTCCAATTCAGACGGCTGGCTAGATTTTATAGTCTCATTCTGAAGGAGAAATATCTCAAATGGTAGGTCATGAGTATTAGCTCAGGTCTCCCATACAAATTGGACATAACTACAGATTTCTTAGAAGCCTATTTTGACAGCCCTGTAGAACAGAAAAATCTCTTATGTGAATTATTTTTACACTTCTTTATTCCAAAAGAGGTAAAGTTTCACCCTCAAATTTACATAGGATATTTTCAACTGAGAGCATTCATGTCCACTTTACAAAATCAGTTTTACTAAGACTAGGAGAAAAGATAAAATAAAGAAATTGAATTAAGAGCTAAATTGTTAGTCAAAGTAGTTCAAACAAATCATCCACTTATCACCAGATAACATTTCACCATGATGAATAGGGAAGATGTAAAAAGGATGTAATTGAGCAATTTGAGGGACTGTGTGACCAAATTCCAAAATTTTTGTAATGACATTTTTGTTCCAGCATTATCATTTTGCAGAAATAGATGGGCAGAACTTTCCATTTCTTTATAGAAAAGGGAACCTATCTCCCCCATTAACCTAGAATGGTCCAAAATAAGGGTAGAAGGAGTGATACAGCTGATTGAAATCATGCAACATCACTAGATAGGTCTCATATTTAGGCCCATCATTTCTCCAGTTCCCTTCTATTTTGAAGAAGATTCTCAACCTGATGATTAGTTTGAAGAATGGCTTAGAAACCTTCAGGAGAACAGGGGATATTATATAGGCACTAAATTGTTCTACAGATCATTGAATTTGAATATGGATATATGTGATTCTATAGCCCAACAGAATGCATGAGGACATGCATTAATATAAGTTGGGGGAAATGATGAGGCCTGGAAATGCCTCAATCATAACATGTTTTGAACATTGAAACTACCTAAAAACTCTTGTTTTTAATCTGATATGCTAGTTAAGTTGATTTAATATGCTGTGTATTAACTATTTGCATGATCAATGTGTTAGAAATACTATATTCTAATTTTTACAGTTTTTGCATAGTTTTATGTTACTTTGTCATGACTTAATAAATGAGAAGTATGCTTAGGTTGATAGAAGCACTTCACTAGTTTTGTTTTGATGTGTTTCAAGCATTTATTTATCTAAATCTAGAAAATAGTGTAAGCAAACTATTACTATGCAGCAAAAATTGGTTTTCCAATGTAAATTCCAACCAGCTGCCAATGAATGGCAAGGCATGGAATTCACACATGGAGAGAGATGAAGGCTATTGCAATATGATACTAAGAGCTAACCCACCTGAGAAATGTATATGAAATCACTTAAAAAGCACATAGTTGTTCATTTTGAAGATGTTCGGAATGAGCAGACATCTTCAGAATAAGAAATACAGTGTCTTCGGAATGAGCCACTTATCTTTGGAATGAGAACAGAAAGCACATTTTGACTTGTTGAATGATTTTTGATGATGGAAAAAGGGAAAGAAGGTTGAAAATGTTAAAGGAAAATATCTCCCATTTGAATTTTTTGTCCTTGTCGTCCAAAGCCACCATTCATGGAAAAGATCAATTTTGATCCTCTTCTAGGATAAACCCAGGAAATGTTGCAGCATAATAGGAATAGATCTGTAAGATAGGAATGAGATATTCTTAGTTTGTAAAATGGATTTTAGGATATCTATAATAGATAGATCCCATCCAGGTTGATATAGGGAGGGTAAAATAAGCAAGAAGTATAATAATAAGAAAATAGCCAAAAAGCGATTGTTACAGTCCTATAACAGGGTTTTTAGCAACAATACTGTAATTATGTTCTTGAATCAATAAAGTGCACTACTTTTTCTATTCATGTTATTGTGAATGAGTGTGAGTAAGATCTAGAGAGAGAGAAAGACTCATACCTTCTTATGGACAAGGAGGCTGGCCACTTCTAGACCTAGGAGGAGGACTAACAACAGGTTTTTATTTTGATTTTATTGTAGCAGAATAATTTGTAAAACTTGTCATTTCATTTCCTTGTAAATAGCTAACAGTATTTGCAATATTAGTTTATTTTATGATTAGGATGATCTTGTGATTAATTATAGGTTTTTTTGTAATCTCTATTTTCAAAAAGCTTTCAAATTACTGCAGATTATCATTTCCAGAATTTACTATTTTTTGCAATTTACTACATTTTGTGTTTTGTTGTCAACCCCTGCACAGAAGATTGAAAACCTTCTATTACAAAGAATTGACAAGACTTAATTTCCATGTTATAATCAGGTTTACATTACTATAAAAGTAAATAGACTTCCTTTTAGCAATCATAATTATATTTCTAATTCTGCAACTGTAACTAGGGAGTTATTTCTGCATCATAATTAGATTTCATTCTGTAATTGTAACTAGGATTTTATTTTTGCAGTTAGTAATTAGTTTCCATTCCTGCAATTATATTAAAGTTCAATTTATGCAATTTAGAGATAAAAATGTCCTAAATCCCCCACGTAATCGATTTCACCAATAATACCTGTTGCTCCTAAATGACCTAAGTTATAGCCCTATTCACTCCTTCCACAAATAGTCTTGCACACTGCCCTGGATTGACAAATTCTTTGAGAATTAATGATGTGCATAATGACAACACATCAGCTCTCATGACATATGCAATTGTAATTGTTTTGAAAATGCAATGCAATTATGTGGATGCAATATTTTAGATGCAATTGTTTTGTATTTTTGGATTTTATGTTGTTTTTGTATTTTTGCTTAATTTGACCAAAGGGCTTATTATGCCTTTGGGGATTTTTTATTTTTGACCAATTATTATGAAGTACTCTTGGAGATTTTTGATTTTGACCAAGTGGCATGAAGTACCCTTGGAGCATTTTTTATTGGAGTTGACCAAGAGGTGTGAATACCCTTGGAGCATTTTTTATTGGAGTTGACCAAGTGGTGTGAATACCCTTGGAGCATTTTTTATTGGAGTTGACCAAGCAGTTTGAATACCCTTGGAGCATTTTGATTTGATTTCGACCAAGCGGCTTGGATGCCCTTGGAGCATTTTTATTTGAATTTTGACCAAGCGGCTTGAATACCCTTGGAGCATTCTAATTTGATTTTGAGCAAGTGGCTTGGATGTCCTTGGAGAATTTTTATTGGATTTGAATTTTTATGCTTTTATGATTTGTTTGTATTTTTGACATATTTGAATGTTTTTTATTTTATGTGTAGAATGCTTTCAAGTTAATGATATTGAGAGGTTCAGGCTCTTCAAAACCATATAATGATATAAGGTGATATGCTCCTAACCCCAATATCTGTGAAATCATGTATGGGCCTATCCAGTTTATCATGAACTTGTCTTGTAGGTGTGATGGTAGATTCAAATTTTGTTGGTTTTCTTTGAGCACTAGATCTCCAACCTTGAATTCTCTTTAGTGGACTTTACTATTGTAAGCTTGCGCAAGACAATATTTGTAAATGCAAAGATGCTCTAAAGAATTGACTCAGCATTCATCAAGAAGCATCAACTAATCAAGGCGGTCTTGCAACATGGTATCATCATCTATGAAGTCCTTTAATGCTATGCATAGAGTTGGAATTTCTAATTCCAGTGGCATGATGGCCTCAATGCCATATACTAGTGAACTCAGTGCCATATACTAGTGAAAATGATGTTGCCCCAGTCTGCATATGTATACTATTCCTATATGCCCATAGTGCAAGAGGCAACTACATGTGCCAATCCTTGTGATTATCTTGCATCATCTTCCTCAAGATGGAGACTATTATTTTATTCGAGAGTTTTGCTTTCCCGTTTGCTTGCGGATAATAAGGCATTGAAAAACTATGCTAAATATGGTATTTGTTCATTAAAGCATGCATATTTTTATTCTTAAAATATGGCCCATTATCTGATATTATCTACGAAGGGACCCCAAAATGACTTATGATATTGTGCAGTATAAACTCCACAATCCTCGATCTATTTTTTGATGTTAAGGGGATTGCTTCAACCCATTTAGTGAAGTATTCAATAGCCATTATGATGAATGTGTGTTGGCCTGAGGATGGGGGTGAGATCTTCCCAATCAAGTCTAGTCCCCACTATGAGAATGACCATGCTACCTAGATGGGTTGCAAGGCTTGCGATGGTAAGTGTGTTAGATTTGCATGATATTGGAACTTAATACATTCATTGAAATACTCGCAACAATATTTTTCTATGGTGGTCCAATAGTAACCCATTCTCATGATGCACTTAACAATACCCATGCCACTTAAATGCCCTCCACATGTGCTATTGTGAGCTTGCAAAATTGGCTAGGATGCTTCCTAGATCTCAAGACAATGGAGTAATACTCCATCATATCCTTTTCTGTAGAGTATTTCTCCTAGCAAGATGTATCTTGTTGATTTTTGTTTGAATGTTCACCTTTCATTATGTGATAAACCTTGAGGTACTATTCTAAGTTTCAAGAAATCTCATAGTTGGGAAATCCAATCCTAATAAGCCATGGCTTCTATAGAAAATATGGCTTACTCTTCCTATATTCTCGAGATGGTAAACACAGATTGAGGAGAAACTCTATGGTGTATGGTTGTGCCACACTCCATAGGTCCTTGGGATATCCAAGACCCCTAAGGTGTCATTTGTAAGAAATATCTAGCTATGAAAGACCAATCCTAATTTGGTTCAATGTGGATCATGTTGACTGATTCTTGATTTTCAAAAGCTTCATGGTGTATTGTTGAGTGTGAAAGCACTTTTACATGAATAGTTGTAAAATTAGTAGATGGATTCTGAGGTATTAAGTATCCCAAAGAGGCCATGGTGTCTACAAATATATTTGACATACGAGAGATTGCCTCAATGTCATACCATTCCAGTTGGGCTAGGTAGGTGTCAACAAGTTCCTTGTAAGTCTTCAAGAGTGGGCACCTGCATTGAAATAGTCCTTTGACCTAGTTTACTATGATCAAGGAGTCACCAAAGATATTCAATATTTTAATACCCATTGCTATGGTTGTTTGGAGTCCTAAGATCAATGCCTCATATTCCATGTTGTTGTTTGTGTAAGGGAAGTTTAGTTTGAATGATAAGGGTAACAGAGAACCCTGTGGTATGATAAAGACAATCCCTACTCCACCCTCTTGTTCACACTTTGAATCATAAAAGAACAATGATATGTATCTTTCTTTCTTAGGTTATTCAAGTTTTGGAAGATCTGATAATGCAAAGATCGCATCATCAGGCAATTCTATGGTGAGAGGTATGTTATCCTAAAGATGCACCTTTGCTAATTGATCTGCTATGACTTGTCCCTTGATGGAATTTTTGTTTATGAACTCTAGATCAAATTATATCAATAGCATGATCCACTTTATGGTATGTCTATTGTGATATGTCTTGCTCATCATGTACTACAAAGGATTTTGTTTTGATATGATGTAGGTCATATGGCTTAGCATGTAGTATCACAAATTTCGAGTTGCAAAGACCACTGCTAAACACAAATTTTCAACATACGTATATCCTAGCTCATAACTCACCAAGGTGCAACTAATGTAATATATGGCCTTATCTTTGTCTTGTGCATTATTTTGGGCTAACATGGTGCCCAATGAAAAATCCATAGCTAATATATATAGTAAAAATGGTATGTCTAGCCTTGGTGGAGCCAATACTAGTGGTTTTGCTAGATAAGTTTTGATCTCTACAAAGACTTGATGGCATTCTTCATCCCAATGAAAGGGGATCTCCTTGCATAGAAACCGATTCATGGATCAAAATTTGTCTGATAATTGCATGATGAATATTTTGATGGATGCTATCTTGCCTTGTAGGCTCCTTAACTCCTTAATATTGGTAGAGATGATCATTTTCAATATAGTATTTACCTTTACAGGATCAACTTCAATGCCTCTCTTGGATACCATGAATCCCAAAATCTTGTCATAAGTTACACAAAATGCACACTTCTTAGGATTAGATTGAACATTATGCTCAATGAGGTTGTCAAAGACTTGCCTAAGGACTTCAATGTGCTCTTGCCACAATAGGGACTTGGCCAATAAGTCATCCATGTAATCCTCTAATATATTATGCATATAGTCATGGAATATGTATGTCATGGCCCGTTGATATGTGCCACCAGCATTTTTGAGACCGAATATCATCACCTTGTAACAGTTCCCCATGGAGTAATGAAACCAGTTTTATATTGATCTTTGGGCTTAATCTAGATCTGGTTGTATCCAAAAAAACCATCCATTAGGGAGAGCATCTCATGACCTATGGTTGTGTATACAAGATCATCTATGTTTGGTAATGGGAATGAATCCTTTGGTGTTGCCCTATTTAAATATCTGAATTTTGTGCAAATACAGAATCTTCCATTGGGTTTCCCCATGGGTACCATGTTTGACACCCACTTAGGTTAGTCGATAGGAACGATGAAAACTACATCCAATAAATTTTGCAATTCATTCATTACCATAAAAGTGATAGTTGGATGCATTTTCCTCAACTTTTACTTGACTGGCTTCTTCATGGGATCTAATGAAAGGTTCTGAATGACTAACTTTGGATCTATTCCTAGCATGTCTTTGTAAGTATAAGAAAAAATATTTGGCCTCTCTTTGAGGAGAGGAATTAGGATGGCTTGTTCCTCTGGAGATTGACTTTCTCTGAACTTGACTTTCCTTGGATGGGTAGGATCATCGTTGATGTCCACCTAAAAATTTACTTCTATAGCCATATGTGACCCATCATATAGTTGATGAGACATGGGTATAAAATGAATGTCATCGATGGGATTTACATGACCTACTAACTCAAAATTTATACTATCATGGAAGACATCATACGCACAACCTGATACAAAATGGAATGGTTGTAACATCTCTTCATTGGGGAAGAGGTCTTTAGGCTCTATGGGAAAATCAAAACGATCCCAATCAATAGCCTCTACATCAAGATGCAATTATTTGGTAGGATCTACTAGATTATGAAGTGGAGTGGCCAAATCAATGGAGATCATGTTGATGGATGGGATGAAATCTCCAGGACCACATGGGTGTAATATTGTTTCAGGGGTTTCCCTTCCATACTTGCGATGAGGTTCTAGTGGTTTGGGGATGAATGGGTCCTCCCTATGTAGCATGTGAGTGGTTGGATTCTCTCTATGCATAGACTATGAAATGGGGTCATTTGGCTCAAGGGTCTCTCATAATATAGGCAGAGGGGGATTGACCATGCGATGAGTAGCCCCTAAGTCAACAAGTCTTCTGAGTAACCTTAATCTAAGATCTATGGCATACAGTGCTCCCTCTCTTTCTACTAGCTTGTTGACTTGTCACAAGTGGTGAGGCCCAAGATAAGCCATCTCAGTCTCATATTTAAAGTCATCATCACTTATATAGAAACTGTTAACATTTGTATGTGGCCCTAGAACAAAGAGCTCATGTCCTGGCCCCAAGTAGGCCATATCCATTTCATCTTTATATTATTTATCACTTATGAAGAATCCATTTGCATTTGTATTTTACCCCAAATTCAAGGGTTGATGGATTAGTCCTAAGTAGCATATTTCTATTGAGTCCTCTGATTCATAGTCACTTTCATTTGATATGTACCCACTCTCATTGTGGATGGACCATGTGAATATTTGTAAATAGTTAGGCCCATGGTAGGCTAAGCCAAGTTGTGCCTCATCATCACTTGCTTCATATCCATTCTCCTCATCCCATGAGTTGTACCCTATTGGTTTGGAATCAATTGAGATGTTTGGATGATAAATTTTTGGTGGTAGTACGTTCACCATGGCCACTTGTCTGTTGCTCAAATTTCTTATTCCTAGGGGGTGATAATGAATGAAATCAATGTATTCTCCTAACCCTAAGAATAATTTGTCCAATTCTACTACAAGAGAGTCATATTGACCTCCAATATAATAGCTTAACCCAAACATGTTGAAGGGAAGCTAATATTGTGGCTCGTATGGCCACATGCACCCCTGCTCATATATATCGAGACCATAAACATGCCAATGGAAATGATCAAAGTAGCTTAGAGTAAACTTGGTATTAGAGATGTAATGAAAATTGACCATGAATAATTCATCATAATACTCTTCTACACTGAATACTTATGGATGCAGTCTAGACTAGCATAGATAAAATTGGTCTGGTTGGGAGGGATTCCAAGTGGAACCACTATTCCCACTAGAGATCTCAAGGCCTTAGGTCTTCCCATGTCTTGTGCAGACTCAATGATAGGCATAAAGGTAATTTTATGCACAAGGTACTCCCTTATGCTTGTGCTTTCCATGTATATTGATACATGCGATGTGGATGACCCTACGGATGACACTGGTGAAGTGATATGGTAATCATTATCTTCATATTGATCTTGAAGATATTCTTCCATAGGACTCGGCATTTTAGCAATGGCTATAATTGGAACTTCCTTGGGCATTTTTTCCTTGACTAAGGGTGCCTTTAGCTTTTGATTGTATTTTGGTTTTTACATTGATGGTATTTTAGAAGCATTGACTATTCTAAGTTCACCAAGAGGTGTTGATGTGCATGGGTCTTTCCTTACCCTTTTGCCTTTGTTATCCAATTGTGTGGTTGGAGATGAAGGTGCTACGTATAGGTGGGTAGAAGGAATTACAAATTCTCCTAGAATTTCCACCTGATGGATGTATTTGAATAGCTCTTCATCAGCCAGAACCACATAGACTTTGTTTTCATCCACATACTTGACACATTGGTACAAGATCGAAGGAACACACTTCATGGCCCTTATCCAAGGATGCCCTAGGAGGATGTTGTATTGCATAGTCCCTTCCAAGACATGACACATCACAGGGATGATCTTGTGCCCCATATTGATGGGTAGGACTATCATTCCCACAATATTGCATAAAGCATCATTAAAAGTTCTTAATGTGTATGCTCATGGAATGATATTGGACTTGGGGATCTTGAGGTGCTCTATTGTTGTTGTTTTAATGATGTTTATCGATGAACCTATATCGACCATGACCCTATTGAAAGGTAAGTTGTTGATTTCCACCATAATATTCAATGGAGGGTCTGGTAAGGTAGTAGGTACTATCTTAATCTCATAATCATAGAATCGAATTATAGGTTCCTAGCATTCTTGTACTTGTCTTATAAAATGAGTGGATGCATTCACATCTTGTAGTTGGAGCTCAATTGTCCTTAAAATTTCCATTAAAGTATCCCTATGATTTGGGGACTATTGTATGAGGTCATTGATGGATAAATTAGTTGGAGTCATCTGTAGGTTTTACTCCAATCTACTCTGGATAGTTACCACAGGTCGTGTTGGTGTACCTGAAAGGTTGTCTTACCCCTACCTTTGCCTTGTTGTAGATGGGAAATTCATGGGAGTTGTAGGAGATTGCGGTTGACCATATTGTCTAGTCCTGGTTGCTATGTTAACAATCTCAACCATCCCAATGCATCCATTGGTAGGTATATTATCTTGAACCTAATTTACCTAGGCCCTTACTCTCTAGGGGCCTCATGATTGGGCAACAGGTTTTTGTATATGCCCATGTCTCTATTATCAAGAGATAGTGGGTTGTCAACTTTGAGTTCTCCTGCCTCAATCATATTTTGCACTTGATTCTTAAAACCAATGAAAGCCTCAATGTCATGCCCTGGTATCTAGTGATAAGGGCAAAATTGATCTTCCCTATATCCTTTTGGATTAGGATGGTTGGGATATATAAGAGGTATATCAAGAAATCTAATCCTTCTAGCTTTATTTAGTTGATTGAAGATTGATTGCATTGGTTTTGTCAGAGGCATGAAATAGCAAGGCAGCTTGCATTCTTTGTTTTGCTCCTGATTGTTCCTTTGATCATAACTGGCTGGTCGAGGATGTGCTTGATAGTTCTGGGGTTGTTGTACACCCCCATCCTTAGGTGTAGCCAATATGACTTGATTGACTAGAGCAAGGTTGCCCTGCTTCTACTTGTACTTGTTATTCTTACCATTCTTGTTCCACTCCTTTTTGTTTTGGAGTTTAATGGTTCCCTCATCTACTTTTATGTCTTTGATGAGTTTAGCCTATGCTAAATCTTCCTAAAATGAAGGATATTACTAAAGTTGTAGCAAGAGGGATATGTGTTTAGAACAAATTTTGGTGAACATACGAATGCTCTCTTCTATGGGAACGTAGAATGATAACTTTGCCATGACTTTTCTCCATCTATTCCCATAATCCATTACTGGCTCATCATCATAATGTTTCAAGTTGGCCAGATCTGAAGGGTTCATATTATTCTTAGCACCAAAGAAGAAACATTTTAGGAATGTGTTTACTATTTGTTCAAAGTTGGTTATACTATGCTTAGGTAGTTAGTTGAACCATTGAGTGGCAACACCTAAAAATATCATCATGAATGTTCTTAGCATGAGAGCATCATTATATTCAAGATGAAAAAATGCATTGATATGGTGACATGCTCTTGTGCATCCTCTTCACCCTTAAATTTTTCCAACCTAGGAATCTCAAAGTTCTTAGGATATGGAGGGCTAGGGATTGATAGGCACAATGGTTGGTTGTGTATTTTACTCAATTTTGGTGAGTTCCCAGCTACCTCTTGTTTCTCAAAGGATTTTATATTTTTAGCAATTTCTTGAAATGCCTTTGATGCATGGATTTCCTCCTCCTGTAGGACTACTCATAGTGGTAATGGAGGTAACTCTCTATCCAATTGATTTGTTCTATTTTCCTTCCTCCTATGAGGGGACTCAGGATTATGATCCTAGTTTGTTATGTTTGCCCTTTCCCCACTAGTTGGATTGTGTTCATGGTTTTGTGGGTGGTTTTGTTATGGGCTATATTTTCTAGTGCACCTCTCCTTAGGTGAGTTAGAACATCTAGTTCTTTTGTGGTCACCATCATTTATCTATAAATTTCTAAGAGCTAGCCGCTTAGCTTACTCTTTTAAGTGATGCTCATATTGGTGCAAGGGTCTTTCTATTTGTTTATCCTATTTGAGATCTTCCACTAGCTCTCGCTCCTTACGTAACACATTTTCTAACTGTATCACATGATTAGTTTACACTATCATAGAAGACTCATGTTTATCTAACTCTATTATTGTTGTCTTGACTCGCACATTCCTCGAGGAGGTTTTTGTTGTACTTGTATGCTTGCTAGCTAATATGAATTTTTTAGTGTACTATTGAGTATCCCTATGATCATACTCCATACATCTATTGTAGGGTCACTTTGAGGTACCCCCAAACTAAGATATGTGGTTAGAAGTCATAGTACATGAGCTTCTATATGTAGAGTTCTTAGTAGTTATAGTTATTTGAGTTGGTCATGTAGGAAACCGATCCAACCCGTCTAGCTATCTTGTTTTCCATGGTTGGCCCCATGGGGTGCCATTCACTCCTATGAGGTCATAGTATATGATAATATTTCATTTTATGTGAAGGTTTTCTTCTATATAATTCCCATGACTAGATGTAGCTCTAGTTTACTGCCCTTCAGTGGGCATACCTATTTCATATGTTTCTTATGAATCTTGATGTGTTGCAACTCTTTCTTGCCTTCTTGATGAAGAAGGTTTTTTGGTGACATGTTTTCTCCATGTGGATGGAGATGTAGTAGTCTCATCATCCCTTCATGAAGAATGAGTTTTAGAACCTTATGTATATCCATGTGAGGAGGAAGCCCTTGAAGCTTCCTCACATCTTTGAAATGTTTTTAATTGTTGAGAGGAGGCCCTTGAGGTTTCCTCATGTCTCCTTGATGAGGATGGTTGTGAAGTCTCTTTTTGTTTATGTGACTTTATCCCATGATGTGGTTATCTACTTGGGATTTCTCAAGGAGATCCCCCAAGGGTTGATTTATCACCCCTTAGGCTCACAGAGCTACATATCATGGTCTTATGGGTAGGTCATTCAATGTTACTATGACTTTGCCTATGGGTATGATTTACTTCAGCCTCTCCCTTGGTATCATATGAGGGTGTTTACTTCTTGTTTTTGCCATTTTGTCTATGAATTGATCATTTGAGTTGCAATTTAGGAATTGCCAAAAAATACCAAAAAATGTTTATCTTTATTATCGATTTAAGTGTGCCCTAAACTATTTGGCATGTTTTAATGTGTTGTTCTTTTGATTTCTTTCTTTTGTTTTCTAGATTAAGAATGAGAAGAACCATCCATAGTTATAATCAAGTACACCCATGACAAACATTTTTTTCTCAAAATAATCTAGGGTACACCGCTGAAGTCCTAGTGGGGGGTTTGCCTAGCTCTTCCACTCTGAACCAATGATTGTTCAAATAGTGGGAGACAATTTGAGTACAAGTAACTTAGTATTACTATAAGTAAGTTTCTCAATCCATTTCTAGGAAGCTCTAGGGGGCAAACCAATGGAAGGAGATGAATTCCTATATCACTGGACTAAATTGAGGGTTGGTGATGAAATCTAAATCCCCAATGTTTAAATGATACGTGCATGTGTGGTGTTCATTTTAACCTTGTGTAACATAAAGTACATCATATAGCAACAATGAGTCTTTCCAATATGCCTAAGTGCAAAAATACATTTCAATATTTAGAAAGATGCATGAAATACTATGATTTGTATGAGAGAACTTTATTTCATGTAGTTATAGCCTCTAGCAGGGCCTCCAAGCAAGCAAAAAATATACAATTTCTAGTACATTGGATTCTAGGGCAAAATTTTTAGGCATAAGCCATTGTTCCTAGAAATGCCTAGTGGAAATATAAAAGAAGATCTAAGATATGTAAAATGCTTAATTATTTCTCCTTTTATTCTTTCAATTTCCAAACATAAATGTGCTTTAAGTTCTCTATTTTAGACACATAGAAGCAAACAAAAATCTATAAAATATCAGAGAGGTTGTACCAAACTCTAGCTCAGCGTTGTTTCTATCCTCTACTACTCTCTAGTTCTGACCACTGTTGACCAGAGTGGCTAGTTCTTGGACATCGTTAGTGGGAGAAGCTAAATCTCTATTAGCCATTGTAGCTTAAAGCGGATTATTTTTTGTCATTATAGCTCAGAGCGGCTAGACATGCACATAAAACTATGTTAGTATTTAGGTAGAAAATTAAAAATCAATGGAAATCCCATCATGATCACCATATGTAGCTACCCCAAGATGCACGCACCGCTATTTTTACTCTACTTGCAATGTATTAAAACCCAAAAATAAAATTTAAGACAATGAAAAGCATATAACATGGAAATAACCAAGATGGATATCTTTATTTGTATTAAAACCCAGTTACATGTCGATCTCTCTTAGGGATACCCATTTTGATACAATAATAATACAAATAGGTAAAGAGTGCCCCTTTCACAAAGAGGTGGTGCGCTTCCAAAATCTTCCCAGTTCCACACACAAAAATGTATGAGGGCTTACAGATGCCTCCTCCTCCAGGCTTGTTTCCTAGAGGGATCCCTTTTGCTCTCGTATGTTGTAGATTTTGTATGATGAACCTATGGACCTATAAGCAATGAAACAACAATACATGCTTATATGTCCAAGAATACCTCCTTGGATGAGGTTGTTAGCAATGGATATAACAAATGAAAGCAAGTGAAAATTAGACTAATGCTATGAATGTGAATGAATTAAATGATGCTATGCTAATGATATGCTAAAAACAATGATTAATCTAATGTCTAAAATCCTTAGCTAGGCTCATGGGCCACTGTCCAAGACAACGGTTTCTAAAGAGACTCTCATCCTCTTTACTCCAAATATATGGACCAAAGCTTGTATCTGATGTTGAAATAATGGTTGCTATGCTCTCCAATTTGTCAGGGCTTCATTTTAAATGTGATCTCCAAGGGAGACTCTCCAAGTATCGAAATCTCTCCTCAATGACCTATACTGATAAATTTGGGATACTAATATGTGATGGATGGATGATGATTAAATATGAATGGATCTAAGATGTATATATTTGGTGATCTCAGGCTTGCACCTTTTATAGTGTGAAACCCTAGGTCTATGTCCAAGCCCTAGGAATGAATTCCTCATGCGTAGTGACAGTTAGCATGAGAATATTTTTGTCTTTTCTATGTTTAAAGACCATTTAACTAAAGTCTAAATGCAAACTCAAGTCTCTTATGTGAACTAGTCATGAAAGGGAATGCAAAGTTACTCCCACTAACCTTTATTATATGTAGACTATCCTTTTTGCCTGTGATTAGGCCTTTTTGTTGGCAAAACTACTTTTATGATTTAGCCACTATCATCTACAGAGACTAAGATCTGGCCATTGTCATATATAGTGGCTAAGTTCTGGCCACTCTATGCTTGAGCGGCTAAGATCTGGTCACTCTAGGCTTGAGTGGCTAGGCTTGGATGGCTTGAAAATGCACCAAATGAGTGGTGAGAACCACTATTGATTCTTGTAAGGTTCAAGATTATGTCATCTAATATTATGAATGTGTCTATGTGAGTAGCTCCCCTAAGCATGACACATTTTAGGTGTCTAAAAGAAGCATGAATTCTAGGAGAGAATCCTAATATCATCTTGATTGCACTACAACATATAGGGCAAATAGATCACCTAGACCATTGCACTAGAGAGAATAATTACCTAGGTGATATCCCTTAGTTTACCCCATTTATGACCAAGGACACTGATTTATAGTTTACAATGAAAATAATAGGGGGAGACGGATTAAAAATTTGATAGCTCAATGGAGAGCTACACTAGAATTATTTCATTTGCCTATAGGGTTTGAAAAATCTACTGGAGGTCATCTACCATGGTAGATCAGCTCTGCAACCTGCTGGTCTAGTAATGGTAGTTGGGCCTCAAGATTTTAGAAAATGAATCTAGACCATTCATTCTACTTAAAAATTCCATCCCACCATAGATCTGCAACTGCTCTGGTTCTTGGTTCTTGTTTCTTGGCACCACTAACACTTCAAATACCCACTCAAACTGATGGTTCTTCAATCCTCCAAGAATATGCCTTTGTATGCTTCATAAAAATATTAGTAAAATATTTACCATTTATGCACTAAGTGAACGACTATGATTAAACTTCAATAATGCCTTACAGGTGAGCAGGATAGAAATAGTTTCCAATCTACTCTAAAATAATGCTGACATCAACTTAGATGACTTTAGCCAGTGGATTTGAGAGTTGGTGAGGAATACACTGAGTTTCAAGCATAATCAAGTTTGTCATCAATCTGCTCACTTAGCCTTTTAAAACATTTAATTTCTTTCTCATATCCATAAATTTGAAGAAAAGTTGCAATCCACTCCTTGACTCTCGTTCCACCAGCTTTGACTTGGATTGACCACATAATAGAGTGTATCACCAATCCACTCCAAAAGCAATGCAAAATGACCTTTGTACTATTCTATAACCTTTACTTCCTTTCGAGCATTTTTGATCTTCTTACCAAGCGACACGGTGCTCATCACCATTTTTCACAAAAATAGTCTTGGAACTTAGTGGAATGAATATTCTCAACACTTAGTTATTGGAGCACATGAAATAAGACAATATTGCTAATTCACACTTTAAAACATGCTAACATCATAAAAACTCAAATAGAATTATGGATTGAGAACTTTGTGAGAAGTTGCTACAAAATACACTAGACATTGGGTGGAATAGAATACTTCAATCATGTTTACAAAAAGCACTAGCTATCGAGTGGAATGGAACCTTCTTGCATGGATTCAATCCAAAATACTCTATATCCTCAGCGAGTTAGATATTTCTCATGCCTTAGAATAAATTTTCAAAGTTTTCTAAGGATGTGGCTATTTTGGGCCTACATTCTAGTGCCTCCCAAGTGGATTTGCTCATAAAACCAATAAATTCAGAGTCTTATCCACTTGGCATTAGAAGTCAAAAATGCTAATCTTCAAGCAATTCTTCATAGAATAATTTCCATATGATCATTACCCTCTAAAAAATTTATGAATTCTTCCAGAGGTTAATGGTTCATATTGAGATCATACTGGAAACACACATATCTTCGTTACTCCTTTAAAACTACTCAAATAC
The DNA here is from genome assembly GCA_028583015.1 of Wollemia nobilis. Taxonomy (NCBI): domain Eukaryota; kingdom Viridiplantae; phylum Streptophyta; class Pinopsida; order Araucariales; family Araucariaceae; genus Wollemia; species Wollemia nobilis. The sequence continues at coordinate 224,021 of JAQPPZ010016965.1, forward strand.
CTAAGAAAAAAATAAATCTATGCTCTCCTTTTTATGCCTTTCCAAAAATACATGAATGCCTTCATAAAAATTTCATTCTCTGTATTTTAGCCTCATGCTTTTATTAACCTTCTAATAGTGTTAGAGTCAAAATGAATAAAAAAATACAATACTTCTACATGACTACAAAATGTGCAAAACAAAAATATTCTAAGATTGTGTCCCTTGAGGGTCTGCAACAACTCTATTTTGTTCTTCACCTTCCTACTAAGCTTCTTCTATAGTATTATCCTCCTGATATTACTCATATTCTTCTTCTTCAATAGATGATTCTTGCTCTTCATCCTTTTCCTTAGCATCCTTTCCAAACAACTACACCATAAAATTTAGGGTTTGCAAAGCTTGGTTCTAGTCTGATTCAAAGGGATTGGAAGTCTCCTTAAGCTACTTGTGAATGTATTCCAACTCAGCACTATATTCATAGTTTGTAGCACTTACTTTATTTACCAAGTCTTCCATCAAGTCTCAAAGCCTAATTAAATCAATAATCATTTGTGAAAACTTCTCTTGATAATTCGAATCTTCTAGGGTATATATCTTAAAGTCTCTTAGCTACACTTTTCTTGATCTCTTCCTATGATAACAAAGTGTTATTTTCCAACCATAATCCTTTGAAGCCATTTTTGACCATATATTTATTAATGTCTACTACATCTCTGATGGTATTATCCATTTTATCAAACAATAACCAAGCCTTTTGTAGCATTTAGTTTTTCTTTACTACAACTTTGGTAGTAACTCTAGTAGTATTCCATTATTTATTAAGAATAGGTTTAGCAGTCTCACTGAGCCTACTATCTACCAACTTATAAATATTCTTGACTATAATTGCCATGGGTTGTAGCTCTCTAGTGAAGTTTTTCAGATCTTCCTGGATATTCTAAAGCAGGTGACTGGCATCATCCATGTAGTCAATGATGGGCTACAACTCTAAGCATTTATCTAGAACCTTAGATAATAGTTCTTTCCTTAATTTATTTAGCCCTTCCTTAAAGAATCCTAAAGATAGCCTTTTAAATTTGAAGTTGCTACTTCAAGCTCTGTATTTCTTTGGCTTATTCTTCATTTTTCTTCTTTTGCTCCTCTACCTACTCCTTGAGCTTATTGGCCTCTTGGAATTTGTTCTACCAGTTATTTGCTTCACTTCTTATGGCCTTTTCTATCTATTTTTGGTTATTGATTGTCTTCTAAAGCTTTTCTATTATCTACTCCAACTTATCCACTTTCTATTTGTATATATAACTTTGACATAAAAAGTGTCTAAGTGAGATTTTGCTATGATCAGTTCATCTTCTACAGGTAGCTGCTCAATGTCTTTTATATACTCTTCAATATTATAGTCTTGAGCAGTCATTTTAGTTCCAGGCTTACTCACTAAAGGAATGATGGATTTGGATGTTTTTTTCCTTGAAATCAAGTCAAAAGACACAGTGCTTCTCTTGGTATCCATCATATTTAAAAGTTTGGATAGATTTTATAACCAAAAATATGAATCTTCTATGAAGTTTCCTTCTCCTTTTGCAAATTTGCTAGTGTAGGATAACTCATAGGATGAGGAGAGGCTATAATATAGGGGATATAAGATTCAATAGCTAACTGTGAAATAGTATTAGTGACTACAGTTGAGTCTGTAACCACTGCTACTATTACAATTAGAAAACTCACAGAAACTAAAGTAAAACTCATAGAAGGGTAAGTGGGTGTGGATGAAATGACTTATACTTCAAATGATGTGGGAGGTTGCAATGGAAAATATGGAATTATAGGGGATGATGAAGGAGGAATTTTAGGTAACTTTTGAGGAGATGAGTTGAATTGGCCCTCTGTATTCACCAATGAGACAGGTGGTGAATTGTGAGGGGGAGAAGACACTTTTGTTACAACCTTTTCCTTGGAAGGGGAAGGAGTCTTATTTTGGGAAGGAGGAGGAGAAGGAGAAGAGGGGATGATGAGGCCTGGAAATGACTCAATTATAACATGTTTTGTACACTAAAAATGCCTGTAAACTCTTATGTTTTATCTGATATGTTAGTTAAGTTGATTTAATATGCTGTATATTAACCATTTTGCATGATCAATGTATTTGAAATATTATATGTTGATTTTATAGCTTTTTGCATAGTTTTGTGCTCTTTTTGTTATGATTTGCTACAATGGGATATGCTTAGAATAATAGCAGCATTTCACTAATCATATTCTGATTTGTTTCAAGCATTTACTTCACCTAAATCTGGCAACAGTGCAAGCAAACTGTTGTTGTGCAGCAAAAACTGGTCTTTCCCATATAAATTCCAGCCAGCTGTCCATAAATAGCAAGGCATGGAATTCACATGAGGAAAGGGATGAAGACCATTATAATTTGATCTTAGGAGATAACCCACCTGAGAGATGTAGAAGAAACCAATGGAAAGCATACATTTGTTCATTCCGAAGCATCTTTGGAATGAACAGATATCTTCGAAATGAAGAAAACACATCTTCGGAATGAGCGGATCTTCGGAATGAAGAAAGCAGTGTCTTCGGAATGAGCGGATCTTCAGAATGAAGCATGCAGTATCTTTGGAATGAGCAATCTTCAGAATGAGAATGCAGTATCTTCGGAATGAGCGATCTTCGGAATGAAAACTGCATTGTCTTCGGAATGAAGCCACTTATCTTCGGAATGAAGAACAGAATGTGTTTTTGACCTTTTTGACCAATTTTTGAAGGCATAAAAATGGAAATAAAGGTTGGAAAAAGTAAAGAGAAATATCCTCCATATTTATTTGCTGTCATTGCCAACCAAATCCATCATTAAGGGAAAGACCAGGTTTTAGTCCTCTTCTAGGATAAAACCAGAATTTGTTGCAGCATTTTAGGATTAGATATTTTGAGATATTCTTTGTTTGTAATCAGATCATAGGATAGCTATAAATATTGCTCCCGTTCAGGTTGAGCTAGAAAAAGGGAGGTATAGAAATAACATATAGATAGAAAATAGAGTAAAGAAGCTAAATACAGAGTATAACTAGGAATTGACTGTTACAGTCCTGTAACAGTTTTTCAACAGAATTCTTGTAATCATGTCTTTTGATCAATAAAGTGCACCAGTTCTATTTCAAATTACTTGTAAATGAGTGTGATTAATATTTAGAAAGAGAGAGAGACTTACACCTTCTTCTGGACAAAGAGGTTGGCCACTTCCAGACCTAGGAGGAGGACTAACAGAACAGGTTTTTATTCTGATTTTGCTGCAGCAGAATGAGTTGCAGAACTTGTTATGTAAATTGCTTGTGAATAGTTGACAATATTTGCAGTATTAGTTTATTTATGCTAATATAAATCTTGTGCTTAATGTTTTAGTTGCAATCTTACTTTCAGCCAAGCTTTCACTTTATTTTTAGACTGTTATTTTTAGCATTTACTATTTTTCAGCAATTTCCTACATTTTTATGTTTTGCTGTCAAAATCTGAACAGAGGATTGACAACCTTCTGTTACAGAATTTTGATAGTTTTTATTTCCACATTAGATCTAGACTTTCATTACTGCAAAAGTAATTATATTTCCTTTCTGCAATTAGAATCAGAATTTCAATTCTACAACTATTAATTCTGCAATATAATTAGGTCTTATTCTATAATTGTAATTAGGACTTCATTTTTGTAGTTAGTGATTAGTTTCCAATTCTGCAACTTAGATTAAGATTTAATTCATGCAATTTAGAGATAGAAATGTTCCAAAACCCCCCACCAAACCGATTCCACCAATAATACTTGTTGCCCTAGATTGACCTAAGTTATAGCTGTTTCACTTCTCCCATAGATAGCCTTGTACACTGCCCTGGATTGACAGATTCATTGAGAATTAATGATGGTATAACGACTATGCATCATTTTGGTGTCGTTGTCGGGGAATAGTGTTGTCAGAAGAAAACAAATAGTTCAATAGCTATAATCAGACCAAACTGTGAACATTCAGGTTAAAATCTGAATATAACAGCAGAGTAAGATAACAACTATTGACTTAATTTATGTCATTTAGGAGTAAACATGAATGAGTAAGTCTAGGGAGACCCCAAAGGATCCTTGGCTTGTCCCATTAAGGAGATATTCATGCCTAAGGGGTGAATCACCTGTGTTTGAACTACCTGAAAGACTGATAGAAAAATCACCTATCTCACCATCAGTAGGACATTTTGAGAAAGGAAAATCACCAATTGTATCAACAGAATATCTTAAGAAAGATAATTCATCAAACTCATCAATAGAAAAGCTTGAACCTCTTGAGAGAACAATTTGGGAAGCTTTAACTTCTCCTAAGAAACAAGAAACTATGGCAGAAGGAGGCAATGTAGATTGCCAGCATGGCTATGTTCATAATGAATGGGATGATCAGGATATACTCCAACCATCCGGAACATTTGAATATCCTATTCATCCGAATCCAACACAAAATTCTCCCATGAAGACCATTTCACCTTCAGTACTTCCCACCTTTTGAGGTGTTGTATCTGAAGATCCTGACCAGTTTTTGTTTGAATTCAAGGTAGTGTGTCAGACCTATGATTATATAAATGACAATAAAAAACTTAAGGCTTTTCCATCAACTCTCAAATATTCAGCATTGCGCTGGTTCATGAGCTTAGAGCCAAATTCCATAAGAACATAGGATCAAATGGAGACTGTCTTTTTAGACAAATATCAGGAATACTGTCATGTAAGGAATAGAAAAGATGAGTTATTTAGAATCAAGCAAGAAGATTATGAGACCTTGGAAGATTACCTTGATAGGTTCTCCTTTATTCAAAGGAGATGTGGAATAGTAGAACCAGAATTGTGTAAAACTATATTTTTGAGAGGATTGCAAGATGAATCCAGAGAAGTTCTGGATTTGATGGGAAAAGGGGATGTAACCACTCTCAGTAATGAGGAAATTATGGATCTCTGCAGGAATTACTCTCGCACTAAGCAGAGAAGAATAAAAATCCACACAAATGGTACTGATGTAAAGGACCTGATAGAGGAACTTGCAAATTTCAAAACTGATATCCTAGTGCATTTAAACACTACTTTAGGGGAAATCTCTGCAAAAGCTAAAAACACAGAACCTTTGGCAATTTATTGCCCAAGATGTAGAAGTAAACATGCTTTGCAGGAATTTCCTTTGAATAAAACAACCATCTCAGCCATTTGTAGTATCTATTCAAAAAGGCATTCAACTGATCAATGCCACCTGCTACCACAACTCAAAACTGTGTTAGAAAACTAGACTGAGGAACTCAACTATATTGGACCAAAACAAGGGGGAAATTTCTCTCAATATCAAAATACCCCTCGTTTTCCTACAAATTGGGGGCATAATCCTGGTACTATGCCTTGGGGACAATCGGAACCACCCCAACGTCCTTGGAATTATCCTCAATGGACAAATTCCCAAGAATGGCCATAGTCAAATTGGAGTAACCCAGCCTGGAATCAGAATCAAAACAACCCCTCATGGAATCAAAATAATCCATCTTGGAATTAAAATCAGACTAATCCACATTGGATGCAAAACCAACCACAATGGAATCAGCAATACCAGTCCTATCCAAGGCAACAAAGGAATCAAGGTCAAACTCAGCATTTTTTGCCTGCACCTAATCAAAATTTTTAAGAAAAACAGCAAACACAGCAAGTGAAGCAACCTCAATTGCTAGCTCAGCCAATCACTAATCCAAACAGTGTAAGATAGACACCTCCTGTCTATGTGGCTGAAGCTGAAGAAAATATTGAAATTAATGTTCTTGATTGTAGTGATATTCAACTCCGTTCAGGAAAAGTTGTACCTGAACCAATTTTAATAGAAATAAAAGATAATGAAGAGCAAGAATCATCAGAACCAGAGAGAATCCAACCAACAAAAGAAACAGAAAAATTGGATCCAACAATAGAAAAAGAGACACAAGCAGAACAATTACCAAGGATAGTTCCATATCCTGAAAGACTTAATGCAATACCAAAAATTTATGAGTCAGAATTGGTCAAAGAACTAAAAAAATTGACTATCTCATTACCCTTATTGCAAGCCATTAAGGAAATACCAAAAATTAATAGTACTATCCAAAATTTGTGCATTAAAAGAACAGGGAGAAAGAAGAAAGCATTCCCCAAGACTGTGCAGGTTGAAGGAAAGATAGCTGATCTCTTATCTGGAAAACTACTACCTCCAAAGTATAGTGATCCAGGAAGCCCAGCTTATCACAAGTAACCATAGGTTCAGTACCAATATCAAATGTTTTAGTGGATCTAGGAGCTGCAATAAATGTCATGACTAAAGATACAATGAAACAGTTACAGCTCAAACATCTCAGCCCCACATTTACAGTTTTAGAAATGGCTGAAATATGACCATTTCAAATGGTATTGAGCTGAAACAAATTTCTTTATATCCTCCTGCAAAACCATCTAGAAAATTTTTAGGTCAGTTATGGTTTTCTGACTCAGATGAGGAACCGGAAGAGGTCATCTCTACACTAGCTACCTTAGTAGTAAGAGAACACACAAAAGACCTCAGTGACACAGAAAACTTAGAAAATGAAACAATCCTGATGAATGTTCTGCATGAACAAGGTTTAGAATAGGAAGCAACAAATATCCAACAAATGATAAGTAATGAGGAGAATCAAAAATTTGAAGATGAATCATCTGTGCTATCACAAGGAAACTCTGTTTCACTATCACATGGATGGCACCATCATCTGATTTTCCTTCTCACTATTCCATACAAGAAATGCTTCTCTCAAGCAGCAATGAAACAGAAACTACTTCGTTTCTCCAATCATAGCAATGTCCTCTTAATCCCTTAATCACCAAGTATGAAGGAGTGAATTCAGTCCTTCTAAATACAAAACAAATAGAAGTCCAGCCAGGCAAATTTCTGAATATCTACAGCCAGCTTACTAGGGAAGAGGAAGAAAAATTGATAGTTGTTTTGTAGAAGCATGTTCATGCTTTTGCTTGGAACTACAAAGATATGTCGAGAGTTCATCCTGATATATGTACCCATAAGATCTATACCGAAGAAGTCAAGCCAGTCAGACAATTTCAAAGAAGATTGAATCCTGCCTTAAGAGATATTGTGAAGGAAGAAATTGAAAAACTCCTGGAAGTAGGATTCATTTACCCAATTTCTGATAGTCAATGGGTTTCTCCATTGGTAATAGTTCCTAAGAAAAATGGAAAAATGAGAGTATGTGTAGATTACAGAGAATTGAATAAGGTGACATACAAAGACCATTTTCCATTACCTTTCATAGATCAAGTGTTAGATACTCTTGCTAGAAAAAGATACTTTTGTTTTCTTGTGGATTCAGTGGGTATAATAAAATTCAGATTGCACCTGAAGATCAAGAAAAGACAACTTTTACATGTCCATGGGGAACATTTGCCTATAGGGTTTTACCTTTTGGTTTGTGTAATGCCCCAGAAACTTTTCAGTGAGTAGTCCTAGCAATTTTTGCTGATCTGACCACCAAAAGTGTTGAAATTTACATGGATGATTTCACAAGATGTGGACAAACTTTTGATTTTACATTGGAAAATCTTGACAAAGTCTTAACTCACTGTGAAACATACCACTTATCCTTAAATCTAGATAAATGCTTCATGATGATGAAGGAAGGGATAGTTCTTGGTCATCACATCTCTCCTGAAGGGATCCAAGTTGATCCAAAGAAAGTTGAAATTATCAAGAACCTCCTTCCTCCTAAAACTCAGACTAATGTCAGAAGTTTCCTAGGACACATTGGTTTTTATCGCAGGTTTATTCCCAACTTTAGTACAATAGCCAGTCCACTGTTTGCCTTATTGACTAAAGATTCTAAATTCTCCTGGACTGCAAAGTTTCAGGAAGCATTTGAAGCTCTGAAAGAGAAATTGATAACTCCAACTGTGCTTAGAGGACCTAATTGGACATTACCATTTCACATTCAAACTGATGCCTCCAATATAGCAATTGGAGTAGCATTAGGACAAATTGATAATGGTCAAAATTATACCATCTACAACATTAGCAAAAACTTGATAGGAGCAAAGAAAAATTATACAAAAACTGAGAAAGAATTCCTAGCAGTGATTTATGCCATTAACAAATTTAGGCATTATATCACAGGTTATCAAATATTTATTCACACAGATCATACAACCATTAAGTATTTGATGAATAAACCTATGGTAAGTGCAAGAATTATTCGTTGGTTGCTGTTGCTACAAGAATTTGATATCACCATAATCAACAAACCAGGAAAAGCTAATGTTGTTGCAGATTTCTTGTCCAGGTTGCAGAACACAGATGAAGGGGAATTAGTTGATGACACTTTTCCTAATGAAAAACTATTTGCTATATCAGTTCAATCACCTTGGTTTGCAGATATAGCCAATTATTTGGTCACAGGGAAAGTTCCTTCACATTTCACCTCAAAACAGAAAAAATAATTGATCAAACAGAGTTCTTCTTTTGAATGGATTAAGGGTATGCTTTTCAAGTGCGATCCTGACCATGTGTTACGTAGGTGCATCCGAAAGGATGAAGTATATGATATCCTTAGAGCTTGTCATGATGAACCCTCAGGTGGACACTATTTTGTAAAAAGCATAGTTAGAAAAATCTTGGGGATAGGATATTATTGGCCATCTCTTCACAAGGATGTGAAAAAGTACATCAGGCATTGTGATGCATGCCAAAGAATGGGGAAACCCACTCATACAAATGAGATGCCACTACAGCCTCAAATGGTTTTAGAACCATTTGAGAAGTGGGGGCTTGATTTTTTAGGACCTATTGATCCATATTCTCAAGGAAAGGTGCATATTCTGGTATGCACTGATTACCTGACAAAGTGGGTAGAGGTGCGTGCTTTCAAACATGCTCATGAAGAAAAGGTCGCTGATTTCTTGTACACTCATATTTTTTAGATATTTGGAGCTCCACGGTCTATCACCACAGACCAAGGACCCCAATTTGCATCCAAAGTCATAAAAGTATTTACAGAATTATATGAAATCAAACATAGGAAATCATCACCCTACCACCCACAAGCAAATAGCCAGGTTGAAGTAACAAACAGGGAACTAGAACGCATCTTGACAAAAATAGTAGCTTTTCATAGGAAAAATTGGCTAGACAAATTACTTGAAGCAGTTTGGGCCTATAATACCACTTGGAAGTCCACTACTGGATTCACACCTTATGAACTAGTCTTTGGTAAAAAGCCTCTTTTACCTATTGAATTTGAGTTACTAACATTGCGCACAGCACTGGAAATTTGAATTGACTTGTCACAGGCACAAACAGACAAGATTCTGTAGCTAAATGCATTGGATGAACTTATATTGGATGCTCTGCACCAAACTGAGGTAATTCAGGAGCAGAGGAAGCTATGGCATGACAGTAACATTCAACAAAGGAAACTTCAACAAGGAGATTGGGCTTTACTATTCGATTCTCAATATGAAGACTTCCCTGGAAAACTAAAAACTAGATGGTTGGGACCTTACTGGATTGAAGAGGTATTCAACAATGGAGCAGCTCGTTTATCCCCCATTGATGGGTCACGAAGAAAGTTGGTAGTGAATGGACATCGCCTCAGGGTATACCATACACCTCTGACTAAAGAAGAGTTCTTGCAGCAACTTGACAGTTTGGATACACAGCAGGTGGAAGAGATTCCTTCTTCCACTTCAAAACAATCAATATGATCAGTGGATTTCAAGAAAACAGAAAATACAAAAAAAAAAAATCAAAAAAATAGAAAACAAAAAGATGAATAAATTCTGAGTATGAATTCCTTCATGGGCATGGTTTCAGGGGAAATCATGAAATTCCTTCATGGGCATAGTCAGGATCAAGAAAAAAAAAAAATGGGAAAATCAAGAAAAAAAAAAAGAGAAAAATGAATAACTCAACAGTGAAAACCTTTTTAAGGCACTACTGGGTTGGTATGCATGAAAACCAATTTTCTGGCATGCATAACCTTGAGAAATTTTTGAACCATCATTGTACAAATTCACCTAGTGCACTTGTTTTGAAATGTTGCAGAATATCTCTGCAGAATATCAACAAAAGCAGTCATTCTTCAAAACTGGCATTAACTATTTTTATCAGGTATATATTTCTTATATTTCTTTATTTTAAAATGATTGGTATATAGTATGTGACAATTAACCATTAGCATAAAAGGTATTCATAAGAGTTGGCATACTTAAAAACATGTTTTAAGAATGACAATATTGATTTCTACCTAATCTTTAGAACAAGAATGCCAAAAATAGTGCCTGTTGTATTATCTTCGAATGAAATTATCTTCAGAATGACAGAAAAATGAATGTTGCATCTTGTCTTTAGAAATAAAAATTGTCTTCGGAATGACAATTTGTCTTCAGAATGAAACTTGGTCTTCAGAATGACGACTTGCTGCATCATCTTCGGAATGAAGATATGTCTTCGGAATGAAGATCTATCTTCGAAATGAGGGTATGTCTTCGGAATGACGATTTACTTTCATAATACAGCCTGATCTTCGGAATGAGGATTAATATTTGAAATGAGGATTGATCTTCGGAATGAAAATTCTGCAAAGAGGATTTGTCTTTGGAATGAAGACCTGTCTTCGAAATGAGGTCATAATATTCGGAATGAGGATTTGTCTTCGGAATGAAGACTTGTCTTTGAAATGAAGTCATAATATTCGAAATGAAATTTTATTTGCATTTTTAGAAAGAACATTTCCACATGGCGTCCAAGAAAACAAGGTACGACAAAATTAAGATTTTTTCTTAGTTGCATGCGAGGAAGGGACACGTGTCAATCAACACATGGTCTATTTTTGCACTCATTGGAAATACGAAGAATCTGCAACCATATGCCACCAATTTTTAATGTCAATTAACATGCACGTGAGAATCTACAAAACTGATGAGGTGGATCTGACGGCAAGGACATCCATGCAATTATCAACGAACAGGTGTACAGTGCAGAAGTAGATATGTGTGCCATCTTTCTTTCTGAAGACGTGTTGTGAGGTACAATGCACAGAATATGGCTCATTCCGAAGAAGAAGATGCAAAATAGGGCAACAAGGGTTCTAACTCAAAACTCTACAAATTTGCAACAGGAAACAGCCAAAAATCCTGCAGTAGAACAGCAGCCGCAGTGTACAAATTTTAAACAGAGAAAAATGGGGCGAAAAATCAGAACAGAGCCTGTAGATACCAATTTCCTCCGAGAAAATCCGGCAGTTGTGCAGATTTTTGAAGACGAAGGGTTTATGACGTTTCTAGACAAATTCAATGGGTCTTCTAAAGATTTAGCTGGCATGTTTGCCCATACATTCAGAAACAACAAAGCACATGTCAATGGCATGTCTATTGAGGTAAGCCCTAAAATTTTAAGTCAGATTATAGAGCTGCCATTAGAGGGAATTTCAATTACTAGATCTGGCAAGAACACATTAGCAAATGTAGTTAATCAGTTTGTAGAAGAAAATGATAGGGAACCTGAATACTTAACCCATAACAACACATGCAAAGGGTTAAAAAGGGCCACCCTGCAAGAACCCTGGGATGAAGTAGCCACCTGGGTGATTAAGTTTTTGACCTATGAATGGCAGTATGTGTCGTTATCAGGGCATCATCTATGAATTTTAAACCATATCAGACATGGTAGACAACAACCAAAAGTTAGGGTTAATCTTCCCCTGTATTTGTATCAAGAATTAAAGAATATGGCAAAAAGATATCAGGAGGGTAAAGGGATCCTTCGCCATCATGGCCTTATCAAATTAGTTTACCAACATCATTTTAGAGGAAACCCTAGGAGTTTTGATAGGTTTTACTCTAACCTAAATGATGTCATTTTTGGGGATGAAAGTGAAGAAGAAGAGGAGCCAAGTACTGCTGATGTTGCTGCAGAAGAGGAAACAACTGCTGCAAAAAATATTGCAGAAGCTGCTGTAGAAAATGTTGCAGAGGATGCTATAGAAGAGGCTGTAGAAGATGCCCCTGAAGCAGTTACAGAACTACACCCCACAGCAGCAGCAGAAAACCTTGCTCCTGAGCCTTCAACTTCACAGGCTAAGAGACAAAGGAAAAGAGGATCTGGAACTAGCAGCAGAGCAGAAAAACAAAAGAAAGTTTGGTTTGCTGAAGCTGCAACTGACTTGTCAGAACAGAGAAGTGAAACAAGGGAAATAGAGGCATCAAAGACTGACCCCATGACCCCTGCTGTCACCAAAAAATAAAGCAAAAAGAAGAAGTTTGCATCTGGAACTAGGAGGTCTACAAGAATCCATTTGAAAGAAACTGTAGAATAGGTCATGGAGGAAGAAGATAGACCAAGTAGCCTAGATGTCACAGAAATACAACCAGCATCTGATAACTTTCTAGAATTCCCTGAACAGATGGCTGAGGTAGAAACTGAGCAAGTTGGTTTGGAGGAGGCTACAATTCAATAGGCTATAGATATGGTAGATATCCTTATAGACAGTTTCACAGAGCCTCCTGAATAAGAACAAACTGTTGCAGCAGAAGAAGATTTGGTTGAACAGCCAACTGAACTGATTTGTCTGCATCAACTTCTGAAGCAGAAATAGAAGAGGAAGACATCACTGAGTAGCTAAGGGCAGCAAGAAGTGTTGTCAAAACACAGACCAAATTGATCACAAAGAAAGAAAGCATCATTGAGATGCAAGCAAGAAAAATTGTAGAACTTCAGCAGGAAGTGGCAGAACTGAAAAAGTTGTCACAATCTAAAAAATAGCCAGCTATATCCCATGATGAAGACAGTTTGGCTCAATTGCTTCTAGGTTTATCAAGAGCAGATGACTCTATTGAGGTAGATATAGAAGTTCATCCTGAAACAGTACTCCTTCATTCTGAAGAAGTGCCTGCTCATTCTAAAGTAGTGCCTTCTTGTTCTAAATATGCTTCAGAAATGGTGAGAAATATCGCAGAGGATGTTGAAAATGAGCCACCAACACAGGAATAGTCCCAATAGCAATAAAATGCTCAAGTAAGTACTCCAACTGAGGTCCCTGCATTTCAACTTGTTACACTTCTAGTAGAAACAACAGATAAGGGGGTACAAGTAGAAATACTATCTGATGACAACCCCATAGAAATAGAAAATAAGGGGGTGCAAGTAGAGATATTGACAGATGAACAGCCAATGGAAGTGGTAGAAAAAGGATTTTAGACAAATCTGGTGCCTAGGATTCCCCCTGTAGTAAGACCACCTAATACTGTGTCCCTAGATCAGTACAATGCAGACATAGCTAGTCGGATGATTAGATATGAACAGCTTGCCAGTAAAACTAAAAAATTCAAACTGGAGGCAAAATAGCTAGAAGCCAAGGACACAGAAATTCAGGCATTGAAAGAAAAGGTATCTGACTTGTGCCAAATTGCTGAGTTTTTAGTCCAATTTAGACAACCAGCCAGATTTTACAGCCTTATTTTGAAGGAGAAATACCTTAGATGGCAGGTCATGAGGATTACTTCAAACCTTCCATACAAATTGGACACTATTGAAGATTTTTTGGAGGCATATTTTGACAGTCCTTTTGAGCAAAAAAATCTCCTATGTGAACTGTTTTTGCATAGTTTCTTCATACCAGAGGAAGTTGACTCTCATCCTCAAATCTACATTGGAGATGTTCAGTTGAGAGCATTTATGTCTACCTTGCAAAATCAGCTTTATTGGGATCATGAGAAAAGGCAGAATAAAGTGGTTGAAACAAGGGCTGAGTTGTTAGTCAGAGCAATCCAGCCAAATCACTTAAATATCACTCAGCAGCACTTCTCAATGATGAACATGGATGATATCAAGAGAATGTACTTGAACAATTTGAGGGACTGTGTGACCAGATTTAACAATTTTTGTGATCACAATTTCTTTCCAGCATTGTCAGTATGCAGAGACAGATGGAATGAACTTTCCATGTCTTTAAGGAAAAGAGAACCTATCTCCCCCATCAATCTAGAGTGGTCCAGAAGAAGAGCAGAAGGTGTAGTCCAACTGATCCAGATCATGCAGCATAACTGGATAGGTCTCAGGTTCAGGCCTCCAACCATCATTACTCCAGTTCCATTTTACTTTGAGAAAAATGAATAGCCTGATGAACAATTTGAAGATTGGCTCAGAAAAATTCAGGAAAATAGGGGATATTACATAGGCAAGAAGTTATTCTATAGGTCATGGAATCTAAACATGGACATATGTGATTCCATAGCCCAACAAAATGCATGAGGGCATGCATCAATATAAGTTGGGGGGAAAATGATGAGGCCTGGAAATGCCTCAATTATAACATGTTTTGTACACTAAAAATGCCTATAAACTCTTATGTTTTATCTGATATGTTAGTTAAGTTGATTTAATATGTCTGTATATTAACCATTTTGCATGATCAATGTATTTGAAATATTATATGTTGATTTTACAGACTTTTTGCATAGTTTTGTGCTCTTTTTGTTATGATTTGCTACAATGGGATATTCTTAGAATAATAGCAGCATTTCACTAATCATATTATGATTTGTTTCAAGCATTTACTTCACCTAAATCTGGCAACAGTGCAAGCAAACTGTTGATGTGCAGCAAAAACTGGTCTTTCCCATATAAATTCTAGCTAGCTGTCCATAAATAGCAAGGCATGGAATTCACATGAGGAAAGGGATGAAGACCATTAGAATTTGATCTTAGGAGATAACCCACCTGAGAGATGCAGAAGAAACCAATGGAAAGCATACATTTGTTCATTCTGAAGCATCTTCGGAATGAAGAAAACATAGCATCTTCGAAATGAGCGGATCTTCAGAATGAAGAAAATAGCATCTTCAAAATGAGCGGATCTTTAGAATGAAGCATGCAGTATCTTTGGAATGAGTGATCTTCGGAATGAGAATGCAGTATCTTCGAAATGAGCGATCTTCGGAATGAAAACTGCACTATCTTCGGAATGAAGCCACTTATCTTTGGAATGAAGAACAGAATGTGTTTTTGACATTTTTGACCGATTTCTGAAGGCGGAAAAAGGGAAATAAAGGTTGGAAAAATTAAAGAGAAATATACTCCATCTATCTTTGCCGTCATTGCCGACCAAATCCATCATTAAGGGAAAGATCAGGTTTTAGTCCTCTTCTAGGATAAAACCAGAATTTGTTGCAGCATTTTAGGATTAGATCTTTTGAGATATTCTTTGTTTGTAATCAGATCATAGGATAGCTATAAATATTGCTCCCATTCAGTTTGAGCTAGAAAAATGGAGGTATAGAAATAGTAGATAGATATAAAATAGAGTAAGGAAGCTAAATACAGAGTATAACTAGGAATTGACTGTTACAGTCCTGTAACAGTTTTTCAACAGAATTCTTGTAATCATGTCTTTTGATCAATAAAGTGCACCAGTTCTATTTCAAATTACTTGTAAATGAGTGTGATTAAGATTTAGAAAGAGAGATAGACTTACACCTTCTTCTGGACAAAGAGGCTGGCCACTTCCAGACCTAGGAGGAGGACTAACAGAACATGTTTTTATTTTGATTTTGCTGCAGCAGAATGAGTTGCAGAACTTGTTATGTAAATTGCTTGTGAATAGTTGACAATATTTGCAGTATTAGTTTATTTATGCTAAGATAAATCTTGTGCTTAATGTTTTAGTTGCAATCTTACTTTCAGCCAAGCTTTCACTTTATTTTCAGACTGTTATTTTCAGCATTTACTGTTTTTCAGCAATTTCCTACATTTTTATGTTTTGCTGTCAAAATCTGAACAGAGGATTGACAACCTTCTGTTACAAAATTTTGATAGTTTTTATTTCCACATTAGATCTAGACTTTCATTACTGCAAAAGTAATTAGATTTCCTTTCTGCAATTAGAATCAGACTTTCAATTCTCAGAATCGTTAATTCCGCAATATAATTAGGTCTTATTCTGCAATTGTAATTAGGACTTCATTTCTACAGTTAGTGATTAGTTTCCAATTCTGCAACTTATATTAAGATTTAATTCATGCAATTTAGAGATATGAATATTCCAAAACCCCCCACCAAACTGATTCCACCAATAAGACTTGTTGCCCTAGATTGACCTAAGTTATAGTTGTTTCACTTCTCCCGCAGATAGCCTTGTACACTGCCCTATATTGACAGATTCATTGAGAATTAATGATGGTATAATGACTACGCATCAGGGGATAGAAATCATACCTTCACCTATAGATGTAGGGTATTCTAGAGCCACCTCTGTACTTTGTTGTACTAATTCTTCTGCAACTATGATAGGGTTTTTCTCAATAGTTTTCTCCTTATCCATATTCTATTTTTACTGATCTCCTTATGATTTCCCTCCAATGCTTTTCTGGATTTTCTTTTTAAAAATTGTAAATAAACTAATTTCTCATTCTCTATATCTTTCCAAGACAACCCTTCTTGCACTAATTCTTCCTACAATGTTTCTCCAAAAATAGGATTCAATTCCACTATAGCTATAGTGGTGAAACTCACCAATGTGAACATAAATTTTTCATCCTTCTCATTTCAATATATTTTTGTATCAGTGGAATCTCCACCCAGGCCACATTCCACTCAAAAGGAGCATTTTATTTATTATTCTTGCCCTATTCAAAATTATGCCTTGAGGATTTCTCAAATTTATAGGTCTTCTCTCCATTCAGGGCAATGTTCCTCTTATGGAATTTATCACCCAGGTCATATCTCCACCTCTAGGGAATGTAGAACAAGCCCAACCTATCTAGATTTTAGGTGATTTGTTCACCCTGACCCTTATTGGTAATAGTTATATCATAGACACTTTGATAGATCAACAAACATTTTATCTTCCTTCCAGAGCCATAATTCATATTGATAAAATCTACTTACCTCAAATATTCTAGGGCTAATAATTGTTCTATAATAAAATAATGAAGTAGGAAAGGCTTACCAGTGAAGTTGTATAGTCTAACGATTGTGCCTTCTGTAAGTATGTACTAATATTCTTCTTTGAAATACTCTGTTCTTAACAATTTTTTAGCCAATGGTGGTAACCTAGGGTATTTCCCATACATTATATTTAGTGTTAGCCCTAAAAATTCTAGATTAAATCTATAAATAGACTCAGTGCTCCTCAAATGAGTAGTCCAATAGTATACGGGGATAGGGTCTCCTTGGTCATTCTTTTCCTTTAATGGAATCTAGGATATCATTTTCCTTACAGCAAAAAAGAAAATCCAAAAAAAATTGAGGAAAGCTAGAAAGAGGGTGTATTAGAATCTCTTTTCATTATCACTAATTGCTCATGTATTCTTTTAGCTAGGAAAGTCATCCAATCAAAGTAAATGACCTTAATACCATTCTTATCTGCATCTAGCTCATACATTTTCTCATTAGAAATACAATATGTAGTGTCTATTTTCCAATCTCTCATGATTTGGTCAGAATCCAAACCTTCCAAACAAGATAGCATGGAGTAGAGCTCTGGGTGGATAAACTTCTCAATGGGAATTGGGGTTTTGGGCAATCCTCTCTTGGATTTAATGGTTTTGAATTGATTATAAACCCATTTTCTAAAAGGTTCACCCTCATGAGCATGCTTTTGCAAATATTAATACCTAAATTTATTGGATGTTTTGAAATATTTTGGCCTTATGGGTGGTTATAATCCTAGGGCAAAAATGTTGTGATAGGCCTTGGAAATTATACTAAATAAGATTTTGCCACTAGCAGTCTTTATCGCTTTTTCCCTCAGGTCATAAAATTTTTCAATGGTCGTTATCAACTCTGGACAAGGATGAACTGCATCACAATTATAAAAATATAGAAAGGAGTGAATAACACAAGTACCTTGGACTGACAAGGTTACACATTTCTTGTATCTATTGTTGATGCTTATTTTGATATTCCTCTATGAGGACCAGTTCGATGTTGGCCATGAATTCTACTTTGTCAATGTAAGTGCCTAGCTCTTCATTTGTTGAGTGTTATGTTTCTTGAGTGTTTTCAGAGGTCATTTTTACAAGAAATATTTAGAATATTTATTTCTCTAGCACTTGAAAATAGTTGCTTTTCTATCCTTTGGTTCTTTCTACTTGGTAGGTATTTATTTTTTATAATTGAATGAGCTTTATGCTTTAGCACTTTTAAATGCTACTAAATCTACACCTTTCACCATTAATGCAGTTGTTGCAAAAAATATTAGTTTACATGCTTTTCAAATTAAACCTCTACATAATGGTATCTAGGATATGTTACATCGCTCACTGATAGGCTAAAGCATGCAATACTTATTTACACTTGCAAAATCACTCGTCATATTTTTTTCCTTTGTAACAGTGTAGGAAACTCACCAGAAAATTCGTGAGTATTTTCCTTCTTTGGAAGCAGCATGGCGCGAGATTCACTTTATGCTAAAAAATAGTCATGAAACCTGGTGGATTGGAACTCTTGCCATGATCTGGTGTTGCTTGGTCTCCTTAATAGTAGTGAGGCACATGTGTAGCATTCCACTACTTTATTAGTTCATTTAAGAGTGGATTGGAAACCTGCTTCTTCTCGCTAACACTTAGATTTTTTTGTAACTCATCACTTTGATTTTTATTGAAGCAATAACCTTTTCTCTCTCTTTTTTTATAAAATTTTATCAACAAATGAAAACTTGACATAAAATAAAAAATAATATGATACAAAGTATATACATATGTTAAAATGATCTTAGCTTAATCAAAATAGAGTTTAAGGTGAAAACCATTGACCATAATCGATTGTATGTTTCCCTCAAGATATTCAAGCTGGAAAAAAATGGTCTCCTTAATTTTTGCTATCTTGAAAGGGCCATCCTAGAAGGAGTTAAACTTCTGATGGTGTCCTGGTTTAGCTCTTTCAACATTCCACCTTAGTACAAAATCTCCAACTTAGAACTTTCTAAACCTTACCTTCTTGTCAAAACATGCTTTTTGAAAATATTCATATGCCTAAGTTCTTTTCTCCTCTATATGCATCAAGTGCATCAACCTTGTTTCTAATAGATTTTACTCAGATTCATCTTCTGTGTTTATAAGTTTGAGTGTCAGAATCTCAAAATGAATAGGTAATACTGGCTCCTTGCCATATACTAAGGTATAAGGGGAGGTATTTATGGACTTTTTGATAGTGATTTTGTCTACTCATAGACCTTGTTCTAGCAATAAGTGTCAACTTATCTTGTTACCCTCCAATGATCTCATAATTCCTAGTAGATTCTTGTTAGTTGATTTTGCTAGTCCATTTCCTTATGGGTAGTAGTTTGAAGTATTATTTATGGTAATGCAATACTTACTGGTAAACTCAATATATTTAGCCCCTATGAATGTTGGTCCATTGTCACTCACTAAATATTCTGGAACACCAAACCTTGTAATCAAGCTTTCTATGAAACCTATCATCGCCTATTTGTCTGATTTATTTATAGGAATAGCTTCTCCCCATATGGTGAGGTAGTCCATAGTAGTTAGAATATACTTGTGGTTGGCTAAGAAATTTGGATTGATAAAACCTATGAAATCCAACCCCCATTGTTGAAAGGGTTCTTCCACTTGAATTGGATTAAGGAGAACTGATGCATTCCTTGTCCTTCCCACATACCGTTGGCATTGATCACAATATCTAGTGACCTTTAATGTATCAAAAAATATGGTAGTATAGTAATAGCCTACCCTAATAATCTTAAAATTCATTACTCTTCTTGATAAGTGTCCTCCAGATAGTCCTCCATGGAAATCCTCTATGACCTTTTTTTGTTGATCATATTTTAAGCATCTTAGGAGTACTCCATCAAGGTTTCTTTTATACAAAACTTATGACAATAGAACATAATTCAAAGCCTAAATTCTATACCTTATTCTCTATTAAGGATTGATATTAGTAGGGCATAACCCACTCTAAAATTACTTAGTCATCTGATATACCCAATCTGATTTACTTGGTTGTAGCTCTTCAGTCTGATCATCTATAGTTGACTGACAAGCTATCACTTCTACTGAAACTACTACTTCTGTCAAGACTTGGCATAGGGCTCTACCTCTGACTATCTTGGTAGGATGGATTTATACATAATATTCTTGGATCCTAGTAATCCAACCAGCTCTCTTATCTCCTAGTTCACCTTGCAAAATAAAACTTCTCACATTTGGGTGAACCACATAAACTAGGGTTTTTCTTTGGACCAAGTATTGCCTAAATTGTTTCAAGGATTTCATTACATAAAATACTTGTTTCTCAATGAAATTATACTTAACCTAATATTCATGAAGATTTTAGCTCCAAAATAATATGGGGTGCTCTTATCCTTCATCATTCTTCTGGGTGAGCACTGATGCATAACTTTCCTTGGCTCCATAAGCATAAAGAATAATGTATTTGCTAAAGTTTGGATTGATTAGCACTGGGGCTATATCAATGGATTGCTTTATGATTTCAAAGGTTTGATTTCTAACCTCATTCCATTTGAAATATACATTATTTTTTAGTAGTTCAAATATAGGCCTCACCTTTTGAGCAAAGTCATAGATGAATTTCTTGATAAATTTCATCTGACAAAAGAAATATTGCACAACTTTCTTGTTTATAGGTAGTGGAAGAGCAATAATGGATTTGATTCTATATGTATCAATGGCCATAACTTCTTTTGAGACCACATGACCTACCAATTTCCCTCATGAACTAAAAAAATGACTTCTTAAGATTGAGGGAGATGCTAAATTATTTGCACTTCTAGAAGACTTGTTCTAGGTGTGCCAAGTGGTCTTGCTTGTTTTGAGAGAACACAGTCATGTCATCTAATTATATTAGACTTACCTTGTTTATTAGCTCCCTAAAAGTGTAGTCCATTGCTCTTTGTAATGTGGATCCTGTATTAGATAGCACAAAAGACATTATTTGATAGGCAAATGTGCCCTATTTGTTGGTGAATGTTGTTTTAAACTGATATTCATCCTTTACCTAAATTTTATTATATCTAGATAAGTCATATAATAGTGATAACATTTATATCCCTTCCACAATATGCAATATTTGATCCATATGTGGTAGAGGTTAGTGATCCTTTAGTGAAACTTGATTGAGGTTTCTAAAATCTACACATAAGCAGATATCACCATTACTTTTCCTCACAAGTACCAATTTTGCTACCCAGGTTGAATTTTTGATTGGATAAGTGATATTAGCCTTTAGACACTTCAATACTTCTTCTCCAATTATGGCTTTGATCCTAGGATTCACAAGCCTTTTTTTTTACCTGAATGGTTTTGCATTAGGCTCTAGCTCAATTCTGTGTTGGATGACCTTCTTGTCATATACTTTAAGGTCCTCATATGATCAAGCTACAATGTATTGGTACTTTAGGCATAAAGCTTTGATATCCTCCTCTTCTTCTAGAGAATATTGGAATCCAACTTTGAGCTTTTTTTCTCTTTCAATTTCAATTTTATTATATATTTTCCCATTGATTTCTATGGATATGATATTTTTTTTATCTTCATTGTCAAAAAATATCTCTAGAGTAACCAACCCTCAAGGCATGTGATTGTTCTTGAGTCTAATGATATCCTATTGATCAATTTCCTCTAGATTTTCCTCTTGAGCAGTGGACAGATAGGCTTCTCTTACCAAAAAATCAATGATTTTTTTTATCACTTTCAAAGAACTGCTAGAAAATTTGCTTGTCTTTCACTATAGGCCTGAAAATCATTTTGATCCCTTTGTCCTTCTTAACTCCTATGTCTACAGAAGGGTTGAAATTATCTCCCCTTACTTTTTTTTGATCGGTTAAAGAAATTAGCAATTATCAAACGGGTTTTGATAGGGTCCCAAAACTTGAATACAAAATGGCATCAAATGCCAAAAGGGAAAAAGAGCAACAAAAAAGAAAATTAGCTCCCTTTACTGCTAAGTAATCCACCAAGGTATTCATTCCTTTGGAAAAAAATTAATGTTTAGGGTATCAAAGAATTCCTTTAAATCCCATACCCTATTTCTATATGATTTCAGGTAATGGTGCTTATTGTTGCACATTTTCCTTATCTAATTTACAATTGTATCGCCCAAATTTTTTGCACCCTTACCTTCAAGCTAAAGGATCCGTACCTAAAATGGGGGTGAGAAAAGGATGGAACAATACCTCGGACGGAGAGGCCTTTTGAAGGTTGTGCCTCTCGGGGGAGGGGTATAAAGGTGAATTTTTTATGGATGGTGGGGTTCACCAGGAAACTTTGAGTGGCATTTTCCACGCCTAGGTTGAGAATGGGTTTGATTTGTTCGTTTTATGTTCAATCATTTAGATTCCTAGGTTGGCCAAAATGAAGCTAAGTTATTCTATATGAATATTTTTATTTATATGAAGACAACAGACATAAATTAATCCTAATGCAATTGAATAAATAGAATATATAAAATGGAGAAGATTACACATGATTTTTGATGTCTGATGAATATTTTGAAGCTTGTAGGAGTCCAAATCATCTCGGATATGACAAGATCATCTGTAATTGTATAGAACCATCCCAAATCATAGAATATCATCTAAGATCACCCAAGATCATCAGCGACCTGACGAATTCATCAAGAAAATTCGTCAAAAACCTACAATCAAGAAAACAGACACCAAAAACCAAAAATACAATTGCAAGAATGATGCAAAATGATAGAAATAAGAGTATAGATGTTTGAATGATAAATCCATATATAAAATTAAATGAGATGCACTATTTTGGAAACTTATTTTGAATTTTATCATGCAATTATGCTAAATGAGGTGAACTCCAAGATGCAAAACAAAATTAAATTAATCTAATGCACCAATAAATAAGGAAAATGAGATAGAGAATGCAAACTCAAGGCTCTGATTGCCCCCAAGCTGAATTGTAGACTAGATCATCTGTAATCATACAATATCATCTCTGATCTTGATAGCATCATTTAAAATTATAGTTGAATCACCTACGACGATCCGAGCTAAGCTTCGGTTGAAACCCAATGAAATCCTACAACAAAACTTGAAAACACAAGTGCAAATGATGGAAGATCATAGCAAAAGCTAAAATTATAGGGAAATAATCAGCCAGGTAGCCAGGTAGGGAGTCAGGGGGATAAACTAGGAAAATCCTAGTTTATATAATATTAGGGGGAGGTTAGGAGGTTGGGGATCATCCCAATCTAGGAGATCCTCAACGTGGGAATCTCCAACCGCGCAGACACACTTCTACCCAAGTTGGAGAGGTTTTTGGAACATAAGCTAATTGCAAAATTTTAGTTTTGGGATGAAATCGTCTGGACGTTATGTTCCAAAATAATTCATCTGATTTGGGATGATATCGTCAGATCGACGATGATATCGTCCAATGGTCACAACAACTTCTAAAATTTGTGCGAAAAATGAGGTGAGTGGTTAATGGGCAATTTTGGGGTTAAAATTAAAATTTCTACTTTTTACTAATGGTTTAACTACACAAATTTTAGGGTGCTACATTTTACCCCCTCTTTAGCGAATTTTCCAAAAAAAATGCATTAAAGACAAGTTTTTCATGCTTTACGAGAAAGCAAAAATTTATTCCATTTTTTAGAAGATGATTCTAGGTCGAATTGTATGACTGTTTGCTATGGTACCCCCTCCGAGTTTTTACCCAAATCAAACGTTTGAGGTAAAAGCACGAAAAAGAAAAAATTAAAAAAATGTCATTTTAAATAAAAATAAGAAAAATAGGGTAAAACCCTAATTCATTTTTACTGTTCACTTTCGTTGTTTCAGAGCTTTACAGGCGAAATGGTGGAAATGGTGCATGGATCGACAGAGGTCCGGTGCGGGTTGCGGGTAAGGATCTAAACCTAGTTTACTATGTTTTTAACTTGATTTACTTGATTTTTGACTTGAATTTTAAGTGTAATTGGGCGTCGCGGCCGTTTTTAGGTCGTCGATGAAATCGTCTCTATATTACCGATTTCGTCTAGGGATGAAATCGAAGAAATAGAGGCGATCCCATCCAATAAGGGGTGATCCCCAAATTGAATAACAAAGATGATTTCGTCCTACTAAGGATTATTTTATCTAAATTTGGTACAATATTGTCCAATAATAGGCAATATCAACTTTTATGGGATGATTTGATTTTAATTGATTTTTTTTTTTAATCTTTTTTATGATTATGTACAAATGATTTTTATTGTTTTATTGCTTATTTTGCAAAGGGGATTGCTAAAAAGTTGAGAGTGGAAATACAGAGGTCTAAGAGATAATTTAGTCATGCTCAATCAGGCTGAGTGAGATAGATTGGCAGAGGTAGGATTGCAGCATGTGGTAGAGATGCCACAAATTCCTACAAACATGGGGCTACTGATAGCCCTAGCAGAGAGATAGTATCCGGAGTCGTCCTACTTCCATGGACGTATGGAGAGGATGTATGGAGGATCTTGAGGATCCTTATACATGGTTGATTCATGACCCCTTCAACCAATCAGGGCCACGCTATGATGAGATTGTGCGAGGACCCGAGCTTCATCCTAGAGAAGGGTAGAGTGAACATCGAGGCTTTGAGGCGGATGCCTAGGGCATCTCGATTGACCCAATATTTGGCAAGGGTGGTGGGTGGCCTTCTTCTATGCCACCATAGTAGATGTAGATTACTATGGCTACTTTCATATGTGGTCTGTGACATGAGAGACCACAGATATAGGTTTGCTTGGGTCAACTTTGTACTGTGCCGCTTGTATATGATCCTTTATAGGGTCGTATACAAGGGGGGTCAATTTTTGGTATTGACATTGCTTCTACAAGTTTGCTGGTAGGAGCACATTGCAATGCAAATGCCGGTAGGACTTCCATTGATAGGAGTTGATCGAGAGAGACCTCGGGTTTTCTATTGGTGGCTCTAGAGAGGGTCACAACAATGGATAGATCTATCAATGTCTCGGAGGTTTTTGGATGACCTCACCCCAGATTGGATCACTTAAAGACCATGGAGAGAGCATTCAGGGTGGGTAGAGGATAGACAAGAGTTGGCTCACATCAGGTGAGTCATATGGTTGAGGACAGAGTGGGGAGAGGTAGAGCTCAATCGCTACAATTGAGTTTTGAGGCAGTTCGGTCTACAGCAGGGGATACCTACTCTTAGGGATTATGAGTACTCCTAAACTATGTGGGATAGTATCACATTGAGCAGGGCTCTAGACATGTAGTGGTTTTAGAGTCAAGATGCTTATGATGCCCCCATTTAGCCAGTGGATGGGGATTATGCAGGGATACCAGATGAATATGATGCTTGGTATGCAGGCATCCACCCTCCTCGAATGATGAGGGAACAGGGTCTGGTTCATGTTGTAGTGCAACGGATGGAGAGGCGGTGCCAGGCTGCCATTGATATAGTGAGGGGTCACAAAGGAAGGGATCAATGACGACCTCCTTAGGAGATATTTTGAAGAGTACCATAGTCTTTAGAGAGATAGCAGTAGTTGAAGAGGAGGGAGGAGAGGAGAGAGGAGAGGAGATAGACTCCCTCCTTAGTAGAGGTATAGGCCACCATCGCCTGATAGGGGCAAGGGTGTCGAGGTGGGGGAGAGTAGCGATATGGCAGCTCTCCAGGTAGAGAATTCTCACCTATGAGCTCAAGTGTAGACTCTATAGGATGAGGCTACACGGCTCAGGGATCAGAGCAGAGGGGCAAGCATTCTAGAGCTAGCATGGTCAGTTTCTCAAACCATGTTCTATCATGGAGTGTACTACCAGCTGGTTCCAGAGGGCCAGAGGATATAGTTGTCATCCAACATTATAGAGCTGATCAGGATGGGATCATCAAGGACATCATCATGATAAACATCGAGGACCCATGATACAGTACGGGCTTCGATGGGACCACCTCATCCACATTAGGGTAGGAGAGGAGATGAGGATGAGAGCTCAAGGGCTTCTCGAGACTAGATGCACATTGTACATAGACTATTTTTGAGATGATTAAGTATGCCAGGGTATAGATTGTGGCATACCAATCCATTTTGATATGATGTATATACTTTCTTGATATATATATGATGTTCTTTTTGTGATATGACTTGTGCATATGTTTTATGATGCTTTAATATTTTAATTTTTGATTGACTATTCATGTAATTATGTCATTGAAAATATTATAATTTTATGTCATGCTATAAAATTAAATGAAATAATATGATGTAAACAAACTGGTTGTTGTGGTGTGTTTTGATGAAAATAAAGTGACTTCTAACAATAATTTCAAAGGACATTGTCATTGTTACATGACCATTTCATGGATTCGTTGCTCGTTAGGTCATGAAGCTAATCCCGATTATGAGAGAAATATTACTAAAAGTAAAATGGTTCTTAAGAGAATTTCTTAAGAATTTGTGTTGTGATGATGAAAAATTATGATAGTGATGATTTGTTTTTAGATTTCCATGAAAATATTATGCATGAAATATTAAAAATATGATTTTTTCTAGGTATAAAATTCCTAAGTATGATAGAAATTTGAACAATTCCCTAGGAATTATACCATCATCGCAAAAAAATGAATTTTGACATAATGAAATGAAATAGGAAAGTTTTCATTCTTTTTAAAGAACAATTGTGTAACATAATGATGTAAGCCATATGCTTTTATGGATTAAATAAATGGGAAATAAAATTAGAATGATGGTTTGTGCTAGGCATAGAATTTTAGGTATAGACTTATACCATCATCGCGAAATCCAAAGAAGAAATTGATATAAATAGTTTATTGCATAGTTGATTTTTGATTTTGAGATAAATAGAAAATATAAAAATGAGGACTTGCACTAGGAATAAAATTCCAATTTAGGTTTAGGAACTATACCATCATCACGAAAGTAAAAAATATATAAATGTGACATTATTGCTAGATTTTTGAACATGTTTTGCAAGAAAATTTTGGATTTTTGAAAAAAAAGTATTTAATTGATTTTATGCTACGTAGATATTCTCAAGTAAGAAAGTCAAATTATTATAGAATATTTGAATAAATATTTTAAATTATCTCAAAGACAAAATTTAGATTTATAAGGAACCCCGTGTGCATACGTGAGTTCATTTCCAATGTTGATCTATCATAATGATACAAAATCTCTCAAACACAAATGTGTGTGCAATTGTAATGTTCATTTATCGATTTTGAACAAGATAATTTGATACAAGTAATTTGAATTAACCAAATGAGTGTTCATTGACCATGATTTATATGCATGCAACCGTACCAGACTACTATGTAAGTCGGGTCATCAAGAGCTAGCTGATCCATAAGCGGACATAGGTTTGTACAAAAGAAGGTCGCTAATGTGACAGACATATCACCATGCTAGGAGTTACCCAATGTCAAGAAATTTGGGCACAAATCACCTGTTATGGGGTTTACCTCACAATTTTCGAATAATTGAGAATTCTAGGGATTCAAGCTTCACACTTCCTTCTTTCAAAGGGAGGGGAATTTATTGTTTTTTGCTTTTTCTTTTCTTTTCTTTTTGTATTTTTTTTTTGTATTTTTTTTGTTTTTTTCTTGACACTGAGATAATGTTGAAATATTGTTGAGATGGTACAAAATGATACTGAAATAATGCTTCTGAATAATTTCTCTTTTTCTCATGATTTTTCTTGATTTTCTTTTTCTTTTTATTTTTCTTCCTATACTAGGGATACTTGCTTGGATTGGCTATAGAGCAAGGGATTTTTATTATGGGTAGGGGTGAGCTTGTCCTTTTGTCAATTATCAAAGATTCTAGACCATGTGCATGATAGGATAGTAGGGGAAAATTTTTGCTCAAGAGACCACTTCTACTGTGTAGCATCATTTTGAATTTGCAATGAAATCATTTTAATGTGAAAAGGTGTACTTGGTTCAAGTAAATAACAAGATCAGTTCTCTATGCTCAAAACTTTATTTAATTCAACTATGGACTTCGATATAAGAGAGATTAATAATCATACCAAATAAGATCAAGATATTTATTCATGTGAGTGTGAAAGTGAGGGATTCCAGATAAATGCTAATTTATCCAAAATAACTGAAAATATAATTGCAATACTTCAAGAATTGACAGGTGTAAAATAGAAGATGTTTTTGAGGATTTTGATGATTTTGATTTTTTTATATTTTAATTTTAATTTATGAATTGAGAGAATACATAATATTACTATTTTTGAAATTTTTATATGAATTACTAATATGAGACAATATATATAATATATACAGTGACGAAATTACCATATTTATGCATAATAGCACTTAAGATGCATAATTTTCATAGGTTCTTTAAGATATTTACCATCTAAGGTAGCTAATATGTATGCTCCCAATCCAAATTTAGCAGTGATAATATATGGCCCAAGCCAGTTAGGCTCGAATTTACCTTTAAGGTCTTTAGTTGCATTAGTATATTTTTTATTTTATTTTAAGATGAGGTGGTCGATCTCAAATGATCGCATATAAACTTTCTTGAGATATGCTCGTTTGAGCTTGTTCTAGTAGGCACGAAGATGCTCCAAAGCATTGATGCACTTCTCATATAGGAGTTCTAGATAACTAAATCTACCAGCATGATATTCATCTCCTAATTTAGTATCTTGAAGTAGTAGAGCCAAAGAAGGAACTTCTAGTTCAAAGGGAAAAACAACTTCAACGCCATAAACCAAAACAAAAGGTGAAGTGCCCATGGGAGTACGAATGCTAGTTCGATAAGCCCACAAAGCAAGATATAATTGAATGTGCCAATCACGGCAAGATTTATTGACCAGTCTCTTGAGGATTTTAATTAATGTTTTATTATATGCTTCTGCTTGGCCATTACCCTGAGGATAATAGGGAGTGGACCAATGATGTTGAATTTTATATTTTTGACATAATTTATTTACATATTTTTTTTTAAACAAGTTCCATTATTCCAGATGAGATTTGCAGGAATTTTGAACCTACAAAAAATTTGATTAAGAATAAACTTGGAAACTTGCATTCTAGTGCAAGAAGCTAAGGGCATAGCTTCGACCCACTTCGTAAAATACTCGGTGGCGGTTATGATGAATTTGTGTCCATCATATGACACAAGATTGATTTTTCTAATGATGTCTAAGCCCCATTTTGAAAAGGGCCAAGGATATGAAATAGCCTGCATTTCTTATGTAGGTGCATGGATAAGGTCAGCATGTTTCTGGCACTTTTCACAATGGCGCATGTAATCATGTGCATCATTCTCCATGGTAGGCCAAAAATATCCTATCCTAAGGAGCTTCTTAGCAATGGCGCTACCACTAAAGTGTCCCCCACAAGATCCATCATGGGCTTCACTCAAAGCTGATCTAGACTCTTCTAGATTCAAACATATCAATAGGATACCTTCAAAAGATCTCCTATATAACATATTGCCAATTATTTCGAAGCGAATTGCTCGTCTACTTAATAACCGACCCTGGTTTCTATTAAAACCTTTAGGGAAGGTCCCATTTCGAAGAAAATTGAGGATGTCAATGTACCAAAGTTTAGGAATAGTTTCATTGATTAGAAACATGTCCAAAGGTTCCAAGCATGATTTAGTTGAAGCGGGTTCTTGGAGTCTATGAATAATTATGGTAGCATATTCGTCATCTAACTCCAAGGGTAAAATAGATGCAGCTACGGCCATAGCATCAGCCGCACGATTGCTAGTTCTAGGAATAGCTTCCAAGGTAACTTGATCAAATAAAGATATTAATTGTAATAAATATGCTTTATATGGACGCAATTTATCATCTCTAGTATGATAAAAATCATTAATTTTATTTATAACAAGTGGAGAATCACTAAAAACTAATATATTTTTAATTTTTAGTGTCAGGGTAGCTCGTAATCCAAGGATTAGAGCCTCATATTCAGCAATGTTATTGGTACAAGCAAACGTTAAT
The DNA here is from genome assembly GCA_028583015.1 of Wollemia nobilis. Classification (NCBI taxonomy): domain Eukaryota; kingdom Viridiplantae; phylum Streptophyta; class Pinopsida; order Araucariales; family Araucariaceae; genus Wollemia; species Wollemia nobilis. Next base: position 254,000 of record JAQPPZ010016965.1, read on the forward strand.
TTAAAGGATAGAGGTATGAGATGTTTTGTGGAGATATAAAAATAATACCTGCACCAGCCCCACTCATGCATCGAGCTACGTCAAAGTATAGGGACCATTGCTCTGAATGATCTGCCTCTAGGTTAAGGCATTCGTGAGGAAACTCGATGATGAGGGGATGGGTGGACTCTAAGGGTGCAACAGCTAATTGATATGCTATGATTTGACCCTTAATAGACTTTTGTCCTATAAATGTGAGTTCAAAATCGCTTAGAGCAAGAACCCACTTCACTGTGTGACCAGATAAATAAGGTCGACTCATGAGATACCGCAAGGGATCAAATTTAGCAATAACATATGTTTTTTGATTGAGCATATAATGGCATAGTTTTTGTGTAGAAAATATGAATGCAAGAAATAACTTCTCTAATTTTGTGTAGTGGGTTTCATAACTAATTAATGTTCTACTAATGTAATAATTAGCACACTCTCTTTTCTCATCATCAAGTTGAGCTAACATAGCTCCTAAAGCAAAATCTAAAGCAAAAATATACAAGATAAATGGGCAATCAAGTTTAGGTGGTGAAAGTATAGGTGGGTTAAGAAGATATTGTTTGAGGAGTTCAAATGCTTCCTTACATTCATCATCCCAATGGAAAGAGACATCCTTTTTAAGAAGCTTAAGAAAGGGTCTAGTTTTATCCGCCAGCTTATCGATGAAGCGGCGGATAGATTGAAGCTTACCTTGTAGACTCCGTAATTCAGATATATTTGTAGGTGTGGGTATATCAGTGATAGTCGTAATCTTGAGAGGGTCAATTTTGATGCCACGTAAAGAAACTATAACCCCCAATAATTTACCTAAATTAACTCCGAATATACATTTGGCTAGATTCAATCGGATAAGATATTCTCTTAACCGATCAAATACTTTTCTCAATTCATCTAAATGGTCATATTATTTAGTAGAACGAGCTATAATGTCATCTACATATGGCTCATTGATATGTTGCACCTATATTATTCAAACTGAATGGCATCACTTTCCAATAGAAAGTCCCCCAAGGGGTAATAAAGGTTGTTTTAGCCTGATCTTCAGGAGCTATCCTGATCTGATTATAACCAAAAAATCCATCCATTAAGGATATCATTCCACTCCTAGCAGTAAAATCAATGATCTGATCCATATTATGAAGGGGAAAATCATCTTTAGGGCATTCATCATTAATATCTCTAAAGTCTATACAAACCCTAATCTTAGTAGCTTCTTTCTTAGTTACTGGAACTACATTTGAGATCAATTCAGCATAATCAATGGCTTGTATAAAAATAACATTCAAGAGTTTTTCTAACTCCCCTTTGCCTAGTAAGGCCACTTTAGGATGCATTTTTCTAAGCTTCTTCTTAATAGGTTTATCATCCAGATGCACTACTAGGTGATGCATAGCTACAGAAGGGTCTAAAACTGGCATATCTTCATATTTCCAAGCAAAGACATCTTCATATTATTTAAGAAATACAATGTATTTATTATGTTTTTCTTGACTCAATTCTGATCCAATGTTGATTATGTGAGGGTTATCGTCGGTTTCAATGTTAATTTTTATGATATTTTCTATTTCCATGTGTATATCTCTCTCAAAGTTAGGTGGGGTGGGTGAAACACCCAATTCTTGTAATTATTCCAAGGTTAGCTTGGATAATTCATCTTGAGGAGTCGTGGCCTCAAGCTGGGCTATACTAGGTATAGAGCCATCAAAATAAAATCCATTATGTAATAATTCCTCAATGGAGACATCGTGAAATATATATCCCTCCAACTCATCGTAATATTTAGCGATCATCTCTGGATAAGCTATAGATAGCATATTACATGTGAATGTCTTATTCATTAAATGCAAAGCATCGTGTTCATCTAAATAATCTTGGTAACATATAAGATGGTCATCATCCTCAAATGGGAATGGCTGACCCTTACTAGAAAATAGGCCCACACCACATCGGGTGGGCCACACTTCTACCTCAAAATGTTCTTTCATACCATTCTAGAAAGGTCCCAAACCTTTCCCTTTATATCCCAATTTAAGCATTATAGGTTTGGCTTTAATATACTCATTAGTAAAATAACATCGAGCATATTCATCATAATGAGTTCTAATGTTTCTGGGTATTCTACCCTAGTCATATCCCTTATAAATAAATGCACAGCTCCCGACTTGGTAAATACTTTCCATAGGCTATGGGAGGCCCAAGGTACAAGGAGATGGTGGCAAATTATTTAAAATAAGGGAATATTACATAGAAGCATTCGTTTCTTCTGATATAAGAATTTTAGATATATCGGGTAAGAGATCGTCAGTAAGAGCATAAGAGGTAGAAGGAACATTCCATACATCTTTCGATGTGGAAAATATGAATTTTGTGGATGTAGACAATGTAAAGGTGTTGATAGATGGGTCTATTATAGGTATGGAAGTTATAGGAGTAGAACAAGAGACATTGGTTGTGGGATTACGATCTTTCTTAGGTCCTAATGTGGTTTGTTCAGAAGATGGTTGAGCTATATGTGGAGGTGAAACTAATGGGGAAGAAGTAGATGATGTTGTGGGTGTGAGTTTCACATGTTTAGATGTACAATGAGAATTAGGATGTGTGGATGACAGAGCAGGGCAAAATTGAACTCCAATAGTTTTTGCCAAAGCACACATATCAAAGGATCTTGGATCACCATGAATGGTAACCAACCGATTCTTAAATTCGAACTTAACACATTGATATAAAGTTGAGGGAATAGCTCGCATCACGTTGATCCAAGGATGACCCAAGAGTATATTGTACGATGTAGGGAAATGTACAATAAACATAGTCGTATCCAAGGTTCTTGGACCAACCTGCAATGGAATGGTAATAACTCCACACGTTTCTTATGTTTCGTCATTGAAAGATTTTATGATCATATTAGTTCTTTTCATTTCATCACTTCTAAACACAAATATTTGGTAGAAATCAAAAGTGCAGATATTTAAAGATGAACCATTATCAATCAAAACTCGTTTGACTGCTACATCTCCAATTAAGGCGGTAATATACAAGAGGTTATCTTTATGTAAACTATGTTGTGGTATGTCTCTATCCCGGAAGTCAATACAATCAACTTCATGAGTTATTATAGTATCGGCCATGGATTTAGGTTGAATGTCTTATGGTACCATCATCTAGCTTAATGTGAGCATTAATTCATCTCTATGTGTAGGAGAAGATCTTAAAAGGTCCAAGAGAGAAATTCTAGCTATAATATTTGATAATTGTTCATTAATATTATAAGTAGGTTTAGGTTGAACATTAGGTGAATGATTCCATTTATTAGGAACCTTCAAAACAAATGGAGCTGATCCACCATTCTGAATTTGATCTTATTGAGAATTTTGAGCCTGTTGTCTAGTAACAGCTCTGATGGTACCCACAATATTATTCTGTAGGTGATGAATGGGTCTTGGTCTAGTATTTATAGCTAGCTCATTAGAAAGTAATTGGTGAGACGATGGTATAGTAGTTACTCTTCTTGGAAATGGCTCTTCTAGAACCATGTAACTTGTGATAGGGTGAATAGGATCCGATTCATCTTTAGAACTATTTGATTGATTTGATATGATTTCCATATCACTCTCAGTATCATATTCTATATCACTAAGATCAAGTATCTAAATATTATATAGTCCTGGTTGTAACCACGAATAAAGTTGTGTCAAAGATTTCCAGATCATGAACAGGTAAATTCCCACTAATAGTTCCTACATATCGGGAAGGAGGAGGGACATTATGATGTTCAACTTGATTAGCCACCTCCTTACCATATTTTGGTAAGGTATGTTGAAATATGTCCAATGACTAATTGGCATTCTGATTCTGGTTTTGTGGGGTGTTCTTTTGAACATTATTAGGAGGATTTTTCTTAGGTTGAAAGGCTTGCACCTCCATCTCATTGTTATCAATCAAGTCCTGTATTTTATGTTTTAATATTTTACAAGAGTTGGTAGTGTGTCCAGGTCCTCTATGGAAGTCACAATGTAAATCTACTATGTATCCGGGTATAGTTGGATTAGGTTCCCAAATATTTGGTAATTGAATCAAACCTCATTCTAATAATTGTAGTAGAATAGTTGATAAAGGTTGATTTAACCTAGTAAATTCTCGAGGAGGTCTATCAGGAGGTTTCAGTACAAACTTCTCCACTGTCTTCGCAGCATTAACATTAGTAGTATTTCTGCTATCGGTGACTCCATCACCCAGAACTTTTTTATTCTTATATTTATTTTTGGATGTTTTCTCATCATCTCTCTTTTTAATCTGGCCTCTCCTAATGAGAGCATCTTCCACTCTTCGGGCTAAGTCTATAGCCTGATCGAAGGTGGTCAAGGTAGCAGTTGATAATTTGTAAGATAGTTGCTCTTGCAAATTATTAATAAATATTTCCAACATCTCCTTATAAGGTAACACAAAGTGCAATTTTCCTATCAACTGTCTCCACCTAGCTAGGAAATCAGCAAAGCATTCATCTTTGCCCTATTTTAAGTTATACAAATATTTAATGGTCACATATATTTTGATGTAGGCACTAAATTGATGAACAAAAGACTCGGTAGTTTCTTTGAAATTCCTCAAAGAATTAGTGGGTAATTGATAATACCACTCTAATGCCATTCCTCCCAAACTTTTCAAGAACATTTTTAGTAATAACAAGTCATCATGTGATATATCATGACATGTTATCCTAAACATACGAAGATGCTCTATGGGATCTTCGGTTCCTTTATATATGGAAATAATAGGCATAGGAAAATGTTTAGGATACGGCTATGCTATGACTATAGGATCTAAAGACTGACTACACATTTGTTGATAATTGTATGAGGGACGGTAGGGATCTATCTGGTCCATGCAAGAAACTAACTGTTTCACCATGACTTCAATATTGCCAGTTTGTCCACCATATTGGTTCAGTGGCACATAGGTATGGGATCCATGAGTGTATGATGGTGTGACATAAGGATTAGATGTTATATTTCAATTATGCAAAGTGTTGGTAGGAATAATATTATGAAGGGGATTTGTAATAGTATTATGTTGTTCCTTAGATCGTTGGTAATTGATGTTTGGTTTTGTTTTGGGTTTTTGTTAATTTGAGGTATGTTGATCAATATCTTGGCAAACTATAGTAGTAAATGATGGTTTCTTTTGTGTGGGAATGACCCTAGGCTTTTTAACAGGAACTTTAGGTTGTTGGGTAACCTGCTGTTGTTGCATGCTCTAGATCGTAGCTACTATATCCAAATTGGATGGTCCAGCTTGATCACTCTCTTGTTCAATAAAGGACAAGGGATTAGTGCATGTTTGAAATACTCCTTCTAGAGTTGTTTGAGTGTCACTAATTCGATCATTGTCCATATGAGCTGCTATATTAAAAACACTAATATTAGTGTTAATGAACTTCTAGAATTGTTCCATGTTCTCAAAAGTGATAGCTCCTCTTGGAGACATTTTAGGGGATGAGGATACTTCCTCTCTAATATTTTCTTCTTGTTCATTTCCTACAAAAATCTCTTCTTCTTGCTGGTCGAGGGTTTCTTCTTCCTTAACTTGGTCCTCAGGAGGGACATTTTGGTCAGTTAATGGTCTTCCTAACCAATCTTCATCTTCTTCGGTTTGTTTTCCATTCCTAAGTCTAGGCATTGTGCTAAACTTAGGTTTTAGCAAATATATATACTTATATATATATATATATATATGTGTGTGTGTGTGTGATAGGGTCGAGAGGTATATATTTTAACTATATACCTACTATAATAATTTAAAAGGAAATGTTTTGTTGTTGTTTTTGTGTAATTTTATTATATTATTATTTTGCGAGAATAAAAATAGCAAACAACATGCTAGTTGTAAGAAACAATAGTAGAAAGAATCACTTAGCTTTCTATATGGATATCATTGATAGGGTCAAGTTCATCAGGAGTCATGAAATGTTCTTCTTCAAATTGGAAGTTGTTTTTCAAGAATTTGACAAAGTGTGCTATGGTAATATGATCTATTTCAGACTCAGACATGTAAAAATAAAGTTTATGGAAATACTCTTGATACAGCACAGCTCTAGGAACTCTATTCCATCTCTTTCTATCTGTAAGAGTGACTTCTTGATCCTCTACATGAGATAGAAATTTATGTACTACAACTACATTCTCAAGGTATTCCTCAAAGGTGTATAATTCAAAAGACACAAATGCTCTTTTCTCGGCTAACCACCTATGGCAAGATCTTTGAAGTTCATGATACAAGTCACCTGATTAGGATCCAAGATTCTATCTAGGACAAACCTCTTAATTTACCTAAGTTCTATAGATCTAGATCCAATAATACCCAATCTCCTATCAATTTCATCCCACAATGGTTGGGCTCTATATGTTTGAGGTACCCTAAGCACAGAAGTAATCTCTATGGTCGTTAATTGATTTTCAACATTTATGGATACAACTCGTCTTCTATTATAATCTACCATCTAAGTATGATATGCAAATTTAACAATTTTTTAATGATTCTAGATGTTCTTAATAATGTGTTTTTTTTTTTATTGTTTTCAAAAGGTGTTTTTAGTTTCACGTTGGGTTCACCAAAATGTATCGCTCAAATTTTTTGCACCCTTACCTTCAGGCTAAAGGATCCATACCCGAAAGGGGGGTGAGAAAAGGATGGAACAATACCTCGGATAGAGAGGCCCTTTGAAGGTCCTGTCTCTCGAGGGAGGGGTATAAAGGTGAATTTTTGACAGATGATGGGGTTCACCAAGAAACTTTGAGTGGCAGTTTCCATGCCTAGGTTGATAATGAGTTTGATTTGTTCATTTTATGTTCAATCATTCATATTCCTAGGTTGGCCAAAATGAAGCTAAGTTATTCTATATGAAGATTCTAATTTATATGAAGACAATAGACAAATGAATCCTAATGCAATTGAATAAAGAGAATATATAAAATGGAGAATATTACACTTTATTTTTGATGTATGATGAAGATTCTGAAGCTTGTAGGAGTCCATATCATCCTGGATATGACAGGATCATCTGTAATTGTATAGAATTATCCCAAATCATAGGAGATCATTCGAGATCACCCAAGATCGTCAGTGACCTAATGAATTTGTCAAGTGAATTCGTCAAAAATCTGCAATCAAGAAAACAAACACCAAAAACCAAAAATACAATTGCAATAATGATGCAAAATGATATAAATAAGAGTATATATGTTTGAATGATAAATCCAGATATCAAATTAAATGATATGCACTATTTTGGAAACTTATTTTGAATTTTATCATGCAATTATGCTAAATGAGGTGAACTCCAAGATGCAAAAGAGAAGTAAATTAATCTAATGTACTAATAAATAAGGAAAATTAGATAAAGAATGCAAACTCAAGGCTCTGATTGCCCCCAAGTTGAATTGTAGACCAGATCATCTGTAATCATACAAGATCATTGCCGATCTTGATAGGATCATTTAAAATTATAGTTGAATCACCTGCGACGATTTGAGCTAAGCTCTAGCTAAAACCCAATGAAGTCCTACAACAAAACTTGAAAACATATGTGCAAATGATGGAATATCATAACAAAAACTAAAATTGCAAGGAAATAATTAGCCAGGAAGCCAGGTAGGGAGTTAGGGGGATAAACTGGGAAAATCCTAGTTTATATAGGATTAGGGGGAGGTTAGGAGGTTGGCGATCATCCCAATCTGGGATATCCTCATTGTGGGAATCTCCAACCATGCAGACATGCTTTTGCCAAATTTGGAGAGGTCATTGGAATAGAAGCTAATTGTAAAAATTTAGTTTTGGAACAAAATCGTCTGGATGTTTTGTTCCAGACGAATTCATCTGATTTGGTACGATATCGTCAGATCGATGAAGATATCATCCAATGGTCACAACAACCTCTAAAAATGGTGTAAAAAATGAGGTGAGTGGTTAACGGGCGATTTCGAGGTTAAAATTCAAATTTCTACTTTTTATTGATGGTTTAACTGTGCCAATTTTAGGGTGCTACAACAATCAATTTAGAGTTGTCATACATGTTTAATATATTTATGTCCATGCTTTTAGTTTGTATTAACCTATGGTATAAAGCCTCATATTTTGTAGTATTATAAGTGCATGAACATCTTAACATATATGCAAAACTCTTTATCCCTTCTTATTGGGACTATAATACTACATTGGCACCAACACCATTTATGCATCTATCACCATCAAAGTGCATGGTCCATATTTTTATTTCTCTCAAGGACTATTTAGATATAGTAGGAAATATTTTCTCTGTCTCTATAGAAATACTATATGTGCCCATACCTATCCCAAATTGACTATAATCCTCCCTAAAATATAGTTCATCTTCAATTTCCAACTCTTCAAAGTTATCCACAAATTTAAATTCCTCTAGAGGAATGATATTGCACATGTCCTCTTTAATTTTTTCAATGTGGTATGACAGGATTTCTTCGTATTATTCTTATCCTCTTTCCTTTGAAAAGAATCACCATTCTAGAATAGTCCATATAAATGCATCCACCCAACTTTGTAGTGAATTATCTTGAAAGGCATAAGCTAAAATAAGGCTCTAGGTACACCACCACTATCTCTTGCACTATGGTTACCTCAGGTACTCTATGTAGCCTCATCAATACATATTTTATCACTCCTACTATCTTCACAGGTGTCCCAAATAACTGTATAAATCCAAGGTAGGATCTGGTATATTCCATACCCATATCCTCGTAAACTTCTTTAGGCATGACTATAGTAGATGCCTTGAATCAATCATACAATTGCAGACGACCCATCCCTCCATCCTTAGAAAAATATAAAAAGAAGGGATTTTGTTATTTAAAGTGGTAGGGGACTTTTCCTTATTTTTAGAGGGTATGCTAAGGATTGTGGTGGCTTTCTTCTGCTGTGGATACTTTTTCAAAGAAGCTTTTAGTAGGTCTATTTGGCCAGGAATGAAGAGAGTATTGTATAGGTTAGCTTTAGATGGTATCTTCTTCATTTTATTTCCCACTTGTATATCGTACGCATGCAACACTAGAAATTTTGAGAAATTAAAGGCAAAAAGGGTGCAACTAAAGATAATTTCTACATGTACAGTTAGAATTCATTATATTGCTACAAATTTCATTACTTGTTTTAAATTTGCACCATAATAATATTTGGCTTTGAAAAACAACCTAATTGGAGGAAAAATTATCTCAAAATAATTTTAAAAATCATTTTCTAGATGAAGAAAAATTATTGTATGAGCACAAGTTTGAGGAAAGAAATAACCCAAGGAAACCATTGTTGCATAAAAATCTAGGCTAGGTTTTGATTTTCCAGAAATAAGGAAATGGAGAATTGCAAGGAGGCAAAATAAGCAAACCTAGGTACAATAATGAATCATAAAAGCATGGAAATGATTTTTTAAGTCTATAAGTGTGAAGAAGTTAGAAAGGATGGTTGTACAATGCTGCTACACTACAAAAAAAAAATATTTTGGAGGAATATTTCCAGGTGAAGGAGAAACTACATAATTTTCACTAAAATTGCATCAAGAGAGAAATTTTATGTTTCCAAAAAATGGGTTCCACAAAAATCATACCAGTTGAAGAAACAAGCAACATTTTTTAGGGATGTATGTATAATTTGGGGTGTGATTCTATGATTTTGGAACAAATTGTATGATTTTCAGGATCCTGAAGATCCAATTTGTGCAATTTTAAAGATATTGTACAATTTTTTTCATAGTTGTATGGACTCTAAAGAGGTTTTATAGAAGAGAGATGCCCTATATGATTTTACAGTAGTTTGTACAATTTTAGATCAAGGTTGTATGATTTGAAGCACCATTTGTATGAATTGTTGCAACTATACAAAATTAGGTACAATTAAATAGATCCAACTAAGGTTGTATGATCTAGATAGGATTGTACAATTTGGAAAAATACATGTACGACCTTGATAAATCTTGGTACAATCTTGATATTTTTTTTACATTTGGAAAGTAGTCTTATAAACTTTTGAGAGTGATTTTGTATGGTGTTATCCTAAATTACCTAATTGAAGAAAGAGTGTGTGATAGTGGTTTTCACCCAGTGATGGTGGAAGCATAAGTTCTAGGAGAAAATATTGAGCTCATCCTAATTGCACTATAGAATTTAGGGTATATCGATCACCCAAACAATTACACTAGAGATAATCATGACCTAGGTTATCTCCCTTATTTTATCCCATTCACAACCAAGAACATTGATTTTAGTCGCGCGGGAGGTATGGTTATCATCCTTGGAGAGGGAGAGGATGCAGGCCATGGAGTGGTCAAAGATATTGGTGTGGTGGTAGAGGAGGTGCATCATTGAAATATATAAGGGAGGATATAGAGCCACCTAGGGCACACAAAAGGGAACTTCATAGTGAAGTTCATTAGGAAAGGACCCTAGAAGAATAGGAAGACTTGCCTAGTGAAGCTAAGGAAGAGCAAGTGGACATCAATGATATCACTTTTGGGTAAACTATAGGAGACTTTTGCAAAAAATGGTGGGACAAACATGATGCCAATAATCTAGTGAAGCAAGCACTAAGAAAGGCTAGAGGAAGTATTATAGTATAAATACCATCATAGAATAAAGTGTTCTTCAATGAATACTTGTTGCAGATTCTTTAGTCATATGAACCCATTGAGAACCATACAGTAGTACGAGTGGGTAATAGGTATGTCAAGGTGGAGTTTTTAGGAGAGGAATTTTGATGAACATTTAGATTGCCCAAGAATGGAGCTCTAGTTATAAAGAAGATAGTAGACCCAATTGAGACTCGTAGATTAATCATGATACTCACATTGGTGAAGTCACCTATCATAGCCAAGATTTTTAGAAATGGGATCCGTGGAATCAAATAAAGTTATTTGAAGACCAATTAGTTGGCTTGCATGATAAATGTTGTTATGGCATGACTATCTAGAGAATTTTAATCTTCAAAAATACCAATATGGATGGCACAGTACATGGAAGGTGTTTATAATAGCGTGAAGTATGATTGGGAAACATACTTATTGGGAACTAAATTGTCATCAAGTTTTACTTGATACTACAACTATCTATCTTCCAATTTTCTATCCAGGCTTATACCCAATAGTCACAACTCATAACTCAACATTGGATGGATCAAATATTACTCCAGCCCAACCTCTAGAGTAGGTTGGTTCCTTGTCAACTAAATAGAATGTTGACTCAATTAATCTCAATAAGGTTTTTAAGGAATAGGGTTAGAAAAAGGTTTAGGGTTAAGAAATTATGCATTAAAAATGGTCGAATAGGGCTAACAACAAAGACATCCACATGAAAAACCTCTAGGAAACTACTTCCAGTGTCCCACACTCAAGATTAGAAGCACCCAAAACCATAAAATTTTTATACAATAAAGCAGAAATAGAGATATGTTCCAAGAAGTAATTTCAATATCTAGTGTATTAACAATCCAATTTAGCAAAATAGATAAATAATCAGATTTTGTAGAAATAAAATTCTTTCCAACATAGATCTAACTATGAATAGATTTAAACTACCTTAAAAACTAGTAATCTAATGCAAATAGAATGAACTAACCCTTACAGTATTGATAGAAATGTAATTCATAGCTTCAAATATCTTAAATTAAAGATATCAAAGATAATGAGTCTTGAGTAAAAAATCTAAGTAATGCTCCTCTCATTAGTTTGCAAAATATGTTTACGTAGTAGGGCAAGCAAACACACTAGAGCTGATCCTAAAAATTGTGGGTTTGACCTCTATTTATAAGTTACAATGAAAATAATAGGGGGAGACATTACAAGGATTAAGAATTTGATAGCTAAATAGAGAACTACATTGGAATTATTTCATTCACCTGTAGGGTTTGAATATTCCACTAGAGGTCATATGCCATGGTAGCTCAACTCTACAACCTACTGGTCCAATAATTGCAGTTAGGCCTCAAGCCTTTAGAAAATGGATCTAGACCATTCATTCTTCTTGAAAATTCCATCCCATTGTAGATCTACAAATACTCTATTTCTTTGTTATTGTTTCTTGGCATCACTAACGCTTCGAATACCTTCTCAAATTGATTGTTCTTCAATCTGACAATAATCCACCTTTGTATGCTTAATAAAAATATCACCAAAATATTTTCCATTGATGCACTCAGTGAATGACTGTCATTAAACTTTAACAATGCCTTATAGGTGAGCAGGATAGAAAGAGTTACCAATACACTCTAAAATAATGTTGACATCAATTTAAATGATTTCAACCAATGGATTTGAGAGTTGGTGAGGAATACACTAAGTTTCAAGTGAAATCAAGTTTATCATCAATCTACTCACTTAGCCTTTTAAAACATTTAATTTCTCTCATATTCATAGCTTTGAAGATAAGTTGTAATCCATTTATTAACTCTTGCTCCACCATATTTGACTTATATTGACTGTGGAATAGAGTTTATCATCAATCCACTCCAAAAGAAATGAAAAAGGACATTTGCGCTATTTCGTAACCTTTACTTCCTTCTGAGAATTTTTGATCTTCTTACTAAACGATGTGGCACTCATCGTCATTCTGCTTAAAAATAGTCTTGGAACTTAGCAAAATGATTATTCTCAAAAATTAGTCACTGTAGCACACAAAATAATACAATATCGCCAATCCATACTTTAAAAATGTGATGACATCATTAAAATTCAAATAGAATTGAGGTTTGGGAACTTTGTGAGAAGCTGCTAAAAAATACACTAGACATTGGGTGGAATAGAATACTTCGCTCATGTTTAAAAAAAGCACTAGGTATCAAGTGGAATGGAACCTTCTTGCATGGATCCACTCTAAAATACTCTATATCCTTAGTGGATTAGAGATTTCTCATGGCTTAGAATAAATTTTCAATGTTTTCTAAGGATGTGGCTATTTTGGGCCTACATTCTGGTGCCTTCCAGGTGGATTTGCTCACAAAAAAAATAAACTCAAAGTATTATCCATTGGGCATAAAGAGTAAAAAATGCTAATATTCAAGCAATTATTCATAGAATAATTTCCATATTATCACTACCCTTTGAAAACTTTATGAATTCTCCCAAAGAGTAAAAATTCATATTGAGATCATACTGGAAATACACATATCTCCGTTACTCCTTCAAAACTTCTCAAATACCTAAGAAAAAATAAATATATGCTCTTATTTTTATGCCTTTACAAAAATACATGAATGCCTTCACAAAAAAATCATTCTCTTTATTTTAACCTCATGCTTTTATTTTTACCTTCTAACAGTGTTAGAGTCAAAATGAAACAAAAAATACAATACTTCTACATGACTACAAAATATGCAAAACAAAAATATTCTAATATTGTGTCCCTTGAGGGTCCACAATAGCTCTATTTGGTTCTTCACCTTCTTTCTAAGCTTCTTACATAGCATTATCCTCCTGATCTTTCTCAGCTTCTTCTTCTTCAATAGGTGATTCTTGCTCTTCATCCTTTTCCTCAACATCCTTTCTAAACAACTTCACCATCAACTTTAGGGTTTGCAAAGCTCAGTTCCAATCTACTTCAAAGGGGTTGGAAGTCTCCTTAAGGTACTTGTGAATGTATTCCAACTTGGTACTTTATTCATAGTTTGTAGAACTTCCTTTATTTACCAAGTCTTCCATCAGGTCTCCAAGCCTGGTAAAATCAATAATCATTTGTGAAAATTGCTCCTGATCAATTGGCTCTTCTAGGGCATCAATATTAGATTCATATTAGAGGCTCTCAAATACAATTTTCTTGATCTCTTCCTCTGATAACAAAGTGTTATTTTCCAAACATAACCCTCTAAATCCATTTTAAACCATCTCTTTATTGATGTCTACTACATATCTGATGGTATTATCCACTTTATCAAACAACAACCAAGCCTTTTGCAACATTCAATGCTTCTTTACTACAACTCTAGAAATAGATCTAGCAATATATCATTATTTATTAGGAATAGTTCAGAAGTCTCACTGAGCCTCCTATCTGCCAACTTATAAACCTACTTGACTGGAATCACCATGGGTTGTAGCTCTCCAATGAAGTTATCAGATCTTCTTGGATATTCTGAAGTAGGTGATTGGCATCATACATGTAGTTAATGATGGGCTACAACTCTAAGAATTTCTCCAGAACCTCAAACAATAGTTCTTTCCTTAATTGCTTTAGCCCTGCCTTAGATAAATTTGAAGACTTAGCCTTTTCAATTTGAAGTTTTTGCTTCAAGCTCTGTATTTCTTTGGCTTGTTCTTCATTTTTCTTCTTTTGCTCTTCTACCTACTCCTTGAGCTTATTGGCCTCTTGGAATTTTTTCTTCTAGTTCTTTGCTTCACTTATGATGGCCTTTTCTACCTATTTTTGGTTATTGATTGTATTATGAATATTTTCTATTATCCACTCCAACTTTTCCACTTTCTCTTTGTATATATAAACTTTGACATAAAAAGTGTCCAGGTGAGATTTTACTATGACCAATTCATCTTCTATAGGTAGCTACTCAATGTCTTCTATATAATCTTCCAAACAATAGTCTTGAGCAGTCATTTTAGTTTTAGGCTTACTCACTAAAGGAATAATGGATCTAGATGCTCTTTACCTTGAAATTAGTTCAACAAACATAGTGCTTCTCTTAGGAGCCATCCTCTTTGAAGGTTTGGATAGTTTTTATGTCTATAAATCTTGAATCTCCTATGAATTTTCCTTATCCTTTTGAAAAGTTACTAGTGTAGGATAACTCATAGGATGAGGAGAGGTTATAATATAGGGAATATTAGATTCAGTAGCTGACTATGAAAGAGTAGTACTGACTACTATTAATTCTGTAACCACTACTGCTGTTACAATTGGAAAACTCATGTAAAATGAAGTAAAACTCATAGAAGGGTAAGTGGATGTGGATGAAATGACTTGCAATTTAGATGATGTGGGAGGTTGCAATGGCAAATATGGAATTATAGAGGATTATGAAGAAGGAATTTTAGGTGACTTTGGAGAAGGTAATATGACTTGGCCTTCCGTATTCACCGATGAGATAGGTGGTGAATTGTGATGGGGAGAAGGCACTTTTGTTATAACCTTTTCCTTATAAGGAGAAGGAGTTTTCTTTGGGGAAGTATGAGGAGAAGGAGAATAGGGGATATAAATCATACCTTCTCCTAGATATGTAGGGTGTTATGGAGATGCCTTAATACTTTGTTGTTGTTTTTCTTGTACTAATTCTTCTCCAAAAATGACAAACTTTTTCTCAATAGTTTTCTTCTTATCCGTCTTCTATTTTTTACTGATCTCATTATGGGTTCCCTTCAATGCTTTTTTGGATTTTATTTTAAAAAATTGTAAAGCTATTGATTTATAATTCTCTATATCTTCCCCAAACAACCCTTCTTGCACTAGTTCTTCCTACAATATTTCTTCAAAAATAGGATTCAATTCCACTATAGTTGTAGTGGTGAAACTCATTAGTGTGAACACAAAGTTTTCATCCTTCTCATTCTAGTATATTTTTGTATCAGGGGGCTCTCCACCCAAGGTTAGGTATTTGGGCCTACTTTCTTTCTAAATGAATTATGTGCTAACAACCCTCTCATCAGAATATGACATCCTACTCATTAATTGTGTCCCTTTCTCTAGTTGTTCTATTGATGGCTGAAATGTTTTTAGAACTTTAGTAGAAGTTAATGGGGTATTAGCCCCTTCTTCTTAATTTTCTTCTTACAAAGGTGGGGATGGGAAATCTGACTCTGGTTGTGGCTTATTATAAATTAGCACTAAATTCTTTGGGTCCTTCACCTTCCAAGTTGTGATATTCTTATCATATCTATCAAAAAAATCATTATCGATCTCTCATCCAAACTTGGACTTCTCTGTTCCAATTTCAACTCTCATTCCCCACCAGTCTACTATCTTAGCTTCATTACATTTCTTCTTACTCTCAACTTCTCTAATGGTAGACTCCTGTAACTGATGACTTTCATTCTTATCTAAATTAAAATTAGCTATCTACTCATAGAAATCTAACCATGGAGGAATTTGTTCCATATTGGCCACATTCCACTCTAAAGGAGCATTTTTTATTATTCTTGCCCTATTCAAAATGAGGCCTTGAGGATTTCTCAAATTTATAGGCCTTCTCTCCATTCAGGATGATGTTCCTCTTGTGGAATTTATCATCTAGGTTATATCTCCACATCTGGGCAATGTAGAACAAGCCCAACCTATCCATATATTGGGTGATTTGTTCAACTTGGCCCTTCTTGCTAATAGTTATATCATCGAAACTTTGGTAGGTCAACAAAAATTTTCTCTTCCTTCTAGATCCATAATTTATATTGTTAAAATCTACGTACCTCAAATATTCTAGGGCTAATAATTGGTCTATAATGAAATGAGGAAGCAGGAAAGGCTTACCTATGAAGCTATATAGTCTAATTATTGTACCTTCTATGAGGACGTACCAATATACTTCTTCAAAACCCTCTATTATTAACAATTTATTGGATAGTGGTGGTAACCTATGGCATTTCCCATACATTATCTTTAGTGATGGCCCTAAAATTTAGATTAAATCTATAAACAGACTCGGTGCTCCTCAAATGAGTAGTCCAATAGTATACGAGGATAGGGTCTTCGTGGTCATTCTTTTCTTTTAGTGGGACCTAGGGCATCATTTTCCTTACAACATTAAAGAACATCCAGAATAGACTTGAGCAATGCTAAAAAGAGGGTGTGTCTAAATCCCTTTTCATTCTCACTAATTTCTCATGTATTATTTTAGATAGGAGAGATAGCCAGTCAAAGTAAATGATCTTAATACCCTTCTTCTTTGCATCTGTCTCATACATTTTATCATTAGAAATACAATATCCAATGGCTATTTTCCAATCTCTCACAAGTTGGTAAGAATCCAAACCCTCCAAAAAAGATAGCATGGAGTAGAGATTTGGGTAGATAAAATGCTTAAAGGGAATTGGGGTTTTGGGAAGTCCTCTCTTGGATTTAATGGTTTTGAATTGACTATAAACCTATTTTCTGAAATATCACCCTCATGAGGACACTTCTACAAATAGTAATACCCATATTGCTCGAATGTTTTGAACTATTTTGGCCTTATGGGTGGTTCTACTCCTAGGGCAAAAAGGTTGTGATAGGCCTTGGTAGTGATACTAAATAGAATTTTGCCACTAGTGATATTTACAGCTTTTGCCCTTGGGTCATAATATTTTACAATGGCCACTATCAACTCTAGACAAGGATGAACTACATCACAAATATAAAAATATAGAAAGGAGCAAACAACACAAGTACCTTGGACTGACAAGGGTATACCTTTCTTGTATCTATCATTGATGCTTATTATAAGCTTCGTTCTCTCTATGAAGACCAGTTCAGTGTTGGAAATGACTTCTACTTTGTTAATGTATGTTTCTAGCTCTTCATTTGTTGAGGGTTATGTTTATTGAGTGTCCTAAAAGGCCATTTTTACAAGAAATTTTTAGAATATTTATTTCTATGGTACTTGTAGACAGTTGCTTTGCTATCCTTCAAATCTATCTACTTGGTAGTCATTTATTTTTTATAATTGAATGAGCTCTGCACTTTAGCATATTTAAATGCCATTGCATGCACACCTTCCACCATTAATGTAGCCATTGCAAGAACTGTCTATTTTTATGCTTTTAAAATTATACCTTTGCATTATGGTGGCTAGGAGATGTTATGTTGCTCATTGATTGGCTAAATAATGCAACACTTATTTACACTTGAGGCATCACTCATCATCTTTATTTTCTTCGTAGCATCATGAGAAACTCATAAGATAATTCATGAGTATTTTCCTTCTTTGGAGGTAGCATGGCACGAGATTCACTTTCCACTCAAAAATAGTCGTGAACTCTGGTGGGTTGGAACTCTTATCATGATCCATTATTTCTTGGTCTCCTTACAAGAAGTGAGGAACATGTGTAGCATTCTACTACTTTCTTAGTTCATTTGAGAGTGGATTGGAAACCTACTACTTCTCACTGAAACTTAGTTTTTTTGTAACTCATCACTTTGATTTTTCTTGAAGCAAGACCCTTTTCTCTCTATTTGTTTTATAACATTTTATCAAAAAATGAAAAATTTGACACAAAATGAAAAATAAATATGATACAAAGTATGTACATATGTTACAATGAGATTAGATTAATCAAAATATAGTTTAAGGTGAAAACGATTGATCATAATCAGTTGTATGTTTCCCTCAAGATCTTCAAGCTATAAAACATAGGTCTCCTTAACTTCTAATATCTTGAAAGGGCCATCCCAAAAGGAGTCAAAATTCTTATGGTGTCCCAATTTAGCTCTTTCAAAATTCCACCTTAGTACAAAATATCCAACTTAGAACTTTCTAAACCTTACCTTATTGTCAAACCATACCTTGATGTCAACTGAATGCTTTTGAAAATATTCATATGCCTGAGTTCTTTTCTCCTCTAGATGTATCAAGTGTGTCAACCTTGTTTCCATGGGATTTTTCTCAAATTCATCTTCTGTGTTTATAAGTTTTAGTGTTAGAATCTCCAAATGAACAGGTAACACTAGCTCCTTGCCATATACTAAGGCATAAGGGGAGGTCTTGATAGAATTTTTTATAGTTATTTTGTCTACCCATAGACCTTGTTCCAGCAATAAATGCAACTTCTTTTGTTACCCTCCAATGATCTTCTCAAAATTCTTAGTAGATTCTTGTTAGTTGATTCTGCTAGTTTATTTCCCTATGGGTAGTATCTTTAAGTATTCTTTATGGTAATTCCATAGAACTAGTAAACTCAATATATTTATCCCTTATGAATGTTGATCCCTTGTTGCTCAATAAAGCTTCTGGAAAACCAAACCTTGTAATCAAGATTTTTATGAAATCTATCATCACCTCTTGGTATGATTTCTTTGTAGGAATAACTTCTACCCATCTGGTGAAGTATTCCATAGTAGTTAGAATGTACTTGTGGTTGGATAAGGAATTTGGATTGATAACATCTATGAAATCCAACCCCCATTGCTGAAAGGGTTCTTCCACTTGAATTGTTTTAAGGGGAACTGATGCATTCCTTGTCCTTCCCACATACTATTGGTATTTAGCATAGGCTCTAGTGATCTTGAATGTGTTAGCAAATATGGTAGGCTAGTAATAGCCTACCTTGATAATATTCAAAGCTATTACTCTTCTTTAGAAGTGTCATCTAGATATTCCTCCATGGAAATCCTCTATGACATTTTTTTTTATCATATTTTAAGCATATTAGGAGTACTCCATCAAGGTTTCTTTTATATAAAAATTTTGGTAATATAACATACTTCAAAGAATGAATTCTATACCTTATTCTATATGAATTATTGATATTATAAGGGCATAAACCACTCTAAAATTACTTAGTCATATGATATACCCAATCTGATTCACCTAGTTGTAGCTCTTCAGTATGATCATCTATTGTTGACTGACAAGATATCACTTATACTAAAACCACTACTTTTGTCAAGCATTGGGATAGGGCTCTACCTCTGACCAGCTTGGTAGGATGGATTTATACCTCATATTCTTGTATATTATTAATCCAACCAGCTCTCTTATCTCCTATTTCACCTTGTAAAATAAAAATTCTCACATCTAGATGAACCACGTAAACCAGGGTTTTGCTTTGGACCAAGTATTGCCTAAATTATTTCAAGGATTTCATTACATAAAATACTTATTTCTCAATGAAATTATACTTAACCTAATATTCATGAATATTTTGGCTCCAAAATAATATGGGGTGCTCCTCTCCTTCATCATTATTTTGGGTGAGCATTGATGCATAGCTTTCCTTGGCTCCATAAGCATAAATAATTATGTCTTTGCTAAAGTTTGGATTGATTCACACTAGGGCTATAGCAATGGATTTCTTTATGATTTCAAAGGCTTACTTTCTAACATCAATCCATTTGAAATATACATTCTTTTTTAGTAGTTCATATATAGGCCTCACCTTCTGAACAAAGTCAGAGATGAATTTCTTGATAAATTTTATCTGACCAAAGAAATATTATAGAGCTTTATTTTTGATAGGTAGTGGACGAGAAAGAATGGATTTGATTCTAATGGCCATAACTTCTTTGGAGACCACATAATATAGAAACTTTCCCTCATGAACTACAAAAAATGACTTCTTAGGATTGAGGGAGATGCCAAATTATCTACACTTTTGGAATACTTGTTCTAGGTGTGCCAAGTGGTCTTGCTTGTTGTGGGAGAACACAGTTATGTCATATAAATATATTAAAATGAACTTGTTTATCAGGTCCCCAAAAGTTTAGTCCATTGCTCTTTAGAATGTGGCTCCTACATTAGATAGTACAAAAGACATTCTTTGATAGGTAAATGTGCCCTATTTGTTGGTGAATGTTATTTTAAACTAATATTCATGCTTTATCAAAATTTTGTTATATCCAGAGAAGTAATATAATGATGAGAACATTTATATCCCTACTATAATATGCAATATTTTATCCATCTATGGGAGGGGGTAGTGATACTTTAGTGACACTTGATTGAGATTTCTAAAATCTACACACAAGCATATATCACCATTCTTTTTCCTCACAAGTACCAAGTTGGCTACCTAGGTTGAATTTTTGATTGGATAAATGATCTTAGAATTTAAAAACTTTAATAGTTCTTCTCTCATTATGGATTTGATTCTAGGATTCACATGCCTTTATTTCTACTTGAATGGTTTTGCATTAGGCTCTAGCTCAATTGTGTGTTGGATGACCTTATTTTCATACACTTGAAAGTCATCATATGACCTTGGATGACCTGATTTTTTTATATTTTGATTTTAATTTATGAATTGAGAGAATACATAATATTACTGTTTTTGAAATTTTTATATGAATTACTAATATGAGACAATATATATAATATATACAGTGACGAAATTACCATATTTACGCATAATAGCGCTTAAGATGCATAATTTTCATAGGTTCTTTAAGATATTTACCATCTAAGGTAGCTAATATGTATGCTCCCAATCCAAATTTAGCAGTGATAATATATGGCCCAAGCCAGTTGGGCTCGAATTTACCTTTAAGGTCTTTAGTTGCATTAGTATATTTTTGATTTTATTTTAAGACGAGGTCGTCGATCTCAAATGATCGATTATAAACTTTCTTGAGATATGCTCGTTTGAGCTTGTTCTGGTAGGCACGAAGATGCTCCAAAGCATTGATGCACTTCTCATATAGGAGTTCTAGCTAACTAAATCTACTAGCATGATATTCATCTCCTAATTTAGTATCTTGAAGTAGTAGAGCCAAAGAAGGAACTTCTAGTTCAAAGGGAAAAATAGATTCAATGCCATAAACCAAAACAAAAGGTGAAGTGCCCGTGGGAGTATGAATTCTAGTTCGATAAGCCCACAAAGCAAGATATAATTGAATGTGCCAATCACAACCAAATTTATTAACCAGTCTCTTGAGGATTTTAATTAATGTTTTATTATATGCTTCTGCTTGGCCATTACCCTGAGGATAATAGGGAGTGGACCAATGATGTTGAATTTTATATTTTTGACATAATTTATTTACATATTTTTTTTTAAACAAGTTCCATTATTCAAGATGAGATTTGCAAGAATTTTGAACCTACAAAAAAATTGATTAAGAATAAACTTGGAAACTTGCATTCTAGTGCAAGAAGCTAAGGGCATAGCTTCGACCCACTTCATAAAATACTCGATGGCGGTTATGATGAATTTGTGTCCATCATATGACACAAGATTGATTTTTCTAATGATGTCTAAGCCCCATTTTGAAAAGGGCCAAGGAGATGAAATAGACTACATTTCTTATGCAGGTGCATGGATAAGGTCAGCATGTTTCTGGCACTTTTCACAATGGTGCATGTAATCATGTGCATCATTCTCCATGGTAGGCTAAAAATATCCTATCCTAAGGAGCTTCTTAGAAATGGCGCTACCACTAAAGTGTCCCCCACAAGATCCATCATGGGCTTCACTCAAAGCTGATCTAGACTCTTCTAGATTCAAACATATCAATAGGATACCTTCAAAATATCTCCTATATAACATATTGCCAATTATTTCGAAGTGACTTGCTCGTCTACTTAATAACCGACGTTGGTTTCTATTAAAACCTTTAGGGAAGGTCCCATTTTGAAGAAAATTGAGGATGTCAATGTACCAAAGTTTAGGAATAGTTTTGTTGATTAGAAACATGTCCAAAGGTTCCAAGCATGATTTAGTTGAAGCGGGTTCTTGGAGTCTATGAATAATTATGGTAGCATATTCGTCATCTAACTCCAAGGGTAAAAGAGATGCAGCTACGGCCATAGTGTCAGCCACACGATTGCTAGTTCTAGGAATAGCTTCCAAGGTAACTTGATCAAATAAAGATATTAATTGTAATAAATATGCTTTATATGGGCACAATTTATCATCTCTAGTCTAATAAAAATCATTAATTTGATTTATAACAAGTGGAGAATCACTAAAAACTAATATATTTTTAATTTTTAGTGTCACGATAGCTCATAATCCAAGGATTAGAGCCTCATATTCAGCAGTGTTATTAGTACAAGCAAACATTAATTTAAAGGATAGAGGTATGAGATGTTTCGTGGAGATATAAAAATAATACCTGCACCAGCCCCACTCATGCATCGAGCTCCGTCAAAGTATAGGGACCATTTCTCTGAAGGATCCGCCTCTAGGTTAAGGCATTCGTGAGGAAACTCGATGATGAGGGGATGGGTGGACTCTAAGGGTGCAACAGCTAATTGATATGCTATGATTTGACCCTTAACAGACTTTTTTCCTATAAATGTGAGTTCAAAATCACTTAGAGCAGGAACCCACTTCGCTGTGCAACCAGATAAATAAGGTCGACTCATGAGATACCGCAAGAGATCGAATTTAGCAATAACATATGTTTTTTGATTGAACATATAATGGCATAGTTTTTGTGTAGAAAATATGAATGCTAGACATAACTTCTCTAATTTTGTGTAGTGGGTTTCATAACTAATTAATGTTATGCTAATGTAATAATTAGCACGCTCTCTTTTCTCATCATCAAGTTGAGCTAACATAGCTCCTAAAGCAAAATCTAAAGCAAAAATATACAAGATAAATGGGCAATCAAGTTTAGGTGGTGAAATTATAGGTGGGTTAAGAAGATATTGTTTGAGGAGTTCAAATGTTTCCTTACATTCATCATCCCAATGGAAAGAGACATCCTTCTTAAGAAGCTTAAGAAAGGGTCTAGTTTTATCCGCCAGCTTATCGATGAAGCGACGGATAGATCGAAGATTACCTTGTAGACTCTGTAATTCAGATATATTTGTAGGTGTGGGTATATCAGTGATAGTCGTAATCTTGAGAGGGTCAATTTTGATGCCATGTAAAGAAACTATAACCCCCAATAATTTACCTAAATCTTAATATACATTTGGCTAGATTCAATTGGATAAGATATTGCCTTAACCAATCAAATACTTTTCTCAAGTCATCTAAATGGTCATATTCTTTAGTAGAACGAGCTATAATGTCATCTACATATGGCTCATTGATATGTTGCACCTATATTCTTCAAACTGAATGGCATCACTTTCCAATAGAAAGTCCCCCAAGGGGTAATAAAGGTTGTTTTAGCCTGATCTTCAGGAGCTATCCTGATCTGATTATAACCAGAAAATCCATCCATTAAGGATATCATTCCACTCCCAACGAGTAAAATCAATGATTTGATCCATATTAGGAAGGGGAAAATCATCTTTAGGGCATTCATCATTAATATCTCTAAAGTCTATACAAACCCTAATCTTAGTAGCTTCTTTCTTAGTTCTTTGGAACTACATTCGAGATCCATTCAGCATAATCAATGGCTTGTATAAAAATAACATTCAAGAGTTTTTCTAACTCCCCTTTGACTAGTAAGGCCACTTTAGGATGCATTTTTCTAAGCTTCTTCTTAACAGGTTTAGCATCCGGATGCACTACTAGGTGATGCATAACTACAGAAGGGTCTAAAACTGGCATATCTTCATATGTCCAAGCAAAGACATCTTCATATTATTTAAGAAATACAATGTATTTATTATGTTTTTCTTGACTCAATTCTGATCCAATGTTGATTATGTGAGGGTTATCGTCGGTTCCAATGTTAATTTTTATGATATTTTCTATTTCCATGTGTATATCTCTCTCAAAGTTAGGTGGGGTGGGTGAAACACCCAATTCTTGTAATTCTTCCAAGGTTAGCTTGGATAATTCATCTTGAGGAGTCGTGGCCTCAAGCTGGGCTATACTAGGTATAGAGCCATCAAAATAAAATCCATTATGTAATAATTCCTCAATGGAGACATCGTGAAAGATATCTCCCTCCAACTCATCGTAAGATTTAGCAATCATCTCAGGATAAGCTATAGATAGCATATTACATGTGAATGTCTTATTCATTAAATGCAAAGCATCATGTTCATCTAAATAATATTGGTAACATATAACATGGTCATCATCCTCAAATGGGAATGGCTGACCCTTACTAGAAAATAGGCCCACACCACATCGAGCGGGCCACACTTCTATCTCAAAATGTTCTTTCATACCATTCTGGAAAGGTCCCAAACCTTTCTCTTTATATCCCAATTTAAGCATTATAGGTTTGGCTTTAATATACTCATTAGTAAAATAACATCGAGCATATTCATCATAATGAGTTCTAATGTTTCTGGGTATTCTACCCTAGTCATATCCATTATAAATAAATGCACAGCTCCCGACTTGGTAAATACTTCCCATAGGCTGTGGGAGGCCCAAGGTACAAGGAGATGGTGGCAAATTATTTAAAATAAGGGAATCTTGCATAGAAGCATTCGTTTCTTCTGATATAATAATTTTAGATATATCGGGTAAGAGATCGTCAGTAAGAGCATAAGAGGTAGAAAGAACATTCCCTACATCTTTCAATGTGGAAAATATGAATTTTGTGGATGTAGACAGTGTAGAGGTGTCGATAGATGGGTATATTATAGGTATGGAAGTTATATGAGTAGAACAAGAGACATTGGTTGTGGGATTATGATCTTTCTTAGGTCCTAATGTGGTTTGTTCAGAATATGGTTGAGCTATATGTGGAGGTGCAATTGATGGGGAAGAAGTAGATGACATTGTGGGTGTGAGTTTCACATGTTTAGATGTATAATGAGAATTAGGATGTGTGGATGACAGAGTGGGGAAAAATTGAACTCCAATAGTTTTTGCCAAAGCACACATATCAAAGGATCTTGGATCACCATGAATGGTAACCAACCGATTCTTAAATTCAAACTTAACACATTGATGTAAATTTGAGGGAACAGATCACATCACGTTGATCCAAGGATGACCCAAGAGTATATTGTACGATGTAGGGAAATGTACAATAAACACAGTCGTATCCAAGGTTCTTGGACCAACCTGCAATGGAATGGTAATAACTCCACACATTTCTTGTGTTTCGTCATTGAAAGCTTTTATGATCATATTAGTTCTTTTCATTTCATCACTTCTAAACACAAATATTTGGTAGAAGTCAAAAGTGCAGATATTTAAAGATGAACCATTATCAATCAAAACTCATTTTACTGCTACATCTCCAATTAAGGTGGTAATATACTAGAGGTTATCTTTATGTAAACTATGTTGTGGTATGTCTCTATCCCGGAAGTCAATACAATCAACTTCATGAGTTATTATAGTATCGGCCATGGATTTAGGTTGAATGTCTTATGGTACCATCATCTAGCTTAATGTGAGCATTAATTCATCTCTATGTGTAGCAGAAGATCTTAAAAGGTCCAAGAGAGAAATTCTAGCTATAATATTTGATAATTGTTCATTAATATTATAAGTAGGTTTAGGTTGAACATTAGGTGAATGATTCCCTTTATTAGGAACCTTCAAAACAAATGGAGCTGATCCACCATTCTGAATTTGATCTTGTTGAGAATTTTGAGCATGTTGTCTAGTAATAGCTTCGATGGTACCCACAATATTATTCTGCGGATGATGAATGGGTCTTGGTCTAGCATTTATAGCTAGCTCATTAGAAAGTAATTGGTGAGACGATGGTCTAGTAGTGACTCTTCTTGGAAATGGATCTTCTAGAACCATATAACTTGTGATAGGGTGAATAGGATCCGATTCATCTTTAGAACTATTTGATTGATTTGATATGATTTCCATATCACTCTCAGTCTCGTATTCTATATCACTAAGATCAAGTATCTAAATATTATATAGTCCTAGTTGTAACCACGAATAAAGTTGTGTCAAATATTTCCAGATCATGAACAGGTAAATTCCCACTAATAGTTCCTACATATCGTGAAGGAGGAGGGACATTATGATGTTCAACTTGATTAGCCACCTCCTTACCATATTTTGGTAAGGGATGTTGAAATATGTCCAATGACTGATTGGCATTTTGATTCTGGTTTTGTGGGGTGTTATTTTGAACATTATTAGGAGGATTTTTCTTAGGTTGAAAGGCTTGCACCTCCATCTCATTGTTATCAATCAAGTCTTGTATTTTATGTTTTAATATTTTACAAGAGTTGGTAGTGTGTCCAGGTCCTCTATGGAAGTCACAATGTAAATCTACTCTGTATCCGGGTATAGTTGGATTAGGTTCCCAAATATTTGGTAATTGAATCAAACCTCATTCTAATAATTGTAGTAGAATAGTTGATAAAGGTTGATTTAACCTAGTAAATTCTCGAGGAGGTCTATCAGGAGGTTTCAGTACAAACTTCTCCACTTGTCTTCGCAGCATTAACATTAGTAGTATTTATGCTATCGGTGACTCCATCACCCGAACTTTTTTATTCTTATATTTATTTTTGGATGTTTTCTCATCATCTCTCTTTTAATCTGGCCTCTCCTAATGAGAGCATCTTCCACTCTTCGGGCTAAGTCTATAGCTCTGATCGAAGGTGGTCAAGGTAGCGATTGATAATTTGTAAGATAGTTGCTCTTGCAAATTATTAATAAATATTTCCAACATCTCCTTATAAGGTAACACAAAGTGCAATTTTCCTATCAACTGTCGCCACCTAGCTAGGAAATCAGCAAAGCATTCATCTTTGCCCTATTTTAAGTTATACAAATCTTTAATGGTCACATATATTTTGATGTAGGCACTAAATTGATGAACAAAAGACTCGGTAGTTTCTTTGAAATTCCTCAAAGAATTAGTGGGTAATTGATAATACCACTCTAATGCCATTCCTCCCAAGATTTTCGAGAACATTTTTAGTAATAACAAGTCATCATGTGATATATCATGACATGTTATCCTAAACATACGAAGATGCTCTATGGGATCTTCGATTCCTTTATATATGGGAATAATAGGCATAGGAAATTGTTTAGGATATGGCTATGCTACGACAATAGGATCTAAATACTGACTACACATCTATCGATAATTGTACGAGGGACGGTAGGGATCTATCTAGTCCATGCGGGAAACTAACTATTTCACCATGACTTCAAGATTTCCAGTTTGTCCACCATATTGGTTCAGTGGCACATAGGTATGGGATCCATGAGTGTATAATGGTGTGACATAAGGATTAGATGTTATATTTCTATTATGCAAAGTGTTGGTAGGAATAATATTATGAAGGGGATTTGTAATAGTATTATGTTGTTCCTTAGATCGTTGGTAATTGATGTTCGGTTTTGTTTTGGGTTTTTGTTAATTTGAAGTATGTTGATCAAGAGCTTGGTGAAATAGAGTAGTAAATGATGGTTTATTTTGTGTTGGAATGACCCTAGGCTTGTTAACAGGAACTTTAGGTTGTTGGGTAACCTGTTGTTGTTGCATGCTCTAGATCGCAGCTACTATATCCAAATTGGATGGTCCAGCTTGATCACTCTCTTGTTCAATAAAGGACAAGGGATTAGTGCATGTTTGAAATACTCCTTCTAGAGTTGCTTGAGTGTCACTAATTCGATCATTTTCCATATGAGCTGCTATATTAAAAACACTAATATTAGTGTTAATGAACTTCTAGAATTGTTCCATGTTCTCAAAAGTGATAGCTCCTCTTGGAGACATTTTAGGGGATGAGGATACTTCCTCTCTAATATTTTCTTCTTGTTCATTTCCTACAGAAATATCTTCTTCTTGCTGGTCTAGGGTTTCTTCTTCCTTAACTTGGTCCTTAGGAGGGACATTTTGGTCAGTTAATGGTCTTCCTAACCAATCTTCATCTTCTTCGGTTTGTTTTCCATTCCTAAGTCTAGGCATTGTGCTTAGGTTTTAGCAAATATATATACTTATATATATATATATATATATATATATATATATATGTGTGTGTGTGTGTGTGATAGGGTCGAGAGGTATATATTTTAACTATATACCTACTATAATAATTTAAAAGGAAATGTTTTGTTGTTGTATTTGTGTAATTTTATTATATTATTATTTTGCGAGAATAAAAATAGCAAACAACATGCTAGTTGTAAGAAACAATAGTAGAAATAATCACTTAGCTTTCTATGAATAATTTATGGATATCATTGATAGGGTCAAGTTCATCAGGAGTCATGAAATGCTCTTCTTCAAATTGGAATTTGTTTTTCAAGAACTTGACAAAGTGTGCTATGGTAATATGATCTATTTCAGACTCTGACATGTAAAAATAAAGTTTATGGCAATACTCTCGATACAGCACAGCTCTAGGAACTCTATTCCATATCTTTTTATCTGTAAGAGTGACTTCTTGATCCTCTACATGAGGTAGAAATTTATGTACTACAACTACATTCTCAAGGTATTCCTCAAAGGTGTATAATTCAGAAGACACAAGTGCTCTTTTCTCGGCTAACCACCTATGGCAAGATCTCTGAAGTTCATGATACAAGTCACCTGATCAGGATCCAAGATTCTATCTAGGACAAACCTCTTAATTTACCTAAGTTCTATAGATCTAGATCCAATAATACCCAATATCCTATCAAGTTCATCCCACAATGGTTGGGCTCTATATGTTTGAGGTACTCTAAGCACAGAAGTAATCTCTATGGCCGTTAATTGATTTTCAACATTTATGGATACAGCTCGTCTTCTATTATAATCTACCATCTAAGTATGATATGCAAATTTAACAATTTTCTAATGATTCTAGATGTTCTTAATAATGTGTTTTTTTTTGGATTGTTTTCAAAAGGTGTTTTTAGTTTCACGTTGGGTTCACCAAAATGTATCGCCCAAATTTTTTGCACCCTTACCTTCAGGCTAAAGGATCCATACCTGAAAGGGGGTGAGAAAAGGATGGAACAATACCTCAGATGGAGAGACCCTTTGAATGTCCTGCCTCTCGGGGGAGGGGTATAAAGGTGAATTTTTGATAGATGGTGGGGTTCACCAAGAAACTTTGAGTGGCAGTTTCCATGCCTAGGTTGATAATGAGTTTGATTTGTTCATTTTATGTTCAATCATTCATATTCCTAGGTTGGCCAAAATGAAGCTAAGTTATTCTATATGAAGATTCTAATTTATATGAAGACAACAGACAAATGAATCCTAATGCGATTGAATAAAGAGAATATATAAAATAGAGAAGATTACACCTTATTTTTTATGTATGATGAAGATTTCGAAGCTTGTAGGAGTCCATATCATCCTGGATATGACAGGATCATCTGTAATTGTATAGAATTATCCCAAATCATAGGAGATTATTCGAGAACACCCAAGATCGTCAGTGACCTGACGAATTCGTCAAGTGACAATTGCAAGAATGATGCAAAATGATATAAATAAGAGTATATATGTTTGAATGATAAATCCAGATACCAAATTAAATGAGATGAACTATTTTGGAAACTTATTTTGAATTTTATCATGCAATTATGCTAAATGAGGTGAACTCCAAGATGCAAAACAAAAGTAAATTAATCTAATGCACTAATAAATAAGAAAAATTAGATAGAGAATGCAAACTCAAGGCTCTGATTGCCCCCAAGTTGAATTGTAGACCATATCATCTATAATCATACAAGATCATGGATGATCTTGATAGGATCATTTAAAATTATAGTTGAATCACCTGGGATGATTCGAGCTAAGATTTAGCTGAAACCCAATGAAATCCTACAACAAAACTTGAAAACATATGTGCAAATGATGGAATATCATAGCAAAAACTAAAATTTCAAGGAAATAATCAGCCAGGAAGCCAGGTAGGGAGTTAGGGGGATAAACTAGGAAAATCCTAGTTTATATAGGATTAGGGGGAGGTTAGGAGGTTGGGGATCATCCCAATATGGGATATCCTCATTGTGGGAATCTACAACCATGCAGACATGCTTTTGCCAAAGTTGGAGAGGTCATTGGAATAGAAGCTAATTGTAAAAATTTGGTTTTGGAACAAAATCGTCTGGATGTTTTGTTCCAGATGAATTCATCTTATTTGGTATGATATCGTCAGATCGATGAAGATATCGTCCAATGGTCACAACAACCTCTAAAAATGGTGTAAAAAATGAGGTGAGTGGTTAACGGGCGATTTTGAGGTTAAAATTCAAATTTCTACTTTTTATTGATGGTTTAACTTTGCCAATTTTAGGGTGCTACAACAATCAATTTAGAGTTGTCATACATGTTTAATATATTTATGTCCATGCTTTTAGTTTTATTAACCTATGGTATAAAGCCTCATATTTTGTAGTATTATAAGTGCATGAATATCTTAACATATATGCAAAACTCTTTATCCCTTCTTATTAGGACTATAATACTACACTGGCACCAACACCATTTATGCATCTATCACCATCAAAGTGCATGGTCCATATTTTTATTTCTCTCAAGGACTATTTAGATATAGTAGGAAATATTTTCTTTGTAACTACAGAAATACTATATGTGCCCATACTATCCCAAATTGACTATAATCCTCCCTAAAATATAGTTCATCTTCAATTTCCAACTCTTCAAAGTTATCCACAAATTTAAATTCCTCTAGAGGAATGATATTGTACATGTCCTCTTCAATTTTTTCAATGTGGTATGACATAGGATTTCTTGGTATTATTCTTATCCTATTTCCTTTGAAAGGAATCACCATTCTAGAATAGTCCATATAAATGCATCCACCCAACTTTGTAGTGAATTATCTTGAAAGGCATAAGCTAAAATAAGGCTCTAGGTACACCACCACTATCTCTTGCACTATGGTTACCTTAGGTACTCTATGTAGCCTCATCAATACATATTTTATCACTCCTACTATCTTCACAGGTGTCCCAAATAACTATATAAATCCAAGGTAGGATCTAGTATATTCCATACCCATCTCCTCGTAAACTTCTTTAGGCATGACTATAGTAGATGCCTTGAATCAATCATACAATTGCATATGACCCATCCCTCCATCCTTAGAGAAATATAAAAATAAGGGATTTTGTTTTTTAAAGTGGTAGGGGACATTTCCTTATTTTTAGAGGGTATGCTGAGGATTGTGGTGGCCTGCTTCTCCTATGGATACTTGTTCAAAGAAGCTTTTAGTAGGTCTATTTTGCCAGGAATGAAGAGAGTATTGTATAGGTTAGCTTTAGATGGTATCTTCTTCATTTTATTTCCCACTTGTATATCGTACGCATGCAACACTAGAAATTTTGAGAAATTAAAGGCAAAAAGGATGCAACTAAAGATAATTTCTACATGGATAGTTAGAATTCATTATATTGCTACAAATTTCATTACTTGTTTTAAATTTGCACCATAATAATATTTGGCTTTGAAAAACAACCTAATTGGAGGAAAAATTATGTCAAAGTAATTTTAAAAATCATGTTATAGATGAAGAAAAATTATTGTATGAGCACAAGTTTGAGGAAAGAAATAACCCAAGGAAACCATTGTTGCATAAAAATCTAGGCTAGGTTTTGATTTTCCAGAAATAATGAAATGGAGAATTGCAAGGAGGCAAAATAAGCAAACCTAGGTACAATAATGAATCATAAAAGCATGGAAATGATTTTTTAAGTCTACAAGTGTGAAGAAGTTAGAAAGGATGGTTGTACAATGCTGCTACACTACAAAAAAAAATTATTTTGGAGGAATATTGCCAGGTGAAGGAGAAACTACATAATTTTCACTAAAATTGCATCAAGAGAGGAATTGCATGTTTCCAAAAAATGGGTTCCACAAAAATCATACCAGTTGAAGAAACAAGCAACATTTTTTAGGGATGTATGTATAATTTGGGGTGTGATTCTATGATTTTGGAACAAATTGTATGATTTTCAGGATCCTGAAGATCCAATTTGTGCAATTTTAAAGAGATTGTACAATTTTTTTCATAGTTGTATGGACTCTAAAGAGGTTTTATAGAAGAGAGATGCCCTATATGATTTGACAGTAGTTTGTACAATTTTAGATCAAGGTTGTATGATTTGAAGCACCATTTGTATGAATCGTTACAACTATACAAAATTAGGTGCAATTAAATAGATCCAACTGAAGTTGTATGATCTAGATAGGATTGTACAATTTGGAAATATACATGTACGACCTTGATAAATCTTGGTACAATCTTGATATTTTTTTTACATTTGGAAAGTAGTCTTATAAACTTTTGAGAGTGATTTTGTATGGTGTTATCCTAAATTACCTAATTGATGAAAGAGTGTGTGATAGTGGTTTTCACCCAGTGATGGTGGAAGCATAAGTTCTAGGAGAAAATATTGAGCTCATCCTAATTGCACTATAGAATTTAGGGTATATCGATCACCCAAACCATTACACTAGAGAAAATCATGACCTAGGTTATCTCCCTTATTTTATCCCATTCACAACCAAGAAAATTGATTTTAGTCGCACGGGAGGTATGGTTATCATCCTTGGAGAGGGAGAGGATGTACGCCATGGAGTGTTCAGTTATATTGGTATGGTGGTAGAGGAGGTGCATCACTGTAATACATAAGGTAGGATATAGATCCACCAAGGGTACACAAAATGGAACTTCATAGTGAAGTTCATTAGGAAAGGACCCTAGAAGAATAGGAAGACTTGCCTAGTGAAGCTAAGAGCAAGTGGACATCAACGATATCACTTTTGGGTAAACTATAGGAGACTTTTGCAAAAAATGGTGGGACAAACATGATGCCAATAATCTAGTGAAGCAAGCACTAAGAAAGGCTAGAGGAAGTATTATAGTATAAATACCATCATAGAATAAAGTGTTCTTCAATGAATACTTGTTGCAGATTCTTTAGTCATATGAACCCATTGAGAACCATACAGTATTACGAGTGGGTAATAGGTATGTCAAGGTGGAGTTTTTAGGAAAGGAATTTTGATGAACATTTAGATTGCCCAAGAATGGAGCTCTAGTTATAAAGAAGATAGTAGACCCAATTGAGACTCGTAGATTAATCATGATACTCACATTTGTGAAGTCACCTATCATAGCCAAGATTTTGAGAAATGGGAACCGTGGAATCAAATAAAGTTATTTGAAGACCAATTAGTTGGCTTGCATGATAAATGTTGTTATGGCATGACTATCTAGAGAATTTTAATCTTCAAAAATACCAATATGGATGGCACAGTACATGGAAGGTGTTTATAATAGCGTGAAGTATGATTGGGAAACATACTTATTGGGAACTAAATTGTCATCAAGTTTTACTTGATATTACAACTATCTATCTTCCAATTTTCTTTCCAGGATTATACCCAATAGTCACAACTCATAACTCAACATTGGATGGATAAAATATTACTCCAGCCCAACCTCTAGAGTAGGCTGGTTCCTTGTCAACTAAATAGAATGTTGACTCAATTAAGCTCAATAAGGGTTTTAAGGAATAGGGTTAGAAAAAGGTTTAGGGTTAAGAAATTATGCATTAAAAATGGTCGAATAGGGCTAACAACAAAGACATCCACATGAAAAACCTCTAGGAAACTACTTCCAGTGTCCCACACTCAATATTAGAAGCACCCAAAACCATGAAATTTTTATACAATAAAGCAGAAATAGAGATATGTTCCAAGAAGTAATTTCAATATCTAGTGTATTAACAATCCAATTTAGCAAAATAGATAAATAATCGGATTTTGTAGAAATAAAATTCTTTCCAACATAGATCTAACTATGAATAGATTTAAACTACCTTAAAAACTAGTAATCTAATGCAAATAGAATGAACTAACCCTTACAGTATTTATAGAAATGTAATTCATAGCTTCAAATATCTTAAATTAAAGATATCAAAGATAATGAGTCTTGAGTAAAAAATATAAGTAATGCTCCTCTCATTAGTTTGCAAAATATGTTTATGTAGTAGGGCAAGCAAACACACTAGAGCTGATCCTAAAAATTGTGGGTTTGACCTCTATTTATAAGTTACAATGAAAATAATAGGGGGAGACATTACAAGGATTAAGAATTTGATAGCTAAATAGAGAACTACACTGGAATTATTTCATTCACCTATAGGGTTTGAATATTCCACTAGAGGTCATATGCCATGGTAGATCAACTCTACAACCTACTGGTCCAATAATTGCAGTTAGGCCTCAAGCCATTAGAAAATGGATCTGGACCATTCATTCTTCTTGAAAATTCCATCCCATTGTAGATCTACAACTACTCTATTTCTTTGTTCTTGTTTCTTGGCATAACTAACACTTTGAATACCTTCTCAAATTGATTGTTCTTCAATCTGACAATAATCCACCTTTGTATGCTTAATAAAAATATCACCAAAATATTTTCCATTGATGCACTCAGTGAATGACTGTGATTAAACTTTAACAATGCCTTATAGGTGAGCAGGATAGAAAGAGTTACCAATACACTCTAAAATAATGTTGACATCAATTTAAATGATTTCAACCAATGGATTTGAGAGTTGGTGAGGAATACACTAAGTTTCGAGTGAAATCAAGTTTATCATCAATCTACTCACTTAGCCTTTTAAAACATTTAATTTCTCTCATATTCAAAGCTTTGAAGATAAGTTGTAATCCATTTATTAACTCTTGCTCCACCATATTTGACTTATATTTACTGTGTAATAGATTTTATCGTCAATCCACTCCAAAAGAAATGAAAAAGGACATTTGTGCTATTTCGTAACCTTTACTTCCTTCTGAGAATTTTTGATCTTCTTACTAAACGATGTGGCACTCATCGTCATTCTGCTAAAAAATAGTCTTGGAACTTAGCAAAATGATTATTCTCAAAAAATAGTCACTGTAGCACACAAAATAAGACAATATCGCCAATCCATACTTTAAAAATGTGATGCCATCATTAAAATTCAAATAGAATTGAGGTTTGGGAACTTTGTGAGAAGCTGCTAAAAAATACACTAGACATTGGGTGGAATAGAATAGTTCGCTCATGTTTAAAAAAAGCACTAGGTATCAAGTGGAATGGAACATTCTTGCATGGATCCACTCTAAAATACTCTATATACTTAGTGGATTAGATATTTCTCATGCCTTATAATAAATTTTCAATGTTTTCTAAGGATGTGGCTATTTTGGGCCTACATTCTGGTGCCTTCCAGGTGGATTTTCTCACAAAAAAAATAAACTCAAAGTCTTATCCATTGGGCATAAAGAGTAAAAAATGCTAATATTCAAGCAATGATTCATAGAATAATTTCCATATTATCACTACCCTTTTAAAACTTTATGAATTCTCCCAAAGAGTAACAATTCATATCGAGATCATACTGGAAATACACATATCTCCGTTACTCCTTCAAAACTTCTCAAATACCTAAGAAAAATAAATATATGCTCTTATTTTTATGCCTTTACAAAAATACATGAATGCCTTCACAAAAAAATCATTCTCTTTATTTTAACCTCATGCTTTTATTTTTACCTTCTAACAGTGTTAGAGTCAAAATGAAACAAAAAATACAATACTTCTACGTGACTACAAAATATGCAAAACAAAAATATTCTAATATTGTGTCCCTTGAGGGTCCGCAATAGCTCTATTTGGTTCTTCACCTTCTTGCTAAGCTTCTTACACAACATTATCCTCCTGATCTTTCTCAGCTTCTTCTTCTTCAATAGGTGATTCTTGCTCTTCATCCTTTTCCTCAACATCCTTTCTAAACAACTTCACCATCAACTTTAGGGTTTGCAAAGCTTAGTTCCAATCTACTTCAAAGGGGTTGGAAGTCTCCTTAAGGTACTTGTGAATTTATTCCAACTTGGTACTATATTCATAGTTTGTAGAACATCCTTTATTTACCAAGTCTTCCATCAGGTCTCCAAGCCTAGTAAAATCAATAATCATTTGTGAAAATTGCTCCTGATCAATTGGCTCTTCTAGGGCATAAATATTAGATTCATCTTAGAGGCTCTCAAATACAATTTTCTTGATCTCTTCCTCTGATAACAAAGTGTTATTTTCCAAACATAACCCTCTGAAGCCATTTTAAACCATCTCTTTATTGATGTCTACTACATATCTGATGGTATTATCCACTTTATCAAACAACAACCAAGCCTTTTGCAACATTCAATGCTTCTTTACTACAACTCTAGAAATAGATCTAGCAATATTTCATTCTTTATTAGGAATAGTTTAGAAGTCTCACTGAGCCTCCTATCTGCCAACTTATAAACCTACTTGACTGGAATCACCATGGGTTGTAGCTCTCCAATGAAGTTATCAAGATCTTCTTGGATATTCTGAAGTAGGTGATTGGCATCATACATGTAGTTAATGATGGGCTACAACTCTAAGAATTTCTCCAGAACCTCAAACAATAGTTCTTTCCTTAATTGCTTTAGCCCTGCCTTAGATAAATTTGAATACTTAGCCTTTTCAATTTGAAGATGTTGCTTCAAGCTATGTATTTCTTTGGCTTGTTTCTTCATTTTTCTTCTTTTGCTCTTCTACCTACTCCTTGAGCTTATTGGCATCTTGGAATTTGTTTTGGTAGTTCTTTGCTTCACTTATGATGGCCTTTTCTACCTATTTCTGGTTATTGATTGTATTATGAATATTTTCTATTATCCACTCCAACTTTTCCACTTTCTCTTTGTATATATAAACTTTGACATAAAAAGTGTCCAAGTGAGATTTTACTATGACCAATTCATCTTCTATAGGTAGCTACTCAATGTCTTCTATATAATCTTCCAAACAATAGTCTTGAGTAGTAATTTTAGTTTTAGGCTTACTCACTAAAGGAATAATAGATCTAGATGCTCTTTACCTTGAAATTAGTTCAACAAACATAGTGCTTATCTTAGGAGCCATCCTCTTTGAAGGTTTGGATAGTTTTTATGTCTATAAATCTTGAATATTTTATGAATTTTCCTTATCCTTTTGAAAATTTAATAGTGTAGGATAACTCATAGGATGAGGAGAGGTTCTAATATAGGGAAGATTAGATTCAGTAGCTGACTATGAAAGAGTAGTACTGACTACTATTAATTCTGTAACCACTACTATTGTTACAATTGGAAAACTCATGGAAAATGAAGTAAAACTCATAGAAGGGTAAGTGGATGTGGATGAAATGACTTGCACTTTAGATGATGTGGGAGGTTGCAATGGCAAATATGGAATTATAGAGGATTATGAAGAAGGAATTTTAGGTGACTTTGGAGAAGGTAATATGACTTGGCATTCCATATTCACCGATGAGATAGGTGGTGAATTGTGATGGGGAGAAGGCACTTTTGTTATAACCTTTTCCTAATAAGGAGAAGGAGTTTTATTTGGGTAAGTAGGAGGAGAAGGAGAATAGGGGATATAAATCATACCTTCTCCTAGATATGTAGGGTGTTATGGAGATGCCTTTATACTTTGTTGTTGTGTTTCTTGTACTAATTCTTCTCCAACAATGACAAACTTTTTCTCTTTTCTTCTTATTCGTCTTCTATTTTTTACTGATCTCATTATGGGTTCCCTTCAATGCTTTTTTGGATTTCATTTTAAAAACTTGTAAAGCTATTGATTTATAATTCTCTATATCTTCCCAAAACAACCCTTCTTGCACTAGTTCTTCCTACAATATTTCTTCAAAAATAGGATTCAATTCCACTATAGTTGTAGTGGTGAAACTCATTAGTGTGAACACAAAGTTTTCATCCTTCTCATTCTAGTATATTTTTGTATCAGGGGGCTCTCCACCCAGGGTTAGGTATTTTGGCCTACTTTCTTTCTAAATGAATTATGTGCTAACAACCCTCTCATCAGAATATGACATCCTCCTCATTAATTGTGTCCCTTTCTCTAGTTGTTCTATTGATGGCTGAAATGTTTTTAGAACTTTAGTAGCAGTTAATGGGGTATTAGCCCCTTCTTCTTGATTTTCTTCTTACAAATGTGGGGATGGGAAATCTGACTCTGGTTGTGGCTTATTATAAATTAGCACTAAATTCTTTGGGTCCTTCACCTTCCAAGTTGTGATATTCTTATCATATCTATCAGAAAAATCATTATCAATATCTCATCCAAACTTGGACTTCTCTGTGCCAATTTCAACTCTCATTCCCCACCAGTCTATTATCTTTGCTTCATTCCATTTCTTCTTACTCTCAACTTCTCTAATGGTAGACTCCTGTAACTGATGACTTTCATTCTTATCTAAATTAAAATTAGCTATCTACTCATAGAAATATAACCATGGAGGAATTTGTTCCATATTGGCCACATTCCACTCTAAAGGAGTATTTTTTATTATTCTTGCCCTATTCAAAATGAGGCCTTGAGGATTTCTCAAATTTATAGGCCTTCTCTCCATTCAGGACGATGTTCCTCTTGTGGAATTTATCATCTAGGTTATATCTCCACATCTGGGGAATGTAGAACAAGCCCAACCTATCCAGATATTGGGTGATTTGTTCAACTTGGCCCTTCTTGCTAATAGTTATATCATCGACACTTTGGTAGGTCAAAAAAAAATTTCTCTTCCTTCCAGATCCATAATTTATATTGTTAAAATCTACGTACCTCAAATATTCTAGGGCTAATAATTGGTCTATAATGAAATGAGGAAGCAAGAAAGGCTTACCTATGAAGCTATATAGTCTAATGATTGTGCCTTCTATGAGGACGTACCAATATACTTCTTCAAAACCCTCTATTATTAACAATTTATTGGATAGTGGTGGTAACCTAGGGCATTTCCCATACATTATCTTTAGTGATGGCCCTAAAATTTAGATTAAATCTATAAACAGACTCGGTGCTCCTCAAATGAGTAGTCCAATAGTATACGAGGATAGGGTCTCCTTGGTCATTCTTTTCTTTTAGTGGGACCTAGGGCATCATTTTCCTTACAACATTAAAGAACATCCAAAATAGACTTGAGCAATTCTAAAAAGAGGGTGTGTCTAAATCCCTTTTCATTCTCACTAATTTCTCATGTATTATTTTAGATAGGAGAGCTAGCCAGTCAAAGTAAATGATCTTAATACCCTTCTTCTCTGCATCTGTCTCATACATTTTATCATTAGAAATACAATATCCAATGGCTATTTTCCAATCTCTCACAAGTTGGTAAGAATCCAAACCCTCCAAAAAAGATAGCATGGAGTAGAGCTTTGGGTAGATAAAATGCTTAAAGGGAATTAGGGTTTTGGGCAGTCCTCTCTTGGATTTAATGGTTTTGAATTGACTATAAACCTATTTTCTGAAATATCACCCTCATGAGGACACTTCTACAAATAGTAATACCCATATTGCTTGGATGTTTTGAACTATTTTAGCCTTATGGGTGGTTCTACTCCTAGGGAAAAAAGGTTGTGATAGGCCTTGGTAGTGATACTAAATAGGGTTTTTCCACTAGTGATCTTTACTGCTTTTGCCCTTGGGTCATAAAATTTTACAATGGCCATTATCAACTCTAGACAAGGATGAACTACATCACAAATATAAAAATATAGAAAGGAGCAAACAACACAAGTACCTTGGACTGACAAGGTTATACATTTCTTGTATCTATCATTGATGCTTATTATAAGCTTCATTCTCTCTGTGAAGACCAGTTCAGTGTTGGAAATGACTTCTAATTTGTTAATGTATGTTTCTAGCTCTTCATTTGTTGAGGGTTATGTTTATTGAGTGTCCTAAAAGGCCATTTTTACAAGAAATTTTTAGAATATTTATTTCTATGGTACTTGTAGACAGTTGCTTTGCTATCCTTCAAATCTATCTACTTGGTAGTCATTTATTTTTTATAATTAAATGAGCTCTGCACTTTAGCATATTTAAATGCCATTGCATGCACACCTTCCACCATTAATGTAGACATTGCAATAACTGTCTATTTTTATGCTTTTCAAATTATACCTTTGCATCATGGTGGCTAGGAGATGTTATGTTGCTCATTGATTGGCTAAATAATGCAACACTTATTTAAAATTGAGGCATCACTCCTCATCTTTATTTTCTTCGTAGCATCATGAGAAACTCATAAGATAATTCATGAGTATTTTCCTTCTTTGGAGGTAGCATGGCACGAGATTCACTTTCCACTCAAAAATAGTCGTGAACTCTGGTGGGTTGGAACTCTTATCATGATCCATTATTTCTTGGTCTCCTTACAAGCAGTGAGGAACATGTGTAGCATTCTACTACTTTCTTAGTTCATTTGAGAGTGGATTGGAAACCTACTACTTCTCACTGAAACTTAGTTTTTTTGTAACTCATCACTTTGATTTTTCTTGAAGCAAGACCCTTTTCTCTCTATTTGTTTTATAACATTTTATCAAAAAATGAAAAATTTGACATAAAATGAAAAATAAATATGATACAAAGTATGTACATATGTTACAATGAGATTAGATTAATCAAAATAGAGTTTAAGGTGAAAACGATTGATCATAATCAGTTGTATGTTTCCCTCAAGATCTTCAAGCTATAAAACATTGGTCTCCTTAACTTCTGATATCTTGAAAGGGCCATCCCAAAAGGAGTCAAAATTCTTATGGTGTTCCAATTTAGCTCTTTCAAAATTCCACCTTAGTACAAAATATCCAACTTAGAACTTTCTAAACCTTACCTTATTGTCAAACCATACCTTGATGTCAACTAAATGCTTTTGAAAATATTCATATGCCTGAGTTCTTTT
The DNA here is from genome assembly GCA_028583015.1 of Wollemia nobilis. Taxonomy (NCBI): domain Eukaryota; kingdom Viridiplantae; phylum Streptophyta; class Pinopsida; order Araucariales; family Araucariaceae; genus Wollemia; species Wollemia nobilis. Next base: position 295,269 of record JAQPPZ010016965.1, read on the forward strand.
CTCCTCTAGATGTATCAAGTGTGTCAACCTTGTTTCCATGGGATTTTTCTCAAATTCATCTTCTGTGTTTATAAGTTTTATTGTTAGAATCTCCAAATGAATAGGTAACACTAGCTCCTTGCCATATACTAAGGCATAAGGGGAGGTCTTGATAGAATTTTTTATAGTTATTTTGTCTACCCATAGACCTTGTTCCAGCAATAAATGCAACTTCTTTTGTTACCCTCCAATGATCTTCTCAAAATTCTTAGTAGATTCTTGTTAGTTGATTCTGCCAGTTTATTTCCTTATGGGTAGTAGCTTTAAGTATTCTTTATGGTAATTCCATAGAACTAGTAAACTCAATATATTTAGCCCTTATGAATGTTGATCCATTGTTGCTCACTAAAGCTTCTAGAAAACCAAACCTTGTAATCAAGATTTGTATGAAATCTATCATCACGTCTTGGTATGATTTCTTTGTAGGAATAGCTTCTACCCATCTGGTGAAGTATTCCATAGTATTTAGAATGTACTTGTGGTTGGATAAGGAATTTGGATTGATAACATCTATGAAATCCAACCCCCATTGCTGAAAGGGTTCTTCCACTTGAATTGGCTTAAGGGGAACTGATGCATTCCTTGTCCTTCCCACATACTATTGGTATTTAGCATAGGCTCTAGTGATCTAAAATGTGTTAGCAAATATGGTAGGCTAGTAATAGCCTACCTTGATAATATTCAAAGCTATTACTCTTCTTTAGAAGTGTCCTCTAGATAGTCCTCCATGGAAATCCTCTATGACCTTTTTTTTTATCATATTTTAAGCATATTAGGAGTACTCCATCAAGGTTTCTTTTATATAAAAATTTTGGTAATATAACATACTTCAAAGACTGAATTCTATACCTTATTCTATATGAATTATTGATATTATAAGGGCATAAACCACTCTAAAATTACTTGTCATATGATATACCCAATCTGATTCACCTAGTTGTAGCTCTTCAGTATGATCATCTATTGTTGACTGACAAGATATCACTTATACTAAAACCACTACTTTTGTCAAGCATTGGGATAGGGCTCTACCTTTGACCAGCTTGGTAGGATGGATTTATACCTCATATTCTTGTATATTATTAATCCAACCAGCTCTCTTATCTCCTATTTCACCTTGTAAAATAAAAATTCTCACATCTAGATGAACCACGTAAACCAGGGTTTTGCTTTGGACCAAGTATTGCCTAAATTATTTCAAGGATTTCATTACATAAAATACTTATTTCTCAATGAAATTATACTTAACCTAATATTCATGAAGATTTTGGCTCCAAAATAATATGGGGTACTCCTCTCCTTCATCATTCTTTTGGGTGAGCATTGATGCATAGCTTTCCTTGGCTCCATAAGCATAAATAATTATGTCTTTGCTAAAGTTTGGATTGATTCACACTAGGGCTATAGCAATGGATTTCTTTATGATTTCAAAGGCTTACTTTCTAACATCAGTCCATTTGAAATCTACATTCTTTTTTAGTAGTTCATATATAGGCCTCACCTTCTGAACAAAGTCAAAGATGAATTTCTTGATAAATTTTATCTGACCAAAGAAATATTATAGAGCTTTATTTTTGATAGGTAGTGGACGAGAAAGAATGGATTTGATTCTAATGGCCATACCTTCTTTGGAGACCACATAATATAGAAACTTTCCCTCATGAACTACAAAAAATGACTTCTTAGGATTGAGGGAGATGCCAAATTATCTACACTTCTAGAAGACTTGTTCTAGGTGTGCCAAGTGGTCTTGCTTGTTGTGGGAGAACACAGTTATGTCATATAAATATATTAAAATGAACTTGTTTATCAGGTCCCCAAAAGTGTAGTCCATTGCTCTTTAGAATGTGGCTCCTACATTAGATAGTACAAAAGACATTCTTTGATAGGTAAATGTGCCCTATTTGTTGGTGAATGTTATTTTAAACTAATATTCATCCTTTATCAAAATTTTTTTATATCTAGAGAAGTAATATAATGATGAGAACATTTATATCCCTACTATAATATGCAATATTTTATCCATCTATGGGAGGGGGTAGTGATACTTTAGTGACACTTGATTGAGATTTCTAAAATCTACACACAAGCATATATCACCATTCTTTTTCCTCACAAGTACCAAGTTGGCTACCTAGGTTGAATTTTTGATTGGATAAATGATCTTAGAATTTAAAAACTTTAATAGTTCTTCTCTCATTATGGATTTGATTCTAGGATTCACATGCCTTTATTTCTACTTGAATGGTTTTGCATTAGGCTCTAGCTCAATTGTGTGTTGGATGACCTTATTTTCATACACTTGAAGGTCCTCATATGACCAAGCTACAAATGTCTTCATACTTTAGGAATAAAGCTTTGATATCCTCCTCTTATTCTAGAGAAAATTGGACTCCAACTTTGAGATTTTTTCTCTTTAAATTTCAATTTCATTATATATTTTCTCATTGATTTCCATGGATCTAATCTTTTTTATGTCTTCATTATCAAATAGGTTCTCTAGAGTAACCAAAACTCTAGGTATGTGATTGTTATTGAGTTGAATGACATCATGTTGATAATTTTCCTCTATATTTTCCTCTTGAACAGTGGATAGACAGGCTTCTCTTACCAAAAATCAATGATTTGTTCATCACTTTCAAAGATCTACCAAAAAATCTGCTTATCTTGCACTATAGGCCTGAAAATAATTTTGATACCTTTGTCCTTCTTAACTCCTATGCCTACATAAGGATTGAAATTAGCTTCCCTTACAGCTAAGGAGTCTAAAAAGTTATTATTTCCTTTGGTAAAAAAATTAATATTTAGATATCAAAGGATTCCATTAAATCCCATACCCTATTTCTATATGATTTCAAGAAATGGTGCTTAATGTTGCATCTTTACCTTACCTAATTTACAATCAATTCAGAGTCACCATATATGTTTAAGATCTTGATCCCCATTATTTTAGCTTGCATTAGCCCAAGGTATAAAGCCTCATATTTTGTAGCATTATTAGTGCATGACCATGTTAACTTATATGCAAAAATATTTATCCCTTCTAATTGGGACTGTAATACTACATAAATACTAGAACCATTTATGCATCTATCACCATAAAAGTGCATGGTCCATATTTCTATTTATATTAAGGGCTATTTAGATATAGCAAGAAATATTTTCTTTGTCTCTATAGAAATACTGTATGTACCTTACCTATCTCAAGTTGACTATAATCCTCCCTAAATGGTTGTTCAAATTCACTTTCTAGCTCTTCAAAGTTATCCACAAATCCAAATTCCTCTAGAGGAGTGATATTGCACATGTCCTCTTCAATTTTTTCAATGTGGTAAGACACATGCTTCTCTGGTGTTATTCTTATCCTATTTCCTTTGAAAGGAATCATCATGCTGGAATAGTCCATATACATACATCCAACCAAATTTGTAGTAAATTCTCTTGAAAGGCATAAGCTAAAATAGGACTCTAGGTCCACCACCACTATATCTTGCACTATGGTTACCTCAGGTGTGCTATGTAGCCTCATCAAAACATCTTTTATCACTCCCACTATCTTCATAAGTATTTAATATAACTATAGAACTCTAGGGTAGGATCTGGTATATTCCATACCCATCTCCTTGCAAATTGCTTTAGGCATGACTATAGTAGATGCCCCTAAATCAATCATACAATTACGAATAACCCAACCCTCCATCCTTAGAGAAATGTAAAAAGGATGGGGTTTGTTATTTAAACTGGCAAGGGATATTTCCTTATTTTTAGAGGGTATGCTGAGGATTATGGTGGCCTGCTTCTCCTATGGATACTTTTTCAAAGAAGTTTTTAGAAATTCTATTTGGCCAGGAATGAAGAGAGTATCGTATAGGCTAGCATTAGATGGTATCTTCTTCATTTCCTCCATAATGTTATATTCAGATGTGATAGAGGTGGGTCTCTCAAGCCTTCTCTCTGGCTCACCATATTTTCTCTTATATTATTGAGTGGCCTCAATACTCTACCTTTTGGTAATGGAAGGGAACCTAAGCCTCTCTTGAGCTTCATTCTTGGATCTCATTCTATCTCCTTTAGTTTCTTTCTCAAATCTCTTGGGAATAATTACTACCTTTTCTTGGTCCTTATGAGCCATGTATTTTTTTTCACTTATCTGGGGATAGGAAATGTATCACTACTTTGGGAAGGTGGATCCTTATTCTGCTGAGAGGGTACCTAAAATTGACCCATCTTCTATGTATCAACCTACAGTATTTTTTTTCCTAACCTTGTCATGACAGCAATGGATCCATCCTCATCAAGATATTTTTCCACCATGATCTTCTCTATCTACCAGAGCATATTTACTCTTTCTTTTTAATTTCTTTATACTTTATCCATAGCCCATTGTACATGGTTTTGGTACATAACACAAGATTGCCAATCATGAGGGTCATTGCACACCAAACACCATACACTCACCAAACTTGTTTTTGAAGAACACTTAGGCTCTTCATATACTACATTTACTCTAACTCTAGTACTATTACTAGGACCAGATCTTTGATCCTTATTCACATAAGAAAATCTCCTTTGTTGAGACCTCTCCATATATTTTTTTTCCATTGAATTCATCTTATTGCTAAGTTTTTTCAAGGTATTTTTAATATCAAGTAGCATGGAGGATTCTTGGGAAATTTGATAAAGAAGGGGAGGGAAAGGAACTATAGAAGATGGTGCTTTTAACTAAGGAATGGAAGTCATCTATGGAAATGGAGATGAAAAGGGAGGAGGATCCATATAAGATGAATCAATTGTTTGACTTTGGACATTAGTGGTTTCCAAATTATAGGGTAACAAAACTTCTAGTGGTAATATTCCCATATTAATAAGGATATTTTTTGCATGAAGAACTACATTATAAACCTGTGGAAAAGTCTCCACCCTAGATTTTTGGGTTTGTAGGACTAACTCTGATCCAAGGTATTTGATATAATACATGTAATCAAGGCTTTTAGTTGGTATAGATGTAGGAAGAATTCTCTTTTAGGTCCTACAAAACCTCAAGTTGAAATCTAAAACAATTCCTTGGTGATGCTTTTGCATAGATGTGACTGATTAAGGAGAGAAAAGGATCAACAAATTCATTGAATTCTTCCACAAAGGGCTCATCCAATTCTACCCATGAGGTAATATTATTATATTCTAGGGTCCTAAACCAATGTAATATATTTCCTCTAAAATACAGGGCTAGGATCCTAACAATAACATCTTCATTTTTTATATTATGTATTACTACCATATTTAGAATATCTTGGCAGTGCTCGTATGCAGTTTTACCAAATCCATCATAGGTGGGAATGGCCTTATATATAGCTTGAGGAATGTCATGCATTTGGGCTAGTGTAAAGGATCTAGTTATACTCCAGCTAGGGTACTTCTTCAAGGGCTTATTTGGAACTATATTTTGTGCCATGTTTCCAGGTGTAGCTCTTGTTGGAGGGGATCTAGGATGAATGATAGGATTTTCCTCAAGAGGATTTTATTTTGAACAGAAATATTAATTCAAATTTCTTATGATAGTAGACCATATATAAGGTAGCTCACAATAGAAAAATGAGTCTGGGTTATTACTCTTGAATGACCTAGTATACATGAAAAATATAATCTATAGGGATAAATTTTTTGGGTTTATAGACCAAGGAGTCACTAGGTGAATTTATTGATCACTGCTAAGCAAGTTCAAGACAATTCAAAAAATATTGATTCATTTGAGAAAATATAGAACAATAAAGTATATGATGGAATTTAGTATTTCTTGCAAACAGATCCCATCAACCGTGCCAAAAAATATTAGGAACTGAATTGTCATCAAGTTTTACTTGATACTACAACTATCTATCTTCCAATTTTTTGGCTAGGCTTGCACCCGATAGTCATGGATCATAACTCAAAATTGTATGGCCCAAAGATTAATTTAGCCCAACCTCTAGAGTAGGTTGGTTCCTTGTAAACTAAATATAATTTTGACTCAATTAATCTCAAGAAGGGTTTTGAGGAATAGGGTTAGAAAAAGGTTTAGGGTTAATAAATTATGCATTAATAGTGGTCAGATAGGGCTAACAACACAGGCATCCACATGAAAAAAATCTAGAAAACTACTTCTAGTGTCCCACACTTAGGATTAGTAGCACCCAAAAATATGAAATCTGCATACAATAAAGCATAAACAAAGATATGTTACAAGAAGTAATTCCAATATCCAATGTATTAACAATCAAATTTAGCAAAATTGATCAATAATCAGATTTTGCAAAAATAAACTTCTTTTCAACATAGATATAACTATGAATAGATTTCAAATACCTTAGAAACTAGTAATCCAATGAAAATGAAATGAACTAACCATTACAGTATTGACTGAAATGCAATTCTTAGCTTTGAACCTCTTAAACGAAATATATCAAAGATAACAAGTCTTGAGTCAAAAATCCAAGTAATGCTCCTTCCATTAGTTTGCATAAAATATTTATGTAGTAGGGCAATCAAATACACTAGATCCAACCCTAAAAGTCAAGGGTTTGACCTCTATTTATATTTTACAATAAAAATAATAGGGGGAGACATTACAAGGATTAAGAATTTGATAGGTCAATAGAGAACTATGCTGGCATTATTTCATTCACATGTAGGATTTGAAGAATCCACTAGAGGTCATTTACCATGGCAGCTTGGTTCTATAACCTACTTGTCTAGTAATGGCAATTGGACCTCAAGCGATTATAAAATGGATCTAGACTGTTCATTCTTCTTGAAAATTACATCCTATCATAGATCTACAACTACTTTAGTTATTGGTTCTTATTTCTTGGCACCATTGATGCTTTGAATACTCACTCAAATTGATTTTTCTTCAATCTACCAAGAATCCATCTTTGTATGCTTCATAAAAATGTAAAAAAATATTTTCCATTGATGCACTCAATGAACGGATATGATTAAACTTTAACAATACCTTGCAGGTGAGAAGTATAGAAAGAGTCGTAAATCCACTCTAAAATAATGCTAACATCAACTTATATGACTTTGGCTAGTGGATTTGAGACTTGGTGAGGAATACACTGAGTTTCGAGTGGAATCAAGTTTATCATCAATCCACTCACTTAGCCTTTTAAAACATTTAATTCCTTTCTCATATTTACAACTTTGAAGACAAGTTACAATCTACTGCTTGACTCTCACCCCACAAACTTTGACTTGGATTGACCATGGAATAAAGTGTATCACCAATTTGCTCCAAAAATAATGCAAAATTACCTTTGTGATATTTCATAATCTTTACTTCCTTTTGAGCATTTTTTATCTTCTTACCAAGCAGCACGGTGCTCATCGCCATTCTAATAAAAAATAGTCTTAGAACTCAGTAGAATTATTATTCTCAACACTTAGTCATTGGATCACATGGAATAAGATAATATCATCAATCTACACTTTAAAATGTGTTGACATCATTAAAACTCAAATAGAATTATAGATTGGGAACTTTGTGAGAAGCCACTATAAAATACACTAGACATTGGGTAAAATAGAATACTTCACTCATGTTTACAAAAAGCACTAGGTATCAAGTGGAATGGAACCTTCTTGCATGGATCCACTCCAAAATACTCTATATAGTCAGTGGATTGGAGATTTATCATGCCTTAGAATATATTTTTTAATTTTTCTAAGGATGTGGTCATTTTGGGCCTACAGTACTTACAGGAATAGATGCAATAGGTTCTAACAATATGGAGGAAGATGTTCTCCATGAATTTTCATGCTATTGCACTTCTATTGTACGTAGTATTAGGAATGAGAATTCACTTTCCTAGGAGGACCCAACCATAGGATATAGCACTAGATCATCCTACCATACTGCAATGGGCAAAGATTATATCTCTATCAAAGGCAACTCTAGATAAATAAAAGGCTAAGAAAAGTACAAAGCAAGTAATAAATTAGAGGTAGTAAGAAGGTGAGATGACATATGATGAATATGTTCATCCATAGAGGAAGTGAAGAAGATAGTTGGAACTAGCATTGGAGTAGCAGACCTAGGACCAATAACTGCAAGAGTAGCCATTATATTTTGAATAAGAGGAGACGGTGGAAAAAAAATCCAGCCCTATAAATATTTAGACACAAAATAAATGGGAGAAATAGAAGAAACCCATGGAACCAAAAAAAACTAAGTCAGCACCAAACTAAGGGTAATCTAGATCGAAGGAGTTAAATTTTCTAAATTTTAATATTCTAGGTCTAGAAGGAATGGGAAGAGCAATGGGATCCCAAAAATTTCTCCAAACCTCTGATGTTATACTTCTAGAATCATATAGATATTTTATGGGAATGATGAAAGTACCACCAGAATAAAAAGTAAAAGCCATGATGGAGGTTCCATTGGAGGAACCCAAGGGAATAAATAAAATAAAAATTATGATGAGAGGTGGTAACAGCCAGCGGGAGTAAAAAAATATGCAAGTACCACAAGAAGAGTTTGCTCATGACCAGACAATTGTAACTCTAAGGGGAGTGCACCCGAACCCATAAGATGAAGGGTTGACAAAAATACAACAAGAGGACTTGCCCAAACCACAAGAGGAAGTCCAAGTATCGATGGAAGAGTAGCAATATCAAAAAGAAATCATTGATGTCAAGGAGACACAATCACTGGTAAAAGGAGAGATAAGTGAGATAGTAGCACACAACTCACTATAAGAATAAAAAGTAACCAATATGGCCAAGGAGGTTAGAGGAATTTCTCATCCATAGGTAGAAGGAGAAGAAAGATAGACTCCACCATAGGACAATATCGAGGAGTTTTGTACAAGATTTCTAGTATAAGTACCTCACTTTGATAATGCAAAGGACATGGGTGAAAATACTAATGAGTACGTCGATCACTTCTTTTGATAGGCCTGTGAAATATTTACCAGTGCTAGGTTGCAGTTTTGCATTCATGACATTGGGCAGTTCAAGGAGTGGAGGGAGAAAACCTTCACGAAATTAGAAAATATTATGAAATGGGTGTGCAATAAGGATCTTACAAGGTATATAGTACACATCTATGTACAACATCCATGGTTTTTCCTTATGGATATGTAACCATGATGCTTGGAAAATATGATTTACCAAAGGGAGTGAAGACTAAATATCACATAGTTCCATGCATGTATTTGGATAGGACATCCTATAAGACTTGCCATTGAATACAACGAGTACAAAATTTTAAAAAATTGGCTTTCACTCTAAGAAAATTGAATTTATTGACTTACTAGATCAAGTGTCTTAGCTTGGGACTCGATCATATTTATCAAGCCAAAGAAGCACAGTGAGAGAAAGTAGAAGCTACTCGATAGTGTTGAAAAACTACACTCACAGCTAGGATTTATGAATATAAAACCCTCTCTTGCAAATAAATAGTTAGTTCCTCCAAGGTTCTGTGTTACAATGTGCTTTAAAGAGTGTAAAAATATTGAAGTGTGAAATGATGCTAAAACAACTTCAAGGTGCACATTGCCATTAACAAGGGGCCTAAAATGTAGATATTCGATTTACAGAATTCAACATGGTGTTCAAAAGATTTATTCTCCGAATGTAAGGTTAATAATTAAATCTTGCTCAAAATTAACTTTATGAAGTGCAAAATAATTAATTATAACCTTAAAAAATAATTTTAATTAAACTATGTTCAAATACTTTAGGTTAACCATTTCATAAAAATTATTTGAACATTTAATTAAAATAAAAATGTTTATTTCCAAATATAAAGTTACATGAAATTAAAATGTGAAATAAACATTCCCTAATGATAAAGTTTTGAACTTTAGATTATACATTAGGGTTTTGATTCCCATGAAATTAAAATTTAAATAAAGATAAAAAATTTTAGGGTAAGAAAAATAAAATAAAAATGAAAACTAATTTGCAGGTTACAAGACAAAAACATAAAACTCTTGGAATGAAACCTAACCTAGATTAACCAGTATTGACCCAATCTGATCTAGGTTAAGTGTTATCTTCTAAGGGAAAAATAAATTTAAATATATCAAATTTATCAAACACATGAACCACCATCAACATGCATGATTCAATATAATAAACATGAATATATTTAATCAAAATTAAATGTATTAAATCATTAAATTTATGAACCACCATCAACATGCATGTTTCAATATAATGAAAATAAATACATTTATTAAAACCTTACAATATGTTTCTTCCAGAAAAACTCTCTGCCTTTCAACTGTGACACTCTCTATGTAACCTGGGAGGATCCTTTGGCTATTATTCCACTTCCTTCAATCCTTCTCTTCCAAATCATCCAACCCACTTCTTGGCTTCTATGGCTTCATTTATAACTTAAATTGAAGAACACAAGCTTATACTAAGAAGAGGGTTGAACAGTATAAGACCACTTTTTACTTTTATTTACCAATTAATATTATGCAATGTATAGATAACAATATCAATAGTAGTAATCAAAGCAATTCACAAATCACCACACACAATAGAGACACCAAATTTATGTGGTTCACCCAATGTGGGCTACTCCATAGAGAAAATATTTTACTAAAAATTTATTAATCAATCTCTTGGGAATCATTTCTCTATTATAATATTTATGTAAATATATAAAAAGGAGACACCAATCCCCTTAAATAAAGTTCATGGATATCTATCCACATAATAAATCTTTTCTCCTATTGCTTTGTATGGTGATCTTCTAGAAGAATTGTTACCCCCATTGCTCTAGCTAATGGATCTCTATCCACTAAATACACCTGTCCTCACTAACCTGGATAATAGATCTCTATCCATTAGAGACTATCATCCTCTATACTTTTTCATCTCCAAAGCTCTATATCAAATCTATACTAAACATAGTCCTTTGGTCTAGCACAAATCTGCTCAATCTATGTCTCTAGTCTGGCACAAACCTATCCTTAAATCTACACCAAACTCTATCCTCTAATATGTACTAAACATAGTCCTTCGGTCTAGCACAAATATGTCCTCAATATTTATCCTCAAGCCTTAAATCAAAGCTTGAATCAATTTCAAATCAACACTTCTGGATCTACCCCAAACCTTGTCTCAAGTTTTGAACAAATCACTCAATTCTACTCTCAAGTCTTCTTAAAGACTTGTCTAAAATTTGCCTTGCAATATTCCACAAAATCTCACACTAATCTATCCAAAAGTCCTCTCTAGAACTTGTCCAAAATTCCTCTCTATAACTTGTCCAAATATGCTCAATAAGTCCTCATAATAACTTATCTAAATTTTCTCTCAATCTGTATTGTAAGCTTCCACAAAAGCTTACCCAAATATGTCCATAAGTCTTCTCAAAGACTTACCTCAAATTTGCTCAAAAAGTCCACACTAAAAATTGTCCAATCTCATAGAAACATAAAGAGAATTTTTAGATGCTCAATATGCTCTATACTCATCACAATGCTCAATCACTTTCAATCACTCTTTTAGAAACATACAAAGAATTGTTAGAGACTCAATATGCTTCACATTCACCTCAATGCTCAATCACTTTCTCAAATCAATTTAGAATATAGAATAGTTTTTTTTATATAACTTGAACAATCACTTCACACATTCACTTGACTAGGCTCAACCAACTCTACTCAACCAATTACTCAATGAAACAATCCTTGCTCACAGGCCCTAGTCCAAGCATATGAACACTCACTCAAAATGTTTCCAACAATGCTTATCAACCAATCTCACATAAAAAAGATACTCATGTTCTTTTAAAACCCTAGTTCAAGTTCCTCACCTAACCAATGGTTTCAACAACAATGCTTATCAAATAAGGTTTTAACAACAACTCTTTATTCCATAAAACCTTGAAGCATTAACTCAACACACTCAATAAGGAAACCTAATTAAGTCCTTTTCACTTAAAACTTGTTTTCCATAAAATCAACCAATCAAATCATCTATGGAAGAATATGCCCATACATTTTTCTTGATGATTAAGGAACCTCAAAAATCTACCACAACCATAAACACTTCTTTGACAAGCTCAAGGAAGTTATAATATGATAAAATCTCTCAAAAATACAATGTAAATATCAAAACATACATACACCTTATTACTCCATCTTGAAGAAAGCATCCATCAACATGTACAAAAATAATTGACCAAATAAAAATTATAATATCCCAATTAAAATAATATCCAATAGCATAAATAATGTCATTAAAATCATCTTCTCAAAATAATTCAATGGCAAGAAGTCCTCTCAAAATTTAACCAACACTTTAATCTCCAATAAACCAATATGTCATGAATACTTTATTTAAAAATAAAGCTAACTCTTTATTCCTCAAATTAACCAAAATAATGATTAATTAAAATACTTTTTACCTACCCCTTTTAAATCCCTAGTACCTTATGTCAAAATATTAGGCATCACAAAATATATTAAAAATTTATTACCTTTGCCTTGGTGAGATTTGACCTCACGATGCCACCTTTTCTAGCACCCTAGATGTAGCTCCAATCACTGTGTGATCTAGGAACTCACCTTGGGAGGTAAGAGTACCACATGCTCTACCTTCTCCCTCTTGGTGCCTCTCCAAAAAAGGATTTGTGCTGCTTCCTTTGACACCTAACTAGGTCCACTAAAAATGTTGATCAAGTCCACTCAAAACACTGCTTGCCGAGATTCAAACGTGGGTCATCCCACTCACAAGTGTTCTAGATCACTCCAAATTGCCACCATACCACCATGCTATATTGCCATGAAGGTTAGAGCATCTTTCATCTTATTTCTCCTCTGGCACACTTAAGACAAAACTTTGTCTTCTTCCTTGCACGAAATCACACGAAACACACAACTCGCAGACCTTTGATAAATCAAGCAAGGGATAAATCATTTACCACTTTGGAATATGGTTTTTATACCAATATGCCACCAAAATTTCAAACATCGATGGATTCCTTTTTCTCTTAGATGTTGACATCTTTAAATAATTAATTTATAAATTATTTAAATTCTTTAGAATTTAAATGTTATAAATTAATATTTAACTATTTTTGGCTTATTAAGTATTAAATCCTTCTTAGGTTTTACCACTCTGTATAAATAATATTTATTTATAAAATTTAAATTCAATTTGAATTTAAATATTTTATAAAAATAAATATTAAAACTTCCTTGGGCTTTTATGAAAAAGACTTTTATTTTTGCTTATCCATGGTTTTAATAAAATCCCTTCTACTTATGCTTCCACATAATATTAAAAATATTATGAAGCTCTTTTGCCATTAACCTTTGCATTGTTCCTTTTGACATTTTGATATCAATGGTATCTTATTCCTTGACATCAATGACAAATTCATTCCTTGACATCAATGACGACTTCAATCCTTGACATCAATGACAACTTTGAATCAAAATATCCAACAATCTTCCCCTTTGTCATTCATGGCAACCCAAATTATTTTTACTAAAAACTTAACCTTTTATTTGTTCTTCTCCCACCTGGGACATTGCTTCACCTGGCTCAATGCTCTTTTTAAATCTCTCCTCTTTACTCAAATCTCTTCCTCTTTGACATAAATGGCAAAGGGTCACCTTTGGGGCTTGGGACTAAGAATGAGTTTCTTATATTAGCCCCTCCATCTCCTCTTAAGGTGGTTAATTATGTGGTGGGAGTATCTCTACTCCTAGAAAGAACTGGTCTTTATATTTATACTCTTTTCTTCTCATCCGATCCTTATGATTCCTTTGACTGTTCCTGTTCTTGTTTATATCCATATCCACATTCCTATTTCTTTTCCTATTCTTTTTCTTGTTCATGTTCATGTTCATATCCATATTCCTATTCTTTTTCTTGTTCATGTTCATGTTCATATCCATATTCCTATTCTTATTTCTATTCCTATTCATGCTTGATTATGGAATGTCTGCTCTACACCACTTTATTGTATGTCCATAATTATTACACTTATAAAACTTAATGTTATTATTCCTTGGAGGTGCAAATATCTTAGAATTTTTCCTAGTGAAGCCATATCCTTTTCTATCATGAACCCTGCAATCCATTGCCTTGTGACCAAACTGATTACATGAGGAGCAATACCCATGGAAAAGCTGCATATTTATGAAATTCCCATTTTCTTATATTTCATGTGTCTTGCACTGTGAAGTCATGTAACCAAATCTATGACATGAAAAACATCTTCTATTGAAGATTCCTTGTCTTGACCTCATTGGTCTCTTAGTCTCTTTTAACCTATTCTAATTTTTGTTCCATCTATTTCTTCTTTGTGCATTGTTCCTGTCCTTATTGAACTATCAGTTGTCCAAATCATCCTCAAATGTCTCACTTTCTCTTACACTATATTCTTCTGAAGTTTCTTCTCCTTTAGAACTTGAGGTTGACTTTTGTTCTTGTTTCTTTTGAGTCTGTTCAAAACCAAGACCTATTTTTTTGTTGACCTTTTTTGTACCTTGATCATATTTTCCATAATATTTGAGTTCTTTCTAAATTTTTGTAGCTTACTCTTAGACTTTTCTAAATATTTCCTTAGTAGGGCTACTTCTTGTTCTAACCTTTCACATTCTAAGACCTTTATTTCTAACTTATCCTTGAACTTATTTGTCTTAGAATTTTATTTGTCTAGATCCTCTATAAGCATTCTTCTCTCTTCATCACATTATTGAAACTGAAACTCAAGTTTAGAGTTTTGCTTTCTTACCTTCTTTACTGTGTTAAGAGCATACATAAGTTCTCCCTTGAGATCATATCCTTCTTTATCTGATTCTTCCTCTATTTGTTTTTCTTTTTCTACATCTTTATTTTCTTTTGACTTTTATTCCGTAGGATCACCTTCTTCTTCTTCTAGTGCCATTATAATATTCTCTTTTGGTCCTTCAAGTGTATCCTCATATTCATCATCATTGAAACTAACCAATTACTTGTACAACTATCTTCAATATGTACAAAGTTACCACATATAAAACACTTGAGAATTATTGGTGACCTTTTCTTGACCTCATTTTCTTCAATCATAAATAGAACTTCATATTTATCATTTTCTGAGAAAATATTATCACTATCACTTGAGTACTTACTTGCCTTATCTACATAGTAGCTCCTATTTTTCCTTTGAAATAACTTCTTTCCATGTCTTCTTTGTCCATCCTTGATTTTCTTTTGGTGCTGATATATTTTTGATTATCTACTCCTATGATCCTTTTCTTCATCATTGTTATTTTTAGCTTCTTGAAATTAAATTGCATAGTGACCATAATTTCCACAATTGAAACATTTAACATATTTTGTATCTTTAAATTTTCTTGAATCCTTATTCCTTATGCCATAATTTGCTTCTTCATCATTGGATGACTCATTTCTTAATTCTAACTTCTTACCCTTTATCTTCTTGATTGCTTTGAAGGATTATTCCTTCTGGGGATTAGGTTCTTTTGTTCTTAACTCAAAAGTTTTAATAATACCAAGCAACATATCTCTTGTTAAAGAATCACCATCCTTTTATTCTTCTATAGCATAAATATTTTCACCAAATATTTTTGGAAGAGATATTAAGATATTATCACAAACATCCAATTCTTCAACCTTAATTCCAAGTCCTTGCATATCATTAACAACCTCATAAACTCAAAGTAGATAAGTACTAATGTTTTCCTCATCCTTCATTATTAACTCTTCAATATGTCCTTTGATATTTCATATATTTTCTTTCTTGACACCTTTATCCCCTTCATATATACATTGCAACTTATCCCACATTCCTTTTGCATATTGATAATGCATAACTTTTATGGACTCCGTTCTATGCAAACCTCTAAAAATTGCATTTATTGCTTTTAAATTATAATGTTGTAGAAGCTTACATTCCTTATATTTAGGTGGATCAACTGAGGGGTTGTATCTATTTTCAACTACTTCCCAAATTTCATTGCCAAGTGCCATTAGGTAAATCTTCATTCTCATAATCCAATATATAATCACTTCCATAAAATATCGGACTAAATTATATGATGATACATTATTAGAATACATTATGTTCTTGTAAGCTTTTCCTTCAAGTTGTTAAACTCTTTTGAAGGAACCCGATATGATACCAATTGAAGAACACAAGCTTATACTAAGAGGTGGGGTGAATAGTATAAGACCACTTTTTAATTTTCTTTCCCAATCAATATTATGCAATGTATAAATAGAAATATCAATAGCAGTAATCAAAGCAATGCATAAATAACCACACACAATAGAGACACCAAATTTATGTGGTTCATCCAATGTGGGCTACTCCATAGATAAAATATTTTATTAAAACTTTCTAAATCAATATCTTGGGAATCCTTTACCTAATACAATGATTATGGACTTTTTTCTAAAGGAGACACCAAACCCCTTAATAAATTTCATGGATCTCTATCCATAGGAGAACTCCTTTCTCCTATTTCTCCAACTAGTGATCTTCTAGAAGAACTATTTTCCCCACTACTATAGCTAATGGATATTTATCCACTGAAGACACCTATTCTCACTACCCTATATAATGGATCTCTATCCAATAGAGACTATTTTCCTCTATAATCTACCACCTCTAAATATCTATCTCAAATCTATACTAAATACAGTCCTTTAGTCTAGCACAAATCTACTCAATCTTTGTCTCTATTCTGGCACAAACCTATCCTTAAATATGCACCAAAATCTATCCTCTAATATATACTAAACATAGTTCTTTGGTATATCATAAATCTATCCTCAATATCTATCATCAATCCTTAACTCAAAGATTGAATCAATATCAAATCAACTCTACTAGATCTACCCAAAACCTTAACTCAAGGTTTGAACAAATCACTCAATTCTGCTCTTAAGTCTTCTCAAAGACTTATCTCAAATATACCTTGCAAGCTTCCACAAAATCTCACACTAATCTATCCAAAAGTCCTCTCTAGAACTTGTCCAAATTTTCTTAGTAAGTCCTCATAATAACTTATCCAAATATGCTCTCAATCTGTATTGTAAGCTTCCACAAAAGCTTACCCAAATATGTCCACAAGTATTCTCAAATACTTACATCAAATATACTTAACAATTTCACACTAGAACTTGTCCAATATCATAGAAACATAAAGATAATTTTTAGAGACTCAATATGCTCTTTACTCATCATAATGCTCAATCACTTTCAATCACTCTTTCATAAACATATAGAGAATTTTTAGAGACTCAATATGCTTCACATTCACCTCAATGCTCAATAAATTTTTCAAATCAATTTAGAACATAGAATAGTTTATTTTATATAACTTGAATAATCACTTCACAAATTCACTTGACTAGGCTCAAACAACTCTACTAAACTAATTAGTCAATGAAATAATCCTTGCTCACAAAACCTAGTACAAGCATATGAAAACTCACTCACTTCTTATAAACCAATCTCACATAACAAAGATACTCATGTTATTTTCAAACCCTAGTTCAAATTCCTCACTTAACCAATGGCTTAAACAACAATGCTTATCAAATAAGGTTTTAACGACAACTCTTTATTCCATAAAACCTTGAAGCATTAACTCAACACACTTAATAAGGAAACCTAATTAAGTCATTTTCACTTCAAACTTGTTTTCCATAAAATCAACCAATCAACTCATCTATGGAATAATGTGCCCATACCTTTTTCTTGATGATGAAGGAACCTCAAAAATCTACCACAACCACAAACACTTCTTTGTCAAGCTCAAGGAAGTTATAATATGATAAACTCTCTCAAAAATACAATGTAAATATCAAAACATACATACACCTTATTACTCCATTTTGAAGAAAGCATCCATCAACATGTACAAAAATAATTGACCAAATACACCTTATAATCTCCCAATTAAAATAATATCTAATACCAGAAATAATGTCAATAAAATAACCTTCTCAAAATGACTCAATGGCAAGAATTCCTCTCAAAATTTAACCAAAACTTTAATCTCCAATAAACCAATATGTCATGAATACTTTATTTAAAAATAACTCTAACTCCTTATTCCTACAATTAAAAAAAATAATTATTAATTAAAATATTTTTTATCTACCCCTTTTAACTCCATAGGACCTTATGTCAAAACCTTAGGCATCACAAAATATATCAAAAATTTATTACCTTTGCCTTGGTGAGATTTGACCTTGCGATGCTGTCTTTTCCAATGCCCTAGATATGGCTCCAAACACCGTGTGAGCTAGGCACTCACATTGGGATGGAAGAGCACCACATGCTCTATCTTCTCCATCTTAGCACCTCTACCAAAAAGGATTGCATCACTTCCTTTGGAACCTAATCAAGTCCACTCAAAACGTTGCCTTTTGAGATTCAAATGTGGGTCCTCCCACTCACAGGCACCCTAGATCACTTCAACTTGCCACCATACCACCACACTGGATGGTTATGAAGTTTAGATCATCTTTCATCTTATTTCTTTGTCGACACACTTAAGACAAAACTTTGTCTTCTTCCTTGCACAAAATCACACAAAACACACAACTCATAGACCTTTGATAAATCAAGCAAGGGATAAATCATTTGCCACTTTGGCATATGGTTTTTATACCAATATGCCACCAACCTTTCAAACATCGATGGATTACTTTTTCTCTTAGATGTCGGTGCCTTTAAACAATTAATTTATAAATTATTTAAATTCTTTAGAATTTAAATGTTATAAATTAATATTTAAATCCTTTTGGATTTATTAAGGATTAAAGCCTTCTTAGGTTTTACCACTATTTATAAATAATATTTATTTATAAAATTTAAATTCAATTGGAATTTAAATATTTTATAAAAATAAATATTAAAAATTCCTTGGGATTTTATGAAAAACCTTTTATTTTTGCTCATCCATGGTTTTAATAAAAACCCTTCTACTTATGCTTCCACATAATATTAAAAATATTATGAAGCTCTTTTGCCATTAACCTTTGCATTGTTCATTTTGACCTTTTGAAATCAATGGTAGCTTATTATTTGACATCAATGACAACTTTGTTCCTTGACATCAATGACAAATTTGACTCAAATTGTCCAACATATATAATTTTAGTTCATTTAGTTTTTGATTTGTTGGAGAACACAACTTTTCTAAATAAAATTTCATAACTATTTCTATTAATCTATTATTCATCATAAGGTTTTCACTTTACCTTATTTTCAATAACTTTGAAGCGTTAACTCATTTTTTAAATTCATAATTTAACATCTCCTTTAAAAAAATTATGCTCTTCAAATATGCTCTTTTTGAAGTTATGTATTTCATAAAACAACCCATGATCCTAGAATTATATTCACCACTATTAATGTTGCTTCACAAATAATCCTTTTATTTACCAAAATCCTAGATAAAGTAACCATTTGCCTATATCACTATTCAGAACCCATACAACCATGACCTTAACAAGTCATTTAGGTTTACATTTTAGAGTAGCTTTTATCCCTTCAAGTTTGGTCAAGGAAACATGAATGCTTGAAGACTATTTTATGAGGCTTTGATCGATTCACTTTAGATACTGTGTACTATCTACCATAATGAGATTGCTTGTTCGGAATGGTAAATATGAGATATAATTGATACAACAATGAATACAATATATAGGTATGAGGTCTATATGAGAACATGAAAAGTGTCAAGGACACATGTCATAATATGCACAAAAAAATTATACATTAATATTATAACATCCCCCCTTAATGTGTACTTTTATAAAAGAAACCTAACATACTCCTTTTGTACATGTTTTGGTCTAGGCTCATGGTCTTGGTGCTTGGTTCTCCAACTATGAATAATGCTATATCAATGGTGTATACATCTCAGTATGTTGCCTCAGAGTTAGCCATATTAGTGCCTTAGGATCATCCTGGGTTCCTCAAGGTAAGTCTCTTCCTTTGGGTTTGCTGCCTTTGTAGGTCATCCTCTAGGGATATTATCTCTTAGAGGTCACTGACTAGGTTCACCATTAATATCATCCAATATTTCAATCTATTTATTATTTTTCTATATGTAGGAGATGGATGATAACATATAATTTTGATGTAGCAGCTACCCACGACTCACTATGATGATTTGTATGATTTGGATCACCACAAGTCTTTACTCGTGGTAGTACAAAGAGACACCATATCATCGCTCATTGTGATTGCACCTCAGTATTCTACTTCATCCATGTTGATCACCAAGATAGGGATTGAACGCATGTGATCACCAAGGCACCTGCAACAAATTCTCTCCACATGGAGAATATTCCTATATTCAAGCTATAACGAGCATTTTATAATCTTACTATGGAAATTATATTTTTACAAAAAGGGAAAAATCTAAGTCAAAGGTATTGTAACGCTATATCAGTGTCAAATCCCATATAAACTCTATTTTTAAGCATTTTTTTGCTAGATTAAAACTCGGATGGGTGACCATTTGGAAAGTCCCAAAGCTACACAAATTTAGAGGATCATTGTTTTTTGCATTTTTGAAGTAGCAATTTGTAATAAAGTATAACCTTATGTATAATCATTAGAAAGGAGTTTTTGAGCTAGATCCATTGGTGCAATTATTTTTAAGTTTTGTGATAATTTACTAGGCTGAATTTTTGTTTGAAGTTAAAATTGTAAAATAGAGTGCATTTTTGGTTGTATTTGACAATCTTGGATAGAACATTTGGAAAACTTGAGGTGAGATTAGTTTTATATAATTGGGGGATTATTAGGTCAATTTATTCATTGTATTTGGTAAATTTGGAGTTATTATTATCATTGGAAGTATTGATATTGTATCACCTTTTTTGAGGTACATTTGGGGATATCCTTGAGCCATATTTTCTAATACAATAATCAACTAGAGAGGTGATTTAGGGTCCCTTGTCTATTTTTTGTGGAGATATTGTGGCATTGTCTTGGCCACATTGTTTTTGGTTCTTTCCTCTACTCATTTGTGCTTGACATTTATTTTAATGCTTTCTATAACCCTTGCATGTCTTTGGGGTTTATTTAATTGTAATCAAGTGTAGCTTTTCTTTGCTATACACACTTGACATTATGCAACATCTAAAAGCAAGCAAGCACACAAGCATTTGACTCTTTGGCATAGTTATTGAACACTATTCTTAAGAAAGCAAGCATAACATTGTAATAATAAATTCCTCTTCTTACTCTCTTAGGTTGGAATAGGGCACTTGTATTCAAGTTATCCCTCCCACTATTGGAACCACTTGATGATTTAGAGTGGAAGAACTAGGTGAACCCTCCTTTGGATTTTAAGTGGTGTACCCTAGATTATTTTGAGGGATATTATTTGATATTTGTAGTTCTTATTACCTCCTTTGTTGAGCTCCCTCTTCTCTCAATCATTTTCTAATCATGGCTACAACAAATATACTAAGTGATCTAACATAAAATCTTAAAGGAGCTCACTCTTTTGCAAATTGGAAATATAAAAATGGAATCCATATTAATTATGAATAACATGTGGGATTTTGTAAGATATAGGAAAAAATATGAAGATCCACTCATTGCACCTAAAGAATCTATAACAAAATCATTTATAGACACCTAAAAGTTGCACATAGCTACCTCTACATACTTGTAGATCCTTTTGGATACTTGTAGGTTTACATAGGCCATCCTAGACACCTCTAGGCTATTGTAGACCATTGTAGACTATTGTAGACCCATATAGACCTGTGTAGACTATTTTAGATATGTGTAGACATGCGTAGACTACTGTAGATAGGTGTAGACTAGTCTATATCGCTCTATATTAGAATAGCATATCATATATTTACATAGGCTACTTCACTAGTTTATAGGTACAAAACCCTATAAAACTACCCAATACACATCGTAACCACATTGCATCCATAAAAGGATCACTCATAAATCACCTAAGGCCATTTAAGCCTTTCCTAGACTTAATTAGGACCCCACGAGATAATTAGTTACCAAAAAATATTAATTAAATTTAATCCAAATTCTAATTTTAAAGTGACTTCACTTAAAGTGCACTTTTTGGGTTAGAAAGGTTAATTAGGTTCCTAAACCCTAATTAGTCCTAATTAGTCCTAATTATTCCCTCCCACATGTGTGTGCACAAATTTGGATAGGATATTTCTTAGGAAACCCTAACCTAACCCCAAATATAACCTAGAGTTGACTAATCCTAGTTAACCTTAATATCTCCTCACATAAGTGTGAGGATTTAAGAACACAAGCTTATACTGAGGGGGAAGGGTGAACAATATAAGACCACTTTTTACTTTTCTTTACCATTCAATATTATGCAATGTATAGATGGCAATATCAATAGCAGTAATTAAAGCAATGCATAAAACACCATACATAATAGAGACTGCAATTTATGTCAAACTCTACTCCCAACTTAAGACTCTTGTCCAAAATTAGAAGACCTATCCTCACTGACCTGGCTTATGGATATCTATCCACTGGATACTTCTATACTCTTTGATATATCACCTCCAAAGTTGTATCAAATCTACACTAAACACAGTCCTTCGATCTAGAAAAAATATACTCAATATCTATCTCTGGTCTAACACAAACTTATCCTCAAATATACATCAAAATCTACTCCACAAGTCAACTCATAACTTGCTCAATTATACTTAACAAGTCCAATCAGAACTTGATTAAATATACTCAACAATTCCACTCAGAAATTGCTCAAATCTGCTTAACAAGTCCACTCATAACTTGCTCAAATCTGCTCAACAAGTCCACTCAGAAATTGCTCAATTTGCTCAACAAGTCCACTCAGAACTTGCTCAAATATGCTTAAAAAGTCCACTCAAAACTTGATCAAATATGCTTAACAAGATCACTCAAAATTTGCTCAATTCTTCTCAACAAGTCCACTCAAAACTTGTCCAAATCTACTTAATAAGTTCACACAGAACTTATCCAAATCTACTCAATAAGTTCACATAGAACTTATCCAATCTCATATAAATGTAAAGAGAATTTTTATAGGCCCAATATGTTTTAAATAAATTCTCAAACACTTTCTCAACTCAAATCTTAATATAGGATAATTTGTTTTATGGAACTTGAACAATCACTTCACACACCCACTTGACTAGGCTCAACAAACTCTACTCAACCAATCACTCAAGAAACAACACTTGCTCACAAATCCTAGTGTAGCACCCTAAAATTGGTGTAGTTAAACCCTTAGTAAAAAGATAAAAAATTGAATTTTAACCCCGAAACCACCCGTTAATCGCTACCCTTGTTTTTTGTGCCATTTTTAGGTTTTGTTTTGACCATTGGACGATATCATCGTCAATCTAACGATATCATCCTAGATCATACGAATTCATCTGGTATAGAACGTCCAGACGATTTCATTCCAAAACCAAATTTTCATAGTTAGCTTCTATTTCAATGACCTCTCCAACTTGGGCAGAAGTGTGTCTGCACAGTTGGAGATTCCTCCATTGGAGATATCCTAGATTGGGATGATCCCCAACCTCCTAACCTCCCCCTAATTATATATAAATTGGGATTTTCTTAGTTTATCCCCTGGATCTCCTCTTGAATCTCTCTCTGGTTTATTTTCCCTACCACTTAGCTTTGCTATGCTAAGACATCCTATCTATCATTGTTTGCTCTCGTAGTTTTAATTTTTCATTGCAGGTTTTCACTTTGCTTCAACTAGAGGAATCTTGGATTGTCACAGGCGATTCCACACTATTTCAGATGATCCTATCATAGATCGGCGATGATATTGTATGATTGGAGGTGATCTCAACTATAGTTTAGATTGGGGGCAATCAAAGCCTTGATTTTGCATTTCTCATCTTCCTTCCTTAGTTTATTATGCATTAGCTTGATTTATTTTCATTATGCATCCTGGAGTTCACCTCATTTAGCATAAATGCATGATAAAGTTAAAATAAGTTATTAAAACAATGCATTTCCTTTAATTTGCTATCTATATTTATTAATTAAGCATTTATAGTCTCATTTTTATCATTTTGCATTATTCTTGCAGTTGCATTTTTAGTTTTTGGTGTCTATTTCTGTGATTGTAGGTTTTTGAAGAATTCGTCTGACGAATTTATCAAAGTGACAATGATCTTTTCTGATCTTAGATGATCGCCAATGATATGGGATGATTTTGTACAATTATGGATGATCCTCTCATATTTGGGATGATCTGGACTCCTACAAGCTTCAGAATCTTCATTAGAAATCCAGAATAAGGTGCATTATTTTTTATTTAACATATTCCTGGTATTTAGGATTCATTCATGCTTTTTGTATTCATATAAATTAGCATATTCATATAGAATAGCTTATATTCATTTTGGCCAACCTAGGAATATGAATGATTGAATATAAAATGAACACATCAAACCCATTCTCAACCTAGGTGTGGAAACTACCACTCAAATTTTCCTGGTGAACCTCACCATCCATCGAAAATTCACCCTTATACCCCTCCCCTAAGAGGTGTGACCTTCAAAGGGCCTCTCAGTCTAAGGTATTGTCCCATCCTTCTCGCATCCCCCTTCTAGGCATGGATCCTTTAGCCTGAAGGTAAGGGTGCAAAAAATTTGGGTCAGTACATTTTGGTGAACCCGAAGTGAAACTAAAAGCCTTTTGAAAAAATATATATATAAATATAAATATAAATGCATTATTAAGAACATCTAGAATCATTAGAAAATTGTTAAAATTGCATATCAGACTTAGATGGTAGATTATAATAAAAGACGAGTTGTCATCATAAATTTTGAAAATCAATTAACGACCATAGATATTACTTCTGTACTTAGAGTACCTCAAACAAATAGAGTCCAACCTTTGTGGGACGAACTTGATAGGAGATTGGATATTATTTCATCTAGATCAATAGAACTTAGGCAAATTAAGAGGTTTGTCCTAGATAGAATCTTATATTTTGATCAGGTGAATTTGTACCATGAACTTCAGAGAGCTTGCCATAGGTGGTTAGCCGATAAGAGAGCACTTGTGTTTTCTGAATTATACACCTTTGAGGAATACCTCGAGAATGCAGTTGTAGTACACAAATTTCTATCTCGTATAGAGGATCAAGAAGTCATTCTTATGGATAGAAAGAGATGGAATAGAGTTCCTAGAGCTGTGTTATATCGAGAGTATTGCCATGAACTTTATTTCTACAGGTCAAAGTCTAAAACAGATCATAGTACTATAGCACACTTTGTCAAATTCTTGAAAAACCATTTCCAATTTGAAGAGGAGCATTTCATGAATCCTGATGAACTTGGTCCTATTAATGATATCAATAAACTATTTATAGAAAACTAAGTCATTCTTTTTACTATTATTATTTTTTTGCAACTAGAATGTTATTTGTTATCTTTATAATAATATTATAAAACACAAAAACAAAAACAAAAAAAAAATCAAAACATTTCCTTTTTATAGTAGGTATATAATTAAAATATATACCTCTCAAACCTATCACTTATATATATATATATATATATATATATATATATATATATATATATATATATATATATATATATATATATATATATATATTTGTTGAAATCTAAGTTTAAGAACAATGCCTAGACTTATGAATGGAAAATAGACTGAAGAAGAAGAATATTGGTTAGGAAAACCATTAAATAACCCATATGCCCTTCCTAAAGATCAAATTATGAAAGAAGGAACCCTAGACCAGCAAGAAGAAGAGCTTTCTATAGGAAATGAACATAAATAAATTATTAGAGAGGAAGGATCCTTATCCCCTAAAATGTCTCTGGGAGGAGCTGTCACTTTTGAAAACATGGAACAATTCTGGAAGTTCATTAATACTAATATTGGTGTTCTTAATAGAGCAGTCCATATGGACAAGGATCGAATTAGTGACACTCAAGCAACTCTAGAAGAACTATTTCACACATGCACTAATCCCTTGTCCTTTTTTGATCAAGAAAGTGATCAAGTTGGACCATCCAATTTGGATATGGCCGCTATAATCCAAAACATTCAACAACAACAGGTTACCCAACCATCTAAAGTTCCTGTTAGCAAGCCTTGTGTTATTCCCACACAAAATAAACCATCATTTACTGCTCTATTTTGCCAAGCTATTGATCAACATACTTCAAATCAACAAAATCCCAAAACAAAACCAAACACCAATTACCAACAATCTGGGATACAACATAATACTACTACAAATCTCCTTCATAATACTCTTCCTACCAACACTTTGCATAATAGCAATATAGCATCTAAGACTTATGTTACACCATCATACACTCATAAATCCCATACCTATGTCCCACCGAACCAATATGGTGGACAAACTAGTAATCTTGAAGTCGTGGTGAAATAGTTAGTTTCCCGCATGGACCAGATAGATCCCTACCATCCCTCGTACAATTATCGAGAGATGTGTAGTTAGCCTTTAGATCCTATAGTTGTAGCACAACCATATCCTAAACATTTTCCTATGCCTGTCTTGCCCATATATAAAGGAATGAAATATCCCATAAAGCATCTTTGTATGTTTAGGATAGCATGTCATGATTTATCACATGATGACTTGTTATTACTAAAAATGTTCCTAAAGAGCTTGGGAGGAATGGAATTGGAGTGGTATTATCAATTACCCACTAATTATTTTAGGAATTTTGAAGAAATCGCTAAGTATTTTGTTCATAAATTTAGTTCCTATATCAAAATACATGTGACCATTAAATATTTGTATAACTTAAAACAAGACAAAGATGAATGCTTTGCTGATTTCCTAGCTAGGTGGAGACAATTGATAGGAAAATTGCACTTTGTGTTGCCTTATAGGGAGATGTTGGACATATTTATTAATAATTTGCAAGAGCAACTATCTTATGAATTATCAACTGCTACCTTGACCACCTTCGATCAGGCTATAGACTTAGCCCGAAGAGTGGAAGATGCTCTCATTAGGAGAGGTTAGCTTAAAAATAAATACGATAAGAAAACATCTAGAAATCAAATATAAAAATAAATAAGTTGTGGGATATGGAGTCACTGATAGTAGAAATATTACTACTGTTAATGCTATAAAGACAACAAAGAAGTTTATACTGAAACCTCCCGATAAACCTCCTCAAGAATTTACTAGGTTAAATCAACCTTTATCAACTATTCTCCTGCAATTATTAGAATGAGGTTTGATTCAATTACCAAATATCCGAGAACCTGATCCAAATATACCCGGATACAAAGCTAATTTACACTGTGACTTCCATAGAGGACCTGGACACACTACCAACTCTTGTAAAATATTAAAACATAAAATATAGGACTTGATTGATAACAATGAGATGGAGGTACAAGCCTTTCAACCTAAGCAAAATCCTCCTAGTAGAACTCAAAATAACATCCCCCAAAACCAGAATCAGAATGCCAATCAGTCATTGGACATATTTCAACATCCTTTACCAAAACATGGCAAGGAAGTGGCTAATCAAATTGAACATCATAATGTTCCCCCTCCTGCCCAATATGTAGGAACTATTAGTGGGCATTTACCTACTCATGAGCCAAAAATATTTGACACAATTTTATTCGTGGTCACAACTAGGCCTCTATACAATATCCAGATACCTGATCTCAGTGATACAAAATATGATACTGAGAGTTATATGGAAATCACATCAAATCAATCGAATAGCTCTGAAGATGAATCAGATACTATTCACCCTATCACAAGTCATATGGTTCCAGGAGAACCATTTCCAAGAAGAGTCACTACTAGACCACCATCGCGCTAATTAATTTCTAATGAGTTAGCTATAAATGCTAGACCAAGACCCATTCATCATCCATAGAATAATATTGTGGGTACCATCGGAGTTGTTACTAGACAATAGGCTCAAAACTCTCAACAAGATCAAATGCAGAATGATGGATCAACTCCATTTGTTTTAAAAGTTCCTAATAAATGGAATCAGGCACCTAATGTTCAACCTAAACCTCCTTATAATATTAATGAACAATTATCAAATATTACAGCTAGAATTTCTCTTTTGGACCTTTTAAGATCTTCTCCTACACATAGATATGAATTAATGCTCACATTAAGCTAGATGATGGTACCACAAGACATTCAACCTGAAGCCATGGCTAATACTATAATAACTCATGAAGTTGATTGTATTGACTTTCGGGATAGAGACATACCGCAACATAGTTTACATAAGGATAACCCCTTATATATTACTGCCTTAATTAGAGATGTAGCAGTTAAATGAGTCTTGATTGATAATGGTTCATCTTTAAACATCTACACTTTTGACTTCTACAAAATATTTGGGTTTAGAAGTGATGAAATGAAAATAACTGATATGATCATAAAATCCTTCAATGACGAAACACAAGAAATGTGTGGAGTTATTACCATCCCATTGCAGGTTGGTTTGAGAACCTTGGATACAACCGTGTTTATTGTACATTGCCCTGCATCATACAATATACTCTTGGGTCACCCTTGGATCAACGCAATGCGAGCCATTCCCTCAACTTTACATCAATGTGTTAAATTTGAATTTAAGAATCAGTTGGTTACCATTCATGGTGATCCTAGACCCTTTGATATGTGTGCTTTGGTAGAACCTGTTGGAGTTTAATTTTTTCCTGCTCTGTTATCCACACATCCTAATTCTCATTACCTATCTAAACATGTGAAACACACACCCAAAACATCATCTACTTCTTCTCCATCAGTTCTACCTCTACATACAACTCAACCATCCTCTAAACAAACCACATTAGGACCTCAGAAAGATCCTAATCCCACAACCAATGCCTCTTTTTCTACTCCTATAACTTCTATACCTATAATAGGCCCATCCATAGATATCTCTACAACATCTACATCCACCAAAGGCATATTTTCTGCATTAGAAGATGTAGGAAATGTTCCTTCTACCTCTTATGCTCTTATTGACGAGCTCTTACCCGATTTATCTAAAATTATTATATCAGATAAAATGAATGCTTCTATGCAATATTCCTTTATTTTAAATAATTTACCACCATATCCTCGTACCTTGGGCCTCCCATAGCCTATGGGAAGTATTTACCAAGTCGGGAGCTGTGCTTTTATTTATAAGGGATATGGTCGGGGTAGAATACCCAGAAACATCAAGACTCATTATGATGGATATGATCGATGTTATTTTACTAATGAGTATATTAAAGCCAAATATATAATGCTTAAATTGGGATATAAATGGAAAGGTTTAGGACCTTTCCAAAATGGTATGAAATAACCTTTTGAGGTAGAACCGTGGCCCGCTTGATGTGGTGTGGGCCTATTTCCTAGTAAGGGTCAGCCCTTCCCATTTGAGGATGATGACCATCTCATATGTTATCAAGATTATTTGGATGAGTGTGATGCTTTGCATTTAACAAATAAGCTATTTACATGTAATATGCTATCTATAGCTTACCCTAAGATGATCACTGAATCCGACAATGATTTGGAGGGAGATATCTCCCATGATGTCTTCGTTGAAGAATTATTACATAATGAATTTTATTTTGATGGCTCTATACCTAGTATAGCCCAGCTTGAGGCCACGAATCCTCAAGACGAATTATCCAAGCTAACCTTGGTAGAATTACAAGAATTGGGCATTTCACCTGCCCCACCTAATTTTGAGAAAGATCTACACATGGAAGTAGAAAATGTCATAAAAATTAACATTGGAACCGAGGATAACCCTCACATAATCAACATTGGATCAAAATTGAGTCAAGAAAAATAGGATAAATACATTGCATTTCTTAAAGAATATGAAGATGTATTTGCTTGGACATATGAAGATATGCCAAGTTTAGACCCTTCTGTAGTTATGCATCACCTAGTAGTCCATCCGGATGCTAAACCTGTTAAACATAAACTTAGAAAAATGCATCCTAAAGTGGCCTTACTAGTGAAAGGGGAGTTGGAAAAACTCCTAAATGCTATTTTTATACAAGCCATTAATTATGTTGAATGGATCTCGAATGTAGTTCCAGTAACTAAGAAAGAAGCTACCAAAGTTAGGGTTTGCACAGACTTTAGAGATATTAATGTTGCATGCCCTAAAGATGATTTTCCTCTTCCCAATATGGATCAGATCATTAATTTTACTGGTGGGAGTGGAATGATATCCTTAATGGATGGATTTTCTAGTTATAATCAGATCAAGATAGCTCCTAAAGATCAAGCTAAAACAACCTTTATTACACCTTGGGAGACAT
Source organism: Wollemia nobilis (assembly GCA_028583015.1). NCBI lineage: Eukaryota > Viridiplantae > Streptophyta > Pinopsida > Araucariales > Araucariaceae > Wollemia > Wollemia nobilis. The sequence continues at coordinate 325,642 of JAQPPZ010016965.1, forward strand.
TTTGTTGGAAAGTGATGCCATTTGGTTTGAAGAATGTAGGTGCAACATATCAATGAGCCATGAATTATATATTTCATGATATGATGCATGACATACTACATGATTATGTAGATGACATTATAGCTCATTCTATTAATGAAGATGACCATTTAGATGACTTGAGAAAAGTATTTGATCGATTAAGGGAATATATTATCCGATTGAATCCAGCCAAATGTATATTCGGAGTTAAGTCCAATAAATTATTGGGGGTTATATTTTATTTATGTGGCATTAAAATTGACCCTCTAAAGATTGCAACTATCACTGATATGCCCGTGCCCATAAATATATTTGAATTACGGAGTTTACAAGGTAAGCTTCAAGCTATCCGTCACTTCATCGATAAGCTAGCGGATAAAATCGGACCCTTTCTTAAGCTTCTTAAGAAGGATGTCTCTTTCCATTGGGACAACGAATGTCAAGAAGCATTTGAACTCCTCAAACAATATCTTCTTAACCTGCCTATGCTTTCACCACCTAGACCTGATTGCCCATTTATCTTGTATATTTCTGCTTCAGATTTTGCCTTAGGAGCTATGTTAGCTCAATTGGATGATGAGAAAAGAGAATGTGCTAATTATTATATCAGTAGAACATTAATTAGTTATGAAACCCACTACATAGCATTAGAAAAGTTATGTCTAGTAGTCGTATTTTCTACACAAAAACTATGCCATTATATGCTCAATAAAAAAATGTATGTTATTGCTAAATACAATCCTTTGCGGTATCTCATGAGTCAAACTTATTTATCTAGTCATAAAACAAAGTGGGTTCTTGATCTAAGCAAGTTTGAACTCATGTTTATAGGACAAAAGTATGTTAAGGGTCAAATCATAGCAGATCAATTAGCTGCTGCACCCTTAGAGTCTACCCATCCCCTCATCATTGAGTTTCCTAACGAATGCCTTAAACTAGAGGTAGACCATCCAGAGCAATGGTACCTATACTTTGATGGATCCCGATGCATGAGCGAGGCTGGTGCAGGTATTATTCTAATATCTCCATAGAAACATCTTATACCTTTGTCCTTTAAATTAACGTTTGCTTGTACTAATAATACTGTTGAATATGAAGCTCTAATCCTTGGCTTATGAGCTTCCTTGGCACTGAAAATTAAAAATATATTAGTTTTCAATGATTCTCAACTTGTTATAAATCAAATTAATGATGTTTATTAGACCAGAGATGATAAATTACATCCATATAAAACATATGTATTAAAATTAATATATTTATTTGATCAAGTTACCTTGGAAGCTATTCCTAGAACTAATAATTGTGTGGTTGACGCTATGGCTACAGTTGCATCTCTTTTACCCTTGGAGTTAGATGACAAATATGCTACCATCATTATTCGTCAACTCCAAGAACCCACTTCAAATAAATCATGCTTAGAACCTTTGGATGTGTTTCTAATCAACGAAACTACTCCTGAACTTTGGTACACTGATATATTCAATTTTCTTCAAAATGGGACCTTCCATGAAGGTTTTAATAGAAACCAGCACCGGTTATTACGTAGATGAGCAAGTCGATTCGTAATAATTGGCAATATGTTATATAGGAGATATTTTGAAGGTATCCTACTGAGATGTTTGAATCTAGATCAGCTTTGAGTGAAGCCCATGGTGGATCTTTTGGGGGACACTTTAGTGGTAGCACCATTGCTAAGAAGCTCCTTATGATAGGATATTTTTGGCCTACCATGGAGAATGATGCACATGATTATGTGCACCATTGCGACAAGTGCTAGAAACATGCTGACCTTGTCCATGCACTTGCACAAGAACTGCTGGCTATTTCATCTCCTTGGCCCTTTTCAAAATGGGGCTTAGACATCATTGGAAAAATCAATCCTATGTCATCGGATGGACACAAATTCATCATAACCACCACCGAGTATTTCATGAAGTGGGTTGAAGCTATGCCCTTAGCTTCTTGCACTAGAACCCAAGTTTCCAAATTTATTTTTAATAAAATTATTTGTAGGTTCGAAATTCCTACAAATATCATCTCGGATAATGGAAATTGTTTTAAAAATAAATATGTCAAGAAATTATGTCAAAAATATAAAATTCAACATCATTGGTCCACTCCCTATTATCCTCAGGGTAATGGCCAAGCATAAGCATCTAATAAAACATTAATTAAAATCCTCAAAATACTGGTCAATAAATCTTGTCGAGATAGGCACATTCAATTATATCTTGCTTTGTGGGATTATTGAACTAGCTTTCATACTCCCACGGGAACTTCACCTTTTGTTTTGGTTTATGGCGTTGAAGCAGTTTTTCCCTTTGAATTAGAAGTTCCTTCATTGGCTCTACTACTTAAAGATATTGAAGTAGGAGATGAATATCATGCTGGAATATTTAGTTAGCTGGAACTCCTAGATGAGAAGCACATCAATGCTTTGGAACATCTTTGAGCCTACCAGAACAAGCTTAAATGAGCATACCTCAAGAAATTTTATAATCGATCCTTTGAGATCGGCGACCTTGTCTTAAAAGAAAATAAAAATAATAATAATGCAACTAAATATATTAAAGGTAAATTCGAGCCCAAATGGCTTGGACCATATATTATCACTGCTAAATTTGGATCGGGAGCATACATATTAGCTACCTTAGATGGTAAATATCTTAAAGAACCTATGAACATTATGCATATTAAACACTATTATGCATGAATCTGGTCATTTCATCATTGTATATATTGTTATTTTGCATATTGTTTCATTTTAGTAATTCATATAAAAATTTCAAAAATAGTAATATTATTTATTCTTTCAATTCATAAATTAAAACCAAAATATAAAAAACATCAAAATCATCAAAATCTTCAAAAACATTTTCTATTTTTGCACCTATCAATTCTTGAAGTATTGCAGTCATATTTTCAATTATTTTGGATAAATTAGCATTTATTTGGAATCTCACACTTTCACACTCACATGAATAAATATCTTGATTTTAGTTGGTATGATTATTAATATCTCTTATATCAAAGTCCACGGTTGAATTAAATAAAGTTTTGAGCATAGAGAATTGATCTTGCTATTTACTTGAACCAAGTATATATTTTCACATTAAAATGATTTCATTGCAAATTCAATATGATGCTACATAGTAGAAGTGGTTTCTTGAGTGAAAAGTTTCCCCTGCTATCCTATCATGCACATGGTCTATAATCTTTGAGAATTGACAAAAGGACAAGCTCACCCCTGCCCAGAATAAAAATCCCTTGCTCTACAGCCAATCCGAGCAAGTATCCCTAGTATAGGAAGAAAAATAAAAAGAAAATCAAGAAAAATCATGAGAAAAAGAAGCATTATTTCAATATCATTTTGTACCATCTCAGCAATATTTCAGCATTATCTCGGTTCCAAGAAAAAATACAAAAAAAAGAAGAGAAAGAGAAAAGAAAAAGCAAAATGCAATAAATCCCTTTCCCTACCCTTTGAAAAGAATAGATGGGTGAATGAGCTTGAATCCCTAGAATTCTCAATTATTCGAAAACTATGAGGTAAGCCCCATAACAGGTGGTTTGTGCCCAACCCACTTGGCCTTGGGTAACTCCTAGTGTGGTGATATGTCTGTCACATTAGCGACCTTCTTTTGTATAGACCTATGTCCGCTTATGGATCAGCTAGCTCTTGATGACTTGACTTACATAGTAGTCTGGTATGGTTACATGCATATAAATAATGGTCAATGAACACTTATTTGGTTAATTCAAATTACTTGTATCAAATTATCTTGCTCAAAATTGGTAAATGAACAATACAATTGCACACACATTTGTATTTGAGAGATTTTGTATCATTATGATAAATCAAGATCGGCAATGAACTCACATATGCACATGAGGGTTCCTTATAAATCGATATTTTGTCTTTGATATAATTTAAAATTTTTATGCAAATATTTTGGAATAATTTCATCTTCTTATTTGAGAGAATTTGTTTAGTATAAAAACAATTACATACATTTTTTTCAAAAATCCAAAAAAATTTCAAACCATACAATAAAGTCATGTTTATATATACTTTCGACTTCCACAACAATGGTATAGTTCCTAAAACCTAAACTGGAATTTTATGCCTAGCACAAGTCCTCATATTATATATTTTCTGTTTATCTCAAAATCAAAAATCAATCATGCAATAAAATTATGTTTGGATTTCGCTATGATGGTATAAATCTATACCTATAATTCTATGCCTAGCGCAAACCATTATTCTAATTTTATTTCCCATTTATTTAATTCATAAAAACATATGGCTTACATCATTATGTTACACAATTGTGCTTTAAAAAGAACAAACACTTTTTTCTATTTCATTTCATTATGTCAAAATTCAATTTTGCAACGATGGTATAATTCCTAGGGAATTGTTCAAAATGTTATCACACTTAGGAATTTTATGCCTAAAAAAATCATATTTTTAATATTTCATGCATAATATTTTCATGAAAATCTAAAAACAAATCATCACCATCATCATTTTCATCATCACAACACAAAGTCTTAAGACAGTCTCTTAAGCACTCTTTTACTTTTAGCAATATTTCTATACTAGGATTAGCTTGACGACCTAGCGAGTGGCGACTCCATGAAATGGTCATATAACAATGACAATGTCCTTTGAAATTATTGTTAGAAGTCACTTTATTTTTATAAAATCACACCACCAACAACCAATTTGTTTACATCAGATTATTTCATTTAAATTTTATAGCATGACATAAAATTATACTATTTCCAATGACATAATTACATGAATAATCAATCAACAATTAAAAATTTAAAGCATCATAAAACATATGGACAAGTCATATCACAAAATATCATTATATATATATATATATATATATATATATATATATATATATATATATATATATATATATATATATATATATCAAAATTATGTACATCATATCAAAATTGGATTGGTATGCCACAATCTATACCCTAGCATACTCAATCCTCTAAAAAATATACAGTCTATAGTCAAAGAGCAGCTAGTCTCGAGAAGCCCTTGAGCTCTCAGCCTCATCTCCTCTCCCACCCTAAGGTGGAGGAGGTGGTCCCATCAGAGTTTGTGTTGTATCTCGGGTCCTCGACATCGATCATGAGGATGTCCTCGATGACCCCATCATGATTGGATCCACAATGGGGGCTAGAAATGGTATCCTTTGGTTCTCTGGAACCACATGATAGTACAATCCCTGGTGGAACACGATCTGAGCAATAGCCCATGCCAGATCTCGAGTGATTTTCCCTCTGCTCTGAGACTTGAGTCTTGTAGCCTCATCCTACAATGTTTGCACCTAAGCCTAGAGGTGAACATTCTCTGCCTGGAGAGCCACCACCTCACTGCTCTCCCCCACCTTAACACCCTTGCCTTATCGAGAAATGCTGGCCTATCCCTCTATTGATAAGGGAGTCCCTCCTCTCTCATCTCTAGTTGTTGTGGTCTCTCTAGAGCTTGTTGCACTCTCCAGCATCTCTCCTAAGGAGACTGTCATTGCTCCCTCCCTCTACGACTCATCACTGCATTGATGGTAGGTACCTTGTGCCCTTGTCATATGAGGTGGGTGGATACCTATGTACCAGGCATCATACCCATCTGTGACCCCATTGTCTTACCCATCCATTAGCTAAATGGGCACATCATCAGCATCCTGACTCTAGAATCACTACATATCTAGAGCCTCGCTCAGTGTAGTATTATCTCAAAAATTTTAGGAGTACTCGTAGTCTCTGAGAGAAGGGATCCCCTACTATAGACTGAACTGCCTCAAAAATCAGTCATAGTGGTGGAGCTCTACCTCTCCCCACTTCATCCTCAGAAAAAAGACTTACCTGATGTGATCCAACTCCTATTTGTTTTCTCCTCACCCTGGATGCTCTCTCCATAGCCTCCAGGTGATCTTGTCAGGGATGAGGTCATATAGCAACCTCTGGGACATTAAAAAATCTATTCACCACTGTGACCCTCTTTGGAGCCACCAATAGAAAACCTAGGGTCTCTCCTGGTAAACCCGTATCAGTGGAAGCCCTACCGGCCTCCGCACCATAATGTGCTCCTAGCACCAAACCTGTAGCAATGATGTTAGTACTAGACATTGACCTCCCTTGTATACAACCCTGTATAGGATCCTATACAAGCGACATAGTATAAAACTACCCTAAGAAAACTTGTATTCATGGTCTCTCATGTCACAGACCACATCTGAGAGTAGCCATAGTAACTTGCATTCACTTTGGTGACATAACAGTAGGCCACCCACTACCCCTACCAAAACCTGAGTCAATCAAGACACCCTAGGCATCTACCTTAATGTCTTGATGTTCACTCCACCCTTCTCCAGGGTGAAGCTAGGGTATCTGCATAGTCTCATCATGGCATGGCCCTGATTGGTCGTAGGAGTCATCAACCGCACATGTATGGGGATCCTCAAGATCCTCCATACATCCTCTAGAGTGGTAGCCATCTCCCTTGTTAGTAGCTAAAAGTAGGATGACCCCTGATACCACCTCTCTGCTAGGGCTATTAGTAGCCCCATGTCTGTAGGTATTTGTGGCATCTCTGCCACATGTTGTAGCCCAACCTTTGATAGTCGGTCTCGCTCTGCCTGATCGAGCATGGCTACATCGTCTCTTAGACCCCTGTATTTCCACTCTTGACTTTTTAGTAATCCCCTCTACAAAATAAACAATAAAACAACAAAAATCATTAATAGATAATCATTACAATCAATTAAATCAATTTCATCTTATAAAAAAATTATATCATCCATTATTGGATGATATCGTACTAAATTAAGTCAAATCGTCCTTGGTAGGATGAAATTGTCTTTGATTTCTCAACTTGGGGTTCATCCCTTATTGGATGGGATCGCCCCTATTTCATCGATGTCGCCCCTAGACGAAATCAGTGATCTATTTCGATGAAATTGGGATGATTTCATCCCAACATTGTCGATGGCCTAAAAACGGTCGTGATACACAAAAAACAGTTAAAATTCAAATTAAAAATCACACAAATCAAATTAAAAACATAATGCATCAAGTTTAGGTCCTTACTTGTAACCTGCGTTGGACCTCTGTCAATCTGTGTGTCATTTCCACCATTTGGCCTGCAGAGCTCTGAAACAACAAAAGTGAAAAGTAACAATGAATTGGGGTTTTACCCTATTTTTTTAATTTTATTTAAAAAAAACTTTTTTTTTTTAATTTTGCTTTTCCGCACTTTTACCTCAAATGTTCGATTTGGGTAAAAACACGGAGGGGGCACCATAGTAAGCAGTCACACGATTCGACCTAGAATCATCATCTAAAAAATAGAATAAATTTTTGCTTTCTCATAAAGTGGGAAGAACTTGTCTTTAACACATTTTCTTCAAAAAATTCACTAAAGAGGGGGAAAAATGTAGCACCCTAAAATTGGCACAGTTAAACCCTTAGTAAAAAGATAAAAATTTGAATTTTAATCCCAAAACCGCCTATTAATCGCTCCCCTCATTTTTTGCACCATTTTTAGGATTTGTTTTGATCGTTGGATGATATCATCGTCGATCTGACGATATCGTCCCAGATCGAACGAATTCATCTAGTAAAGAACGTCGAGACAATTTCGTCCCAAAACCAAAATTTCATAATTAGCTTATGTTTCAACAGCCTCTCCAACTTGGGCAAAAGCGTGTCTGTGCAGTTGGAGATTCCTCCGTTGGAGATCTCCTAGATTGGGATGATCCCCAACCTCCTAACCTCCCCCTAATTCTATATAAACTAGGATTTTCTCAGTTTATCCCCTTGGATCTCCTCTTGACTCTCTCCTTGGTTGATTTTCCCTACCACTTAGCTTTGTTGTACTAAGATGTCCTATCTACCATTGTTTGCACTCGTAGTTTTAAGTTTTCATAGTAGGTTTTCACTGTTCTTTAGCTGGAGGAAGCTCAAATCATCGCAGGTGATTCCACACAATTTCGGATGATCCTGTCGCATATCGACGATGATCTCGTATGATTGGAGGTGATCTTGACTACATTTCAGATTGGGGGCAATTAGAGCCCTGAGTTTGCATTTCTCATCTTCCTTCCTTATTTTATTATGCATTAACATGATTTATTTTCATTATGCATCCTGGAGTTCACCTCATTTAGCATAAATGCATGATAAAGTTAAAATAAGTTATTAAAACAATGCATTTCCTTCAATATTCTATCTATATTTATCAGTTAAGCATTTATACTCTCATTTCTATCATTTTGCATTATTCTTACAGTTGCATTTTCAGTTTTTGGTGTCTATTTTTGTGATTACAGGTTTCTGATGAATTCGTCTAATGAATTCATCAAAGCGACAATGATCTTGTCCGATCTCAGATGATCACCTATGATATGGGATGATTTTATACAATTGCAGATGATCCTGTCATATTCGGGATGATCTAGACTCCTACAAGCTTTATAATCTTCATCAGACATCCGGAATCAAGTGCATTCTTTTTCATTTAACATATTCCTGGTATTTAGGATTCATTCATGCTTTCTGTATTCATATAAATCGGCATTTTCATATAGAATAGCTTAGATTCATTTTGGCCAACCTAGGAATATGAATGATTGAGTATAAAATGAACACATCAAACTCATTCTCAACCTAGGCATGGAAACTACCACTCAAATTTTCCTGGTGAACCCCACTATCTGTCAAAAATTCACCCTTATACCCCTCCCTCGAGAGGCATAACCTTTAAAGGGCCTCTCAGCTTGAGGTATTGTCCCATCCTTCTCGCATCTCCCTTTCGGACATGGATCCTTTAGCCTAAAGGTAAGGGCATGAAAAATTTGGGTCAGTACACCTAGTACAAGCATATAACCATAAACTCAAAATATTTGCAATAATGCTCAACAAAAAATCTTACATAACAATGGTACTCATGTTATTTTCAAACCCTAGTTCAAGTTATTTGCACAATAACTCACTTCAACAACAGTACTTATAAAACAATCTTCACATAACTATGATACTCATGTTATTTTCACAACCCTAACTCAAGTTCTTCACACAATCAATGGCTTCAACAACAATGCTTATAAAACAAGGTTTTAACAACAACTCTTTATTCGAAAAAACCTTGAAGCATTAACTCAAACACTCTTGAAAAGGAAACCCTAATCATGTTCTTTTCACTCCAAACTTATTTTCAAGAAAACCAACCAATCAACTCAATTATGGAATAATGTGCTCATACACTTTTCTTGATGATGAAGGGGTATCATAAATCTGCCACAACCACAAAAACTTCTATGCCAATCTCAAAGAAAGGTTAGAAGATAATAATTTTCTCAATGAATCACAATACAAAATGATATCAAACAAAAATACACCTTATCACTCCAAATTTAAAATAATATCCAATACCTTCATAATAATATCTTTGGAAAAAGTCCCTTTAAAAATAAAATCAACACTCTTACTCCTCCAATATGCAAATATAATAATTAAGACTTTATTTAAAAATAAAATCAAACTCCTTATAACTCCAAATTTTATTAAAAATAATTTCCAACAAACACCAATTTTCAACTAGCAATAATTTCAACTATTTCCAACTAACAACCCCTTTTAACTCCCAACTTTATTAAAAAATAAATTTCAAACTAGCATTCCCTTTAAGAAACCTTTTAACTCCAGACTTTATTGAAAAATAAATTTCAATTAACAAACCCTTTCAACAACCTTTTAGTTCCAAACCTTAGGCAATACCAAAAATTAATTAACAAAAATATTACCTTGCCTTGTAAGGGATTCGAACTCCCAACACAGACCTCTACCAATGCCTTAGCCATGGCTCCAACTACTGCATGAGCTAAGCTCTCACTTGAGGAGTGGAAAACACCATGTGCTTTAAGAACCTACCTTCTCTTCTAAGAAAAATGTTTGCCATTCCCTTGGCTCTTCCAACACTAATGCAAACACTACTTCCACATTTTGAACACAAGCCACTTGATGCCTCAACACTTTAACCAATACATCCCTGCCACTAGGCCACATTGCCCACCTAGCTCCCAAAATTTGGGTGCTTTCAAATTATTCTCAATCACTGTCACATTAAACACAAATTTTGCTCTTTTCTCACGAGCTTAACTTAAATCAATTCGCATGCAATAATTATTCGAGCAAGGATAATTTGAATGCCTCCTAAGGCATGGTATATATAGTGCCTTTATTCCTTTATTCAAACACATCAACACTCCTCCAACCTTATTAGACATTGGCTCTTGAATTCATTTTAATTTAAATGTTAGAAATTAATTTAATAAAACCCTTTGATTTTATTAAGACCTTCTCTTATTACACAACTTGGTATAAATAACATTTATTTATAAAATTTAAATTCACATTGAATTTAAATATTTTATAAAATAAATATTAGACCTACTTTTAACTTTGCAATAAGCTTCATTAGGTTTTTATTAAAAACCTTTTAACTTTTGCTTCCATATAATATTGAAATATTATGGAGCCCTTTTGCCTTTAACCTTTGCACTGATTCTCTTGACCTTTGGTGTTATTTGAAGCTTCTTCCTGAATATCAAATGAAAACCTTGAAAATTTTGTTTCTTGACAAAGTCCTTGACATTAATGATGACTTCATCTGGTGACATCAATGACAACTTTGACTTAAGGACTCAAAATGTCCAACAATTTCCCCCTTTGTCATTTATGGCAACCCAAATTCATTTTATCAAAAACTTGACTTTTCTTTTGTTCTGCTCCCCCTGACTCAATGCTTTCTCAAATACAAAATATCTCCCCTTTACTCAAAAATATAAAATCTCTCTCCCCTTACTCAAATCTATCCCCCTTTGACATCAGTGGCAAAGGGTCACCTTTGGGGCTCGGGGCTAAGAATGAGCCTCTTAGCTTAGCCCCTCCCCCACCTCATTTTGAGGTGGTTAATTCTGAGGTGAGATTATTTCTACTCCCAAAAAGCACTGTTATTTACCTTTATCATATTTTATTCTTAATTGAATTTTCTGATTTATTTGACTATTTCTATCCATGTCCATATTCCTGTCCATGTCTACATTCCTATTCCTATTCATGTTCCTATTCATATCCATGTTCTTGTTCATACATATTTTTGGAATATCTGCTCTACATAATTTTTTTGTATGACCATCATTATTGCACTTATAACACTTAATGTTATTATTACTTGGAGGTACAAATGTCTTAGATTTATCCTATTGAAGCCATATCCTCTTCTATCATGAACCCTGCAATTCATTGCCTTGTGACCAAACCGATTACATGAGTAGAAATACCCATGGAAAAGTTGTATGTTCCTATATTCTTGTCTTTCATGTGTCCTACACTGTGAAGCCATGCGCCCAAACCTGTGACATAAAAAACATATTCCATTAAAGTTTCCTTGTCTTAACCTCATTGGTATCCTATTCTGATTGATGTTCCATCTATATCTTCTATGTGAATTATTCATGTATTTTTTGAACTCTCTATTGTCCAACTCACCCTTTGAATTTATTTTACACTGTCTTCTTCTGATGTACCTTCATCTGAAGTTTCTTCTCCTCCAAAAATTGAAGTTGACTCTCCTTCCCATTTATTTTTAACCTATTCAAATCCGAGACATGTCTTGCTTGATGTAGTCTTTTATGTATTGATGAACTTATCCAAGTTATTTGAGCTAGTTTTAAACCCTTTCATCTTGATCTTGGAGTCCTCTAAATATTATTTTAGTAGTACCACTTCTTGTGCTAACTTCTCACATTCCAAGATCTTTTCTTCTAACTTATCTTTGAACCTCTTTGCCTTAGCCTTTGATTTTTATAATCCTCTATGAGCAATCTTCTCTCTTCATAAAATTCTTGAATCTGAATTTCAAGTTTAGAGTGTTGCTTCCTTACCTTCTTTACTAAGTAAAGGGCATAAATAAGTTCTCCATTTATATCATAACCATCCTTTTCTAAATATTCCTCTATTTGTTTACCTTTGTCCACATCTTTGTTTTCTTTTGGCTTATCTTCTATAGGATCACTTACTTCTTCTTCTAAATACATTAGTCATTCTCATATTCATCATCACTCAAACTATAACCATCGCTTGTACAATCATCTTCAAGATGTCCAAAGTTACCACATCTAAAACACTTGAGAATAAGTGGTCTTTTTCTTAACTTGCTCTTTTTCTTCAATCATAAATAGGACTTCATCTCTATCACTGTCTGAAAAACTAGCATCACTATCACTTGAGTACTTACTTGCATTATCCACATAGTATCTCCTCTTCTATCTTTGAAAGAACTTATTTTCTTGTCCACTTTTTCTATCCTTGTTTTTATTCTGATGCCTATATATTTCTGATTCCCTATTCCTGTGATCCTGTTTTTCTTCACCATTGTTGTTTTTTGGTTCTTGACAATCTGTTGCAAAATATCCATACTTTCCATAATTGAAACACTTAATGGATCTTAGATATTTGGATATTTTATATTCCTTATCTCTTCTACCATAGTTAGGTTCTTAATCACTGGATGACTCATTGCTTGATTCTGACTTCTTACCCTTTGTCTTATTGATTGCTTTGAATGTTGCTTCCTTATAGGGAATAGGATATTTTGTTCTTATCTCAAATATTGTGAGCATATCAAGAAACTTATCTCTTGTCAAAGTATCACCATCCATTGATACTTCTATAGCAAAAACCTATTCACTAAATATTTTTGGAAGAGATCTTAGTACTTTATCACAAATATCAGATTCATCAATCTTCATTCCAAGACCTTGTACATCATTAACAACCTCATTAATTTGAATTAGATAAGTACTAATATTTTCCTTTTCGTTCATTCTTAATGCTTCAAGTTGTCCTTTGAGATTTTGCATCTTCACTTTCTTGACACTTTTATGTCCTTCATATATATTTTGCAATTTATCCCACATCTCTTTCGTAGTTTGACAATGCATAACTTTCATAGATTATGTTCTATGCAAACCTGTCACAAGTGCATTCATTGCTTTTGAATTATATTGTAGAATCTTACCTTCCTTATCTGTAGGAGGATTGACTAAGGCATCATATTCAAATTCTTCTAATTCCCAAATTTCATTGTCATCAGGTAGATCTTCATCATCATACTCCAATACATATAGTCACTTCCATCAAATACTGGTGCTAAATTATTTGAGGACACTTCCTTAAGATCCATTGTGTTCTTGATAGCTTTTCCTTAAAGCTGTTAAACTCTTATGAAGGAACCTGCTTTGATCCCAATTAAATAACACAAGCTTATACTGAGAGGGGGGTGAACAATATAAGATCACTTTTTACTTTTCTTTCTCAATCAATATTATACAATGTATAGATAAAAATCTCAATAGTAGTAATCAAAGCAATGCATAAAACACCATACACAATAGAGACACCATAATTTATGTGGTTCACCCAATGTGGGCTACTCCACGGAGAAAATATTTTACTAAAATTTTCTCAATCAATCTCTTGGAAATCCTTCTCAATTACAATGTTTATGGACCTCTGTCCAAAGAAGATGTTGATCCCCTAAATTAAGTTCATGGATCTCTATCCATAGGAGAACTCCTCCTCTAGAAGACTACTGCCTCCACTACACTAGCTTGTGGATATATCTCCACTTAAGACTCTTGTACCCACTCAGAAGACCTATCCTCACTACCCTGGCTGATGGATATCTATCCACTGGAGACCTCTATCCTATTTGCTCTATGACCTCCAAAGCTCTATCTCAAATATGCATTAAATACAGTCCTTCGGTCTAGTACAAATCTACTCAATATATATCTCTGGTCTGACACAAAATTTTTCTCAAATATACACCAAACTCTAGTCCACAATCCCACTCAGAACTTGCTCAATTATGCTCTACAAGTCTACTCATAACATGCTCAAATCTGCTCAACAAGTCCACTTAGAACTTGCTTAAATTTTCTCAATAATTCCACTTAGAACTTGCTCAAATCTGCTCAACAAGTCCACTCATATCTTGCTCAATCTTCTCATCAAGTCCACTCTGAACTTGCTCAAATATACTCAACAAGTCCACTCAAAACTTGCTCAAATCTGCTCAACAATCTCACTCAGAATTTGCTCAATTCTTCTCAACAAGTCCACTCAGAACTTGCTCAAATCTACTCAATAAGCCCACTTATGAGTGGTAGTTTTCGCGAAACTAGTTTTGAACAAATAATGAGAAACTTGTAATCTTTCATTTTCTATAATGAAATTTTCTTGTTACTTGATATGAAATTCATCTCGCTGTGGTTTGGTTTATTTTCAGAAGCTACCAGTGATGCTTTCAAAATAAATTTAACTCTAAAAAATGTTTTTAACTAAAAAAAAAAAATTAACTTTAATTTTTTTTGAACTCAAAAAAAAATTTTAACTCTAATTTTTTTTTTAACTCTACAAATTTTTTTAACTCAAAATTTTTTTTAAACTCTAAATTTTTTTTTTAACTGTAAAAACTTTTTTAACTGTAAATTTCTTTTAACTCTATAAAAAAATTTTAACTCTAAATTTTTTTTTAACTCTACAAATTTTTTTAACTCTAAATTTTTTTTTAACTCTAAATTTTTTTTTTTAACTCTAAAAATTTTTTTAACTCTAAAATTTTTTTAACTCTAAATTTTTTTTTAACTCTAAAATTTTTTTAACTCAAAAAAAAAATTTTAACTCAAAATTTTTTTTTTAACTCTAAAAATGTTTTTAACTTTTAATTTTTTTTTTTAACTCTATATTTTTTTTAACTCTAAAAATTTTTTAACTCAAATTTTTTTTTGAACTCAAATTTTTTTTTTAACTCTAAAAAGTTTTTTAACTCAATTTTTTTTTTAAACTCAATTGATTAGTATTTGGCATCCATGATATGCCAAATACTAATCTATATTAAATAACAAATGATAAATGTGATGTAAAAATACAAATTGAAGGCTACATGGATGCAAACCAGAGCTTGGAGTTTCCCCCAAGTGACCTGCAGGTGAGATCGTAACTACAGAGTAGGATCATATCTATGATCGTAACCAAACAACAAGATCGTATGCTAAATAGCAAGATCGTATCCTCCTATATCAATGATCGTATCCTTTGATCCTACAAAACAAATAACAAAATAACCATAACTAAAATGTGAAATTATATAAATGAATTAGGAATGCCAATGGAAGGGGTTACTGATTAAATAGTCTGATCAAACTAATGAAAATAGGTTTGCAAACAAACTTAGTTGCAACTCCTTCCAAGCTGGGCTGATCAGTGGATCTGATCCCATAACTACCGCATGGTTGCACAGGTAAAGACAAAGAACATTGTAACTGGTTTGTCATTTATCTAAATTTATTTTTCATTTTTTGAGAAATATCATATTATGATTGTAGATATCATACACAAAATCATATTACAATATCGAATATCATAATATGATCTCAGAAATCATATTACGATCTCGTCAAGAGGTTAGACATGTACTTAGTTTTTGATATTTTGAGGGGTCAAATGGTATCAATATTGGACATATAATATACCATTGGAAATATCTTTTTGAGCCATATACAGTGGTATAATATTTGAGAATAATTGAGATGATTTAATAGGGTCAAAATTCTCTTGAAAATGACCTTAGTTTTTTAAGAAGGAAAACTTATCTTAATGGGTCAATTTTTCTTGTCTACATTTTGCCCTCTTTGGCATATTTATGAACAATAAATGCATCATTTAAAAGTGTAGACACTTGAGTAGAAGTGATTATGATTGACATGGGCAAAAAGGAGTAGATGGTTTAGAATGAATAGTGTATGATAAATTGATGTTTTTAAAAAATAATTATGAATTTATTGACTAGGATTCCCCCTCAAGTTTTTACAACAAATTTTGTGTTTGGTGGAAAACTCAAAATTTCAGAAATTTATATATATATATTGATCTTCTTTGTTTTATGTGACTTTGTGTGATTTATTGGTTGATTGATTGCATTTATTTTTGTTTGAATTTCAAATTATCATTGCTTTAGATTTTTAATCATGCTTAAAATAAAAGGAAAATTATTTTGTAAAGTGTGTTTTGAAAAATATGTTTTTGTGTGATGATATATTTGAGGGATTAGCAATGAACCTCGAAGGATGTTGTGCTATTATATGACCATTGGTGGAGATCAATGCTCGCTAGGTCATGAAGTGAATCCTATTATGAGAAAGTTTTGTATTACTAATACCAAAATATTATGGGCTCAAGAGTGACCTTGAGGCTTATAATGATGAAAGAAGATATTGATTTTAAAAGATGTTGATTTTGATAAAATAGTTTGATAAATATTTTTTTGTGAGGGATATAAAGTGATTTAGGCATGAAAAATTAGGAAGGATGACTTACGCTAGGCATAGAATCCCTAGTGTGAAATTTGAGAAAAATAATTACTAGGAATTATACCATCATCACAAAATCAAAAAATGTAATGCATGATAATATGAAATTATTTAAGATATAAGTTGATATGAAACAAATCATTCATATCACATATTTAAGAATATTTAATAAATATAGAATGTTTTAGACCTAAAATTTGAGAAAGATGACTTGCGCTAGGCATAGAATTCCTAGTGTGAAATTTCAGAAGTAGGAATTATACCATCATCGCGAAGTCAAAATGCAATGCATGATTATATATGATTTTGAAAATGTAAGTTGTATTTTAAAAATAAATCATTGTGTCACATGTTGAAATATTTTTGAAGACAATATATATATTGTATGTAATTGTAAAAAATGAAGTGATATGGATTAATGTGAATAGTTATAAAATAATATTTTCTAACAAATTTCAAAGAAATATTTTAAATTATTTCCAAGAAAAAGTCAAATTTATCAATAACCAGTGTGTGATGTGTGAGTTCATTATCCATATTGATTTGAAAGAATGATACAAAATCTCTCAATAATCAAATGTGTGTGTTTGTGAAATTAATTTACCAATTTTTAGTAAGGTAGTGATATAAGTAGACTATTATGAACCAATGTGTGTGCAAGGGAAATGTTCATTAACCATGATTTTGTGCATGCCATTGTATCAAACTACTATGTAAGTCAAGTTACCAAAATCTAGCTAATCCACAAGTGAACATTGGTCTGTACAAAAGAAGGTTGCTAATGTGATAAACATGTTGCCACACGAAAGGGATTACCAAAGGTCAAGTGGGTTGGGCACAAACCACCTATTATGGGGTTTACCTCATGGCTTTCAAATAACTAAAGAATTCCAGGGATTGAAGCTCACTATCCCCTTGTTTTCTTTTGATTTTTAGAATAGGGATTCTTGTCCTTTTTTTTTGGTAGATAAGATACTATAGCATTAATACTGGGTTTTACAGGTTGACCCAAAATCTTTTACAAAAATTAGCCCAGGGTTGTTGATGAACATGTCCTTACTAAGGATCCTATATATGTAAAGTCTACATACCGCCAAAGCCATTACATCCGGTAAGGCATATAGCCTATTATGACAAAGAAAATTCCCATACAACATTTTGGGTATACCCCCAAAAAAACACATCTGCATCATAATTACAAAAAAGAAATAGACACAGATCCCTTCTTTAAAACAGTGGAGAAAAAAAAAGCTGCAGACACACAACAGAGTACTAAAAAAAACTCCCACAAGCTTTGTATTGATAGTTACTCTTAATAATTCTTTGGTAATTTCTTTCTTTCATATATGACATGCTTTGGTACCACATATCGTCTTGGCAAATCAGTCTTGGAGAATTGAACCTACTAGCTAGATTTATGGTGGTGGCTATCTGGTGGTCCACGTGGCTCTGGTTCAAACTCTTATACTATCATTTATTTTCTACCCTGTGATTATCAACCAACGTCAAATTACTAAGATGACTAGGAGCCATGTTATCTGACATGTGACTATCCCCATTAGTCTTTGTGGTATTTCCAAGCAGCATCCACCAAGACTGATAGCTTGAATAATTTTTATTGTGAGTCCATTTCAAAAAAGAGACGAGAATACTCAGCCTTCAAACTTATAGTGACTTCCCTATTGGTAAATTCAACTATAATTATTGGAATTCTTGTTGAATAAGATCCTCTACTTTGCTTGGGACACCATGTTCCTATTTGAAAATTTCATCACCATCAACACCCAAATTGGCCAGCTTATCAGCAACTTTGTTAGCTTCCCAAAAGACATGTTGGGCTTTTTGTCTTGTCTTCCCTGGAAAAGAATCCTAGCCTCTTCAACAATTGTTTTAATCCTCCAAGGAGATGTTTTTCCATTATTGGGGAGATTTGCAACATACATAGAGTCTCCTTCTATGATCAAGTTGCCTTATAAGTCTTGAGTCATTTGAAGGCCTCTCCGCATAGCTCTAGCTTCAACTTCGTTGTTCGTCCTTATTTCCAAATATTCAAAAAACACAAGCATCATATTCCCATTATAATCTCCCACAATGCCACTAGCGCCTACTCTACCAGGATTTTCCTTAGCCATTCCATAAAAATTAAGCTTAAACCAACCCTTAGGATGTGGGGACCACTTAACATTGGCTTTGGGGTTAACTACCCTAGGCACAGACTCATCTAACAAGGTTAAGCTTAAATATTGAGCAATTGTGGTCTCTTGCAGATGAGGTTTATGACTATCAAAAGGGATAAGGTTCACATTCTCGTTGGCAAAGGATAGGATCCTAGAAATGATAGTTTGATGATCATGGATAGACTCATTAAAGACTTTATGGTTCCTTTCTAACCACACCTACCAAAGATAGTGATTGAGATAAATTTTCCACATGTATCTAAGTCTTTGGATTGAAAAGGGGCAAGGCCACTGGATGAACAAATCAAGTACGGTGGTTGGTTTAATCCAAGAAATATTGAAGGCCTAAAAAACCCCACTTAGGATAGTCAAGGAAAAAGGGCACTCAAGGAAAATGTGATAAATGGTCTCCCAATTAGCCCTACATAGATAACATCAATTAGTGATACAAATACCTTTACGCATCATATTAGAATTATTCCTTGGATAACCAGCCATGAAAAGACTACAATTTTTGAAATTAAATTTTTTTTATCCAAACTAAGTCCTTTTGGAGGAAAAAATCATCATCATTAAGCAGAAGCTTGTAAACTATTAATAGTGAACTACCCATTTTTTGGAAGATCCTAGGTCACTTGATCTTCCTTGGGTATCATGGGGATAAATTGCTTCTTGAGAATGTTACAAATATCATTTGATTTTGCTTGAAATCCTTGAATCCTTATTTGTTTCCACTTCATTCTGCCTTTGTCCTCAACCATATAATCGGAGACTTTTATGCCAATGAGTTCTTCCATGATATCTCTAATTCAGGCTAAGTTAGGATATTGTGTCAATGGTTCATCCTTAGCCCACCTATCATTCTAGCAATTTATCCTCTCACCATTGCCTAAAACCCATATTAAACCTTTTTTGATGATTTCCTTATAATTGAGAATTTATTTCCAAAAAGTAGAACCTCTGATTGGAACTGAGTCACTTAGAAATTCCATATTTTGAAGATACCTTTTTTTTATGATAGCTATCCATTCATTTTCTTCACCAGAAATGAGGTGCCACATCTACTTAGCTAGTAAAGCTAAATTCATATGAGCAATTCTCCTTAGACCTAAGCCCCCATTTTCCTTGGGTTTGCACACTTTGGTCCATCCTACAAGATGTATCCTTTTTTTCTCCTTTGATCTAGTCCATAAAAATTCCTTTTGGAGTTTCTCAATTTTTGGAAAACCTTCATAGGGGCTTTGAAAATAGAGAGGAAATAGACTGGAATGCTCTGAAGAGAGGCCTTAGTGAGGGTTAGCTTTCCTGCTTGAGATAGAAGATGACCTTTCCATCCAACAAGTTTTTTTTGAATTCTTTCAATAACCCTGTCCCACATTGACTCTCTCGAAGAACCAATGAAAAGAGGGAGACAAAGATACGAAGTGGGGAGGTTTTCTATATCACACCCTAAAATTTTTGCAATCCTTCCTTACCTCTGAATGGGGGTGTTCAATAAATATAACTTGCTTTTACTAAAATTAAATTTCTGACCAGCAGCGTCCTCGTAGAGTTGTAGGATGTATTTAATTATTTTTTCCTCAACCACCGATGCCTTAGTCAATAGAAGGGTATCATCGATAAATTGTTGGAGATAAACAACCTTAGTGATATATGTTGCCTTGATTCTTAATATTAGCCTTGAAATACGAGCATTTTTTATGGTTCTACCTAAAGGTTCTGCCATAATTATGAATAACATGGGGCTTATAGGGTCCCCCTGCTAAATTCCTCTATGAATTTGAAAGTAACCAGCAGTTGTTCCATTAACCAAAATTGAGAACCATGCTTTAGAAATGCATTATTTGATCAAATTAACCCATTGGTGGTGAAAACCAAACTTAAGGAGGACATCAATCAGAAAGTCCCAATTTAGCCTATCAAACACTTTGTTCATATCAAGCTCGAGGGCAAAAATAGACCTGTTAGTCTTATGAGTAGAGTGTAGAGCTTCATGAACTATGATAACTCCATCTAAGATTGACCTGCCCTAGAAAAATTTTCCTTGGCATGGATCTATGATGCGGGGTAGAACATCTCTCATTCTATTTGCAATGGATTTAGTTAGGATCTTGTAAGAAACATTGCACAGACTGATTGGCCTGAAGTCAGCCATAGATTTAGGGGTTTGATTCTTAGGAATTAGAGAAATAAAAGTAGAGTTGAGACCTTTTGGGATATGATTTCTTGCTTGGAATTATGACAACAAAAATTACATCCTCACTTACGATGTCCCAAAAATATTGATAGAAATGATGGGGAAATCCATTGGGTCCCAGGGATTTGTCTAGCTCCATGCTAAACAAAGCTTCCTTAATTTCCTCATCAGAAAAGGGAGCTAGAATCTTAAGGTTTATATCCTCATTTATTATGCTATAAATGTATTGTAAGAGAATATATTTGGCCTCCTCATTGCACTGCGATTCCTGACTAAGGATAGAATTGAAATAAGTTACTGCCTCCTTTCTGATTTTTGTTAAGTCTTAAGTAATAGAACCATCTACTTTTTTAAAAAATTTATCTTGTTATTGCTTCTGTTTCTAAGCATGATGATGTGAAAAAACTTGGAATTTGATTCTCCATATTTCAACCAAAGTGCCCTTGATTTTTGCATCCAATAGATTTCCTCATAGGCCAAAATGTTATGAAACTCTACTAGTTTTATCCATTCCTCCTGCCTAGTAGTTTAATCAGCATCACCATGTTGAATCTCTGATCAATTATCTTCAAAATTTCAACAACCTATTTTTATTTTCAAAGAGATTCCCAAAGACCTCTTTGTTCCAAGTTTGAAGCTTTTCCTTAACAAAATTTAATTTTCCAACAAGTTTAAAAGTTACACTACCCTTGACAGGATGTTGGCACCACTAAATTATCTCTAAAACTGGAATGTTTGATCCACATAGATTGAAATATGAAAGGTTTCTTGAAGGATAGAGAGTTAGGGATCTCCAAAAAAATGGGATTATGATCAAAGACAATTTTAGGAAGGGCTTGTAGGGTAGAATCATTGAACAGAGTTGTAGCCTCCTTTGATAGAAAAAACCTGTCAAGCCTTTCTTGAATGAGATGACACCCTATCTACCGATTTCTCTAGGTATAATTTGCTCCTTTAAGTTTTACATCCATCAACATGTTAGAGTTCACAAATTCATTGAAATCATCCATGCTTCTAATAGGTGGTCCATTTCCATCCATTTTTTTTGAAGGGTAAAGAGGAGTGTTAACATCCCTAGCCAGAATCTAGGGGATATTATGGAATATTTCACTCAGATTGCCTAAGTAATCCCATAGTAGATCTTTCCATTGAATTGAAGTCGGGGCATAAATATTTGAAAGGATCCATGACCTGTTGTTGTTTATTTCCTTAAATAAAACACTAAGAACCCTGTCATATTTCTGAATAATGGAGCCTTCTACTATCCGAGGATCCCAAAAAGTCATAAGGCCTTCAGACGCTCCTCTAGATTATTTGCAAACCATCTCCCCTTGATTCCAAATTTTGTTTGCTACTTTTTTGAATGAATCTCATCAATTTTTATTTCTTGCAACATGATAATAGTTGGATTCACTTGATTTATTATTGCACTAAATTCCCTATGTTTAGACAGGCTATTGAGGCCTCTCATATTCCATGAGAGGAACTTCATTTATATTTTTTGGTATTTCTTCCTCTCCCCCTCCCTTGAGGGGTTTTCCTAATTTGTTGTCTTCAGAACCCAGAATAACCTGTTGAAACAAGGTTCTCTGTTTTCCATTGGCAATGTCATTATCAATTTTAATTTTTTAATGCTCAACATTTGATATTCTCTCTCTTATTTTTCACTGCCAAAATATATAAGAGACTTCACAGTGCTCCTATTTTTTTAGGACTAAACTAGGGGAAGGCAATTTATTGTAGAACCAGACTGCCATATTCCTTAGTCTAAATAGTTTCACATATATCCACCCCTACATCCAAATCTTTTCCTTTTTTCCTATATTACCATGGTCTGCGGGATGACCCCTCAGTAGGATTCACCTAGCTCCTAATGATGATGTTAGGGAGATGAGATTTTTTATTTTCTAATGCCTCAAATTTCTTCCTAAGTTCTTTAGCATTAGGGTTTGGATTTGGGATGCCCATTGGGCTTGAAGTATTTTTAGCATTAGGGTTTAAGGATCCCAAATTGGATGGGGATTCTAGAGATCGAGCATTAGGATTTGGCTTTGTGATGCCCATGAGGCTTACAATAATTTTAGAATTAGGGTTTGAGGATCTTGACTTGGATGGGGATTCTAGAGAGTCAGAAAGGTTAGCCTAAAGGTTTTGGGATTCCATGTCTTTTGATAATCCTCCTAATCCCATATTGGATAGAATTGAAAATTTATTTGAAACTAGAGGATTGGAACTTACCTGAGTATTTTGGTTGCCAAAAACCTATTGTTTTTCTTTGTCTTGTTGGGACCCTACACCCTTTCTTTTATTTTTTTGGTAGACATAGTTTGCCTAATTGAAATCACCTATGCCATGGAAACTCCTCAAATTTCCTCTGTCTAGCATTCCCTACTTTTGCTTTTCTCTATTCATTGCCAATTTAGGGCACTGATTGCATATATGTCTTTGAGTTTTGCATTCTACACAAAATGTCAGTTTGTTATTATATTCTACTGGCTATTTTCAATAGTATTCTCCATAATCTAGCTCCACAAACCTTGGCAATTCATTATCCAAATTAGCATTTACGTAGATTAGTGCATGAGTCATCATTTTTTTGGCCAAGGTCGCATGGTCAATGGAGATCATGTCCCCTATAGTTCTAGCTATGCCCTACAGCCAATATTCATTGAAGAACTGGGTAGGTAGACTTAGGAGACAAACACAAATAGGGGTAATGTTAATATTTTACTTTTCAAGGTCAAATTCTTCACCCCATTGTATGAGAAAAAGGCTCCTTTTGCCCCAAAACCAAGGACCTCCTATGAAAATACAATTAGCATCCTCCATATTATCAAAATGGATAATGAAGAACCCTCGAGTTAGAGCTACCAACTCCAAGCTGCCTACTAGTCACCATTTACTCGTCGCCCAAGCCCTGATAGTCTCCATGTTCGGCCTACCTCCCAAAAACTTGCCTACCAGGGAGAATTCTTCCATTGAAAGAAAAGGTCTCATGGAGAATTCTTGTCCATTTTTTAATAATGGTATTTTATTGCTTTTGTAGTGGAACTACTTTTTATTTTCTTTGCGTTTTGCTTTTTCTTTGCTTTTATTTCTCTTTTTTTTTATTTTTCTTTTTGATTTTTTGGAATACTTGCCCAGATTAGACGTAGAGCAAGGGATTTTATTTGGGTAGATGGGGAGCTTGTCCTTTTGCAAATTCTTAGTATTTTAGACCATGCGCATAATAGGATAGCAAGGGAAAAATTTTTCTTAAGGAACTAAGACTACTATGTAGTATCCAATTTTGAATTTTATGACAAATCATATTTAATATGTGAGAATGTGTTCTTGGTTCAAGAAGTAGCGAGATCATTTCCCAAAACTCAAAATTTATTTAATTAAGTAATAGTGCTTTTCAATACAAGAGAGATTTATAATCAAAGTGACAAAATCAAAATCATTAAATATGTAAATTAAGTGCATGGTTCAAGATAACTTTTTGAATTTATCCAAAATAAAATAAAATATAACTCAAAACTTTTGAAAGATAACAACAAATAACAATGCAGAATGATGACTTAACAAAACTTTTGAAATATTTTTTGGAAATTTTGATGCTTTTTTATTTTTTTGGTTGTTTTGATAATTTGATGACTGGAATTGGTGGTATATACAAGATGATATATATACACTATACAAGGTGATTTTGATTATAGCATGTCTAAGGTGGCTTCAAAATCAAAGGAGGTTTTGAAGAACAATTTGGTTGTGGTGTAGGTGGTTAAAGTTTATTGGTTAATATTTGAGATTGTTGTGATGAAGAATGATAAGTAGATGTAGATGAATAAAAGTGATGGACAAAATATGATGATAATAAAGAGGAAAATAATAGAGAACTTGATGTGATAATGATGATGAAAGAGATAATGAAGGATAAAAGGTGACAGACAAAATGTGGCAATGAAGATAAAGAGGAAAAGAGTAGAGAACTTGTTGTAGTGATGATAAAGAAAGAGAGAATAAATAACAAAGATTCCTTATGAATAGGAGAGGTTTGCAAAAGTTCCAAAAGATATATCTTATGTGGATGTTTGTCCCATTGTTGTTGAATATTGAGGAAGACTTTAGGTTGAGACCTCAACATTAAATATGGGTTTTCTATGCTTGTATATTATTTTGGATTATTCTTCAAAACTAAAAGGGGCCTTGAAGGTTGATTAGATGAAGAATTTATTTCTTGTTTATCAAATTGGTTTGATTGAGCTTTAGGTTGCTCACTTGTAATTTTTGTCACATTATTAGTGATATCATTGTGATGGGATACATTAGGATGTAATATTTGATTGGTTTCTTTTTGTTGATGCTTGATTAGTTCTCTTATGATTTTATCAATAACTAGTTTATAAACTATTTCTTCTTGATTGTGAGTAGAATGATGAGTAAATTGTGAAGTATGATGTGATTGCATGGTAGGATTAGAAGAATAAGTATTTCTTAGTTGAGATGAATATGTTGTGTTGAAAGAAGAAGGTTGAAATATTTGTGATTGCAATGATGATAAAGAAGAATTACATATGGATTGAATAGTTTGACATGAATGTTTAATGGAAATAATACCATTATTATGAAAAGGTTGAGGTGAATAAGTATTTTGTGGAGAATAATATGGTGGTGATTTTTTATTCATTATTTTAGTTTGTGATTGAGAGTTTTGGTTTTGGATTTTTTGTCTAGTTATGGCTCCAATAGTACCCAAAACATTATTATTTTTTATATAACCAAAATGAGTTCTAGCATTTTCTATTTGTTCATTTGTGAGTATTTATTGAGATGATGGTCGAATAATCATTCTCCTAGGGAATGGTTCTTCTAGAACTAATAAATTTGTAATAGGAGTAACTCGATCTAATTCATACTCAGAACTATTTGAGGCAATCTCTAGTTCACTTCCTATTTCACTTTCTGTATCACTTTTAGTATCTTCCAAATATGAATATTTAAAATATTGTATTGGTCTAGTTGTGACCACAGATAAAGTAGGTACATAGGAGGTTTTCAAATCTTGTTGTGGCATGAAGCTACAAATGGTTCACACATAGCGAGTTTTATGAGGAACATTGTGATGATATACTTTGTTTACTATTTATTTACCATGCTTAGGTAAGGGATGTTGAAAAATATCTAGGTTTTAATTTGCATTTTGATTTGTTTTTGAGTATTACTTTGGGTATTATTTTTTGAAAGAAAATGTTGAACTTCCATTTTACCTTTTTCAATTAAGTCTTGTGTCATATGCTTTAAGCTTTTACAATAATTTGTAGAATGTCCATCTACTTGGTGGAAATTACAATGTAAATCAGCCCTATATCTAGCTTCAGTAGTATTTGGTTGTCTTACCTCAAGTAACCATGTCAAACCTTGCTCCAATAATTGAGGTAAAATCATATTTAAGGGTTGATTTAATCTTGTAAATTCTCTTGGTGGCTTATCAAGGATTTTCAATACAAATTTCTTTAAGGCTTTTGCAGTGTTGACCATTGAAGCGTTTATGCTATCAGTAACTCCATCACCCACTATTTTCTTATTATTATATTATTTTTTAGGATTTTTCTCCTCATATTTCTTCTTAAATTGTCCTCTTCTAAAGAGGGTGTCTTATACCCTCCTAGATATATCAATGGATTGATCAAATGTGGTTGCTATAGTAGTAGAAAGCTCATAAGATAGCTATTCTTGAAAATTAACAATAAATATGTCCAATATTTCACGATGAGGTAATGCAAAATGTAGTTTGCCTAAGAGTTGTCTCCACTTAGTAAAAAATTTGGCAAAACTCTCATCTTTACCTTGTTTTAGATTGTATAAATATTTAATGGTTACATGCCTCTCTATGTAAGCACTAAATTGTTGGATAAACATCTTTGTTGTCTCTTCAAAATTCCTTAAATATTTTGTAGGTAGTTGATAGTACCATTCTAGAGACATGCCTCCGAGACTTTTAGGGAATATTTTTAGAAACAACATATCATCATGAGAAATATCATGGCATGCTATCCTAAACGTGCAAAGATGCTCAATAGGATCTTTGGTTCCTTTATATATCGTGAGGATAGGCATAGAGAAATGTTTTGGGAATGGTTGGGCAATCAAAATAGGATCCAAGGGTTGTCCCCATTTCTCAACCCTCTAGGGTAACATAAGGCTCTATAGCACTTTTGGGAAGGTTTCCATCAATTTTGGGAGGTTTTGGGTCATTTATTTATGACCATCCCACCCTATTATAGTCATAGATGGTGACTGTCCCACCTAGGGACGACCACTCATAACCATCCCTAGGTGGTATGGTCCCTAAAAAAACCCTCCAAAAATCAAAGGGGTAGAGAAATGACAATCAATTACTACCATATTCTTGCCCAATCATCAAAAATTGATTTGGAGACTTTCATAGAGACCAAAAGTTCCAAATTAGAGGTCCCAAATGGATAAGCTCTTCCACCATTGCATGGAAAAGGTTTCGACAAGTGGTGACACTTTCCTTGCATGCCAAAACTTGCCCCTTTGTCTTAAATGCCCTATTTGTGCTATAAATTGAGGTGTTCTCACCCCAATTTGAAGAGAGAATAATTGAAGCATAGACCATGAAGTTCTACCCAATTCTACCCACTTTTGCTATTACATTTAACCTAGTATTTCCTTGAAATCCTCTTCATTCAAAGGTACTTTTAGGGGCATCCCAAATACACCAAATTTCATTCCAAAACTAGTCAAATTGGAGAGTAATTTGACCACATTTTTTGACACAACATTTAGGAGAGTTTCAAACTAGATCCCTTTAGAATTGGTGGTAAATTCCATTCATATTGGTAACTATAGCAACCTCGAGGAAGCAATGCACCAACTACTTCATTTGTGAATATTATTTACTTAATCATGCATTAAATGAAAGATGTGAAAGCAGATATAACTAGAATATGAAGAAATGAATAAATAATGTTCTTTATTGCTTTTATCAAGTTTGGTTACATATAGATCCCTCTAAGGGATTCCCTTAATTTGATACATATTTTACAAATAGGGGTAGCAGATGTATAATATCCCCATGCAAGAGGTGGTGTGATTTCACAGGCTTCTCGATGATGCACACGGAAATGTATAAGGGCTTACAGATGCCTCCTTCTCCAGGTCTAGCTCCTAGAGGGATCCTTTTGCTTTCAAGTGTTGATAACATGTCTAGTGAACCTGTAGTCCTGCAAGCATGAAAACAACATTAAATGCTCAGTTGTATGATATTGCCTCCTCAGATGAGGTTTTTAGCAATAACCCTAATGATAAACAAAAATATGCTCAATGATAATAGAAACTAATGCTATGAATGCAAGTAAATGTAAGAAATTAGATCCATGCTAATGGCATGAAAACATGTAACAAGCTAAATAAAGGAAAATAATGCTAAAAACCCTAGGCTAGGCTTATGAGCCACTGTCTAAGATAGTGACCGCTAAGATGAAAACCTGTCTCTATTTCTCCAAGGCTATGGATCTAGGATTTATAATGATGTTGAAATGATTTTTATTTTTGTCTAATGTATTGAATATCATGTAGATGATAACCCCTCAGTTGGCTAGCACTTTATTGCTCCTCCAAGGTGCTCCAATATGCTCTCCAATTCGATAGGGCTTCGCTACAAGAAAATCTCTCCAAGTCTTGAAAATCTCTCCTCGGTATCTCCCTCCAATTGATAAAATAAGGTCCCTTGGTGCTCTTAGGTTTGCACCTTATATTATGTTGAGGTCATAAGTTTAGGTCTAAAAACCCTAGGATTGAATCCCGCATACAAACTACTTATTAGCATGAGTATTTGAGTCTTTGTTTACCCTTGAGGGCCAGTTAACTGATGTCTAAATCCATACTTGAGTCTCTCATATAGACTAGCTATGAGGAGGAATGCAAAGTTATCCCCACTTAGTCTTATTGCATATAGACTACCACTTCCACCCAAGATTAGGCTGGTTTGATAGAAAATTACTTTTAGGGTCTATCCATTGTCATATTTAGTGGCTAGGGATTGGCCACTCTAAGCTTTAGTGGCCAAGATTCAGCTCCTCTGGTTCATAGTGTCCAAACTTGGATGGGCTAAAACTACCCTAGATGAGTGGTGAAAACTACTTTTGGAACTTGGAAGGTTCCAAGGTTTAGTCACATGATCTATGAATGCCCATGTGAGTAGTTCTAC
The DNA here is from genome assembly GCA_028583015.1 of Wollemia nobilis. NCBI lineage: Eukaryota > Viridiplantae > Streptophyta > Pinopsida > Araucariales > Araucariaceae > Wollemia > Wollemia nobilis. Next base: position 354,721 of record JAQPPZ010016965.1, read on the forward strand.
TAAACACGATGTGTTTTAGGTGTCTATAGATGCCCATTTTTGGGATGCATTGTGTGGGAAAATATAGTTCTAAGCAAAAATGTATATTGCTATGTTTATAGGGTGTATGATGATCATTGGTCTGATCAATGCTGGATGGCCCAATAATGCAAGATGGCGTGCACTCTTGAATAATTGCTTCGACATATTGGAAGGCTTAATTTAGCATAGGGCTTACACATATTCACTTGCATTCATTTTTCAAAAACAATTGGGTAGCTTATGTCACCACAATGAGATCCAACCGGAGGAGAGATACAAACTAAAAATGTCATATTTTGCTTATGAACCCAACAAACAAGGGAAATTTTGTAATAGTTATCTGCAATGATTTGTAGGATGAACACAATTTTTTATATGATTGAGTGATCTTTGGTTGACCTTTATTATGATTATTTGAATATATAACTACCCCCTCACACAATGAATTGATGAGGGAAGGGCAATGAATGAAGCGACAAGTCACTTGACCAATATGAATAATTTGGCTTCTTTCTAGTGCTTGTTCTTTTCAATGGGTAAAACCCCATCAAGTGATTTCAACTATTTATGATGATCATTAATCCCTATCTCGAGGAGTGGTATAGTCATAAATGGACTTCTTAGGGAGTTAGGATGGACGATTCTATTCAGGCATTTTTGTTGAATCACTTAGCTCAATGTTTTTATGTCATAAGGGAATTAGCATGAGTCCATCATACTCGTGGAGTAGTCCAAAAATCTTGGTCTTCTTTGGGATTGAGGTGGCACATCATAATTCTAAAATGAATGATTTGCCCCAAGTAGCCCTATGGTAGCCCACTCATCTCACTAGATTGCATGGAGTGCAAATCGTTGCAACCACCGAGTTGATAGAGTAAGTAACTGGATATGAGGCTTACTTGAGATTTTTGTTTCTATGTGATTTTTTTTGTTATTTTTATCATTATGATGACTATCAACCATCAAAATGTGCTTATTTAATTTTTTTGTTATTCCTCATGGGAGGAATTTTTCTATTTTTGGTTGTGCTTCTGGCCACTATCAGACCCAATGACCCCTAAATTCCTATTTCTAGCTACTCTCAACCTTAGTGGCCAAGAAATTTGAGCCACTGACAACAGTAGCAACTGAGGTATAACTTGGGAAATATAAAATAAGCCTAGGGTTTTCAATTTTCATTCTTCCAGTTGGCAATTTGCTTTTTAGAGCTCTATAGAGAAAGTGACAGTTTGCAACTTGGAGCATTTTTTGTCAAAGATTATGGATGCACAGGGTGAGGCATCGATGAGTGGAGGAGTCAGAGCTTCTCAGGTATTGTCTCAAACCTTAACCCTACTTTTTTTTAGTAAAAATGAACCTCACTAAGTAACCGATAAATGAACCTCACTAAAATTGTTGGCAACAAGCCGAACCCATAGATAGGCCTAGTTTAAGTTTTAATTTTGTGGGCTTGTCCCTATTTTATGCTTTTTTCAATTTATTTGGTATTTTTTGCCTAGGGCATATGTGTTTTTCATGTCATTCATTGGCCGCTACCACTTAGAGCAGCCATTTCAGCCTATGACTTGGCTACTATTGATGGTAGTAGCTAGTTCAAAACTCAATGGTCAAAATTATGACCATTGGGATTTGGCCGCTGCCAGCCTCAACGATTGATTTCTAGTCATTGTAGATGAAAGAAACCAGGAACCTTGGGCAATTTTTTTTATTTTTTTAGTTTTGATTAATTGGTTTTTTTTGAGTTGATTAATTAATTTTTTGAGTTTTTTGAGTTGTCTTTTCTGAAATTTGTTGCATGATTAGGTGCGTTTATTCTTGGTTTACTTAGACTTAGGATTCTATCATTATTTGCATCATTTTACATGTTCTATTATGTTTTATGCCTTAAATACACTGTAGTTATACCTTGATTTTGTCCTTAGATTCTTTCTGCTTGGGCTCGAGACCTAAATCTCTTGCTTGACCTCCTACCACATATGATTGATATGGATTGGGTGTGGTTTAAGGCCTGTAGATTACAGTATGTGATTAAGATTCCCCATATTATGTTAGATTAAGCCTACCTCATGACCTTGGCTCACCAATGGGATACTCATAAAAATACCTTCCACCTTCCTACCAGTGAGATGACTATCACACCAGAGGAAGTATATAGAATTTTTTGGATTCCTTTTGATGGAGTCGCCATTGTCTCTTTGGACATTAATGATCATGAGATAGTATTTGCTAGGGTGTTCAAGAGGTATGCTATGAATACCTTCCAGGATGCTATGGCTACCTTCCAGGATACCAAATCTGGTGGTGTATCTATTCTATTATGGTACAGGGAGAGGGTCTTCTTTGTGAGGCATGCAATATTGCTGATGGTCATTAGAAACTTTCTTATCCCAAACTGCTCTGGCTTAAGGTTCCTATGGAACCTCCTTATGATGGTTTAGGATTTGATGGACATCAAGGAGCCTATCATATATGCATGGGGAGTTCTTTTCCAGCATAGTGCTATGATGAGTTATATCACATCCATTAGTGGGGTCATGTCAGCATTACTTGCAGCTTTCTCCTACATATATGGGGGCGGGAGCATATCTATGTAGATAATCCTAGAGGGCTCCCTACTGAGATTACAATTATAGATGGTTGAATTTAGTATTATACTACTATATGGGCTCAAGAGCATGAGGAGCACAAGAGCCATCCTTTTTCAAGAGAGATCCCCCATTACATTACTACTTTCACTAGGTTGTAGGCCTAAGATATCATATGGTACCCATATCATGACTACCCGACATGGGATGATCTAGCCAGATTTATAGCTAGGAAGTGGCATGAGTGATGGATCATTGGCTACAAGGTCGATATCAAAGAGTATTTCTTCTATTCTCGCATCCTTAATAAATACATATTGTAGCAAGATGTGCCATTTTCCCCAATCATATACAGGTGCATTATAGTGGAGAGAGACGTTCCCTCACCATGGATTACAGAGCTTACTAATGAGGAGGATGCCCCAAAAGTTGATGTAGATGTCTATGAGGGAGTGATAGATGCCTTTGTGCAATGGTGGGGGGATCAAATGTTGCATGGTGATTTTAGTCTAGGCTATGAGGATGATGACAATGATGGATGTGCAAATTTAGTAGGATACAAAGTATGAGCTAGGACTAAAGTATGGGGCTAACTGGTAGAGTAGGTGGCAATGGAAGAGTAGGAGTATATTGAGGAGGAGGAGGAGGAGTTGGATTCTAAGGAGATAAATTCTCCTCTTAGGGCATAGCTGCATGAGGTAGAGGCTAAGATCTAGTTATCCAATATCTAGGTACAACAGTGTGATGCCACTATAGCATCGTGAATGACATAGATACATGCATTGTAGGCTACTATCGAGGGAGGTGCTACTAGGATGTAGATTGTTGTTGATCCTTCTACACCATAGATTCCTATAGGAGCATATATAGGGGTAGAGACTAGGCAGACATAGGCCTTGCTAGATGAGTATGAGGTAAATATTTCTAATAATGTAGCCTACATTGTCACTCTCTCGATGCAGATTAGGAGGCTAGGAGCCACTCATAGGGATAAGGTAGGTGTCGATGGATCATAGGTTAGTGGGCACTCCACATTAGGGTAGTCTTCTGTCCGACCTGGGCAGAGGATCCAAACTCATACAGAGAGACTAGTAGGATCTAGCTCACATCACTTTCCTAGCGTTCCTACCATAGGGGGTGGTGCTACAGGGGGTACAAGCCCAGTTTGATTCATGATGCACTTTGAGTTTTATCTGTGAGGTCAGCTAACCTATATTACTATAGCCCACAGGTATTTTTGTACATCCATGTATTTGAGACATATTTATATGAGATATTTGCATTATAATTCATTATATGTATCATTTATTGCTTATGTTTTTGTTTTATTTATGTGATATGATGAGTTGATGTATGTGTTAGATGATAGGTAATATTTATGATGATGTGGATATTTAGATGGATGCTTATGTAAATGCTTTTATGATATGATTACTATGACATGATGTGATGTATCATGAGTTGACTTAATGATGGATTTATGATTGTATGCATAGGCGGCTTATGATGTATGCATATATGGATGCCTATATGGTTTCATGTGCTTTGATTATGGCTATATGATGTAATGTATGTGGATGCAATGATCTGATATTAGGTGTAGATGGATGATTGATGATCTATGTATTTATGGATGCAACATTATTTGTTAAATGCATGTTTAATTTTTATTTTAGTTGTATGTATTCAACTTATGTTATGATGTGGCAAATGCAATGTGTGGAATGCATTATCTACATGGTTTTTGATCTAATTATAAATGAACCTATATGCTTTAATCACTTAAAACATAAGGAATGCATATGATATTATTTTAATGATATAATGGGCGACACCATAGAAAGTATATTAGTTATAAATATAAACAATCATTCTTATCATAAGAACTAATTGTTTAAGCATCCATATGTGAAATGTAATGGCATAGAATGTGTGTAGTTTCTTGATAAGATTCTATAATTTAAAAGATACAAAATAGTCGGTGGTCGCCTAAATATCATTTTTGAAATCCATCCAATATATATCCTACTTGTTTAATACCCTTTAATTCACAAAACCTCATAAATAAAATTGATGTGATTGATGATATGATTTATTGCCATGTAGGAATTTTTGAGGCCTTTCCTGAGACTCAAACACTCTAGCTACCCTATAAATAGCTACGTACTGATCATACAAGACTTTTAAAAAGCAAGGCTTTCATCATGGACCTAGATATTCATTATATCTATGTATGCAAATGAATATATTTATATAGAACTCAAGTATTTCCTTTGATGTCAGGCATGATTCTTCCAGCCCATTTATAAGATCGAGGATCCTCAAGTGTTCATCTGATCCTATGTTTTATTTGGACTATTCGACTAGGTAGTATTAGGTTACCCAAAGCTAGCTCATCCACATGCAAACATTGGTCTACACAAATGCAAGATGCTATTATGATAGACATATCATCATGCATAAGGGTATCACCATTGCCAGACATGACTGTACACCAAACCTGTAATGGGGATCATCTTCCAGTTTTGTACAATGCTAATAATTCTAGGGATTCAAGCTTCATTCCCTTATTTTATTAATTTTATTTGGGATACTTGCTCATTCTTAGTGATGAAAATCACTAATTTTTTATTGTTTTTTTTGTTTTTCTCTTGAGCAAGGGATTTATGTAATGATGATAATCACTTGTTTTTTTTTATTTTAAATTTAGCCTAATTTTGGGATTTTGCTTATTTTGGTAAAGGCAAGGGATTTTATTGGGTAGGGTGGAATTTATCCTTTTATAAATTCTCAGCATCTTTGAATTGTTTGCACAGGGGGATAAGTGAGGAATACCCTTATCACTTAAGGTGAACTAGACCACTTTTGTAGCTTTCATATTTCCCTTGTACCAACTAGGATTTTAGTGTTTTTAATTAGTGATGGGATCCTAAATATTTGAGGAAATCATGACTAGACCTTAACCTATACTAATCAAGATGGCTTTCCACAAAAGCTGATAAGACCACTAGATATGGTTGAATGACCAAAAAACCTTATCCTATTCTTTATAGCAACAAGGATGGTTGTGTTGAAAAACACAATTACACACATGGATGAATGGATGAAGATGGATTTGAGTATTTGTGGTTGTGATACAAATTACAAATTTTTTTGTAAGATTGTGATTATAACATGTGCAAATGAAATGGATATGAATGTAATGCAACTATGTGGATACAGATGTAAGATGTAAATATTTTTGTATTTTTGATTACTTTGCATTGTTTTTGTATTTTTTGATTATTTTACATTGTTTTTATATTTTTGATTATTTTTTGACCAAAGGACTTATTGTGCCTTTGGGTCTTTTAGGGGTTGACCAAATAGCATGAGGATACCCTTAGAGATTTTTTTATTGAATTTGACCAAGTGACATGAAGATACCCTTGGAGCATTTTGATTGATTTTGACCAAGCGGCATGCAGATACCCTTGGAGCATTTTTTTTTTGAATATTTTATTTTTTAATGATTTTTTTGTAATTTTATGACATATTTGAATGTTTTTATGTTTTATGTATATTTGCATATTTTTGTGTTTTATGTATATTTGATTTTTTTTGTGTTTTATGTATAGAATTCCTTCAAATGGATGATATTAAGAGGCTCAAGATCTTCAACATTGTCCAATGATGTGAGGTGATATGATATAGGCCCAACCCTTTCTAATATTATGTATGGAGCTATCCAATTTGCTGCAAATTTATCTCGTAGGTGTGGCGGCATATTTGAGTTTTGTTGGTTTTATTTGAGAACAAGATCTCCAACTTTAAATGCTCTTAAGTGGACTTTACTATTGTAGGCTCATGCAAGGTGATCCTAATAAAAATGGAGATGCTCCAAGGCATTGAATCAATGTTCATCAAGAATCATTAATTGATCAAGGTGACCTTGTTGCATGGTTTCATCATCTATGAAGCCCTATAATGCTATGTGTAGGTTGGAATTTCCAACTCTAAGGGTATGATGGCCTCAATGCCATATACAAGTGAAAATGGTGTTTCCCTAGTGGGCATCCGCACACTAGTCCTGTATGCCCATAATGTAAGAGGTAATTATAGATGCCAGTCCCTATGATTATCTTTCACCATCTTCCTCAAGATGGAGACTATTGTTTTTTTTTAGGCTTATGCTTGACCATTTGCTTATGAATAATAGGGTGTTGAAAAACTATGTTGAATATGGTATTTATTCATCAAAGCATGCATATTTTTGTTCTTGAATTATGGCCCATTATTCGATATTATTTTCAAATGGACCCCAAAATGACTTATGATATTATGAAGTATAAACTCCACAATCCTTGGTCCAGTTTTTGATATCAAGTGGATCGTTTTGACCCATTTGGTGAAATAATCAGTGGCCATAATGATGAATGTGTGTCAGCCTTAGGATGGGGGTGAGATCTTCCCAACTAAGTCTAGTCCCCAATGTGAGAAGGGCTATGCTGCATGGATGGGTTACAAGGATTGTGATGGCAAATGTATGAGGTTTGCATGATGTTGGCATTTAACACATTTCTTGACATACTCACAATAGTATTTCTCCATAGTGTGCCAATAGTAACCTATTCTAAAGATGCACTTAACGATGGCCACACCACTAAAGTGACCACCACACATACCGTCGTGAGCCTAAAAAATTGCCCAAGGTGCTTCCTACGACTCAAGGCAATGGAGGAGCATTCCATAATAACCTTATCTATAAAGAATCTCCCCAAATAAGATGTACCTTGTTACCTTCTATTTAAATGTTCATATTTCAACATGCGATAGACCTTGTGGTACTATTTCAAGATTTAGGGAATCCTATAACTAGGAAATCCAATCCTGATAAGCCAAAACTTCTATAGAAAAGATGGCCTGTTCCTCCTGCATTCAAAAGTTTGTGAATATAGATATAGAAACAAACCTATGGTGAATGGTTGTACCACACTATGTAGGACCTTGAGAGATTAAATACCCCCAAGGTTCTATTTGCAAGAAATATTTAGCTTTGAAGGACCAATCTGGATTTGATTTGATATTGATCATGTTGACTGATTCTTGATTATCGAAAGCCTCACGTTGTATTGTTGAGTGTGAGAGAACTTTAACATGAATGGTTATGAAATCTATAGATGGATCCTAAGGAATTAAGGATCCCAAATATACCATGGTGTCTGCAAATATATTTGACATATGAGAGATTGCCTCGATGTCATACCATTCTAGTTAGGCTAGGTAAGTATCAATGATATCCTTGTAAGCTTTTAAGAGTGGGAAACTGTATTGGAATAGTCATTTGAATTGATTTACTATGAGTAAGGAGTCACCAAATATATTCAATATTTTAATGCCCATTATGATGGATATTTGGAATCCCATGATCAGGACCTCATACTCTGTGTTATTGTTTATGCAAGGAAGTCTAGTTTTAATGATAGGGGTAATGGAGGACCCTGTGGTGTGATAAAGACAATTCCTAATATGCTTCCTTGCTCACACTTTGAACCATTGAAGAAAAATGTCATGTATCTTTCTTTCTTAGGTTATTCAAGTTTTGGTGGATCTGATAATGCAAAGACTACATCATCGGGTAATTCTATGGTGAGAGGCTTGCTATCCTAAAGAGGTGCCTCTACTAATTGATCTTCTAAGACTTGTACCTTGATAAAATTTTGGCTTATGAACTCTAGATCAAACTCTATCAATAGCATGATCCACTTTGTAGTACGTGTATTGTGATAATTCTTGTTCATCATGTACTACAAGGGATATTTTTTTGATATAACATAGGTCATATGTCTCAACATGTAGTGTCACAACTTTTTGGTTGCAAATATCACTGTCAAACACAAATTTTCTACATATGCATACCCTAGCTCATAACTCACCAAGGTGCAACTAATGTAATATATGGATTGCTCTTTGTCTTGTGCATTATTTTGGGCTAGCATGGTACCCAAGGTGAAATAAGTAGTTGATATGTATAGTAAAAATGGTTTTCTGGCCTTGGTGGAGCCAATACTAGTGGTGTTTCCAGGTATATTTTGATCTTTGCAAAGGCTTTTTGACACTCTTTATCCCAATTAAAAGGAACTCATTTTTGTATCAGCCAATTCATGGTTTGAAATTTGTCTAATAATTTTGCAATGAATCATTTGATGGATGCTACCTTGCCTTGAAGGCTTCTTAACTCTCTAATGTTAGTAGGGGAGACCATTTCCAATATAGCCTTTATCTTTGTAGGATCGAATTCAATGCCTCTCTTAGAAATTATGAAACCCAAGAGGTTACCATAATTCATGCTAAACATGCACTTCTTAGGGTTCAATTTGACATTGTGCTCAATGAGGTGATTGAAGACTTTCTTAAGGATTTCAAAGTGCTCTTGCCATAATAAAGACTTAGCTAGTAAGTCATCCATGTAGTCCTCTAAGATTTTATGCATATAGTTATGAAATATGTATGTCATGGCCTGTTGATATTTAGCACCAACATTTTTAAGGCTGAATGATATCACATTGTAACAAAATGTTCTCCATGGAATAATAAAAGTGATTTTGTGATGGTCTTCAGGTTTGATTCAAATTTTATTGTATCTAGAAAACCCATCCATTAGGGAGAGCATCTCATGGCTTATAGTGGCATCAACAAAAGCATCTATGTTTGTCAATGAGAATGAATCCTTCAGAGTTGCCCTATTCAAGTATTTGAAGTCTATGAAAATACAAACTCTTCCATCTAGTTTTTCCATGGGCACCATATTTGAGACCCATTCAGGATAGTTGATAGGAATGATATAAATCACATACAAAAGTTTTTGTAACTTGTTCTTCACCATCAAAGCGATGGTTGGATGCATTTTCCTAAGCATTTTCTTAACTGGCTTCTTCATGGGATCCAATGTGTAGATACCTAAAATACATCATGCTGAGGTGACTACTCATATGGGGCATGCTAGAAGACCATATGGAAGAACTTTGGACAAATCCAAGGTATGGCAGTGGTTTTTACCACTTATTTGGGTATATTTTCCTAGTCAGTGCTAGCCACTACTGACACCCATGGTTAGCAGTGCTCACTACATATGTCAATCACAATCAGCACTCAGAATTAGTTGGCCTTCATTTGACCCAAAATCATTTGCAACAGATAATTGATTATGGATTAGAGTAGTTTGAGTGAGGAAGGTTCTAGATTCTTCCATCCAACAAGATCAACTACCCAATCTTGATCTTAGCTTTATGAGGAAGCTACCCCTAGCCCCTTGGAAATTGTTATAAGTACCCCCTCTGAATTGGGGAAAACTAGAGAAGTTTTCAATTGAATGCAACAAAGCCCTATCGAAATGCATACTCACCTAGGTGCATTAAGAGGGACACTTTTGCTACCCAATTGAATATCACATTGCCATGGAGGTCTTAGGAGCCTAAGAGAGCCAAGAAATGCCAATTTGTGTAATCCATGCAGCATCTAATCAATTCAACCACCAAATCTATCAAAGGACATAGAGGTGATCATTGACCATCAATTTGGCAAGGTGGATCAGATATTAAGCTCGGATTTGGATGACAAACCTATTTAGAGCCCCACTATGGCTATCAACTATGGTGAACAGTGCCAGCCACACATCAAATCCATGATGAGTAAATGATTACAGATCCCCTTGTGCTCTTTTATTTAGATTTATTAGCTAGATCATATTATGCTTAGTGTAGGTTTAATTTACATTTTAGAGATTCTTGACCTATTGAATTAGGTATTTAAAGTAGATTTACCTTCATATTTTCAATTTGATAATTAGTGCAATTGTGGTTATTTCATGTGTTTATGCTTTAAATTTGATAAAATAACCCAATAGATAGACAATACTTGCTTTCTTGCACATTTTTTATGGCAATATTTCATTATTAATATAGGTTTACTATGTTTTATTCATTTTCTTTATTACATGCTTGTAATGGCAACTTTTTGTGCAAATATCCTTTTAAAGCCTCATCAAGAGAGGCCTCCTTTGTTTTTAATGTTTCTTGTTGTTTATTGCACACAATACTAATAAGGTTTTGGGATGTAAGGTAGAAAATACCTCTAATTGTGAAGAAGAGGGTCATCGACACCCTAGAGTAGTTCATGTCACCCTAGAAGGCATTTGATTCACATCTACCCTAAAATGGGATTAGATCTATTGTAATTGAAGTATAAAAATAGGTATCCCTACGAGGGAAAATATGTAACATGACTCAATTTGAAATTAATAAAGGATTCTCATATTTTCTTTTTCCTTTTTTTGTCAATTGGTGCATGTTTTGTTGTTATATTTCTTTAATTACAATAGACCCTATTAGGTGTGAGCCTTTTTGGTGGTTACAAAAGGTGATAATAGCAGAACTTCACATTTTTGCCTTGATTTACTAATTTTGGTCTATGTTTTTATGGCAAGTACTTACTGCAGCTGACAGTCATGGGTAAAAAGTTGGCCTACGGTTCATAGGTACGAGCAACAGTTACAGCTATGTATTAGAGCTATGATCAGCAACAAACCAACCACAGAGTAGGGATTCAAATCTTAATCAGATGAGTACTTGAGGTAGGCCCCATTTTCACTCTCTATGCATTATTTCTTTGTCTATGTTTTCCAGAGACTAAAAAATGGAAGTTAAGTAGGATAACCATGAAAGAAGGATAAAATGAACTAAGGTCCTTAGGGTTATTATTTCTTAATTTTTTCTAGGTGCTTCTAGGAACAATGGACCTCTGATTGTAGTCTGCCCTATACTCTAGCATGCTATAATAATTTATGTGTTGGTTTTGCATGTCTAAGATAAAATAAAAGTCTATTTTCATCATGAAGTTGCATTGTTGAAAGGTCATGTAGGATGTAGCATGCATAATATCTAAATATCAAACATTATTTTTTTGCATATCATATAGGAAATGATCATGCGAGTGTTGTGTTATGAATATTTCCTTTATGTAAATTAAAAATAACACACACACACCACAACACACTTAAACACTAGTGAGTTGGAAGTCACATCCAACCACTAGTAGGGTTTTAATGATGGTGGAGGTGATTTCCATCCATTTGCACAACTACTATGTACCCTATGTTCTAGACCAATACTAGATCCAAGAACCTTTTGTAGCTTAGAAAATTTGCATATACTCCTATTTGGAGAGTATGATGCTGACTGGGTAAAAATGGGTGAGGATCTGGGAGGACCTATGCTCCCTGCCTGGGTGTGGACTTTCATTGTTGCACTTTGGGTGGATTATGTGACATGGAGTTCATAGTTAGGTTGTTGAGTTGCAAGAATATAGGTGAAAGCCATTAAAAATTTGAGAAAATCATCAATGCTTTTCAAAACATGATAAGAGTTACTTTACCGATACAATAAATTGAAAACACATCAAATAGTTTAGGGCTCATTTTAAAATTGTAAAAAGATATAATCATCATTGTATTCTTTGCATGCTAATAAAAGTTAAATCTAGATATAGGATACACAATGGTGTGAACATAAAGTGGTCAACCTAGTAATAGACCCGAGATTGAGGCCCAAGCTCCACCTAGTGCACAACACGATGTAGAATGCCCTCAATCATAGAATCCTCGTAGACATCGTTCAATGAGCATTAGAGGGGATAATTCTACATGAGGGGATTTTGTTGAGAATAAACCAATTAGAGGAAGTACTAGAAATCCTTCTAGACATTTATCAAAGTATGGGACCTCCCATCATGGGGGTTCCACATATGGCAACATTTATCGTGACCATATTCAATGTGGATCCATGGGTTCTACCAAATAATATGTCATTGAGGTATCCAAATTGGTATCCCTTTGATCGGTATCTAAGAAAAGCTCATGACATCCATCATTAGAGCATATACATGTCCAATATACACCCATTCAAGGGTGAACAAAGAGGGCTTATTTTGAGCATAGGCTCAAACTGACTCCCTATATGGATGAACATACCAATTTTACCATAGATATATCCAAATTCGGAGTGAATGACATGCCACATAATGAACCATGTTGTAGAAAACAATTAGACAGTTTAGACAGAATCCTAGGGTATTTAAGATATAAGCCTATGCCTGCACCCTCTCATCCTATGAGCATGTGTAGTGGAAGAACCATTAAGACCACCCAAGAACCTAAATAGTGCTCCAATCATTCTTGATACATGGATTCTCCTGCATCGCATGTAGGAGCTGATTATAGAAGATAGCCTAACATGAATTTCATCTTTATAGACCAAGGTAAGATTATGGCAAATCAGTCCATTGGAGGACATACTCATAAAATTTCTTGAATAGAGCACACTCCCCTAAGGCCTCAGATGGTCGATCATATTTATAGGGCTCATGGACTAATTTCAGAGCATATATGGTAGATTCTCCAATATCAATTAGAAGATGTTTACGTAGAGAAAGAGCACCTCAAAAATGAGAATACTCAAAGGCAGAGGTTCATAAGGCAAAAATTGTATGAACAACACATGCATGAACAATTCATCCTCAATTAGGAGTGTGTAGAGAGGGAGGATTTATTGTCTAGCACTATTTTACATCCTCACGATGATATCAAGGAGTGTGTCCATAGATGAGTGGCTTCACAGCCCGAATTACACCCTGATAACATAGACACACATACTCGCCATGTAACTCAACACATAGATCAGTATCCAACATCTGAGAAACATGAGCATAGATAGTATAAGAATGAAGTGAGTGAGGAATTTAAATAATAATATCTTAAAATCTCCCAATTCAAGGAGGAGGGTGAGCCTAGTCCCTAACCTTGATCGAGGAAGAACCTACCTCTAAAGCTGCCTCCAAGGCAATATCGAGAGGAGGAGTTTTTTTTCTCACAAACCTACAAGACCTTAGTAGAGAAGGTTTAATCCATAGAGAAGCAAGGAATGACATATCAGAAGCCTACCTTGAATAAAATTCACAATGAACCTCTATGCACTTCAATGCCTATTCTAGAATATCTTGAGCATTTCAAGATGCCTAGGTTGGAAAAGTTTGAAGAAGAGGAGGACACACAAGAGCACATGACTAGTTTCCTAGATATGTGCTTTAAGATTAAGAGCAATGATTATTTTCTCCTGCACACCTTCATCATGACCCTATAAAGCCTAGATCGAGAGTGGTTCAACCAATTAAAGAGGTATAATATTACTAGTTTCAAACAACTAGCTGATGTATTTCTTGAATGCTTCTCTTTCGGTGTCAAGAATTCAAACTTATCTAACCTAGCCACTCTAACGTAACATGATGATGATCCAGTGATGGATTATGGAAAATTATGGTAAAGCTACCATTCTCCATCCCATACTTTGAATTAATGGGAATGTTCATGAAGAATTATGCCAAGCATATTTTGTTATTGCTACAGTTGCAGCAATACAAGACATTCGAAGAGGCTTTAGCACAAGCCAAGGTGATTGAGGACATTAAGTTATAAGAGGATAACTTGAAGCTTATGAATAATAAGGAGGGGCACAATAAAAGCACTAAGAGATATCAGGCCAAGCCAACCCATGTTAATCGAGTAGTTTTAAACCTTCAAAAAGGAGAAAAAGGGTAACAAAAGAAAAATTATCAGGCCCAAAATCTGCATACACAATATGAGCAGTGCAATAACAATTATAAGGAAAAAAATAAGGAATAACACCCATCTCACATATTCACTCAATTATTAGAGTCATTGAATTCAAATTTTCATCAATTATGCAAGGCTAAGGCTATAAAATTATTCAAAGTAAAGATGATGTATCCAAATTAACCTAAGCCTAAATGCTATAAATATGATCATTATTGCATCTTTAATTGATAAAAAGGCCATGACATCAAGGTATGTTGGTATTTCAAACATCTTGTACAAAATATGATCAAGAGAGGTACGCTTCTTGTCGATAACCCATAGGTTCTCGACAACCAAAATATGGATATTTACAAAAATCCTCTACCGAATCATGAGGCACCCAAGAATAATGTTGGCCAAGTCAACCAGGTACGAATCAAACCACCAACCTAGGGGTTCATCGGTATGGTCAATGTTGTCACAAGAAACATGAGGTATGAATGACCTAATCAACCTCCAATGCCTATTAGAGTTCAAGTTGTGCCTCCTTCAAGGCCAACCCAATATGTGCCTAGCTCACCAACTAGACTGGTGGTGACCATTATAAGCAATTTGATTCAAAAACTACAAAAAAATCTAGTAAAGTTGTCGATTTACAAGCTAATTCAAAAGTCTCCCAATAATAGGGAGATGCTCATGGATATTTTAAAGTCCATAGAAGTGTAGCCTTAGTATCTCAAAGTGTTTACACACTTTTTGGAGCATGTGCAACAATGTCAAGAATTGGTCATTCAATTTTGTGACCATAAAATCAAGATGGTTTTCGTTGTTATAGAAGACTTGTCATTGCATATTATTGCTTATGTGAATCACAAACCATTCAAGTGGGTTTTGATTGACACAAGGTCATCAATCAATATCATAACTACCAAGGTGTTAACTCACTTGAAGTTACCTAAGATGCATATCATCCCTTCCACCTTCACTTTGATAGTGTTCAATGATGCATTATGTTTGATGGTCGGTACTATAGTTTTACCTATCCAGGTGGGACTGAAGACCATCTTGGTGATGTGTCACATAATAGAAGGTGCTATGCATTATAATATAATTATAGGGAGACCTTGGATCATATAAATGTATTGCATCCCTTCTATTTTACACCAGTGTATCAAATACATTCATGAGGGACAAGTTCATGTGGTGCCTTCATATGAAGAACCCTTTAAATACATGAATCTAGAAGATTTTCCAAGGGAACCTGTGATCCCCTCAACACACCTGGATGTATGACCAGCATTACCAATCAAATATCTAGGATTTAAAATCAAAGAAGTGTGTGCTAGACTTGCAACGTTTGTATCTTAATGATCATAGCACACAACAACTACTTCTATTAGACCGAATGCATCCATGATACAATGGGATGATAGGAAGTTGAAATAAAAGGTGGGTAAAAATAAGATAAAGCAAATACCCAAGTCAGTTATTGTTGAAGCCCTTAATCCCATGGAAGTAGAGGAAGTTCAAGGAGGAGTCAAAGAGGCACCTCAACCTACTTCGCCTATGTCTTCAGCGGGGTCATTTGCACCATAGGTGATTTTCCATTTGATTAATCCTGGATTAGAGGAATATATTGTGCAAAATGTGACATTCATACCTATTATCAAGAATACACATGACATGGTCCGACCGTGAGCCCATCGCCTTCCCATAGGGATAGTGGAACCATTGGGGGTACTACCTAACCAAACCAACTTCATCTATGGAGGTTTAGACTATATTGCATCTCCCATACCCATGGATGAGGATGATAATGAATTGTTCACCATGAACATTCATTATATTTCTAATCTAGACTACGCCATGCGATACTTCAAGTGTTACCATTGGCATGGTTACAATCTTAAACTATTTGAGTAAGGGTGTAAGAGTCCTATAGAACCATAGTATTAGTTACCTACTGATAGGTTCAGGTTGGGATTTTACAGTGGAGGAAGGCTAAACTCCTCGTGGTATCTCTAGACCACCTGTACCTTAGTCTAGGGGGTGAAGTTGACTTCAATCCTTATCACCCTAATCCTTATGCATTCTATAGGGAAAACCAGATAGTGTCATATGTCACTATAAAACCACTTGAGACATATCACTAAGATATCTTGGTGGGAACTGATCCAAATCATATATCAAGAGAAAACTTGGGCCAAAAAATCTATGAAGAAGCCAATGATACAGGCATGCAAGATCATAATGATAGTTTAGTGATAAATTCCAAGTTATAAAATCATTATGATGAGGATACAATAGAATCCATCTATGAGAGGTGGACCAAGTTGCATATATGAGAGCAATGATGACAATGAGTCCTCAAACAATGAGCTATAGGAGGAAAATATTGAGGTGGCCTATCTGGGACCTCATAATTTATGTCATCTATTTCTAGAGAAAATAGTCATCAAAGATGATCAATCCTTCATGAGTGACAATAGTTATCAGGTGTGGGCATACATGGGGCCCCATATTCTAAATCTCTTGATTCCAATTAGTAATGATGAAGGTCTCTATTATGTTAGTGATGATGAGAATGAGATAGAGAGAGACTATTTAGGACCTCCATACTTATGCTATCGTAATGCACCTTACACTATGGAGGATTTGCATAGAGAGATCAATATCCATCCTCTTCTTAGAGGGAGACTACCAAATCTTAATATTATTTATCATATGGTGTTTCCTAATCTACAAACATACATGGAGCTCCTGGAGTCTAGTGATCCCATTCGATCATATGTTCATATATCGAATCTGGAGATCCCCATACCCCCAAAACCACATCTCAGGTATGGTAGTTTTATTAATGTTGAGTCACTTTCACGTGGTCCTAGAGACATAATCCTTTCCATAAACATGGTCTCCATTGATTTGACCACTCCACTCCACAATATAGTCGATCCATCTAAACCATTGCATCTAAATGTAGATGCTATCTATTGGAATCATGTTGATTCCCCTCTAGAGCCTGAATATTTCTTCCTTAATGAAGAAATGGTGCAACCTTTCCATTTTGCACCAGGTTGTGCACATGATGTTTATCATGCTGAGGATGCTTCCAATATGGAACCTATAAACCCAGAGGATGACATCCACTTGATACCTATGTCTCATCAGCTTGAGGAGGGATCCCATATGTCAGTAGAGGAAACCTTCAAAGTGGATATTAATAATGATCCCACCATTTTAAAGAAGGTTAAATTTAGAGAAATTTTAACTCCTAATGAGTGTGCCAACCTCATCCCTCTACTAAGAGAGAGACCTGCTCTCTTTACTTGGACTTACAAGGATATGCCAGCTCTAGATACAAAATTGGTTACTCATAACCTTTTTCTAGATATATCAAAGAAGCTAGTCAAGTAGAAACTCAGGAAGATGCATCCAATAGTAGCATTAATGGTTAAGGATGAATTGCAAAAGTTGTTGGATGTAGAGTTTGTAATCTCCATTGACTATCCAGAATGGGTATCCAATATGGTGCCTATAGGAAAACCTGATATAAGGATCCATATATGTACAGATTTCAGAGACATGAATAAGGCAACACCAAAGGATTCATTTCAATTTTTGAATATCGATGCTCTTATAGACATAACTATAGGTCATGAAATGCTCTCCTTAATGGACAATTTTTCTAGTTACAATCAAATTCATATTAGGCCCAAATACCAGCATAAAACCACATTTATAATTCCATGGGGGAAATTTTGCTATAAATTTATGCCATTCGGTCTTAAAAATGCTAGTGCCACATATCAGTGGTCTATGACATACACATTTCATGACTATATGCATAATATCTTAGAATATTATATTGATGACTTGTTGGCAAAGTCATTATTGCATTCTAAGCATGTGAAGGTCTTGAGGAAGGTCTTTGATCGCTTGATAGAGCATAATGTCAAGTTGAATCCTAAGAAGTGCATGTTTGGTGTAACTTTAGGAAATATCTTAGGATTCATCATTTCAAAATGAGGCATCGAAGTTGACCCAAAAAAGGTCAAGGATTTTTTAGAAATGCATCCTCCCACAAACATAAAATAATTAAGAAGCCTTTAGGGCAAAGTAACATCCATAAAGTGATTCATCACTTAGTTATTAGATAAATATCAACCCATGAATCGACTACTACACAAGGGAATCCCATTCAAATGGGATGAGGATTGTCAACTAGCCTTTGCTGAAATTAAGCAATACTTGGTGAAGTCGCTAGTGCTAGCTCCACCAAGGCTAGATGTGCCATATTTGCTATATATTCACAACCAACTTTGCACTGGAAACCATGT
The DNA here is from genome assembly GCA_028583015.1 of Wollemia nobilis. NCBI lineage: Eukaryota > Viridiplantae > Streptophyta > Pinopsida > Araucariales > Araucariaceae > Wollemia > Wollemia nobilis. The sequence goes on from JAQPPZ010016965.1 coordinate 373,290, forward strand.
TAGCTCAAAATAATGTGCAAGACAAAGAACATGCCATATATTATATTAGCCAAAACTTGGTGAGTTATGAGCTTGAATATTCATACGTTAAAAAGCTATGTTTAGTAGTAGTATTTGCCTTATCAGAAGCACCTAAACCTAAAGAACCAGACAATAAAGTTGATATGACCTTGTTCTTTAATAGTTCGAAGTGTGAGCAAGGGGTGGTGCAGGAATAGTGTTGTTCATGCCACAAGGAGCTCCAATACCCTTGTTGTTCAAGTTGTACTTTCCTTGCACTAACAACAATGCTAAATTTGAAGCCCTAATTTTGGGTATCCAAATAGCTGTCGCCATGAATATAAAAAGGCTAAATATATTTGGTTATTCCCTTCTCATCGTGAACCAAGTTAAGGGACTATTTCGATGCTAATGCCTAGTATTGAAAGCTTACAAGGATCTTGTTGACACATATCTAGCTTGATTATATTGGTATGACATAGAGGCAATCCCTCGTTCATCCAATAGATTTACAGACACAATGGTATATTTGGGATCTCTAATCCCTTAGAATATATCTACTGATTTCACTACCATCCATGTAAAAACATTGACACATTATGTTGTGCAATGCGAAGCATTGGATAAAAAAGAGTCAATCAACATGATTCATGTAGAACCAAACCATGAGTGGTTCTATAGAGCCAGAGACTTTCTCAAGAGAGTATACTAGGGGTATTTGATCTTGTAGGATCTGATGGGGAATGGTACTACCATTCACCACAAAGTTGTTTACCAATCAGTATTTACAAATGTAGAACCATAGGGGGAGCATGTTGTCTTGTCAGTTGAGGCCAAATATTATCACAAATAGACATCACAAATATATGACTTCCTTAAACTTTGTATAATCCCTCAAGGATTTTTGTGTGTCGCAAAATGCATATTCAAACATAAAGCAACAAAGTATGTCTTGTTAGTAGACATCCTGTACCACAGAAGCTAGGATGGAGTTCTCCTTCATTGTCTTGAACTCCAAGAGTCATCTTGGGTAATTTCAAAATCTCATAATGGTATGTGTGATAGCCATTTTAGTGGCATGGATATCATCAAGTGCATACTTTGTATGGGTTATTATTGGCCTACTATGGATAAGGATTGCAATTTATATGTCATTAAATGCATTAAATACCAGGATCATGCTAATATTACGCACCTACTATCATAGGCCTTATAGCCCATTCAAGCAACTTGGACATGTGCTCAGTGGGGACTTGATCTCATTGGTAATATCTATCCTCTGTAATCGGGTTGGCATACTTTTATTATCATGGCTACTGAGTATTTCACTAAGTGGGTGGAGGCTATTCCATTAACAATGACAACTGGAGTGCGTATTGCTAAGTTTATACTCACTAATATCATTAGTCATTTTGGGATACCATCCAATATAGTTTTGGATAATGGAACATCATTTAAGAACAAAAATATGAGAGCTTTGACATCTAAGTATAGAATCAAAAACAATTTTGTGACTCCATATTATCTGCAAGCAAACGGGTAGGCTGAAGCTTCAATAAGATGATCTCCATATTGAAAAATATGGTACAATAACACCACAAATATTGGCATATCTAGCTATCCCTTGCATTATGGGCTTACAGGACTAGTATTTGGATGCCCATTGGGGCAACTCTATTTTCACTAGTATATGGCACTAAGGCCATTATGCCCCTAGAGTTGGAGATTCTAACACTGCACCTCGTATTGAAAGATTTCATCGATGACGACATTGCATGGCAAGATCACCTAAATCAATTGACATTACTTGATAAATGTCATGTGAATACCCTCAAGCACCTCCATGTTTATCAAGAGCGCTTAAAATGAGCTTACAATAGTAAATTCCATTTTAGATACTTTGAGGTTGGTGATCTTGTGCTAAAATAGAACCAACAAAACTCAAATTTACCACCAAAAATGTGAGATAAATTCATGGCTAATTGGTTGGGTCCTTATATGATTTCAGAGAGTATTGGACCTAGGACATATCGCTTGACATCACCTGGAGGAGTTGAAGAGCCTGAGCCTCTCAATATCCTTCATCTTAAAGTGTTATATGCCTAAGAACTAGAAAAGGCTCCAAAGGCATCTATAAGCCCTTTGATCATTCAAAAAAGTCTCCAAAGGCATTTGTAAGTCCTTTGGTCATTCAAAAAAGGCTCCAAGGGTTTCTCAAAACCACTTTTTCAATCCCAAAATGCTCCAAGGGTTTCTCAAAACTACTTGGTCAATCCCAAAAGGTTCCAAGGGTTTCTAAAAAATTGCTTGGTCAATCCCAAAAGGCTCCAAGGGTTTCTCAAAACCACTTGGTCAATCCCAAAGTCTCCAAAGGCATCAGTAAGCCCTTTGGTCATTCATAAAAGGCTCTAAAGGCATATGTAAGCCATTTGGTAATTCATAAAAGGCTCCAAGGATTTATAAAAACCACTTGGTCAATACCAAAAGGTTCTAAGGATTTCCAAAAATTCCTTGGTCAAAATGTTAAAATCCATAAAAAAATTAGAAAATATATCAAAAATAAAAAAATTTGCATTTCATGTTGCAACCATTCGCATTTCATTGCCATAATTGCATTGCATTTCATTGCCATAATTGCATTGCATTTCACCATTGCATTGCATTCAAAATTTACATACATCATTCTTGAATTAGAATAAATTATATTTACAATATTACAAATGACACCGCGTTTGTATCTCAATCATGCATATATATTTTTCATCCATTTATCACCCTTGTAAGTTATTGTATTTTTCAACACAACCCATCTTGTTCCTATGAAGAATATACTAGGGTTTTCCAATAATTCAACCATACCTAGAAGTCTTCTCAAGAGTTGATAGAAATCTTGCTTTGCTTTTGCAATTGAGGTCTAGTTAGCATATCAGAATCTATAACTAATCAACAAATTAAACAATCCTAATAAGGACTAGGGGAAGATGAAAGCCACAAAGCAAGACCAGGTATCCTGAGGCAAAAATGTTTATTCTTGCTTATCCCATGTGTAGAGGGTATGGGAAATGTTGAAAATTTGCAAAAGGATAGGTTTATCCCCTACCCATAATCCCTTATGTTAAAATGAGTAATATCCTAGAGTGATATCCCAGATCAATACTCCATATTGATACCCTAGATCGATATCATAGATCGAAATCCCATATTGATATCATAAGATTGATATCCTAGATCGATATCCCAAAAATAGTTCCACAAAGTAAAATCCCCAAAGGAAGTTTCTAAAGCAAATTATCAAATGTAAATCCCCTAAAAGTCAGATCAAATGAAGATCAAATTGAAAAAATAAAGTAAAATCAGTATCAAATCCCTTGATCAAAATAAAAAAGAGAAAGTACAAAATAAACATTGATTCTTATCACTATAGTACAAAATAAACAGTGATTTTTATCACTTTATATGAGCAAGTATCCCAAAAAATTGAAGAAAATAAGAGAGTGAACTTGAATCCTTGGAATTGTCAGTACTACTATACCTTATGCATGATGATATGTCTAATGCATTATCATTTCAATTATGTGTAAACCAATGTTTGAATGTGGAAGAGCTAACTTCAGGTGTCCTATGTTGCCTATGGTCTAGTCCAACTAAAATCTAAACCTAGGATTGGGTAAGACATTTGCGGACCCCCAATATTAGAAATGTGTTGAAAGAATCCTGCCTGACATTGGGGTATGCTTATGTATTATCTTACTATACTTATTTGCACACACAGGGATAATGAACAGTTAGGGCCTATCCTAGTGAAAACCTTATGTTTTAGAATTTTAGTGTGGTTAGTATAAAAATTTTGATAAGTCAACTAGGGTGTTTGAGTCTCATGGTAAAACCTCAAAAATTCCCAAATAGCAACAACCAATCATTCCAGTTGCAATCATAAAAAATCATTTTCTTTTATAATATTTTATTTATTAGAACTTTTTGTACTATATAATTAGATACCGTATGGATGTCAAAAATGATATTTAAATGGCCACTAATTATATTATACATATTCTTTTAATTTACAAAAGCTTATGAACAGAAAACATATATCATTGCATCTCACATATGGGTGTACTATATTTCACAAAAAGATAAAAGCAACTAAAATTCATGATTTTTATACATTTTTGTTTGTCATCCATTAGATTTATTAATACTCACATTGCATACATTATTTTTTAAGTGATTAAAGCATACATTTTCATTTACATAGCATTCAAAAAAAAAGAAATACATGCAGTACATACATGGCATAAATTATGTCATAGCAGTGTAAGTAAAGCACATATATACATGCATGTAACATCTAAACATGGCATTCATAATGCATCCATAATAAGTAGTACATATGCATACATAATTCATAACATCTAATCATCCCTCGCATAGCTATCTAGTGCATCTCATCCATACATCACATCATATATAATTAAATCAATAATGCATTACATCCATATGCATAACATAAAACATAAAATACCAAAAATAAAGTACACATGTAATAAGATGAAATGTCATATCATATAAATATATGTGTCAAAAATTACAGTGGGGTACATCAAATACCCACATATTACATATGTGTAGGTCCTCAACCTTACACTCAAAAATTGTACCATAAGCATATCTAAAATATTTGTACTAAATAGGGCTTGCACCCCAGCTTATGAGATACCTCCATTGCCTCTGTAATCTCTATGGGTCCTCTACAAGCTGGAACCCAAAGTGATCAAAGAACTGAGTCCTATCAATCTTGTGCATCCTATGACAAAATATAGTAGATGATTGTCCTATCTCTATGGTCCTGGACCTACTCCCATGGGTTCCTGTAGTGTGGGTCTCCTTTGGAACCTCCTCACCTAGCAGCCTAATGTGACCCTCCAGCTAGTAGATTTGGGATACACCCACTATATTTTAGGCATTACCCTCCTCCATAAGGGTATGTAACCATCAGATATATGCCATAGGGTCATGACCTCCTAGTAATAAAGTAGATGGTACTATCAAAAGTGGCATGATAATCTATGAGGATTAGGGATCTCCCCTCACTGCCTTGAGCAAGTCCCTCTTAGTAGTCACAACACTCAACTATTCCTATTCTAGATCCCACTCACAAGTGAGCTATGTGATATGAGTGCCTATAGTGGTAACCTATGCCTAGAGAGTTGCCATCTCCTCATCGTATCCCTACCATTGCCTCTATTTATGAGATAACTTCACCTCTAGAGTGGTGATAGAGGTATCCCTATGTAGTAGTTGGGTGTGGAGTCTCCCCACCTAGCTTTGGAGGTCATTGAAATAGGCTCTCAACTATCAAATCTCATTGTCTAGAGGTGCCTCACCCTCCTCTAATTCCTACTCCTCTACCTCTATATACGGTTCCTCATCTGCTATGCCCTATACTCCCTCTATTTAATGATGGGTCCAACACCCATGAGGATCGACCTCTATGCCCTCTATATCCTCAGCTACAAATCCCTTAGCTGGTTGACCTAGAGGACCCTTGTTGTGCCACTAAAATTTGGCCCACTAGCCATCATAATCAAGATTAGTCCAAACGTTTGCAAGCCCTAACTCCTAGAATTCATCATCCTTCTCTCCTAGTGGAGTGACCTAGGGCTAGGTTAGGTCCCTCTAGAACTAAGTTTCTATAGATGATCGATATAGCTAGAATATCCTATCGAATTCTAAAATACCATAGGATGTGAGAGAAGTAATGATAATCATGCTAATTAGTATTGAAATTGATGATCCATCTATCTCTACACACCTAGCGTAGGTCTCTGTCTACATGTATCTAGGGTGGTCAGTCCATGTATGGTCACCACTGGATATCTATAGGGTGTAGCTATACAAAATGGTCGAGGTAATGATCTAGGTCTCCTGCATGAGATCTACTCCTGAAGCCCTCTTGCTCCTAGGGCTAGTAGATGGCATAGCACTATTAATTATCAATAATAGTAGTAATATATAGGGTCAAGTTAATGGGATGCTCTATTAGGATGTGCTGCTAGCCCCATATATGCAGAAGGAAGCTGTAGCCGATGCCCACTCTGCTATGATGGGTACTATGTAACAACTCATGATAAATTTGTGCTAAGAGAGCACTCCCCAAGGATAATATAAGTGGTCACATGATCGATCTGACCATGAAATCTCTAGTATAATCTAGGAGGTTCCAATGAAACCTCACACCTTAAGAATCTGGGAGGGCAATCTAAATTATGAGGTGCATCAACACTACCTCCCTCTGAAAGAATAATCTGGCCTCATACCACTCCTAAATATGGATGCCTTTGTGGTCAATGTGGCCCTGTGACTCCATGCTCTGATCACCAAATATAGCATCAAATACAACCTTCTTCACCCCATTAGGAGAATAAGTGATGGCCTTGCCATTTATGGGTAGTCAAAATATGTGATATACATCCTCTAGGGTGATAGTCATTTCACCTGTAGGTAGGTGAAATGTATTGGTACTCGCATCCCAGTGATGGGACGATGTAGTAAGATATACCTGATCCAAGAGGCTTAAGATGAAGTTGAACCCCACAATAGTGAACCAAGATTTCTCTATGGAAGTAAGTGTGTGGTGCAGGTTGTGAAGTAGATCATTCTCCCTTGCCCTGTTTGTTAGGGACTGAATAAATGCAATAAAGTAAAAATAATTAAAATCACTAAAAAATGACAAACAAATCATAAACTATCCTAAAAGCACAAAACATGCAAAATATGATCAAAAATTTCAAAAAAAATGCAAAAGAGTACTTCAAAAATACATCAAATGGCATTAATTGCCAAGAAAATCCAAAAAAATTAAAAAATTAAGAATTTTTTTCTAAAATTTGGGCATCGTAGGTTGGAACCGTGGTCGGCCCAATGGTTAAAAATTTGATTTTTGGGATTTAAATCCCATCGTGGCTGATAGCTGCAGCCCCCAATCTGTCAATTGGGACCTGTGGCTACCACCCACGGCTAAGGAGTGAGACCCATTTTGGGCCCATCCTTCCCAAATAAACACCTAAAAAAAGCAAAAAAAATTAACTAACCCACCTCCTAATCTAATCTATGCTAAACCTTGCTAGGGTGAGGTTCTTTACCAATAGTTTAATGAGGTTAATTTACCAATTTCTTAATATGGTTAATTTTAATCCGTTAATATACAAGTGAGGTCTCAGTTTTTGAGTTACCTTGGAAGCACTGACTCCTCCGTTGGTAGAAGCCTTTGGCTGGTCAGCCATCGATGTGGAATGTGTGGAATAAAGTATGGTTTTTAGAAATATTCTAGGTTAAATTTTGTTAATTACCTCTCATAGCTCTCAGATTTACTTTTACTGTCATGTAAATAATGAACATTTCAAAAGAAAATCCCTATTTAACCTTTTTGAATTCAGGTAAGCCCATGACTGAAACTCGTGGTCCTTGAATTAGGGTTTTACAATCATGGCCTCAGTCCATGGTCAAGCAATTACTCATAGTTGATAGGCATGGTCAGTGAAATGCATTAAATTCTCCTAATTCCCATCATGGAGAGCCTTAAAAGGTCAAAATAAAACTATTCATTAGACCAAAACTACATCAAAAAATATAAAATAAGTAAAATAAGCTAAACAAAGCACAATTACATTAGAAAATATCATCATAAGGGAAAATAAAATAACTGGCTAAGATTAAAAAGTACATTCAACCGAGGTCGTCACTATGACAATCCTTTCATGGAGCGTCGTACCTCCCAGCCAATAATTCAAAAACATTCAAATAAATTCAAAACTAACAAAAAAAATTGAATAAATCAAAATTCAAATGTGCCTTGTATTCAATTATTTACCCTATACACTTTGCGGTTCCAGTGACTTGTGATCCATGCAATCCGAAAAGATGAGTAAATCACCATAAGGACATTTGGGGTAAATTCATCATCGTGGAATTTTTATGCTTCATTTCAATCCCTAAGAAGGCCTACATAGTTAGACTGCTCCATGGGAACGAGATATTCATCATTATTCTCCTATGATATTTTTAGCATATCATCGACAATATGATTCAACACATACCTAATCGGGATTACTTTCATTTTGATTCCCTAAGAAGGCCTTTGTGGCTGGACTGCTCCATGGGATAGAAATAATCAATTACTATTAAGAGTTATAATCATAGCTGATTAGGCCTTGCCAAGTATTAAAATGCTAAATATTAATTTGTTCAAAGATCATTCATAGTGTTCAAGCGACCTCGTTGCTTCATTTATTGTCATTACCCTCATCAACTCATCATTTGAGGGGTAGTCATAATATTAAATCATAATCAAATTCAGCATAAGATCCCTTAATCTTGTTAAAATTGTGTTCATCCTTAAAAATCATTGCCAAAGACTATCATAAGTGTACCCTTATATTGGGTAAAATAGCATATATGATAGTTAGTTTATAACTCTCTTCCTTTCAGATTGACAGGCATGAAAGCCTACTTGGAATTGATTCTATCCGAATGTCTAATGATGAGTGCAAAATATTTCAAATTTAAGCCTTCTATCAAGTTAGAAGCAATTATTTTAGGATGTGCATCCTTTTGCTAGACCTAGGGAATCTAATGTTGATCAGACTAATGATAATCATGAAACATACGACATCATTTTAGGAGGTCTATTTTTGCTCAATGTTGTTCGATCTCATAATGCATCTCAAAAGGGGTATCTGTAGACACCTAAAACGCATCGTGTCAATGTGACTACTCATATGGGACATGCTAGAAGACCATATGGAAGACCTTTGAACAAATCGAAGGTATAGAAATGGTTTTTACCACTCATTTGGGCATCTTTGCCTAGTCAGTTCTAGCCAATATTGACACCCATGGTAAGTAGTGCTCATCGTACATGTTAGTCGCAGTCAGAACTCAAAATAATTTGGTCTTCATCCAATCCAAAATTAGTTGCAATGGCCAATTGGTTGTGGATTGGAGCAGTTTGAGCGAGGAAGGTTCTGGATCTTTCCATCCAACAAGCTCAAATACCAAATATTAATCTTAGCTTCATGAGTAAGCTACCCCTAGCCCCTTGGAAATTACTATAAGTACCCCCTTCAAATTGGGGAAAAGTAGAGAAGTTTTCAATTGAATGCAGTGAAGCCCTATCAGATTGCATACTCACCTAGGTGCATTGAGGACACTTTTGCTACCCAATTGAAGATCACATTGCCATGTAGGTCTTAGGAGCCTAAGAGAGCCAATAAATGCCAATTCGTGCAACCTATGCACCATCTGATCAATTCAATCACCAAATATATCAAAGGACATAGAGGTAACCCTTGACCATAAATTTGGCAAGGTGGATTGGAGATTAAGCATGAATTTAGAGGGAAAACCTATTCAAAGCCCCACCATAGCTATCAACCATGGTGAATAGTGTCAGCTACACATCAAACCCATAGTGAGAAAATGATTACAGATCCCCTTGTGCGCTTTTCTTTAGATTAATTAGCTAGATCATATTATGCTTAGTATAGGTTTAATTTGCATTTTAGAGATTCTTGACATGTTGAATTAGACATTTAAAGTAGATTTACTTTCATATTGTCAATTTGATAATTAGTGCAATTGTGGTTATTTCATGTGTTTATGCTTTACATTTGATAAACTAACCCAATAGATAGTGTAGCACCCTAAAATTGGCGTAGTAAAACCTTAATAATTACAATTACTCTAGTAAATATTCAAATTCAAATTTCAACCTCCAAAATCGCTCCCAAACCGCCGTTTAACCCGTTTCCTCCTTTCTCGCACCATTTTTAGAGTTTGTTTTATCCGTTTGACGATATCATCTTCGATAAGACGATATCACCTCAGATCGGATGATTTCGTCTAGCGTAGGACGTCCAGACGATCTCATCCCAAATTGATTTGTGCATAGTTGGACTCTATTCCAATGGCATCTCTAATCTGGGTAGAAGCATGTCTGCACCGTTAGAGACCTCCCCCATTTGAGATCTCCCAAATTGGGATGATCTCCAACCTCCCAACCTCTATCCTAAGCCTATTTAATCCTAGGCCCTCCCATTAGCATCCCCCTGGCTGAAATTCTCTGTAACTCGAATCCTATATGCACTAGACCATCTTAAATCACTATTTGCACTCGCATTTTTTCAAGTTTGTTTGCAGGAACTTCATTGTTTTTCAGTCGGAGCAAGCTCAGTTCGTCTCAGACGATCTCATACAATCTCGGACGATCTTGAACCAATTCAAGATGATTTCGACTGTAGTCCACATTGGGGGCAATCAGTGCCCAGAGTTTGCATTTCTTCATCCTTTTTCTATTGTATTATTCTGCATTTAGTTAATTCTATGGTTATTCTTTATTATCCTGCATCTTGGAGTTCACCCATGTAGATTTAATGCATAATAAAAGCATAAATTATAATTAGATTGTTATAATGCATTCGTGTCTTAGTTTTATATTATCATTTTAATGTTCTTATTACCATTTTACATCATTACCCTCTGTTATCATAGTTGCATTCTCTGTATTTTGCATCCATTTTTCTGTTTGCAGGTCTCTGATGAATTTGTCTGACGAATTCGTAAGATCTCAGACGATCTTGTTAGATAGGAGATGATCCTATCAAATTCCAGATGATCCTGACTACTTCAAAAATCATAACCTTCATCAGACATCCGGATTAGGTATGGGTCTTTAATCCATCTTGTTCTTTCTATTTTTCTGTCCAAATCTATTTTTGTCTTCATTAAAATCTACATTTCATATAGAATAGCTTAGACGCATTTTGGCAAAACCTAGGACTTGGATGATTAAAGCCAAAATTGAACACATCAAACACATTCCCAACCTAGGTGTGGAAACTGCCATTAAACGTTTCCTGGTGAACCCCACCATCCATCAAAAAATCACCTTAATACCCCTCCCCTGAGAGGAGGGACCTTCGCAAGGCATTTCAGTCCGAGGTACCGCACCATCCTTTTCCCATCCTCCTTCTGGGTACAGATCCTATAGCCTGAAGGTAGGGATGTGAAAATTTTGGAGCGATACATTTTAGTGAATTCGACGTGAATGCATTTAAAACCTTTTGAAAACAAAAAAAAAAGAACAAAAAAATAAAACAACCAAAAACATAGATGCATTTCAAATAATTTAAAACTAATAAGTTGCATATCATGTTTAGATGGTAGCTCGTAAGAAAATATTAGCAATTACTATAAATGTTGAAAACCAATTGGCAACCATAGAAATCAATTATGTGCTTAGTGTGCCTGAAACAAATAGAAATCAACTTTTGTGGGACGAACTTGATAGAAGATTAAGTGTCATTTCATCTAGGTCAACAAAACTTAAATAAATCAAGAGGCTTGTCCTCCATAGAATCCTGGATCCTCATCAACTCGTCTTTTATCATGAACTTCAGAGAGCTTGCCATAGATGGTTAGATTATAGGAGAGCTCTTGTGTCTTCAAAATTGTTCACCTTCGAGGAATACCTCGAGAACCCAGCCATTATACACCAGTTCCCAGGTCGTGTAGAATACCAAGAGGTTGTTCTTATGAATAAGGAAATATGGAATAGAGTTCCTCGAGCTGTGTTATATCGAGATTATTGCCACGAGCTTTACTTCTATCAACCAGAATCTGAGACAGATAATATCACTATAGCTCTTTTCATTAAATTTTTGAAAGAAAATTTTCAATTTGAAGAACACTTCATGACTCCTGAAGAACTCGAGCCCATTAATGGTATTTATAAATTTTTTATAGAAAACTAGATCATTACTTTCAGTATTAGTTCTTGCATTTATTGTGTTGTTTGTTATCTTTACAATATTATTACAAAAACAAGAAAAACTAAAAAACATAACAAAAACCAAAACATTTCATTTTAAATATTGTAGTAGGTATATAATTAATATATACCTCTTAAGCTTATAGCATATATATATATATAAATATATATATATATATATATATATATATATATATATATATATATATATATATATTTTTCGAAATCTAAATTAAAGCACAATGCCTAAACTTAGGAATGGTAAACAAACTGAAGGAGAAGAATAAGATTGGTTAGAAGATAAAACTAGAAACCCAAATGTCCTTCCTGAGGATCCAATTTTGGAAGGAGAAACTCTAGATCAACCAGAATATGACCTAGGTGAAGACAATGAATAAGAAGAAAATGTTAAAGAGGATGGATCCTCATCCCCTAGAGTAGCTCCAGATGGAACTATTGCTTTTGATAACTTAGATCATTTCTAGAAATTTTTCAATAATAACATTGACGCTCTTAATATGGTAGTTCGTATTGATAAAGGGAAAATTAGTGACACTCAAGCAGCCATGGAACATATGTTTGATGTGCACACTAATCCCTTGTCTTTCATTGATCAAGAAAGTGATAAGGTTGGACCATCCAATAGAGATATGGTCACTATAATTTAGAACATGCCAAAACAACAGGTTACCCAACCTCCTAAGGAACCTATTATTGAGCCTAAAATCATTCCCACACAAAAGAAAACTTCCTTCACTACTTTACTTTGCCAAACTATTGATCAATATGCTTCAAGTAAACAAAAACCTAAAATGAAGCCAAACACCAATTTTCAACAATCTAGAATACAACATAATACAACTTCAAAATTCCTTCATAACACCTTTCCTACCAAAAATTTACACAATAGCAATATAGCATCTAATCTTCATGTCCCTCCATCATATGCTCACAAATCCCATATCAATGCCCTACCGAACCAATATGGTGGGCAAACTAGTAATCTAGAAGCCATGGTGAAATAATTAGCTTCACATATGGACCAGATAGATCCTTACCGTCCCTCATACAATTATCGAGAGATATGTAGTCAACCTTTGGATCCCATAGTTGTAGCACAACCGTACCCTAAGCATTTTCCCATGCCCATCCTGCCTATATATAAAGGAATCGAAGATCCCATAGAGCATCTTCGCATGTTTAGGATAGCATGTCATGATATATCACATGATGACTTGCTATTACTAAAAATGTTCCCAAAAATTTTAGGTGGAATGGCATTAGAGTGGTACTATCAATTGCCCACTCATTCTTTCAGAAAATTTGAAGAAACAACTGAATATTTTGTCCATCAATTTAGTGCCTACATCGAGAGGCATGTAACCATTAAATATTTATAAAACTTAAAACAAGACAAGGATGAATGTTTTGCCGATTTCTTAGCTAGATGGAGGCAGTTGACAGGAAAAATTTGCTACCTTATAGGGAAATGTTGGACATTTTTATTAATAATTTACAAGAACAAATATCTTATGAGCTATCAACTACTACTTTAACTACCTTCGATCAGGCTATAGATTTAGCTCGAAGAGTAGAAGATGCCCTCATTAGGAGAGGCCAACTTAGGAAGAAATATGATGAGAAAACCTCCAAAAATCAATATAAAAACAAACAAGTCGTAGGTGACGGAGTCACTGACAGTAGAAATGTTGCTAATATCAATACAGTGAAAACAATAGAAAAAATTATATTGAAACTGCCTGATAAGCCTCCTCAAGAATTCACTAGATTAAATCAACCTTTATCAACTATTTTACCTCAATTACTCGAAAGAGGTTTGATCCAATTACCAGCTATCCAGGAACCTGATCCAACTATACCTGGATACAAAGCTGACTTACATTGTGATTTCCATAGAGGGCTTGGACACTCTACCAATGCTTGTAAAAGGTTGAAACATAAAATACAAGATCTAACTGATAATAATGAAATGGAGGTGCAAGCCTTCCAACCTAAACAAAATGCTCCTAATAATCCTCAAAATAACATTCCCCAAAATCAAAATCAAAATGTTAATCAATCATTAGACATATTTCAACATCCTCTACCAAGACATGGTAAAGAGGTGGCCAATCAAATCGAACATCATAATGTTCCTCCTCCTACCCGATATGTAGGAACTATTAGCGGACATTTACCTAATCATGATTTACAAAAAATTGACACAATTTTATCCATGGTCACAACCAAGCCCCTACATAATATTCAAACTCCATATCCTAGTGATATAGAATCAGATACTAAAAGTGAAATAGACATCACTTCAAACCAATCGAATAGTTCTAAAAATGAATCAGATCCTATTCAACCCATCACAGATGCTATGGTTCCAGAAGAACCATTTCCTATAAGAGTTACTACTCGACCCTCTTCTAATCAATTCCTCCCAAATGAACAAGCCATAAACTCTCAACCGATACCGGTTCATCATCTTCAATATAACATTGTAGGTACCATTGGAGTTGTTACCTGAAAATAGGCTCAAAATTCTCAACAAGAACCAAACCAGAATGATGGATCAGCTCCATTTGTTTTGAAAAATCCCAATAAAGGGAATCATGCTTCCAATGTTCAACTTAAACCCCCTTACAATATTAATGAGCAATTATCCAATACTACAGCTAGAATTCCCTTTTAGATTTATTAATATCTTCTCCTACCCATAGGGATGAGTTGATGCTTACATTAAGCCAAATGATGGTACCTCAAAATATTCAACCTGAAGCCATGGCCAATACTATCATCACTCGAGAGATTGATTGTCTTGAATTTTAGGATAAAGATATCCCACAACACAATTTACATAAGGATAATCCCTTATATATTACTACTCTAATTGGAGATGTAGCTGTTAAACGAGTCCTAATTGATAACGGTTCATCTCTAAACATTTGCACTTTTGACTTTTACCAACGATTTGGCTTTAGAAGTGATGAAATGAAGAAAACTGACATGATTATCAAAGCTTTCAATGATGAAACACAAGAAACATGTGGAGTTATTACCATCCCATTGCAAGTTGGTCCTCGAACTCTAGATACCACTATGTTTATTGTACATTGCCCCGCATCATACAATATACTCTTGGGTCATCCTTGGATCAATGCAATGTGGGCTGTCCCATCAACTTTACACCAATGTGTTAAATTTGAATTTAAAAATCAGTTGGTCACTATCCACAGTGATCCTAGCCCCTTTGATATGTGTGCTTTGGCAGAACTTGTTGGAGTGCAATTTTGCCCCGCTCTGTCATCCACACATCCTAATTCTTATTTTTCATCTAAAACTATGAAACACACACCCATAGCTTCACCCATTTCCCCTCCATTAATTTCATCCTCATATATAGATCAACAATCTTCTAAACAAACCACTCTAGAACCTCAAAAAGATCTTCAATCCATGACCAATTCTTCATGTTCCATCCCTATAATTTCAAAACCTATAGACCCATCTATTAAAACTTCCACATTATCAACATCTATCATACCTTCCACATCTAAAGATATAGGGCATGATCCTTCTACATCTTATGCTCTTTCTGATGAACTTTTACCAGATTTATTCACAATCTTAATATAAAAAAAAACAAATGCTTTCATGCAAGATTAAATTCTTTTAAATAACTTGCCACCATCTCCTCGTACTTTGGGCCTCCCACAACCTATGGGAAGTACTTACCAAGTCGAGATTTGTGCCTTCATTTATAAAGAATATGACTGGGGAAGAATCCCTCAAAATATCAAAACTCATCATGAGGGATATGCTCGATGTTATTTTACCAATGAATATATTAAAGCTAAACCCATAATGCTTAAAATGGGATATAAAGGGAAAGGCTTGGGACCTTTCCAAAATGGCATGAAAGAACCTTTCGAGGTAGAACCGTGACCTACCCACTGTGGTGTGGGCCTATTTCCTAGTAAGGGTCAACCATTTTCTTTTGAATATGATGATAAACTCATATGTTATCAAGATTATTTGGATAGGTGTGATGATTTGCCTCTAAAAAATCAGCCATTTACATGTAACATGCTATCCATAGCTTACCCTGAAATGATTGCTGACTTTGATGAGGAGTTGGAAGGAGATATCTTCCATGATGTCTCCGTTGAAGATATGTTACACAATGGATTTTATTTTGATGGTTCTATACCAACTATAGCCCAACTTGAGACCATTAATCTTCAAGATGAATTATCCAACTTAACCTTACAAGAATTACAAGAATTGAGCGTTTCACCCACCCCACCTAATTTTTAAAGAGATCTACACATGGAGGTAGAAAACGTCATTAAAATTAATATTGGAACTGAGGATAGTCCTCACATAATCAATATTGGATCAGAATTAAGTTAAGAAAAACAAGAACAATACATTGCATTCCTTAAAGAATATGAAGATGTCTTCACTTGGACATACGAAGATATGCCAGGTCTAGACCCTTCTGTAGTCATGCATTACCTAGTAGTCCATTCGGATACTAAACCTGTTAAACAAAAACTTAGAAAAATGCATCCCAAAGTGGCTTTGCTAGTCAAAGGGGAGTTAGAAAAACTCTTGAATGTTGTTTTTATACAATCTATTGATTATGCTGAATGGATCTCAAATGTAGTTCCAGTTACCAAGAAAGAAGCCACCAAAGTTAGGGTTTGCATAGATTTTAGAGATATTAACACTGCATTCCCTAAAGATGATTTTTCTCTTCCAAACATGGATCAAATCATTGACTTTACTGTTGAGAGTGGGATGATGTCATTAATGGATGGATTCTCTGGTTATAATCAGATCAAGATAGCTCTTGAAGATAGGCTAAAATAGCCTTTATTACCCCCTGGGGTACCTTTTGTTGGAAAGTGATGCCATTTGGCTTAAAGAACACAGGTGCAACCTATCAACGAGCTATGACTTATATTTTTCATGATATGATGCATGATATCCTACATGATTATGTAGATGATATTATAGCTCGCTCTATTAATGAAGATAATCATTTAGATAATTTGAGAAAAGTTTTTAATCGATTACGAGAATATCTTATTTGATTAAATATAGCCAAATACATATTCGGAGTTAAGTCCGGTAAACTATTAGGGGTTTTAGTTTCTTTATGTGGTATCGAAATCGACCCTCTCAAGATTGCAGCTATCACTGATATGTTTGCACCTACTAATATATCTGAGTTACGAAGTTTACAAGGTAAGCTTCAAGCCATCTATCGCTTCATCGATAAGCTGGCAGACAAAACCGGTCCCTTTCTTAAACTTCTTAAGAAGGATGTCCCTTTTAATTGGGATGACGAATGTAAAGAAGCTTTTGAACTTCTCAAAAAATACCTCCTTAACCCACCTATGCTTTCACCGCCTAGACCTAATCGCCCATTTCTCTTATATATTTCAGCTTCAGATTCTACCTTAGGAGCTATGTTAGCTTAGCTTGATGATGCAAAGAGAGAACATGCTAATTATTATCTTAGCCGAACCTTCATCAGTTATGAAACATGCTACACAACATTATAAAAACTATGTCTAGCAGTCATGTTTGCTATGCAAAAATTATGCCATTATATGCTTAATCAAAAAACTTATGTCATTGCCAAATATGATCCCTTGAGGTATCTCATGAGTCGACCTTATTTATCGGGTCGCACAACCAAGTGGGTTCTTGCTCTAAGCGAGTTTGACCTCACGTTCATAGGACAAAAGTCTGTTAAGGGTCAAATCATAGCATATCAATTAGCTGCTACACCCTTAGATTCTACCCATCCCCTCATCATTGAGTTTCCTGATGAATGCCTTCAATTAGAGGCAGACCATATTGAACAATGGTCCTTATACTTTATGGATCCCGATGCATGATTGGGGCTGGTGTGGGTATTATTTTAATATCCCCGCAAAAACATCTTATTCCTCTGTCCTTCAAATTAACATTTGCTTGCACCAACAATACTGCTGAATATGAAGCTCTAATCCTTGGATTACGAGCTGCCTTGGCGCTAAAAATTAAACATCTGTTAGTTTTTGGTGATTCTCAACTTGTTATAAACCAAATTAATGAATTTTATCAGACCAGAGATGATAAACTGCACCCATATAAAGCCTATGTTTTACAATTAATGTCTCTATTTTATCAAGTTACCTTGGAAGCTATTCCTTGAACTTGTAACTATGTAGCTGATGCTATGGCCGCAGCTACATCTCTCCTCCCATTGGAGTTAGATGATGAATATGCCACTATCATTATTTGTCAACTCTAGGAACCAGCTTCAAATAAGTCATGCTTAGAACCTTTGGATGTGTTTCTAATCAATGAAACTACTCTTGAACCTTGGTATACGGATATATTTGATTTTCTCCAAAATGGGACTTTCCCTGCCAATTCTAATAGAAGTTAGCATCAGTTATTACATAGACAAGCAAGTCGATTTGTAATAATTGGCAATACTTTATATAGGAGATATTTTTAAGGTATCCTATTAAGATGTTTGAATTTAGAAGAATCCCAATCAGCCTTGAGTGAAGCCCACGATGGATCTTGTGGAGGACACTTCAGTGGTAGTGTCATTGCTCAAAAGCTCCTTAGGATAGGATACTTTTGGCCTACCATGGAGAATGATGCACATGATTATGTGCACCATTGTGACAAGTGCCAGAAACATGTCGACCTTGTCCATGCACCTGCATAAGAACTACAGGCTATTTCATCTCCTTGGACCTTTTCAAAATGGGGTTTAGATATTATTGGAAAAATCAATCTTGTGTCATCTGATGGACACAAATTCATCATAACCGCCACTGAGTATTTCATGAAGTGGGTTGAAGCTATGCCTTTAGCTTCCTGCACTAGCACACAAGTCTCTAAATTTATTTTTAATCAAATCATTTGTAGGTTTGGAATTTTCGCAAATCTCATCTCTGATAATGGAACTTGTTTCAAAAATAAAGATGTCAAGAAATTATGCCAAAAATATAAGATTCAACATCGTTGGTCCACTCCCTATTATCCTCAGGGTAATGGTCAAGCAGAAGCATCTAACAAAACCTTAATCAAAATTCTCAAAATATTGGTCAATAAACCGGTCGCGACCGGCACATTCAATTATATCCGACCTTGTGGGCCTATCGAACTAGTGTTCAAACTCCCACTGGAACTTCACCTTTTGTTTTGGTTTATGGTGCTGAAGCCGTTTTTCCCTTTGAATTAGAAGTTCCTTCTTTGGCTCTACTACTTCAAGATACCGAAGTAGGAGATGAATATCGAGCTGGCAGACTCAATCGATTGGAATTCCTAGATGAAAAATGCATCAATGCTTTGGAGCATCTCCGTGCCTACCAAAACAAGCTTAAAAGATCATATGCTAAAAAAGTTCGTCATCGATCCTTTGAGATCGGTGACCTTGTTTTAAAAGAAAATAAAAAAAATACTAATGCCACTAAGGACCTTAAAGGTAAATTTGAGCCCAACTAGCTTGGACCATACATTATCACTGCTAAATTTGAATCGGGAGCATACAAATTATCTACCTTAGATGGTAAAGAACTTAAAGAACCCATGAACATTTTGCATCTTAAATGTTACTATGTATAAATTTGGTCATTTCATCCTTGTATATATTTGTTTAAAATATTTCACAATCACTATTTTGTATTTCTTTCAAATTCAAAAACACCAAAAACATTCATAATCATCAAAATATTCAAAACTACTTGTATTTATTTATGGCACTTGTTAATTCTTTCAAAAACAAAAAAATAATAATAAAAATAAAAATAAAAATAGCAATATTCTTGACTCTTTCGAAACCAAAACAACATAAAGAAGAAAGAGAGAGTCAACATTCTCAAAACTTCTCAAAAAGTATTTATATATATCTTCTTACAAATGTTGCAGTTATATGTTTCAAATTATTTTGGATAAATTAGCATTTATTTGGAATCCCTCACTTTCACAAACACAAAATAAATATCTTGATTTTTATCTGACATGATTACTAATCTATCTTATATCAAAATCCACCAAATTCAATTAAATAAAGTTTGAGCACAGAGAATTGATCTTGTTATTTACTTAAACCAAGCACATCCTTTCACAATAAAATGATTATATTTGTAATGTCCATGCTATGCTACATAGTAGAAGTGGTTTCTTGAGCGAAAAGTTTCCCCTGCTATCCTATCATGCACATGGTCTAGAATCTTTGAGAATTGGAAAAATGACAAGCTCACCCCTACCCAGAATAAAAATCCCTTGCTCTACAGCTAATCCGAGCAAGTATCCCTAGCATAGAACAAAAAGAAAAAGCAAAGTTCAAGAAAAAGAGAAAAAGAAAAATGTTATTTTATATCATTACAGCAATGTTCCAAGCATTATCAAGCAAAAATACAAAAAAAAAAAGAAATGAAAGCAAAAGCAAAAGCAATAAAATCCCTTTCCCTACCCT
Source organism: Wollemia nobilis (assembly GCA_028583015.1). Taxonomy (NCBI): domain Eukaryota; kingdom Viridiplantae; phylum Streptophyta; class Pinopsida; order Araucariales; family Araucariaceae; genus Wollemia; species Wollemia nobilis. The sequence goes on from JAQPPZ010016965.1 coordinate 393,617, forward strand.
TTGAAAAGAAAAGAAGGGTTGATGAGCTTGAATCCCTGGAAGTCTCAATTATTTGAAAACCGTGAGGTAAGCCCCATAATAGGTGGTTTGTGCCCAACCTACTTGGCCTTGGGTAACTCCTAGCGTGGCGATATGTCTGTCACATTAGCGACCTTCTATTGTACATACCTATGTCTGCTTATGGAATAGCTAGCTCTTGATAATATGACTTACATAGTAGTCTGGTATGGTTATGTGCATCTAAATCATGGTTAATGAACACTTATTTGGTTCATTCAAATCACTTGTATCATATTATCTTGCTCCAAACTGGTAAATGAACATAGCAATTGCACACACATTTGTATTTGAGAGATTTTGTGTATCATTATGATAAATCAATATTGGAAATGAATTCACATATGCACATGAGATTCCTTATAAATCTAACTTTTGTCTTTAAGATACTTTGAAATATTTTTGCAAATTGTTTGAAATAAATTCATTTTCTTCTTTAAAGTACAGTTGTTTAGTATAAAGACAACTACATGCATAATAGAAAAAATCAAAATTTCTTTCAAAACCATACAATCAAAACACACACACACACACACACACACACACACACACACACACACACACACACACACACCATATATATATATATATATATATATATATATATATATATATATATATATATATATATATATATATATATATATATATATATATTGTCGACTTTCGCGATGACGGTATAGTTCCAAAACCAAAATTGGAATTTTATGCCTAGCGCAAGTCCTCATCTTCATATTTTCTATTTATTAAAAATCAACCATGCAATAAAACTATCTCTTTTTGGATTTCGCGATGATGGTATAAGTCTATACCTACATATTCTATGCCTAGCGCAAACCATTGTACCAATTTTTATTCCCCATTTATTTAAAAATTATGAAAACCATATGACTTAAATCATTCTGTTATACAATTATGTTTTTAACAAAAAGCATGCACATTATCACTATTTCATGTCATTATGTCAACCTTCAATTTTGCAATGATGGTATAATTCCTAGGGAATTATCCAAAAATTTTATCACACTTAGGAATTTATGCCTAGCAAAAATCATTTTAAAATTATTTCATGCATACTATTTTTATGGAAATCTGAAAACAAATCATCATCATCATCATTTGCATCATCACAACAAAGTCTTAAGACAATCTCTTAAGCACTCTTTTACTTTTAACAATATTTCTATACTGGGATTAGCTTGACGACCGAGTGAGCGGTGACTCCATGAAATGGTCTATAATAGTGACAATGTCCTTTGAAATTATTGTTAAAAGTCACTTTTATTTTTTATCAAATCATCACATCACAAACAACCAATTTTTTCTATCAGATTATTTCATTTAAATTTTTCAAGCATGACATTTCAACCATAATATTTCCAATGACGTAATTACAGGAATCATCAAATCAATCAATCAAAACATTAAAATCATCATAAAAATACATAAGACACAAGTCATATGATCAAAAATATCTCATCTATATTTGTATCAACCATAATATACATCATATCAAAACCGAATTGGTATGCCACAATCTGTACCTCGACATACTCAATCCTCTATCAAAAAAATAAATACTATATATCAATCTGTGCAATGTAATCTACAGTAGCCTAGCCTCGAGAACCCCTTGAGCTCTCAGCCTCATCTCCTCCCTCGCCCTAAGGTGGATGAGGTGGCCCCATCGTAGTATGTGTGGTACTACGAGTCCTAGTCATCGATCGAGATGAAGTTCTCGATGACCCAATCCTAATCGGGTCAGCAATGTCGGCTGGCAGCTATACCCTCTGACCCTCTGGCACCATATGGAAGTAGATACCCTAGTAGAACACGGTCTGAGAAATCAACTGTGCTAGCTCCTAAGTGCTCACTCTGCCACCCTGTGATCTGAGGCGTGCAATCTCATCTTTGAGTTGTTTCACCTTAGCTTGGTGGCATGTAGCCTCATATTGCAATGTCTACACCTGTGTCTGGAGATGAATTGTCTCCATTCAAAGAGTCATTGTCTCACTGCTCTCCCTAGTGTCAACACCCTTGCCCTTATCGGGTGATGGTGGCCTCTCTCTATAGAGAAGGGGGTCTCTCCTCCCTCCTCTCCCACTATCATGGCCTCTACTGCACCTGTGGTCTCCTCTACTCTCTCTCGCCATGACCTTGGGCTACCTCAATGGCCACCTGGCATCACCTCCCCATCCAATGCACAACTGCATGAATCGGACCCTGAGCCCTCATCATTCAAGGAGGGTGGATGCCTATGTCGTAGTCGTCAACTACCCTAGTGTCATCCCCATCCACTAGCTGAATGGGGGCATCGTCTGTGTCCTGAATCTAGAAGCACTGCATATCTAGAGCCCCACTAACTATAGTGTTATCTCAGATAGTTCGATAAAACTCGTAATCCTTGAGAGATGGGATCCCCTGCTGTAGACTAAACTATCACAAAACTTGATCATAGCGATGGAGCTCCACCTCTCCCCTCTCCATCCTTAGCCAGTAGGTTCGCATGATGGGAGCTAGCTCCTATCCATCCTCGACCCACCCTGGATGATCCCTCCAATGCCTCCAGGTGATCTGGTTGGAGACAAGGTCATCAAGTAGTCTCCAGGACATTAGCAGATCTATTTGCCATTGTGACCCTCTCCAGAGCCACCAGTAGAAATCTCAAGGCCTCTCCCCATCAACCCCTATCAAAGGAAGCCCTACCGGCCTTCGCACCGTAATGTGCTCCTAGCACCAAACCTGTAGGAGCGATGTCATAACCAGACATCGACCGCCCTTGTATACGACCCCATGCAGGATCCTATACAATCGGCATAGAACAAAGCTGCCCCAAGTAAACTTATAGCCGTGGTCTCTCATGTCATAGACCATATCTACCAGTACCCATGGTACCCTGCATCCACTTTTGTGGCATAGCAGAAGTCCACCTACCACCCCAGCCAAAACCCATGTGAGTCTCGATGCCCCAGGCATCTGACACAGTGACTCGATGTTCACTTCGCCCTTCTCCAGGGCGAAGCTCGAATCACCACACAGTCACATCATCGCATGGACTTGATTGGATATAAGAGTGATCAGTCGTCCTTGTATGGGGATCCTCAAAATACTCCATACATCCTCTAGTGTGGGAGTCATCTCCCCTGTCGGTAACCAAAAATAGGAAGAACCCGGATACCACCTCTCTGCCAGGGCTGTCAGTAGCCCCATGTCCGTAGAAACTTGTGGCATCTCTACCACATGTTGTAAGCTGACCTATGCCAACTGATCTTGCTCTGCCTGAGATAGAGTGGCCAAGTCATCTCTCAACCTGCAATATTTCCATTCTCTGCTCTTCAGTAGTCCTCTCTGCAACATAAAAACAACAACACAATAAAAATCATTAATAAAAACTTAGTAATTAATAATGCAAGTAAAATTAGTTTAATTTTATATAAATGATGATATCGTCCACTATTGGATGATATCGTCCCAAATTTGAGAAAAATCATCTCCGATTTTGCAAGCCGAAATCGTCCCTAATTTGACAAAATCGTCCCCCTTTCGCCGATTTCGCCCTTAGACAAAATCGGCAAACTTGAGACGATTTCGTCGAAATCGGGACGATTTCGTCTTGACGACGTCGATGGCTCAAAATTGCTCAAAATTCACCTAAAAAGCATGTAAATTCAAATTAAAGCATTCTAAGCTAAGTTTAGACTCTTACCCGTAGCCCACGCCGGACCTCTGTCGATCTATGCGCTATCTCGACCATTTTGCTTGTAGAGCTCTAAAAACTAGAAAAATGAACAGTAACAATGAATTAGGGTTTTACCCTATTTTTCTTAATTTTATTCAAAACACAATTAAAAACATTTTAAAATTTTGCTTTTCCATGTTTTTACCTCAAACGTTCGATTTGGGTAAAAACACGGAGGGGGCACCATAGTAAGTTGTCGTACGATTCAACCAAGAATCGTTGCCTAAAAATGGGAATAATTTTTGCTTTCTCATAGATCGAGAGGAACTCATCTTTAATGCATTTTCTTCGGAAAATTCGCTAAAGAGGGGGAAAAATGTAGCACCCTAAAATTGGCACAGTAAAACCTTAATAATTACAATTACTCTAGTAAATATTCAAATTCAAATTTCAACCTCCAAAACTACTCCCAAACCGTCGTTTAACCCGTTTCCTCCTTTCCTGTGCCATTTTTAGAGTTTGTTTTGTCCGTTTGATGATATCGTCTTTGATAAGACAATATCGCCTTAGATCGAATGATTTTGTCTGGCATAGGACATCCAAACGATCTAGTCCCAAACTGATTTGTGCATAGTTGGACTCTGTTCCAACAACATCTCTAATCTGGGCAGAAGCGTGTCTGCACCGTTAGAGACCTCCCCCATTGGAGATCTCCCAAATTGGTATGATCTCCAACCTCCCAACCTCTATCCTAAGACTATTTAATCATAGGCCCTCCCCTTAGCATCCCCCTGGCTGAAATTCCCTGTAACTCAAATCCTACACACACTAGACCATCTTAAATCACTGTTTGCACTCGCATTTTTTCAAGTTTGTTTGCAGGAACTTCATTGTTTTTTAGCCGGAGCAAGCTCAGTTCATCTTAGACGATCTCATACAATCTTAGAAGATCTCGACCCAATTCAATATGATTTCGACTGTAGTCCACATTGGGGGCAATCAGTGCCCAGAGTTTGCATTTCTTCATCCTTTTTCTGTTGTATTATTTTGCATTTAGTTAATTCTATGGTTATTCTTTATTATCCTGCATCTTGGAGTTCACCCATGTAGCTTTAATGCATAATAAAAGCATAAATTGTCATTAGATCATTATAATGCATTCGTGCCTTAGTTTGATATTATCATTTTAATGTTCTTACTGCCATTTTACATCATTACCCTATGTTATCATAGTTGCATTCTCTGTATTTTGCATCTATTTTTTTGTTTTTAGGTCTCTGATGAATTTGTCTAACGAATTCATCAGATCTCAGATGATCTTGTTAGATAGGAGACGATCCTATTGAATTCCAGACAATCCTAACTACTTCAAAAATCAGAACCTTCATCAGACATTCGGATCAGGTATGGGTCTTTAATCCATCTTGTTCTTTCTATTTTTCTATCCAAATCTATTTTTGTCTTCATTACAATATGCATTTCATATAGAATAGCTTAGACGCATTTTGGCCAAACCTAGGACTTAGATGATTAAAGCTAAAACTGAACACATCAAACACATTTCCAACCTAGAAAAACTTGTTTGATGTGTTTGATTAACACATTAAACACATCAAACACATTCCCAACCTAGGCGTGGAAACTGCCATTAAACGTTTCCTGGTGAACCCCACCATCCGTAAAAAAATCACCTTAATACCCCTCCCCCAAGAGGCGGGACCTTCGTAAGGCCTCTCAATCTGAGGTACCATGCCATCCTTTTCCCATCCTCCTTTTGAGCATGGATCCTATAGCCTCAAGGTAGGGATGTGAAAAATTTGGAGTGATATAGATAGATAATACTCACTTTCTTGCATATGTTTGATGGTAATATTTCATGATTAATATAAGTTTACTATGTTTTATTCATTTTATTGATTACATGCTTGTAATGGCAACTTTTTGTGCAAATATCCTTTTAAATCCTCATCAAGAGTGGCCTCCTTTATTTTTAATGTTTCTTGTTGTTTATTGCATGTAGGACTAACATGGTTTTGGGATGCAAGGTAGCAAATACATCTAATCATGGAGAGAGGGTCATCGACACCCTAGAGCAGTTTGTGTCACCCTAGAAGGCATTTGATTCACATCTACCCTAAAAGGGGATTATATCTATTGTAATTGAAGTATCAAAATGGGTATCCCTAAGAGGGACAAATATGTAACTTGACTCAATTTGGAATTAATAAAGGATTCTCATATTTTCTTTTTCCTTTTGTTTTCAATTGGTGCATGTTTTGTTGTTATATTTCTTTAATTGCAATAGACCCTATTAGGTGTGAGCATTTTTGGTGGTTACACAATGAAATATTGTGTACAACTAACTTTGGATCAAGACCTGGCATGTCTTTGTAAGTCTAAGAAAAAATATTTAGCCTATCCTTGAGGAGAGGAATTATGATGGCTTGTTCCTCTGGAGATAGACTTTCTCCGAACTTGAATTTCTTTTGTTGAGTAGGATCATTACTAATGTCCATATCAAAAGTCACTTCTATAGCCATATGTGACCCATCCTCCAACTAGTGAGATGTGGGTATTAAATGAATATCATCAGTGGGATTTACAAGACCTACTGAATCAAGATCCAAACTAGCATGGAATACGTCATATGCACAACCTGATGCAAAATGAAATGGTTGTAACACCTCTTCGTTAGGGAAAATATCTTTAGGCTCTACAAGTGAATCAATGTGATCCCAATCAATAGCATCTATATCAAGATAAAATGGTTTGGTAGGATCTACTAGGTTATGAAGTGGAGTGGTCAAATCAATGGAGATTGTATTGATGGATGAAATGAAATCTCTAGGACCACATGTGTGAAATCTTGTCTCATAGGTTCCCCCCATACTCACGATGAGGCTCTAGAGGAAAAGTAATATTTAGATCTGGCCCATGAGCAGTTTGGATAATAGGATCATTGGATTCCAAGAGCTCCTTGAATGTAGGCATAGGGGGATTGATTGCATGGTAAATGGCATTTAAGTCGACTGGAAGCCAAGGTCTATGGAATGAAGTGCCTCTTCTATTTATACCAGAATGTTGACTATCCACAAATGGTGAGGCTTGAGATAATCCATATTAGTCTTATCTTCATAATTATCATCACTTATCCAAAAACCATTGGCATTGGTATGTGGCCCTAAGAAAAGGTGCTCGTGTCTTAGCCCCAAGTAGGCCATCTCTATCTCATCCTCATATTATTTGTTACTTATGAAGATACTTAATTAGGGAAAAATTGTGCACCAAATTATGTAAAAAAATATGCATATCTACCCCATATCGCTCATGAGCATCAAAAAGGAAGCATGCATGTGAAAAGGAAATAATACCAAACAAAAGGGAGATGAATCAAAACAAGTATTTTCTCATTAATTTGTTTGATCAGATCCAAGGTTACATAGTAGTCCCATTGAGGGCTTAAAATTTGATACAATTTTTACAATATCAGATGCCCAAAGACCAAGTATTTCATAGAATGAAGGTGCACATCCAATGTTTCTCCGCATACCCACAATCGAGGTGGGTGAATCAATGTCACTGCTACTTGTATATTCAATATTTGATGTCTTATCTTCCTTCCCAATGCCTTACAAGAACCTACACCTTCACACAAGGAAGCAAAAATGGGTCAAATAGCAAGGGTGTATGGTGAAAACATGCAATCCCCATAGGGGTAAAATAGCACATATATTAAAACTATATAAAAACATGTCAAAATGACTTTATAATTTGTAGAGATGTTATAGAAGAGTTTTTGGGAGGATATAACAAAAAAAATATAGGAAATTGCATCTGTAGATCCCTCAATTATGCTCCGCTCGCCTACAACCTGTGATAGAGAAGACAAACAAATCCCAAACCTAAACATGTCAAAAACTCATGAAATTTTCTCAGTATGCATAAATTGACATTCTAAGACAACCCATATGATTATATTTTCAAATTGGAGGCCGAATCCACCTGCATCAAACTGGGGTGCCTAGATGGGCCCTACAAGCCTGCAAAACTTTTTTTTTTTTTTTGAATTTACATGGTGGAATCGGTAGCCGCCATGAATATGGGTAGGCTGTACAGATTTTATGGCCACCATAGTATTCTATGTTTTCCACCCCAGAAGCCACCACATAGATCTTCATGTAGTCTGTCCCTATAACCACCATGCCACAATCATTTTAAACCTTTTACGTCGCTAAAAGCACCAGGAAAGGGACAAGCATTTAGTCCGACGAGGCCCGAGATTTGAACCTTGGAACTTCACCCCCATTATGGGGTTTGGATGAACCAATTGGTCTACACCTCGAACCTTAATCTTGCAAAACTTTAAAATGCTATAAATCCTTCATTTTAACTCCAAATAACTTGAAATTTTAAATGTAGCATAATGAGACAATATAGAAAATTACCAATTAAAAAAAGTAATGTAATTATATAAGAATTTACCCTCATCCTGGGGGGGCTATGGTGACTGCAACTATTTAGGGGGCACCCTAGGATGGGATACCCACTAAATATGGCCATTTTTAATTACCAAATTACTATCAGATGTTCCTAAATAGTGTAGGGTGTGTTTTCATTGAATTTGGTGAAGAAATTCACCCGTATGGAAAATTTATGCTCGGATTACCTTCTTGAAGTCACCCGATAACCTCCTTGGCAAAAGGGAGATTCTAAGGGTAAAAAGGTGCAATAAGGTGAGGGGAAATATCAGAAGCACTTTGTTGCATATCCTAGAACTCCTCTATATGTTTTTATGTGGACATTTAACCCATTTTATAGCCCAAAGGGGCTCATGTGCAAAAAGGCATGCAAGGGCATGCATGGCAGGAGGTGCCACTTGTCAAATAGGAGGCATGCACTGGATGGGGAAGAGAATGTCCATTTTAGGCCTCCATTATGAAGCATGTCATAAGGACTCAGTGCCATCTAAACTGCATGCTCCAAATGGCGTTCTAAATGGCAGTTTTTGGGTGCCATTTGGCCTAGATTTAAATTTTTATGGGTCAAACTTGCTCATCATCCCACCTTGGGATGATGGATCACCACCATTCTAGGGTGGGATTATGGGAATCTACCACCATCCTAGGGTGGTACAATGATGAATTTTGGGCCAAAACCTCCCAAAATTGGGCCGGTAGCCTCCAAAACCCCTTCCGGAGTGGCTAGAACCACTATGAGCCTCTTGAGGGCTGCCCAAGGGGCCATATGATGTCAATTTGATATTTTTTTTGTGGGTGCTTAATTGGTTTTACCACATTTTAGTGTCTACATATACCTATTTTTGATATGCATTGTGTGCAGCATAGAACTGATAAAAAATAGATGACCAAAATATTGAATGATTAAGGTTACATGATAACCTAACCAACTTTAGATGCCCCAATCATGAAAAGGGTATGTGTTCTTGAATCCTTTATTCTAACTCATTGAATGAGTGTGCTTATGCTTGAAAATTTTCTATCATGAAATTTTAAGGCCCATGTCTTCATGATGCCATTAATGTCAAGCATTATAATGTGATCTTGTGTGCTTGTTTGCTGCCCCAAGCAAGAGCATTATTGTCTTTATCGAAGATTCATTGAACAAACACCATTTGCATAATTGAGTGTGTGCTTGCTAATTTGGACTGAGTATGAATACCCCTTCAAGAAATGAGTCGATGAGGGAATGACCAGTGAGAAAAGTGAGGAGTCGCTTGACCCAATTGACTTGTGTTATGCTTACCTTCAGCTTTTTCCCTTGAAAAATAGGGCAATTTGGAGAGCATTTTGGTGACTTTGTTGAGTTTTCCTGGAGGAAAGGAGCTGAAAACTACATGTACGAGGGGTGTTTCTGACACAATGGCCTTCTTAGGGCATGGATTAATAACTTTTACACCAATAATAGGATCCTCAGGGTTGCATTTTGATCTATGTGAAATTTGGATCCAATTTGAGCTGTTTTGGTGCAATTTTAGACCTTTTTTGGTTTATTTTGGGTTGTTTTGGCATATTTTTGCTACCACTATCCTAGGGTGGGATGAGGGCATGTTCTACCACCGTCATAGGGTAGCACAATCAGACAAATATGTGCTCATACCACCCTGGGATGGTGGTGACCCCTTCATCTTTATATAAACCCAAAATATGAAGGTTAGGCTCATTTGTGCATGCTTTCTTTTGTAGTTTGAGAGGTGAGGAGTAGGAGAGTGATTCTGAGTAGTGGAGAACTATAAAATTCATCCCACATTCACCATGAGTTAGCAGGCATACTCAGACAATGGAGGATTCGGTGTGAGACATGTATGCCAAGTCTCTCTTATTGCATATTCCTAGTGTTAGGAGTTGATTTTTATGCTTTTATGGCATGTTTTTGGCTTGTAAGCATATCACACTAGATTTTAGGTAATTAAACCTAATTTATGATATATGTACCAAATTTTGTGTTTTACCCATGTTTTTGTGCAATTAAATTGCATTTTATAGATCCAATTTTTGCATTGTTTTTGTTATTTTTGATGGCCTGAAAGGCCTTTTTGAGCCTAATTTTTTGGATTCATCTCTAGGTGGGATGGATAGTGTGGGTTGGTCATAGGCCACCCCTTTATGGGTTTTCCATAGGGTTTGGGGCCATTCCTGGGGGGGAATGGCCACAAACTAGCCTCAAAGAGGGGCCATTTTGAGTCTTTTCTTTTGAATGTTTTTGGGGCCATGCAAGGCCATTTTGGTGGTGTATTATTAAGGTGCTTATCCCTATCAGGTGGTGAGGAGTAGGAATCGAGTACCTACTATATTTTATTCCATTATGGATGCCTTTACCATAGAGGACTGGGAGTGGCTAGATGCCATCGGCCTCAAGTAGGTGACCCAATTAGAGGTTGTTATAGGAGATCGTGCATATATGACTACACTAATTGATCTATGGGATCCATGCACCAATACCTTCCACCTACCCACTAGGGAGATGATGATGATGCTAGAGGATTTTTATCATATTCTTCATATTTTGATAGAAGGGTAGTCGATCTACATGACACCATGATATCGAAGATAGGTAGTGCTTGAGAGGTACTTCAGTTATGATCTAGAGACAACAAAGCTAGACTCCTTGAAGGGTGGTATGCTGGTAGGATTATGGCATGAGGTGAAGGTATTGGGGTGAGGCATACACTACTCATGAAGCTCATCTCCAATATGCTACTACTAGATTCTTCTAGAGCGATTTTCTCAAGGAACCTAGTGGAGATAGTGTTTTCACTGGTGAGGTCTACTATGGCAGAGCCATTGGTGATGGCATGGGGTACTACACTATTGGCATAGCTCTATGATGAGTTGTACAAGATCCACTACCATCATTGAAAGGGTTTTTGGTGTAGATTTTTGCTATAGTGTTGGAGATGGCAGCACATAGTTATGGGGTGACCACAGGGGCTACCCTAGATGACTCGAGCACAACGAGAAGAGAGGGATATAGGATACAATATCCTATGGTAGAGGGTGTAGGAGAGAGGACAAAGTCAATGATTCACAAGCGATATGGCCTACTATGTAGATATGTTTTCTTGACTTGGGATAGGTCAAGTATTATGGAGGCCATATAAAGATTTTCCAGAGTGGGCAGATGCTATTGTACAGCTTTGTAGGGTGCGGCGAGGTAGACGGTCAGTTGGACAAGATGGTATAGAGTGGGAGTAATTCCATTTTTCTTGAGTTATGCAATAGTTTAGGCTATACCAGGGGGTGCCTAGTGAGCCAGTGACCTATCATAATTGTGAGGATGAGAGTATATTGACATGGCCAGTGGTAGAGGTAGTGGCATGGGATGTAGATCCTATAGTAGACATTCTGGATGTGGATAATGTTGATACTACAATAGATTATGATTATTGGTGGGTGATAGGCCAATGGAATGGAGAGGGACCAATAAGGAGGAGTGCTCCTAAGGAGGCACCTTAGGATGTTTCTAGTGAGGACCAAGGTGAGGCAGGTGATTGGTAGGGACACAAGCCAGGGGAGAATGTGGATCTCCTAGACTTAGGAGATCAAGGTGACTTGGGGGATGATGATGTTGGGGATGAGGAGGTGCAGGCACCATCGATGGCACTAGGGGATACAGAGGTAAAGCTACAATATGATCTACTTAGGGTGAGGCAAGAGAGAAATCTCCTACAAACATACATGCATGATGTACAAGCAGAGCTAGTAGCACAATGATCCAAGGTACAGGTGGCTTAGGCTGAGATATCATCTCTTATGGCATAACTGCAATCTCAAATACCTACATGATAGGCTTCCAGTAGTGGGGAGGTGACTAGGCTACAGGTAGAGGTGACACAACTCCATTATTTGGTGGAGACTTACCAGGCATAGTTTTTATGGAGGTAGGCTTATGCAGATGAACTAGAGACTAAGGTAGTACGCCTTGGTGGGCATCTATGGGATGATGCAGGTACCAGTGGGTCATACTAGAGTCACCACAGTATGACAGGATAGTCCTCCTCTAGTCTAGAGGCACCAGGGTCTAGGTGAAGATCTGACAGGGTAGGTGGTAGCAGATATGGAAGTTCAAAGAGGACTCCTACTATAGGTGGGAGTGCGAGTCGTAGTACCGGTCCTATGTGACCATTGTAGTGGCTCGTGTGAATATTTTTGTGTTTTTGAATATTTTAGTAGTGTGAAGTCTGAGGACTCACTTTATTGTAGATGATGAGCAACATGATGTATCTTTTTGTCCCATACATATGCACATATATTTCTAAGATTTTTATGTGGTTTATCATCATGTTTGTATTGTTTTATGAAATGTACGCAAATGTATGCGATTTGATTTATGTAATGATGATGAGTGCCTATGTATGCATATTTTGTGATTGTAATTTGATTTTATTTTGTACATGCATGGATGTATAGTGAGATGGATGATTTATTGATATAGAGGATACAATGTGTCGACTACATGATGTATTATGCTAGTACCATAGATGATGTATTTTACACCAACTCATATGTAATATTGTCATGATACTTATATAATGGATTTGTAAATAATATAATTGAAATGAATGTGGTGAAGTGATATGAATGGCATGATGTTTAGGAAATACTCATTAGGTTTTTATGAGACTCAAACACTCTAGTCAACTTATCAAAGTTGTATACTAACCATGTAAGACTTTTTGACAAGGTATGAATCTGCTAGGATGACCAAGGTACTTCATATCCCTGTGTGTGCAAGTGAGTTCATTCCTGTGAGATGCATAAGGATACCTCTAGTGCCAAGTAGGCTATCAACCAAACCTATATTGAGGATCACCAACTGAATGCCACTATCGTAGGTTTTGTACTAAGGATCACCAACTGAATGCCACTATCGTAGGTTTTGTACTAAGGATCACCAACTGAATGCCACTATCGTAGGTTTTGTACTAAGTATTACTAGACCACTAGGCAATCTAGGTTATCAAAGCTAGCTCATACACATGCAAACATTGGTATACACATATGCCCGAAAGCTAATGTGATATACATCATCATGCATTTAGGATACCACCATTGACAAGTAGGCTATCCACCAAACCTGTAATGAGGATCATCTAAATGGTTTTTCAAATGCTGAGAATTCCAGGGATTCAAGCTCATATGTCTTTTGGTTATTCAATTGAATGGGATTACTTGCTCTAATATATAGTGATGAAAATAACTATTTATTTTTCTCTTTTTAGTGACTATAATCACTGTTTTATTTTAAGTTTTTTCTTTTTTTATCTTGAGCAAGGTGTTTGAGTAGTGGTGATAACCACTATTATTTTTTATTGTTGCTTTTTGAGGATTTTGATTTCAAATTTGAACTTGTGGAATTTTTGGGTTGTGGATGGCATTGATACTTTAGGCCTTGGGGATGACTACCCATCCTTATCAAGGGCGTGTAGTATGAATCCTTATGACTTTAGGGATCAAAGGTGTTTGGAAATTTTGATGGGAAGCTTTTGGAATTTTTTTGTGGAATGGTGTTGATATTTTAGGCCTTGGGAATGACTACCCATCCTTCATAGGGATATGAATCCTTATGACTTTAGGGATCAAGGGTTTTTGGAAATTTTGATAGTGGTGAAAACTGCTATTGATTTTGGGGAATTGGGTGGGGAAGAACTTGTCCTTCTGCCAAATATCAGCATTCTTGAACCATTCGTATTGGGGGATGAGCAGGATGACCTTTTCACTTAAGGTAACCTAGACCACTTCATGGATTTCATCTATATTTGTGCAAAAATTAGATTGTTAATGATTAATTATGTTTGGGATATGATGTACACAAGGCATAATAAATGCAAGACTCTACCTCCTAAAAATCATGCTAGCCTTCTACAAAATCTGAGTAGAGACTAGATATGGCTGAGTGACTGAAAACCCAACTGATATTCTAAAACAAATGGCTAAGTGAAGGGAATAGACATGACTATGGAACGTGAAAAATGTGGGTGAAAATGCTAATTACTGTATTTCAACTATGATTACTTTCATGACATTGATTTTGAGTGGTAAGTAATGTACCATCATGGTGCTAAACATGTATGAGCAACTCTAAAATGTAAAGTGCTAATGATGAATATGCCTAAATGCAAGAGATAATAAAATTCTATGTGGTGTGATGCAATATTTTTAAAATTTTGAAATTTTGATGGATATGTATGTATGAAAGTGCAATGCGATGCAATATTTTTGTATTTTGATGTTTTGATGATGTTTTTAAATTTTTGATTGATATGTATACACATGTGACCAACAGGCTTATTTGAGAGCCATTGGGGTATTTGTAGGGTACCAAAGGGCTTATGGATGCCTTTGGGGCTTTTAGATTTGACCTAGATGATTGTAGATAGTCCAAGAGCATTTTTACTTGACCTAGATAGTGAGAACCTGCTAGGAGCATTTTGGGTGACTTGGGCATGTGGCAACATTTAAAAAGTGTCTACGACTACCTAGGGGCATTTGGCTATGACCAAAGATCTTATGGATGCCTTTAGGGCTTTTAGGGTTGACCTAGATGATCATAAATAGTCTAGGAGAATTTTTACTTGACCTATACAGTGAGAACCCGCTAGGAGCCTTTGGGGTGACCTAGACATGCGATGGCACTTAGAAAGTGTCTATGATTGCCTAAGGGTATTTGGCTATGAAAAAAGGGCTTATGGATGCCTTTTGGGCTTTTAGGGTTGACCTAGATGATCATAGATAGTCTAGGAGTGTTTTTATTTGACCTAGATGGTGGGAACCTGCTAGGAGTATTTTGGGTGACTTAGATGTGCAGTGACACTTAAAAAGTGTTTATGACTACCTAGGGGAATTTGGATATGACCAAAGGGATTAGGGATGCCTTTGGGGATTTTAGGGTTGACCTAGATTATCGTAGATAGTCTAGGAGTATTTTTACTTGACCTATATGATGGGAACCTTCTAGGAGCATTTTGGGTTATCTCTAAGCATGAAATGGCTACAAGTGAAGCTAAGTGATATGTTCTAGGCCCTATTTGAGTAGTGATGACAAAGGGACCTAACCAGTTTGCCACAAATTTTTCCTCCAGGTGGGGCGATAAGCTAGATTTTTTTTGGTTCTCTTTTAGGATGAGATCACCAACCTGAAAGTCTCTGAGATGGAATTTCATATTATAGGCTCTTTTGAGCTGCTCTTGATACACACGTAGATGCTCAAGCACATTAATGTGATGATCATCCAACAACATAAGTTGATCTAGGTGAGCTTGTCATGTAGCATCATCATCAATAAAATCCTACATGGATATGGGTAGTGATGGGATTTCTAACTCTAGAGGTATGACTACATCAGCACCATACACTAGTGAAAATGGAGTTGCCCCAGTGGGCATCTGAATGCTAGTGCAGTAAAACCAAAGGGCAAGTGGCATTTGCTTATGCCAATCGATTTGATTCTCTTTGACTATTTTCTTCAATATGGCAATTAATATCTTGTTTGATGCTTCTGCTTGCCCATTTGCTTGTGGATAATAGGGTGTCAAAAATTTATGCTAGATATTATACTTTGCTATCAAAGCATGCACATCTTTGTTCTTGAATGATGTCCCATTATCCAAAATGATCTTGGATGGAATACCAAAATGATAAATGATATTATGCAATATGAACTTTGCTATACGAGGTCTTGTTGTAGTGGTAAGGGGAATTGCTTCCACCCACTTTGTAAAATACTAGGTAGCCATGATGATAAATGTGTGATGGCCCGAGGATGCAGGGGAGATTTTCTCGATTAAATCCAACTCCCATTGCAAAAATGGCCAAGCCGATTGGATCGGTTGTAAGTCCTGGGAAGGTACATGTGTCAAGTTAGCATGGTGTTGACATTTCATGCACTTCCTCACATATGCACAACAATATCGCTCTAAAGTTGGCCAATAATAGCCCATGTGAAGAATGCACTTTGTGATGGCCATGCCACTAAAATGGCCACCACAAGTATCGTCGTGTGCTTGGGCCATTTCCCAAGTCGATTCTTGATACTCTAAGCAAAACAGGAGGATTCCTTCATAGCTCCAATCATATAGGATGTCTCCTAATAATACAAAATTTGCTACATTCCATTTAAATGTCTTTTTGGTAGTGTGCGATCATCCATGAGGGAGGTTACCAAGATTTAGGTACTCTCTAATTGGTGTGGACCAGTCCTGCTATGTGGAATCCTCAATTGTATGAATTTATTGTCCCTCATGAAGTTCATCCTAAGAAAATGCAAATTGGGATAGAACTTGTAAGAATAGCATTATACTACTATCAAAAGGGGTTTGCGGAAATAGAGTTCCCCAAGCGGCATGATTCAATCACTCATGAATGTGTGAGAATCTCTCTTGATGAGGTTCTATTTGAATCAAGTGGACTTATGGCGTGGCTTGAGTGCTCTCACGCTCAATCGCTGATTGTGATAGCATTTTGACTTGAATGGTTGTCATCTCCCCTGTGGGGTCTTGTGGAATCAAGGATCCTAAAGAGGCCATTGTATTTGCAAAATGATTAGACGATCGAGGGAGTGCCTCGATGTCATACCATTCAAACTTTGCCAAGGATTTATCCACAAGGGCTTTGTAGGCTTGCAAAATAGGCACTTGCATTGGAATATTCCCTTGACCTGGTTGACAATGAACAAGGAGTCGCCAAAAATATTGAGCTTGGTTATTTTCATGGTGATAGCCATTTTAAGCACTATGAGTAAGGCTTCATACTTGGAATTATTATTGGTGCAGTGGAAATCAAGTTTAAATTAGAGGGGTATGGGAGCCCCATGTGGTGTGAAAAACATGATTCCTGCATCACCCCCTTGCTCGCATTTAGAGACATCAAAGAAGAGTCATATTCGCCTGTGATAGGCTCATAAAAATTAGGCAATTCTGATATTTGGAAGACTCCATAATCAGGAAGCTCCATGCTAAGAGGCTGATCCTCCTAGAGAGTAGCCTTTGCAAATTTATCAGCAATGACCTGACCTTTGATTAACTTTTGTCCTATGAACTATAGGTCAAATTCTATCAACAACATGATCCATTTCATTGTGTGACCACTATGATAAGTATGACTTATCATGTATCACAATGGATTCTCTTTAGATACAACATACATAGTGTGGTTGAGCATATAGTATCATAGATTTTTGGTAGAAAAAACCACTACTAGACATAACTTTTCAATGTATGTGTAATTGATATCATAGCTCACCATGGTGCAACTGAGATAATATGTGGCTTGTTCCTTATGAAATTAATTGTTTTGGTCTAACATGGCACCCAATGCAACCTCGGTAGCTAAGATATATAATCAGAATGACACCCATGGTCTAGGTGGAGCTAACACTGGAGGCAAAGCCAAGTATTATTTAATTGTGTCAAAGGCATCCTGACATTCATCATCCTAGTGGAATGTGACCCCCTTGTGTAAAAGTTTGTTCATGGGTCTACACTTGTCCGATAGTTGTGCTATAAAGCATTTTATGGATGCAATTCTCCCCTGCAAGCTATGAAGCTACTTGATGGTAGTCAAGGGAGGCATTTAAAGGATTTCCTTGCATTTTTTAGGGTCCACTTCGATGCCTCATTTGGAAACTATAAATCCCAAGAGCTTTCTAGATGTGACACCAAAGATGCACTTCTTAGGATTCAGTCTCACATTATGTTCAATAAGGCGATCGAGGACTTTGCACAAGACATCTAGGTGCTCATGATGTAATAGAGATTTAGCCAATAAGTCATCCATGTAATCTTCCAAAATTTTGTGCATGTAGTCATGGAAGATATATGTCATGGCACACTGGTAGGTGGCACCGAAATTCTTAAGGCCAAATAGCATGACCTTTTAACAAAATGTTCCCCAAGGCGTTGTGAACACCATTTGAGCTGGTCTTTAGGGTTGATACAAATATGATTATACCCAGAGAAGCCATCCATAAGGGAGAGCATTTTGTGTCCTATAGTGGCATCTACCAAGGCATCTATGCTTGGCAAAGGAAAATCATCCTTAGAACTCGCTTTGTTTAGGTCTTAGAAATCGATGCAAATGTGAATCCTCCCATCAGGCTTCTTGACAGGAACCATGTTGGATAGTCTACAAAAATTACAAAATTGGCATGCAACAATTTCTATAGCTCATAATTGACCATTAAGGCCAATTTTGGGTGCATCTTTCTCAGCTTTGGCTTGACAAGTTTGACTATGGGGTCAAGCATTAGATTATGGGTGACCAGATTTGGATCTAGTCTTGACATGTGTTTGTAATACCATGCAAAAACTACCTTATTATTTGTGAGAAGGGATATATAATCGACTTGCTCTTCAGGGGATAGGCTTTCCCCTAGCTTGATACATTATGGTTTTTTAGGATCTGAGCCAATATTTTTGTCAACCGTAGGCTTGATTGACATATGAGACCCCTCCTCCAACTGATGGGGAGTAGGGATCAAATGGATGTTGTTAGCTAGATTTAAATCCTTTATGGGGACTTTAGGTCCCTCCTCAGCATGGAAGACATCATGATTTGGGCTAGCAAAAAAGTGAAACAACCCATCGCAAGCCCAATACTTAGAGGTGATGGCAGTGAATCAACATGATCCAAATAAATAACATCTATATCTAGATGGTATGGCTTGGAAGGATCTACTAGGTTATGAAGTGGTGTGGTCAAATAAATGGATATTATATTGATGAAATGTGTCTCCTCTCCAAGACCACATGCATGTGATTGTGTATTGGTGTCATCTCTCACCCCCAAATATGGCTCTCAAGGAATGGGGATCTTCGGATCTTATCTGGGAACATATTGTAGGACGGGATCATTAGGCTCAAGGAGTTCTATGTGTGTGGGTGGGTTAGGGAAGACCTCATGATGAATTTGATCTAGATTGACAAGCCTTACCCTCAAGCATGGACCAACATGTAACTGATGATAGATTTCATCTATATCAATGGTGTTGTGATGATGTCACAAATAATGAGGACCTAGATATTCCCTCTTTATTTCATCCACATAATCACCATCATATATGGGAACCTTGTTGTTGCCCCTTGGGATCAGGCGATCAGGTAGGTGTGGTCCCATATATGCTAATTACTCATAATCATCATTGTGTATGAAGATTCATTCATTCTCATATCTTAGTGCCTCAGGCTCCCAAGGACCCAACTGCTCAAGTAAATTAACTACTCCTCCCAGGAGGTCTATCTTCCTATGGATGAACCAGCTCTTCAATAGGAAGGAGCTACTGCCAAACAGGATCAAGAAATGGGAATAGATGTATAAGGCCTTCTTGTTGGTAATTTATAGGGACAATTTGTGAATGATCATTGTCCAACTCAAAAGGGTCATATGGTGCTACCTCATAACCCGACTCATCCTCTAAGGTCCACTCATATGAGGTGCCTTGACCTAACTCATCACAGACATAGGGACAACTCTATGAACCTTAACCTCTAAAAATGTGGAGAAATGTCACTGGGGATCATGGGGTTCCCATCTAGCCATGGAAAGTAATCTCCCAAGGAGTAGACTGTATTGGGATTGGCATAAGGGTCTTGGGCCAACCCACCCTCGTAGCCTATATTAAAGTGATTTAGGTTGTCTAAGAGGACATATAGAGGCAATAGATTATTGTGTCCCACTCCTAACTTATCATAAGGCATATGATATTATGGTTGACAAGGGATTCTGGTGCCTTACTCATACAGGCCTAACCCATAACCGTACCAGTTTCATAGGTCAAGGTTCTTTAGGGTGAAGTTAGGGTTAGACAAGTAGTTAATATCCTCTCCAAAAGGTTCATCTTCCTCATGTTGTTGGTAAGGTTTGATGCCATAGTGAAGATCCCCATAGATAAAATTCATTTTATTAGGGGGAATAAAAAGAAGTACGATAGTGCCTATGGGAAGACAGGGTCTACCCATGTCTTGCATTGACTCTAAAGTAGGAGTAGTGGTAACATTCCTAACCATGTACTCTCCCAATATGGTAGAAGATAGATGTATAGTAACCTGGGGCTACGGGTAGAAGAGGGATGAGAGTGAGACTTGATCCGGATCATTGTTTGCCTCGCATGGTGTCTCTTCATAATCTAGGCTAAGTATCTCCTTTGTAGAGATAGTGGATATGATTGGTTGGTCCTCCTCAATGGGTCGCTTCTCTGGGTTCCTAGGCAAAGGATCCACTGATGTATTAGGCATCTAGGGTGGGTTCAATGATGAGGAGGGTATGGTATGTTGTAGCGATGGGGTTTAACCTCAACTATATTTATTCGATTGAAAATCCAGATGTATCAATGGTAAGGTTGACTTAGGTAACTACTGCACCATATTGCAATACATGAAGGGCTCCAGGTCTACAGGGACAACATGAACTTGCCCTTTGTGAGTGTACTTGAGGCACTAGTGAACAATGGAAGGGATGCACTTCATGTCCCTGATCCATGGTCTTCCTAACAAAATGTTGTACACCATCTCACCCTCCAAGATGTGGCACATCATTGAGATGATATTTTCCCCTAATTGAATAGGTAGGATGATTTTACCATCCATTGAGCATATAACATCATTGAATGCTCAGAGGTGTAGGTAGATGTGACAATATGAGATGCTAGAAGATTCAGGTGCTTCAGAGCTATTGTAGTTATGATGTTGCTCAAAGACCTAGTATCTATCAGCACTCTCTTGTATGGTTTTCCATTCACCCATGCAAAAATATGTAAAGGGGGATCCACCATATCATGTGGAACTAGTTTAAGTTCATATTCTAGAAAAGTGATTACCGGTTATGTGCATTACCACACATGCCCCAAAAAGTTATTGAAGTAGTTAGACTCCTAGGGTTGAAGCTCAATTTCTTTAAGGATCTCCATCAAGGCTTCTCTATGAGGTTGTAATTATTGGATGAGCTCATAGATGGAGAGCCAGGTATATGTTGTTCTTAAGCTCTGAGCGAGCTTGCTCTTAATGATGACTATAGGACTAGGTGGGAGGCTTGGTACAAGAGGGGGTATAGGCTACGATGTCAAAGGGACATCACTATGAGCCATTGGTTGTGCTGTTGGACTTGGATACTACCTATTTCTTATCACAATACTAACCAGCCAACATATACTTGCTTAGGAGGGGCATGGTGAACCTTGTTCACCTGGGGTACTGGTTTGACCTACTTCACATGGGCAGGCAAGGGATCCTTAAAGACCTCCATGTATTGGTTGTTTGGTGTGATAGGGTTATCTACTTGGAGGGTATTCCTATAAATTAGGTCTTGCACCAAGTGTTTGAATTTATAGCACATTTACACATCATACCCATTTTTTCTATGAAATTTGCAATATAGGTCTTCTCTGTATCCTTTGGTTTTAGGTGCATTAGGGTCGATAGGTCATTTTTTGGGTAGATGGATCACATTAGCTGCCAAGAGGTTATCAAATACTGAATCCATAGACTCTGCAATAGGTGTGAATTGTCGCTTGGGGTGATGTTGTTGATTTTACCCTTGACCTTTTTGGTTATCCTTGGCATAGTTCTAGGGGTGACCTGATAATTAGGCTTTTGAGGTAGCACAGCTGGTGTTGGCCCTAGGACACTAATGGTAACCTGATTTACTACTATTGAATTAGGTTGTGCTGGGGTGTTCTTAGCATTCTTGCTCCACTCCTTCTTGTGAGGCTTTGCAATCTCACCCTCTTGAATATTAATTTCTTTGATGATCCTAGCCTATGCTAGGGCATATTCAAGAGTGGGGTATTATTGCAATTGTAGCAACAAAGATATTTGCTTTAAGCAACTTTTGGAGAACACTTGAGTCAAATTAGACATGGGGAGAAGACAAGGTAGCTTGACAAGAAAGGTTCACCATCTATTGCCATAATTTTTTATTAACTCATCATCATATTGTTTTAGCCCAACTACATCAGCCAGTGTTGCCTTCATCTTGGTATTAAAGATAAAGCATTCTAGGAATGCATCCGCTAGCTAGTCCAAATTATGGATGCTATGCTTAGGGAGTTGGTAAAACCACTTGGAGGCAGGGCCAACAAGGGTAGTCACAAATTTCCTCAAAAGCAAAGCATCATCATAATTAATGTTGAAGCATTGACCTAAGAACCTAGTGACATGTTCTTATGAATCCTCTTCTCCCTTAAAGATAGCCAACTAAGGCAACTTAAATTGCTCTAGATAGGGAGGTGCAGGTACTGATGGATGGATGGGTTGACTGCATAATTGAAACATAGTGGGATTTTGAGATCCTAACCTAGAGGTCTTGTTCTATATTGACTCTAGGAATTCTAACAATGCTTTATAAGGGTCTGAGGACTTGATCTCCTCATATTTGTTCATATATTGTGGTGGAGGTCTAGGCTCATCCAACCCAGGGTGAGGTGGTGGTAAGTTGCCCCCCAGCTTTGGTAAGGCATCTCAACATATTCTACTTTTGGCTCATGCTTAGTATAAGCCCCGTAAGGCATCTCTCGAGCCAGCCTATAAATGGGGGTATCTACCCATGATGGGTGCCCTATGTTTGGCCTGTGAGGCATATCTCGATCTGGCCTAGGAGGTCATAGAAGCAACATTTTATAAGGTCTCAGGGACCTCTCTCAAATGAGCATGAGTTGCCTCTAATGGACCTCCTACCTATGTGTCTTAGGGGTAGGGACCCTCTCTCTCAAATTTTTATGGAACAACTTGTTGGTCTGTTTTTCGATCCTTTGTTTCTCAAGCTGGTGTAAGCGATCTAGTTGCTCTTTATCCCATTGAATCTGCTTGAACTGAGCTTGGTATTATGTATATCTCACAACCACTTGCTTAATTTGATCTATAGTGCAAGGCCTAGGGGATCTAGTAGTCTCACCCTGGGGACCTTGTCCAAGGTACTCTGTGTTCTCTATAGGGTGCTTGCCTCTCTCGAGGTTCGCCATATTGACTTGAGGCTCAGGTTGGAACATGTGTTCATTACACTCAGCTAGCACGAAGGCACATCGATCATGCATGGAATATTGTTCTTGAGGAAATTTTGGGATCTCCTCATGTCTTCCCTCATGAATGAGGAAAGGTAGGGCCAAATTGGCTCACCCCGATCAACAAGTGTCATTCCCATTAGTCTGCATGAGTTATTGTATCCTATCAAGGCGACATGGAGGTAGAGTCATGTGGACTTGCTCTGTCTAGTGTGTGAAGTCATACTCCTACCTATGCTTAGGTGTGTCAGCCCTAATGGGTACGCAGATGAATGGCACCACTCTATATATTAGCACCTCAGCACATAGTTGCCTTTCACCAAGGAAGGCCTATGAAATATCTACATACTAGGAACACTCTCCTAAGTAATTCTTATCATCCCTTGAGGTTTCCTGGAGAGGATCCCTTCAGATATGAGGCTCATACCCTATCGTCTTAGGGCTAGGTGGAGTGGAGGCTCTCCAAGGAGGTATAACCAAGTGCCTAGGGCTATATCAGAGATGATTCATGTCTCCTAATACACTCTCCATAGCTTCTACTCATGATTGGACTTGGTTGCAGGTGCGCACCATTGCACTCCTCTATTAGTACCCCAAGTGATTATCTTCTTTACAAATTCTTAATGAAATAGTATACAAGAAATAAACACTCAATTAGATATATGATTATCTCTTTTAATTTTTAAGCATGAATTCCTAAACTATTTTATGTGTTTCAAATGTGTTGTTTGTAAATAATGACCTTGTGTCACATGTTTGAAATATTGTTGGATTGTAATCTCATGTTCAATTGGATTTCACTTGTATACTCGTAGCTCGACAACCTGACTATGAACTCCAGGTTGTGTTATCCCAACTATAATGTGTGGTGTGAGGTCCACACACGACCAGGGAGCACAGGTCCTACCAGTTCCTCACCCAGTTCACCCATAGTTTGTGATACACCTCCCTAAAGGGTGATGCATGATATAACCCACAGGCTATGATGGATCTTGGAACTAGCCTTGGTAAGATGGATCGGGTTCATGGGATTTGAGCCAAGTGGATGGAGATGAAACCCACAATCACTTGAACTCTACTAGTGGATGGTAATGAATTCCACCTCACTAGCATTTACATGAATTATGGTGTGTGTGGTTCTTTATTATCCAAGAAAGTAAGCAAAGAAGCAATCAATGACCATTCACTAAATGCATGAAAATAAGTGTGTTTTAATTTCAGAAGAATAAGGTAAGGAACCTACAAATTGACTTTATGAATGCAAATCCTACATGCTAACTTACCCAATGGGTAAGCCACAAACAATCAAACCAAACAAATGCATTGCTACTACAAGTTATTTTTTATTTTTCTCCTTATTTTTGCTACTTTATGTGATAATAAAAGTAAAAAGAAATATATTAACCTTTCTATGCAAACAAAATAATGTGAGAAAAACCAAATTGTGCAGTCTGTATAAATGCAGCAGAAAATCAGAGGGTTTAAGCACTTACCTTACAAGTTTTGAAGCCTCCAAATTTTGAATTTTTGGATAGAAATATCTCTGTTTCACCACTGCTCTAGGGTAGGGTGATTAGAAGCTCCACCACCATCCTAGGGTGGTATGATGAAGCCACCATCCCAGGGTGTGCCAGATAAATCCTTTGCCACCATTCCAGGGTGGGGAGGGGAGCACCTACAACAGAAAAGGACAAAAATACAAGAAAGAAGTCAAATTTTCACCAAAATAAAAAGGGAAAATGTTCCCACCATGATCACCACTAAAGTAGGAAAAAATGGTGCACCAAATTATGTAAAAAAATATGCGTATCTACCCCATATCACTCATGAGCATAAAAAAGGAAGCATGCATGTGAAAAGGAAAGAATACCAAACAAAAGGGATATGAATCAAAGCAAGTATTTTCTCATTAATTTGTTGGATTATATCCAAGGTTACATAGCAATCCCCTTGAGGGCTCAAAATTTGATACAATTTTTACAATAAAAGGTGTCCAAATACCAATTCTTTCATGAAATCAAGGTACACATCTAATGTTTCTCCGCGTATCCACAATCAAGGTGGGTGATCCAATGGCACCACTGCTTGTATATTAAATCTATGATGTATGATATTCCTTCTGAATGCCTTACAATAACCTGCACCTACACACAAGGAAGCAAAAAGGGGTCAAATAGCAAGGGTGTATGGTGAAAACATGCAATCCCCATAGGGGCAAAATAGTGCATATATTAAAACTATATCAAAACATGTCCAAATGACTTTAAAATTTGTTTATATGTTAGAGAAGAGTTTTTTTGAGGATATCACTAAAAAATATCAGAAATTGCATCTGTAGACCCCTCTATTATGTGTTGCTCGCCTATAACCTTTGAAAGAGAATACAAGAAAATATCGAACCTAAACATGTCCAAAAATCATGAAATTTTGTCATTATACATAAATTGAAATTTTAAGACAACCCATATGATTATATTTTCAAATTGGATCTCGGATCCACCTGCATCAAACTGGGGTGCCCGAATGGGCCCTACAAGCTTGCAAAAACTTAAAAATGCTATAACTCCTTCATTTTAACTCCAAATCACTTGAAATTTTAACTGTAGCATCATGAGACAATATAGAAAATTAAAAATTAAAAATAGTAATGAAATTGTTTAATAATTTACCCTCATCTCGAGGGGCTGATGGTGACTATAACTATTTTAGGGGTACCCTAGGAGGAGATACCCACCAAATACGGCTATTTTTCATTACCAAATAACTATAATATGTTCCTAAATAGTATAGGGTGTTTTTTAATTGAATTTTGTGAATAAATTAACTCATATGGAAAAGTTATGCTCATATTACCTTCTTGAAGTCACCCGGTAACCTCCTTGGCAAAAGTGAGATTCTAAGGGCAAAAAGGTACAATAAGGTGAGGGTAAATCTTGTGAGCACTCCATTGTATATCCTAGAACTCCTATATATGTTTTTATGTAGATATTAAACCCATTTTATATCCCAAAGGGGCTCATGTGCAAAAAGTCAGGCAAGGGCATGCATGGCAGGAGGTGCCACTTGTCAAACAGGAGGCATGCACTAGATGGGAATATAATATTCATTTTGGGCCTCAATTATGAAGCATTTCATAAGGATGCAGTACCCTCTAACCCCCATGCTCCAAATGGCATGCTAGATGGCAGTTTCTGGGTGCCATTTGGCCCAGATTTGACTTTTTTTGGGTCAAACTTGCTCATCGTCCCACCTTGGGACGATGGATCACCACCATCCTAGGGTGGGATGATGGGAATATACCACCATAACATGGTGGTATGATGGTGAATTTTGGTCCAAAACCTCCCAAAATTGTGTCGATAGCATCCAAAACCCCTTTCAAAATGGCTAGAACCACTTTGAGCCTCCTAAGGGTTGCCCAAGGGGCCACATAATATCAATTTGATCTTTGTTTGTGGGTGCTTAATTGGTTTGAACACATTTTAGTGTTGACATATTATATTTGCATTAGTTTCTTACCCTAAGCTATGGTACCACTACCTTTGCCTTAGGTAGGCTCATTTTGTTGAGTCCTCCGACTCATAGCCACTTTCATCTGATATGTACCCACTCTCATTGTAGCTAGACCAGGAAAGGTTTTGTAAATAGTGAGGCCCATGATAGGCTAAGGTTGTCCATGGTTAATCATTGCTTGCTTCATATCCATTTTCTTCTTTCTCTTCTTCCCAAAATATGCAACCCTTCAGGGTGGCATTGATTGAGGATTTCGAATGATAAATATCTAGTGATGGTATGTTTACCATGACCACTTGTCTATTGATCAGATATCTTGTACTTGGTGGGTGATAAGTAATAAAATCAATGTCTTATCCTAAAACCAATATTAATATATCCAAGGATGTTTCTAGAGAGTCATATTGACCTCTGATGTGGTAACCTAACCTAAACTTGTCAGTGGGAAGCTGGTATTACGGCTCGCATGGCCGCTTGCACCCCTGCTCATATATATTAAGACCATATCCATGCCAATGGTAATGTTCAAAGTATATTAGAGAAAAATTAGGATTAGAGAGATAATTAACATTAATGGTGAATAGTTCATCATTTTCCTCTTCTACGTCTGAAGACTTACAGGCATAGTCCAGGCCAACATAGACAAAGTTGGTCTGGTTTGAAGGGATTACAAGTGGAATCACTATTCCCACCAGTGGTCTCAAGTATTTTTGCCATCCCATGTCTCGTACAGACTCAATGATGGGTGTGAATGTTATATTCTACACAAGTTACTCTCCTATCCCTGTACTTGCCAAGTGTATTATCTTATGTGATGGAGATGGCCCTACAGATGACACTGGTGAAGCAGGTTCTAGTATTTCCTCGACTTGATCCTAGAGATATTCTTCTTCCATGGGACTTGGTATTTCTACAATGGATATATTTAGCAATTATTTGGGCTTTAATTCCTTGATTAAGGGTTCCTTTAGCTTTTGATTATCTTTAGATTTTGATGTTGATGGTCTCTTAGAAGTGTTAGTTGTTTTGGGTGCAAAAGGAGGTGTTGATGTGGATGGGTCTTTTCATACCCCTTTGTCTATGTCATCTAGTTGTGTAGTTGGATATGAAGGTCTTATATATAGGTGGGTGGAAGGAATCACAAAATATCCTAGAAGATCCACCTTATGGACATATTTGAATGGCTCTTCATCATCTAGAACTACATAAAATTTGTCATCGTGCACATACTTGACACATTGGTGTAAAATCGAAGGAACACACTTCATATCTCTTATCTAGGGATGTCCTAGGAGTATGTTGTATTTCATAGCCCCTTCAAAGACATGATACATCAAAGGGATGGTATTATGCCCCATATTAATGGGTACAACTATAGTTCCTACAATAGTGCATAAAGCATCATTGAAGGCTTTTAACGTGTAGGATATTGGAATGATATTGGATTTGGGGATCTTAAGGTGCCTTATTACTATTGTTGTGATGATGTTGATTTATGAACTTGTATCGATCAAGACCCACTTAAAAGGTAAATCATTGATTGAAGCAATAATGTGCAGTGGAGGTTCTGGTAAGGTAGTAGGTATCGTCTTAATCTCATGATCTTAAAATCGAATTACAGGTTCTTGAAATTGTTGTACTTGTCCCATAAAATACATGAATGCATTAAGGTCTTGTGGTTGGAGCTCAATTGATCTTAAAATTTCCATAAAAGTCTCCCTATGCTTTGGGGACTATTGTATGAGCTCATAGATAGATAACTTGGTCTGATTCATTTGTAAGTTTTGTTCTAGTCTACTATGAATAGTCACCACAGGTCATGTTGGTGGACCTAGAAGGTTGTTTTACCCCTGCCTCTACCTAAGTGTAGTTGGGACATTAATGGGATCTCTAGGAGGATGTGGTTAACCACATAATCTACTCATGGTGTCTATATTGACAATTTCAACCATCCAAATGTATCCATGGGTAGGTGTATTGATTCAGACCTAATTGACCTGGGCACCTTGCCCTCTAGGGACCTCATGGTTTGGTAGCAGGTTTTTGTATATGCCCATATCTCTATTATCGGGAGCCAATGGGTTGTCTACTTTAAGTTCTCCCACCTCAATCATATTTTGCACCTAATTTTTGAAACCAATGCAAAATTCAATGTCATGCATCGGTATTCTATGATAAGGGAAAAATTGATCTTTCCTATATCCTTTTGGCTTAGGATGGTTGGTATCTAAAAGAGATATATCAAGAAATTTGATCTACCCTATCTCACTCAACTGGTTGAAAATTTATTGCATTGACTCTAACAGTGATGTAAAGTAGCAAGGTGGTTTATATTCTCTGTTTCACCCTTTATTGTTTTTTTGATGATAATTGGATGGTGGGGGCTGTGATTGATAATTCTAGGATTTTTGTGTAGCCCCATCCTTGGTTGTAGCCAATACGACTTGATTAACTTGAGTAGGGTTGCCCTGCTTCTACTTGTATTTGTCATTCTTGCCATTCTTGTTCCATTTCTTTTTGGTTTAGAGCTTAATGGTTCCCTCATCTATTTTTATGTCCTCAATGAGTTTGGCTTGTGCCAAGGCTTCCTCAAATGAAGGATATTTTTGAAGTTGTAGTAAGAGGTAAATGTGTCTCTTGGTGAACATGTGGATAATATCTTCTGTGGGGATAGAGAATGATAACTTTACCATGATTTTTATCCATCTATCCCCATAATCCATTATTGGCTCATCATCATAATGTTTTAATTTGGCTAGGTCCAAAAGGTTCACCTTATTTTTAGCACCAAAGAAGATTTTTTTTAGGAAAGCATTTACTAGTTGTTCAAAAGTGGATATGTTGTGCTTAGGAAGTTGGTTGAACCATTGAGTGGTAGCACCCAAAAATGTCATAATGAAAGTTCTTAGCATAAGAGTATCATTGTATTCAAGATGAAAATATGCATTTATAAAATTTGTAACATGCTCTTGTGCATCCTCTTCACCCTTAAATTTTTCTAACCTAGGCATCTCAAAATGCTTAGGATATGTAGGGCTGGGGACTGATAGGCACAATGGCTGGTTGTGTATTTTACTCAATGTTGGTTGGTTCCCAGCCATATCTTATTTCTCAAAGGACTTCATTTTTTTAGTGAGTGCCTGTAATGCCTTTGAGATGAGGATTTCCTCTTCTTGTAGGCCCATTCACGATGGTAATGGAGGTAACCCTTTATCCACTTGAATTGTTCTATTATCTTCCCTATTGTAAGGGGATTTAGAATGTGTTTGATCCTAATTTATCATGTTTACTCTTTCTCCACTAGTTGTATCTTGTTCATGATTTGAGTGGTGGTTTTTTTGTGGGATTTCTTCTTGCCAAATGCATCCTTCTTGTTGTGAGTCAATACATTCATTTCTTGGGTGATCACTACCATTTTCTTGTATGTTTATACAAGCTAGTTGCTCAAATTATTCCCTTAAATTCTATTCATGTTGGCATAAAAGCATTTATCTTTGTTTATCATGCTTGAGAGCTTCCACTAGCTCTCACTCTTTGTGCAACACATTTTCTAACCATTGCATGTGGTTAGATTACACTGTCAAAGAAGATTCATGTTTGTCTGATTCTGTTCTTGTGGTTTTGACTTGCAGATTCCTCAAAGGGGTTTTTGCTATTTATTTTCTCTTGTTAATTAATGTAACTTTTTTAGTGTGTTGATAAGTGCTTCTATGATCAGACTCAGTATGTGTACTGTAGAGTCACTCTGAAGCATCCCCAGTTGAGTGGTGCATTTAGAAGTTATGCTTTGTGAACTTCCCAATGTAGAATTTTTTGTGGCTATAGTTCTAGGAGTTGTTATTGAATTAAACCAATATAACTCATCTAGTTATCTTTTTTTCCATGGCTAATATAGTGGGATGATATTTACTCTAATGAAGTCATGATCTATTAGAATCCTTCATCTTGTGTGAAAGGTATCTTTTGTTTGATGTCTATGACTGTATGTAGCTCTAGTTTCTTGCCCTTTAGTGGGTAGACTTGTTCTTAGTGTCTCATGTGAAGTTTGAGATGTTGTGACTCTTGTGTGTCTTTTTGGTGATGAAGGCTTTGTGGCACCATCTTTTATTCATGAGGATGGAGGTGGAGAAAACCCATTATCCCTATGTGACGAGTTGGGTCTAGAACCCCTTTTATGTTCATGTGGGGAGGAAGCTCTTGAAGCCTCCTCATGTATTTAAGAAGTTTTTGTGTGTTGAGAGGAGGTCCTTGAGGCCTCTTCATGTCTTCTTTATGATTATGGCTGTGAAGCCTCTTTGTGTTTTTGTAACTTAGTTCCATGATGTGACTCCCTATGTGGGATTTCTTGAGGATAACCCCCAAGGATTGAGATATCACCCCTTAAGCTCATAGAGCTGCATCCCATGGTCTTATGAGTAGGTGGTTCAATGTTACTACAACTTCATATATGGGTATGTGTTTATTTAGATTCCACCTCGGTATTGGACCAAGGATGTTTACTTCTAGTTTTGACCATTGTGTTTGTGAATTAGTATTTTGTGTTGCAATTAGAGATAACCAAATAATATTAAGCAAGTGTTTATCTTTATTAAAATTTATGTGTGCCCTAAATATTTTTTGTATTTTGATGTGTTGTTATTCTTGTTTTCTTGCTCTTGTTTTGGATTTAGAGTGAGGAGACTCATCCATAGTGGGAATAAAGAACACCCATGCCAAACATGATTTTCTCAAAATAAAATAGGGTACACCATTGAAGTTCCATTGGGGGGTTCACCTAGTTCTTCCACTCTAAACCAATGATTGTTCCAAAAATGGAAGACAATTTGAATATGAGTAACTTAGTACCACTATAAAGAAGTTTCTTATCCCGTTCTAGAAATATCTAGGGGGAAAGCTGATGGAAGGAGATGAATGCCAATGTCATTGAACCAAATTTATGGTTGATGATGAAATCCAAATCCCTAATGTTTAAAATAGGTGTGCATGTGTGGGGTTAATTTTAAGTTTGCATAAAGTAAAATGCATCATACGACAATAATGAATATTTCCTATATGTCTGATATAAATGACATTTCACTTTTTAGAATATGCATAACTAGTATGAGTTTTACGGATGCACTCAATTTTTTGCAAATATGGCCTCTAGCAGGGCCTCAAAGTAAGCAAACTAACACATTATTTATAGCACACTGGATTCTAGGGTGGACTTTACAAGCATAAGCTGGTGTTCCTAGAAAAACCTAGTGGAAATCTAAGAAAAACCCTAAAATATGCAAGATGCAAGTTCTTTCATGTCCATTTCTTAGTTTCCAAATCAAAATGTGTCTTAATTTCACTAATTTAGGAGAATGGAAGTAGATAGAGGATCATAAAAAATTATAAAAACTGTACCAACCTATAATATGACTCAGAGAATGGAGATTTTGTCCTCTGCTACACTCTAGTTCTGGCTGTTATCGACCAGAGTGGCTAATTTTTGGTTGCTGTTAGCAAGAGTAGTTGATTTTTGGTTGTTGTAGACCAGAGTGGCTAATTTATGGCCACTATAAATCAGAGTGACTAAACCTACTCACAACAACATATATTAGTAAAGCAATAGAGAATAAAAACTTGGTGGGGGTCCTACTGTGATCACCATCTGTAGCAACCCCGGGGAATCGATGCACCATCCACTACTCTATTTGTGAATATTATTTACTTAATCATGCATTAAATGAAATATGCAAAAGTAGATACAACTGGAATACAAAGAAATGAATAAATAATGATCTTTATTACTTTTCTCAAGTTTGGTTATATATAGATCCCTCTAAGGGAATACCTTCATTTGATATAGATTTTACAAATAGGGGCAACAAATGTATAATATCCGCATGCAAGGGGTGGTGTGCTTTTGTATGCTTCTTGGTGATGCACATGAAATTTTATGAGGGCTTACAGATACCTCCATATCCAGGTCTGGCTCCTAGAGGGATCCTTTTGCTTTCAAGTGTTGATAACTGTAGGTCTAAAATGGCCACATACTTAGTAAAATTTTGTATAATTTTGACTAACTAATGAAATCATCATTTCACTAATCTTGCAATATGCTTTGAAGTGGAACTAGGTTAGAAGATATGAATCCACTTAATAGTTAGTAAAGTTTGCATATTTGAAGCAATTTTGAGTGACTTCACTCGGGATCCTAAATGATGGTAGATCTCAAATATTCAAAAGTTCCTAAGGGATGATGATGTCAATGGAAAAAAATATGGAATGGAATTTTTTTCTATTGAATATCCAATTTTGGGAAGGTCCTTTTGTTTCTACCTCCAGATTGGCACTATCTTCAAATTCATAAAAGTTTCAAAGAGATGATGACATCACTGGAAAAAAAATGTGGATTGGTGATTTGGGGAATGAACAAGT
Organism: Wollemia nobilis; assembly: GCA_028583015.1. Classification (NCBI taxonomy): domain Eukaryota; kingdom Viridiplantae; phylum Streptophyta; class Pinopsida; order Araucariales; family Araucariaceae; genus Wollemia; species Wollemia nobilis. The sequence continues at coordinate 426,780 of JAQPPZ010016965.1, forward strand.
ATTTTATTTCTAGAATGAAGATAATATGGGGTGGCAGAATAATAAAAGTGTAGATTCATTATGGAAGAAGGTATGTGACTAAATCCAAACCCCAATTGGTGATTAACATAATGCGCTCGTTCCATCTAGAATGAAATCTATAAAAGATAATGGAAAGAGGTGACATCATCAATATTCTAATGTGGATTGAAGAAGATGAGGTAGAAAATAAAGATCCCAGAGTGGATTCAAGGTTCAGAGATCTGAATTAGAAATTCTGATATTTTTGATAAGAAATATGATGTCATCAATTTTAAAGTAGATTGGCATTTAGCTTGTGCCGAATTGAGTCTGAATCATGTGATGAAGAAGATCAATGGTGGAGCTTAAGATGCCAAATCTTGGTTGTTTTAAAGATATTACTATGTTAGAATTATAATAGTAAAATAAAATATGAAGTGTCAAGGGTTTCCAAGAAGATCAAACCATATGCAGTTATAGATCGATGATGGTAATTCATTCCCAAGAAGGATTTATGGAAACACGTGATATTTAATGTCCTGAGCTTCAGTTCCACTAAGCGATCAACAAGTTGCAGAGACCTCGAGCTATCATGGCAGACTTTATTTTAGTGTATTTATCATAGGACAGACCAATGAGCTAATGCTAGCTAAAATATTTATTGTACTATTGTAACAAGATTTTGTGTATTGTTTCTTGATTACTGTATTTCAAAAAACTATAAGTAGAGGTTGAACCCTCATTTTTAAGGATCAGCTCTAGCATGTTTGCCTATACCATTATAAATATTCTTGAAGAGCTGAATGAAAGGAGCAATACATTGATATTTACCTCAAGTTCACATTCTCATGCTTGATGTCAGAGGTTTGGATTTCATATTTTTATTTCTATAAATTATTATATGGTTAGTTTGTGCCTATTTTGGATTACTAGCTATTATAAGTAATTGAAATCTTCTTTGAGTTCATTCTATGTTGTTGGAAAGTACATTTCTATGAAATCTAAGTATTTAGTGAATTTTTTTATTTGGATTATCATTCCCTGGGTATTGAAATTTCTTGCTATAATATTTATCTATAATGATTTAATATATGAAATGATCTATTTTGGGATAAATGTTGATCTAAGTGTATGTCCTTTGTATGGTTTTTTGGGAGCTTTTTATGGTAGTACAATGTTTTTAACCTATACATCCATTGTTATCTACACATCTCTAATCCTAACCTTCTCTTACCCTAAACTCCAAACCCTAAGTGAACATAATTGTGTCAACAACTTGATAAGTTGACAAGGAACCAACCTACTCTAGAGGTTGGATCGAAAACCCCAATTTTGTTCCATCCAATGTTGAATGTTAAGCTACAGCTATCAGGTGCAAGCCTAGACATAAAGTAGGAATATAGACAACCATAGTATCAAGTGAAAAATTGGTGCAATTTAGTGCCCAATAGTTTTTGGCACTTTTAGTGGGACCAGTTCACAAGGAACATGAAACCCATATAAAGAGTTATTGTTATCTCAACCTGAAGGAATCAATATTTGGTGAATTTTCTTAACCTTATCAACGGAGAAAATAAATTTCACCTGGTGACTCCCTTGTCAGAAGACCCTGGAAAGGTATTTTAGACTAGTACCCTTTCATGTATACTAGGTTTTTTATGAGGAACAACCCTGATTATTTCTTTCATTGTGAGTTACCTCTAATAGGGGTTGTTGTTATTAGAATTTTAGATCAAGAATTTATTGAATAAGAAGAGCTTCTGGAAGAAACCTCAATAGTTCCCCTAAGAAGACCTGTGGTAAAAATTATGACACATAATGTGGCTCCTAATTAGCCATTTCAGAAGTACCCTAACTGGGATTCAACTAGACCCCTTAGATAAGCCCAAATGGATGCCATTATCTAGGATATATCTAAGGCAAACTCCATGTATGATGGATTTGGGAAAACAACTTACGAGCACTACCAAGATATTCTAAATTTGGCAGCAATCCACAACATAAAAGAAGAAAATATTATTGTCAGAATTCTAGCCCTATCCTTTCATGGAAAGATATTGCATTGGTTTAGAACTCTGGACAATAATTCTATCACTTCATGGCAATATTTGGATGAGCCATTCATAGAAGAATTTAATGAATCTACTGATCCATTTTCTCTACTGAATCAGTTTACAACAATACAAAAAATCTAGCAAGAAACTGTCTCAAATTTTAATTTGAGATTTAGAAAAACATGGAAGAGAATTCCCCCCACTTCTAGACCAGCTGCACGTTTAGATTATATGTATTATATTCATGCCCTAGAATCAGATCTAGGTCTGTAAACACAACAATATAGAGTATAAACCTTCCCCCAAGTTTATATTGTAGTCATCCATGTTGAAAATATCTTTATCAATGTAGGAAGAATTCCCCTCAAAATCATGTTGCCCTATAACTTAGAAACCAATAGTAGCCATGATCAATCCACAAAGCCCTCTTACATGGAACCCCTTTATTTACCTGTATCCTCCACACCTCATTTTTCTCTCCTTCCTTCTCAATCTTCTCAAGAATTATCTGCTATTATGGATATACAAAATACCATGAAGACTCTAAGTAACAGAATGAATTCAATGGAAAATATAGATTAGGAAAGATCACAACAAAGGATATTACCATATGTAAACAAATATTAAAGGCCTAGTCCTAGTAATAGTACTAGGGTTAGGGTGAATGCAACATATGAGGATCTGAAATGTTCTACATATACCATTCTTGCAAATATTTGGTGTTTGGTAATGACCCCCATGACTCACAGTCTTGTGTGATGTATCAACACCATGTTCAACAAGCCATGGATCAAGTTGAAAGGAATTAGAAGGGGAGGGTTAACATGTTATGGTACCTTGATCAGATCATTGATAGAAAGGAGTTAGAATAAGAATGTCCCATTGCTGTTATGACAAGGTCTAAAAAGAAAGCTGTACAAGTAGACCCTTAGAATATGGGACAATTTTAGGTCCTTCTCAAAAGAAATTTGACTCCCCCCTCAAAGTAGTGACACTTTTCCTATTCCTTGAGCTAGAGGGAAGGAGAAAACATATAGTCTCCCTAAAAACCCGGAAATAGAAATGGAAGGAGATAGAATGAGATCCAAAGGTGAGGATCAAGAAGGCTCAGGTTCCCCTCTATTACCAAAAGACAAAGGTTAGAGGTAACCCAACAATACAAAAGGAAATATGGTGAGCCAGAAAGAGGACTGGAAATACTATCCCTGACCAAGTCTGAGTATAACATTTTTTAAGAGATGAAAATGATTCCATCAAAAGGTAGCCTATACGACACTCTTTTAATTATGGGTTATATTGACCTGCTTAAATCTTCCATCAAAAAAAATCCCCAGAACAAACCAACCACTACCATCCTCAATATATGATTAGAAAATAAAGAAATGACACCTAATGTTCTAAAGAACAAACCTTCCCCTTTCTACATATCCCTAAGAATGGAAGGATGGGTAGTCCAAAATTGTATGATTCATTTAGTATCATCAACCACAATTATGCCTAAGATGATCTATGAATAAATGGGTATGGAATATACCTGATATTGTCCTGGAGTGTTACAACTATATGGGACACCTATCAAGATGGTTGGGATCATTAAGGATGTACTTATGAGGTTGCATAGAGCTCCTGAGGTAACAGTGGTACAAGAAATAGTGGTGGTGGATTTAGAACCCTATTTTGGGTTATGCCTATCAAGATAATTTACTACAAATCTAGGGGGATGTATGTACATGGATTATTCTAGCATGTAATACCTTTCAAAGGAAAAAGGATAAGGATAACACTTGAGAAACTAGTTGCTTATCATATTTAAAATATTGAAGAAGATATACGCAATATTAATCCTTTGGAGGAATTTGAGCTAGTGGAAAACATTGAGGAGCTAGACATTAAAGATGTGTTGCCTTTCAAATAATATAATAGTCAATTTGGAACTGGTATGGGCACATACAACATCATAACTGAATTGGAAAATAAACTCCCTACTATTTCTAATCAATCTCTAAGAAATAAGGAAACCTGGGTTATGCACTTTGATGGTTCTAAATGTAGAAATGGTGCAAGGGTTGGTGTGGTTCTACAATCATAGTCAAAAGGGATAAATAATTTTTCTTATAGACTGGTATGGTCATGTACCAACAATGCTATAGAATACAAGGTTTTGTACCTTGAATTTATGCAAGCAAAAAGCATGTGCATCAAGATTTTGAACGTATATGGTGATTATGAGCTAATAGTCCATCAGGTAAGGAATACGTGCAACAATAAGTACCATTACTTAAAGGCTTATAGGAATAGAGTACAGGACCTAATGGATTCATTTGATGCCTTGAATCTAAACTTTGTGCCTAGAGAAGATAATCACCTGGAAAATGCATTGGCAACAAAGAGAGTTAATTTCAATCCTCCTATAGATTTTGGAACTAAGAAGACCAAAGGAATTAAAATGGTTTTCAGACCTATAGTGTTGGACAAGCAAATATTCTGGCAATTTTTTGAAAGTGATGAATAAATTATAGATTTTATGATAAGAGAAGCATGTCTCTCAACTATCCAAGAAGAATACTTGGAGGAAATAGATCAACAAGACTTTATCCAACTAAGAAAAAATCATATTCCAAGGGGATTTGTCACCCTTGAAATTTTATTCTATAATAAATATAGAAAGAATTTTGGAGCCATGAAGGTTGGTGAAAATATATATAAGGAAGTGGAGATTGTAATATGAAAGAATCTCAATATTAGGATCCAGTGTTCACCTAAGGAAGCAGAAGAGAGTAAAACTTTATGCTTAAAATACCAAGACACTGTGGCTTAGTCATATGAATACCTTAAGGTGTATGACAAAAGGATTATCCAACATACTATTGAGTTAGAGCCTGATGCTAAACCATTACAAAAAAAATAGAGACCTATCAATCTGAGGATAGAAGCCATTATGAGAGAGGAACTCTTAAAGCTGCTAAAGGCTGGGATAATATATCCAATAAAATATTCCACTTGAATAGCCAATTTGGTACCCGTAAGAAAGAAGAATGGGTATATACGCCTATGCATAGATTTAGAAATCTGAATCAAGCATACCTCAAGGATCACTACCCCCTCCCTCATATTGACCAGATATTACAGGTGGTAGCTAGAGCAAAAATATTCTCACTATTGGATGGTTATTCTGGATATAACCAAATTTGGGTAAAATATAAAGACCAATACAAGACAACATTTACTACAAAATGGGGTATATTTGCCTATAAAAGAATGCCCTTTGGGTTGTCTAATGCAGGAGCTACATTTTAGAGGGCCATGGACTATGCATTTGGTACACTTATAAACAAAGTTATTTTGATTTACCTAGATGACATGACGATGTTTTCTCATGATAAAAATGATCATCTATCTCATTTGGAACAGGTTTTTCAAAAGTCCAAAGAATTTGGTATTTCATTGAATCCTAAGAAGTCATTATTTGTTGTACATGAGGGAAAAATATTAGGCCATGTGGTCTCAAAGGAAGGTATGGCCATATATCTAGAAATAATTAGAGCAATTCTAGCTATTCCTTTGCCTACTAATCATAAGACCTTGTAGTCTTTCCTAGGTCAAATTAATTTCATCAGGAAATTCATTTTTGATTTTACACAGAAAGTGAGGCCTATATCTAAACTACTCAAGGAAAAAGCAGAATTCAAGTAGATCGAGGTTAGGAAGCAAGATTTTGAGATCATCAAACAATCCATTGCAACAGCCCCAGTCTTGATAAATCCTTATTTTAGTCAATATTTTATTCTCTATACTTATGGAGCTGAAGAGATTTATGCCTCAATGCTCACCTAGAAAGATAATCAAGGGGATGAACACCCTATGTTCTTTTAGAGTCAGAATTTATAAGATTATCAGGTAAAATATAACTTTATTGAAAGTCAAGTGTTTGTTGTGATGAAGTCACTAAATAAGTTCAAACAATATCTGGTACAAAGCAAAACCCTGATATATGTGGTTCATCCATATGTAAGAATTTTTATCTTACAAGGTGACTTGGGAGATAAAAGGGTTGGTTGTATTACTAAGATCTAAGAATATGATGTAGAGATATGTCCCACCAAATTGCTAAGCGGTAGAGCCTTGTACTAAGGATTGACATATGCTTTAGTATTGGCCAAAATGATAGATTGTCAGATGACATAAGAGGATCAAATAGAAATTGTACAAACTCCAAATTTTGATTGGATCGAGCAAATGACCAAGTATTTCCAAATTGGGATCTTCCCGCCCGATCTGAATCCTTCTCAAAGAAGGAGGTATAGACTTCATGCTCTAAAATATGAATTACTACCTGAAGGATTGTTCAAAATAAACTTGGATGGTATTCTCCTGAAATGCTTGAATGAGGACCAAAAAAAAGAGCCATAGAAGAGTTTCATGGAGGATCAGTAGGTGGTCATAGCTCAGGCAAAGTTATAGCTTTGAAGATAATAAGAGTAGGCTATTATTGGCCTATTGTCTTTAATGATGCTTTTAAAACTATCCAGACTTGTGACAAGTGTCAAAGGTATGTTGGAAGAACCAAAAATGCTGCAACTCCTATGAAGCCTATTCAAGTTGAGGAGTCTTTCCAATAATGGGAATTAGATTTTATAGGAGTTATAAATCCTAATTCTTCAGCAGAGCACAAGTTTATCTTGATAGCTATAGATTATATTACTATATGGGTAGAGACCATTCCTACAAAGAAGGTAGACTAGGAAGTTGTGATCAACTTTATGGAGAGTTTGATTTCCATATTTGGAGTCTCAAAAGCTTTGGTGAGTGATAATGGCCCTATTTTCATATGAGCCAAGTACATTGAGTTTTACAGCAAGTATAGCATCACTTTTAAAAATAATTCAAATTATTACCCACAAGGTAAAGTACTTGTAGAATATACCAACAAAAACCTATTAAGGATCTTGAGAAAATCTCTGGAGGGTAACAAAAGGAGTTGGCACTTATTGCTTGACCATGCTCTATGGGAAGACAAGATTACTATTAAAAATTCTATCAAAACTTCTCCTTATGCACTGGTATATGGAAAAGAGGTGGTATTGCCAATTCACCTAGAAATCCCAATGCTTAATATTGTTAGTACATAAGAAGAATTAGAGGAGGATCCAGTAAAAAATAGGTTGACACACCAGCTACAATTGGAAGAGAGTAGAACTCAAGCATATGATCATTTTCAAAAGCATTCATTAGACATTAAAGCATGGTTTGATAAAAAAACCAGGTTCAGAAAGCTCCAAGTTGGAGACTCATTTCTCAGATGGAATGTTGATAGGGCAAAACCAGACAAACATGAAAATTTTAATTCCTTTTGGGATGGTCCTTTTGTAATAGTGGAAGCTAAAGAGTCTAATGTATTTCAGTTGAAGGATCCAAAGGGAAACATAAAACCAATTATGGTGAATGGTTTTCACCTCAAGCTTTACTATATGTAAGAAGTGAACTCATTGTAACATATGTATATACACTATACAAACATTTCCCTTTCCTTTCTGCACTTTGTATTTTATTTCTTTTCTACACTTTGTAATTAGTTCTTTTCAAAGAAGTGCTAAAAAAAAGAGAGAGAAGAAAGTTTACAAGAAATGACTATGTTTTGTCCAAAATGCATGGTAATGTTCCATTCTGCACATGGTGTTGTGTACTCTCTGAAATGGCATTCTACCCTTAAGTCTGCATGGTTAAATCCAAATTTCTATGGAGTGGTCAATAAGTTTATATCTTGCATAAAGGACAAATAATGATGCTAATCCAGGAACCTTTCAAAGTAGTAGATAGCTAGAGCGAAATCGAGGTAGAGTGTCATGCACATAAGGTTTAAGTACCAAGGTGGACTCAGAAGGTTTTTAATACATCAGAGTGGAATCAGGCCAAAGCAGAATAACAAAGTTCTAATTTGACACATGGAGTACAAAGAGTACTCCCGCATTCAATTATAATGAACTCGTGCATGGAATAAATAGTAGCCAAAGGGATGTGCTGAGATGGCATTGCAATTTTAAAATTTTACCAATAAGGAGATAGGGCACCACCTTTGAGCCACTTAATTAAATAATAAAAAGGATCAGAAAGTGTTCCAACAAATATATCACATAGTAGCTACATTAATGGCAAAAGATACATGGGTTCCAGAGGAAATAAGTAATGAAAAGCGTACATGGAATCCATTTGGGAGCCCCTTACGTCTACAGGGAGGTAGAAAAGTACAACAAGACCTTGGAGAATTTACTTCAATTTGGGAGGACGAAGTTTGCTACTATCAAGATGGCACCCAAAAATTCATCCACCAAATCATCAAAGATAGCGACAAGATTGCAGGTTCATGTACATCAAACCAGTCAAGTCCAATATACAGTGATGACAAGAGTGGGAAGAACTCGCCTTAGGACAAGTTTTGTATTTCCATATTTCAAAGGAAAGCCAATGCAATGACAAGGTATGATAGCCATAAAATCCTTTTTGTTCTCTTATATCTATGATTTTGTGCATCACTACCCTAAACTAGTCTCTGCTATGATTCAGTTCTATGATCCTGAAAATAGAATAGTCAAAATCTCTAAGGGCACTCCCCTATTTTCTATTACAAAAGAGAGTTGCTATGAATTATTCATCGTAGGGGTAGGCCCACCCTCAAAACATAGACCATTTAGCATAGCAGAGCTAGACAAGGCTTACACTAACATGATAGCCTCAAAAGAAAAAAAGGAGGCACTAGAAAAATGGCTTCATCTTAATTTCATAAGGATAAAGAATCAAGATGAAATGCCCGAAGTCCCAATTCACATTGAAGAAATTGCAAACCCAGAATTATTTTCTATGTTGGCTTGTATGGAGGGTTTGGACTCTGATAGAATGGTTCATGGTTGGCAAATTGCTCACGAATATTGTATTTCTAATGAGAGAATGTACAAGAAAGATGCGAGAGAGAGGGGTACCAGAGTAATTTACTTTTACTAGCCAACTTTTCTCACTTAGAGGATCCATGAGCAATTGGTAAACATGAAGAAGGGTGTTGGTGCTCCTAGTTTTAGGTATTGCTCGAGTCTAGTGTGGATGTTCTATGTAGCTATCAAAAGTAGAATGCCATGGATTATGGCTAGAGATAAACCAATTATGGAGAACCCTTGGCGGTATATTATTGGATGGATTATTTTAAGAGTAGTGGGTCCTATTATAGATTCAACTTAGAATTTTTAGAACCTGCCCTAAAAATAATGTACAATGAGTTCCCTAGATTGCCCTCCTAGCTAAGCAGATTATGATGAAGGAATACACTAAGGAAGGAGATTGGTATCTACTAACATAGGGCATAATAATCAAGTTATATGGTTTCATAGGTAAACCCTTTCTCCTACCTCACTTTTTCACAAAAAGGCTATTCGCCATGGAGTATCTAAGGTAGGTGGTGTACATTGACGTAAACTACGATTCAAGAAGGAAGAAGAAGTCTTCAATTACTTATCGCCCTAAATATAATATTATTGTATTTTGAGTGGTAGAGCCAATAAATTGAGTAGTACCTTGATATATTAGGTTTGTTTTATATTCCTTAGAGATGGAGTTATGATCCTAACGATGTTTTCACTACTAGAAATAAAACCCTAAATGGAGACAAGGCCTATAAATTTGAAAAAAGGCCCAGGGCTAATTTTGAACAGGGAAGAAATAATGATGAAACTACTCTTTTGGAGTGGAACATTTCAAATAAGGATCAATTACCTACATGGTTGGATTTCTATGAAAAGGTTGTGGATTTCAATCCGAAATGTGAACTTAGTCATCAAATTACAAAGGATACAATTAATAAAGTGAAGGTTAAATCTAGCAATATGAAGGGCACTCCTTTTGAAGAAGAGGTAGCAAAGAGGGGAAGACCAGAAGAGAAAGGACCATGGAAGATAGCAAATATTGCATATTGGTGGCGTATGAGGGTCAAAATTGGAAAACATAAATCAAATTTTGGAATGAAAATTGATAAGGAATTTTCAAGAATTTATAATAAGAACTTTGAAACCTACAAATCGAAGGATGTCAGAAATATAGTATTGATAAGTGAAAAACACTAGAATTATTCTAAGTCCCTCCTTTCTCTTACACATCAGAGGATTCGAATGGATATGCAAGAAGTTCCTTCAACCACAGTTAAAGCACTCAAAATATCCAATCCTATCTTTGAGCAGGTAGAAAATTTTCTCAAGAAGGCTAAATTTATGAATGAAACACAATACTCCAAAGAAAGAGCTATCAATATTCTGCTAATTGAAATAATATCCCCATATTTTTCCATAGTCCCCACAACATCAATTGAATTACGACCCGTAGCTGAGTAGTCTCTACTTTCAAGAGTGGTACAAGATGATGAAGAGGGGGAAAATTTTGAAGGGGATATGGCTACTTATCAATTAGTTTATAGGAGTATTAAGAGGGCCCTAAAAAATAGGAGAGAGATGTTTCCAAGAAGAAGAAAATGAGTATGGAAGAAGTATTTGTTTCTACTACAAAAGGGTTAGTTGAGCAAGAACAACAGCTTGAGACAGAAGCTAAATAAGAACACCCTACATATGTAGGTGAAGTTATGGTTTATAATACCTCTTCTCCTTCTCATATCCATGAATCCCCAAAAGGATTTTCCTCCCTTTCTAGTCAAGAAAATGTGATAAATTTACCTCCTCCACCTCATAGTTCTTCCCTCGTCCCATCAGTAGTTATGGAGGTACCAGTCAGTTCTATTGTGTTATAGCCTCCTCCAAACCCACCTTCCACTTCTGAGATATCCACTTCAATATCCACCATTTTTTCATCCTCATCTCTTTCATTACCACCATCCATGAGACACTATGTTTTGAGTTCATCCATCCCTTCTACTGTCAATTTTGTTCCTGTTTCTCTGAATTTACCTATATCAATAGCAGTGGTGGTCACATAATCTACCATTGTAATAGAGGCTACTATCATTGTATCTCCACCTCCACCAATAGCAAGTTATTTTACCCTTATATTTTTGATACCGTTATCTCCTTTGGCTACTGATGTTTCAAGGTTTGTTACTATATCAAAATAACAGGCAGCCACTCAGAGCATAAATGACTGTTGGGCAGATAAGCTTATCAGGCCTTCCAATAGGATGGATGTGATAAGAAAAAGTATGTATGTTAACCCCATCACTAGGAAAAGGGTTTTAAGGTCTTTGATTCCGTAGGTGAGAAAGCCTAAAAATGAAATGACTGCTCAGGATTATAGAGTGGAGGAAATCATAGAAGACATTGACAAGCTTCCTACTGAAAATGAGTTAGGTATGGCCAAGGCTTACTTACAGACCTTTTATGTGAAGACTGCTATAGCAAAATATAAGTTATATAAACTAGAACAACAAGTTGAAAAACTTAAGAAGAGCCTCAATTATCAAAATGAAGTAGAGAAAGTTCTAAGAAAATAGGCTAAGAGTTGCAGAGAAGGGTTTAAAAATGCTAATGAGTTGAAAGATTAGTTAGAAGAACAAAAGAAGCTAAATGAGTATCAGGCAAAAGAAATTCAAAATTTGAAACACCAGCTTTAGATTGAGAAAGCCAAGTCCTCAAGTTTTTCTAAAGATAGTTTGAAAAGGATAAAGTAGGAGTTACTTTTACAAGTTCAATAAAAATGTTTAGGTCTTCAACTCATAATCAACTACCTGAAGGATTCTAGCTAATTGCTATCTACCATTCAGAAGGATTTAGATTAAATCACTAGAGAGTTATAGCCTATGGTGATTCCGGTGAAACAAATGTATAGGTTGGTTGGTAGTAGGCTTAGTGATGCTGATAAATTAATTTCTAATAGAGAATGGAATATAGCCAGGGTAGCCTCAAAAATAGTGGTAAAAATACACACGGGAGTTCAGAGAGCCTGGCTATTGTTTGATAGGATGGAAAGAGGAATTAAAGATATTATTGAAATAAATGAGGAAATGTTTCATGTTGGTTTCAAAGGACTCTAAAAGGAGTATCACAACTTGTTATCTATGGAAGAAGCCCAAAAAAGCATCAAGGATAACTTAGAAGATGAGGTTGAAATTGATTCATTAGAAGAGCCACTATCCCAAGAACAAGCTACAAAATTAATTATGGGTTACACCCACTTAAGAGATCTAAAGGAAGATTTGGTGACTAGAGGGAATGCTGCTAATTATAAGGATGTTGGGGAACTACAATATCTTTATAATCAGCTTAAAGAGACATAAAATCCCTCTAAGCAAGATTGGAAATATGATCTTTAGTCTTTGGAATCAATGGTCCAAGTATTTGGGAACACCTTCGATGAATATAATTAGAAAATAAAGGCTCTGGGAGAAGATGATAAGGAATAGGCTATAGAAGAATGACGATAATATTGAGCACTTACAGGTCTAGGAGAGGTTCATGCTTAAATTATTTCATTTTTTTTTGTACATATACATAAGTTTTGTGTTTCCATACATTAGTTTTGTATTTATGTTTTTACTCTGACGATTGTTAGAAATAAGCAATAAAGGCATGAAGCCTACAGTGCAACATTTTTGTGTGAAGGCATTATTTGAAATGAAGCCTTATAAAGGAGGTAGAGTTGAGTATATTTTTTGAAGGTAGTAGTGATACTGATATTGTAGACACAATATCTAGTTGAACAAGTGATTTCTATGATGTTTTTGGCATGGTTTCTATATGAACCTTTACCCTCTAGGCAAAATTTGAGCTTTCAGAGGGTATTTTTTGTATGGAAGTTATTCCTTAAAACATATATTCAAATATAAGTATTGTTTTGAATCCTAAGTCCCAATGGATAAGACTCTGGATTTGATTGTCTTTGCAAGAAAATCCACCCAGGAGGCACCAGAATGTAGGCCCAAAATGACCACATACTTAGTAAAATTTTGTATAATTTTGACTAATTAATGAAATCATCATTCTGCTAAGCTTGCAGTACACTTCAAAGAAAAATCGGGTCAGAAGATATGAATCCGCTCAACAATTAGTAAATTTTACATGTTTGAAGCGATTTTGGGTGACTTCACTCTGAATCCGGAATGATGGTAGATCTCAAATCCACAAAATTTCCTAAGAGATGATGACATCAATGGTAGAAAAGTGCAAAATGGAATTTTTGTCTATTGAATATCTGATTTCAATAAGGTCCTTTTGTTTCTAGCTTTGGATTGGTGTTATCTTCAAATCCACATAAGTTTCAAGGAGATGAGGACATCATTGGAAAAAAAGTGTGGATTGGTGATTCGAGGAATGAAAAAGTATTTCATTTTTGGAATGAAGATAATATGGGGCGATAGAATAATAAAAGTGTAGATTCACAATGGAAGAAGGTATGTGACTAACTCCAGACCTGGATTGGTGATTAACACAATGCACTCCTTCCATCCAAAATGAAATCTATAAAAGATAATAGAAATAGGTGACATCATCAATATTCTAATGCGGATTGAAGAATATGAGGTGGAAAATAAAGATCCTAGAGCAGATTTGAGGTTCAAATATTTGGATTAGAGATTTTGTTATTTTTGATAAGAAAGGATGTCATAAATTTTAAAGTAGAATGGAATTTGGCTTGTATCGGATTGATTCTGAATCATGTGATGAATAAGATCAACAATGGAGGTTAAGCTACCAAATTTTGGTTGTTTTAAAGATATTGTTGTGTCAGAATTGTAACAGTCAGACAAAATATGAAGCATTGAGGATTTCCAAGAAGATCAAACCAGAGGCGGTTACATATTTATGGTGGTAATTCACTCCCAAGAAGGATCGACGAAAATGCATGATCTTTAATGGCATGAGCTTCAGTTCCACTGAGCAATCAAAAAGTTACAGAGACCCCGAGCTGTCAATGCAGACTTTATTTCAACATATTTCTTGGAGGATGGACCAATTATCTAATGCTAGCTAAAATATTTGTTGTACTATTGTAACAAGATTTGTGTATTATGTCTTGATTACTATATTTTGAAAAACTATAAGTAGAGGTCAAACCCTCATTTTTAAGGGTCGGATCTAGCGTGTTTGCTTGTACCATTGTAAATATTCCTGAAGAGCTGAATGAAAGGTGCAATACATTGATATTTTCCTCAATTTTGCATTCGCATGCTTGATGTCAGAGGTTCAGATTTCATAGTTGCATTTTTGTAAATACTTAGATGGTTATTTTGTGCCTATTTTTGATTACTAGTTGTTATAAGTAATTGAAATTTGTTTTTGAGTTCATTCTATGTTGTTGTAAAGTACATTTTTGTGAAATCTAAGTATTTGGTGAATTTTGTTATTTGTATTATCATTCCTTGGGTATTGAAATTGCTTGCTATAACATTTCTTAGTTATGCTTTAATATATGAAATGATCTATTTTGGGATAAATATTGATCTGAGTGTATGTCCATAGTATGTTTTTTTGGGAGATTTTTATGGTAGTGCAATGTTGTTAACCTATCCATCCACTATTATCTACACCTCTCTAACCCTAACCTTCTCTTACCATAAACTCCAAACCCTAAGTGAGCATAATTGTGTCAAAAACTTGTTAAGTTTACAAGGAACCAGCCTACCATGGAGGTTGGATCGAAAACCCCTATTTTGATCCATCCAATGTTGAGTGTTGAGCTATAGCTATCGGGTGCAAGCCTAGATAGAAAGTAGGAAGATAGACAACCATAGTATTGAGTAAAAACTTGGTGCAATTCAGTGCCCAACAATAACCTATCGAGTGAACCTATAGTCCTACAAGCATGAAAACAATAGCAAATGCTTAGTTGTCCGAGATTGCCTCCCTAGATGAGGTTTTTAGCAATAACCCTAATGATAAACAAAAATATTCTTAATGACAATAGAAACTAATGCTATGAATACAAGTAAATACGAGAAATTAGATCTATGCTAATGGCATGAAAATATGTAATAATATAAATAAATGAAATTGATGCTAAAAATCCTAGGCTAGGCTTGCAGGCCACTATTCAAGATAGTGGTTGCTAATGTGAAAACCTATCTCTATTGCTCCAAGGCTATGGATCTAGGCTTGATGCTGATGTTGAAATGATTGTTATTTTTATCTGATGTATTGAATATCCTATAGATGATAAACCCTTAGTTAGCTAAGACTTTGTTTCTCCTCCAAGGTTCTCCAATATGCTCTCCAATTCAATAGGGCTTCTCTACAAGAAAAGCTCTCCAAGTATTGAAAATCTCTCCTCAATATCTCCCTACAATTCATAAAATGAGGTCCCTTGATGCTCTTAGTTTTACACCTTATATTGTGTTGAGGTCCTAAGTTTAGGTCTAAAAACCCTAATACTAAATCCTACATACAATTTGTTTTTTAGCATGAGAATTTGAGTCTTTGTCTACCCTTGAGGGCCATTTAATTGATGTCTAAATCTAGACTTGAGTCTCTCATGTAGATTGGCTATGAGGAGGAATACAAAGTTATCCTCACTTGGTATTATTGCATGTAGACTACCAATTCTACTTGATATTAGGTTGGTTTGATGGCAAATTGCATTTTAGGTTCTATTCACTATCTTTTGCAGTGGCTAGGGATTGGTCGCTCTAAGCTTGAATGACCAAGATTCATCCACTTTGGTTCATAGTGACTAGGCTTGGATGGGCTAAGACTTCCTAGATGAGTGGTGAAAACCACTTTTAGCACTTGGAAGGTTCTAAGGTTTAGTCACATGATCTATTAATGCCCATGTGAGTAGTTCTCCTAAACATAATGTGTTTTGGGTGTCTACAGTAACCGTCCCACCATAGGATGGTTAGTAGTGCATAGTTGCACTTTTAAGGAATAGTTAGAAAAAATCTAGGAATTTTGGTTCAATTCCATCATAGATCATTTAGAAATATATATATTAGTCTTGCATTCAATTTTGGTGATATTTGGAGTTGTTTTGATGGGTCAATTTGGAGTTTTATGATTGCAAGTCTAGTTGTTCCTGCCAGGGATGGTCACTATTTCTACTAAAAATTTCCCTTCAATTCATGCTTAGATATTTTAAAAACCATATATATAGTAGAATAGTATATTTTTAGGTCATTTTAAGTTGTGTATATTTATTACAAATAATTTTCATTATTTTTAGATGCATGCTTTCTATGTTTTCCTAGATTTCAATCTATAAATGCATATGCTTTTAATCTCTTTCAATATCTTGTGTGTAGGTGCAAATATGCTAGACATGAGGGAGGAGATAAGAGGAAAAAAAGGATAGGCCTAAGACTAGCTCTCAAGTGTGGGTCGTGAGAAGAACATTGGAACATACCATCAAGATTTTGAAAGGATTAGATCCTTGGTATTTTGAGTATGAAATGTATCAAAGAAAAGCCCTCAAAGGGGGATGTATTATAACTGTTGGAATCATTGAATAAATAAATATTAGAGGAAATCCACCCTATTTTATTGCACATTATTATTCATTTCAATAGATTACATATTTATGCACTTTCCCTTTGAACACTTATTTTAACATGCTTTTACATTTCAATAAAGAACCCTTAAGGCATGCCATAAATTTTGCTTCTTCAGTGGTGATCACGGTGGGACAAAGAATCCTAAAAATATCTTGGCACCTAAAAATCTAGTAGTGGTCAATAAAGTGGCCATAAATATCCCTAGGCCTACACAAGAGATGCCTCCTCAAAAGGTGAACTATCAGGCCCAACCCCCTCCTATTAGTTATAATAGTAATGGTCAAGTGAATCAGGGACAGAACGAACAACATCACTCTAAGAGATAATTTACTCCCTTATCTAAATTCATGGATTCTCCATTTGAACAATTTTGGGTTGCAAAAATGAACAATATTTTAGATATCAAACCCATCAATCTAGATACAGGTAAACCCAAGCCTATGGGATACCGAGAGGATCAATATTGTAAATATCATAGGCAATGTAGCCATGATTTACCAACATGCTATGGTTTAAAATACCTAGTACAAGACATTATTTATAGGAATGAGCTTCAATTACATGCTCCACTAGACCCTAACAATTAGTATATGGGCATATACAAGGACCCATTACCAACTCATGAGGTACATGCAACACCTGCTAAACCAATGAATGAGGTAAAGACAACACCATATTTGCAAGATGTTGGGATGGTGAGTATTGTGACCAGGAACAGAAGACATCCAAGTCATTTTGCACCACATGTATATTCTAGTGATGTTACAACTATGTCACAACATACACCACCTATAGTATAGGGCCTTCCTGTAGCACCCTAAAATTGGCGTAGTAAAAATGCAATAATTACATTCACCTTAGTAAATAATTTAAAATTCAAATTTAACCTCCCAAACCGCCCGTTAACCGTCGAGAAATCCGTTTCCCCCTTTTTCGTGCCATTTTTAGGGGTTGTTTTGACCGTTTGATGATATCGTCATCGATCAGATGATATCGCCCTAGATTTGATGATTTTGTCTAGACTAGAACGTCCAGACGATCTTGTCGCAAAACTAAATTTGCAAAGTTGGAATCTGTTCCAACGGGTCTCCAATCCGGGCAGAAGCGTGTCTGTGCCATTGGGACCCTCCCCCATTGGAGATCTCCCAAATTGGGATGATCTCCAACCTCCTAACTACTCCCCCTAAGCCTATTTAGTCTCTAGGATTTTCCCTTCCCAACCCCTGGCCGAAATTCTCTGCAAATTGATTTCCTCTACGTTAAAGCATCCCAATATTGCATTTGCATTAGATCTATACCAATTTTATTGTAGGTACATCACTATTTTTCAGTCGAAGCCAGCACCTATCATCACCGACGAACCTGTTCAAATCGGAGGTGAACCTATCGAATTCGAGGCGATTTTGTACTGATGCGAGATGATCTCGATTGCAGTCCATATTAAGGCAATCAGTGCCTGAAGTTTGCATTCCTCAATCCCTTTTCTGTCATTTTATTCTGCAAATTAGATAATCTATTCAGTATTTTATATTATCTTGCATTTGGAGTTCACCCATTTAGATTAAGTGCATAATTAAATCTTAATTATCATCAAATTAGCACAATTCATTTCTGTTTCTGTGTTTAAGTTGCAGTTTGATAACATTGCTGCCATTTTATATCATTTCCCTCTGTTAGCACTGTAGTATGTTTTGTATTTTGCATCTATTTTCGGTTTTGCAGGTCTCTGACGAATTCGTCAGATCTCAGATGATCTCGTCTGATTGCAGACGATTCTGTCGAATCTCAGACGATCGGGACTGCTTCAAAATTAGAATCTTCTTTAGACATCCGGATCAGGTATTCATCATTTGCACTCTGTAAATTCTCTATTTTAATTATGTAAATCTATTTTCTGTATTCATTGAACTTGCATTTTCATATAGAGTAATCTAGATGCATTCGACCAAACCTAGGATATGAATGCTTAAGGTTAAAACGAACACATTTAAACACATTCCCAACCTAGGCGTGGAAGCTACCGTTAAATGTTTCCTGGTGAACCCACCATCCATCGAAAAATCATCAAAATACACCTCCCTTGAGAGGCGGGACCTTCGCAAAGTCCTCTCAGTCCGAGGTACCGCACCATCCTTTTCCCATCCTCCTTCCGGGCGTGGATCCTATAGCTTGAAGGTAGGGATGCAAAAAATTTGGAGCGATACATTTTGGTGAACCCGACGTGAATGCATCATAAACCTTTTGAAAAACAAAAACAAAAACAAAATCATCATTTCAAGATTGTATGTTTTAGATTCAATTCTAAATAGTAAATATTAAATATTACTTTTAGAAGTACTAAAGAAACCATGAGTTTTTACTCAAATCCATATGAGCCCATTAGTAATGTTGGAAGAATTCAGCCAAATACATTTGTTGATTATGACCAACCTCATCCCTATTCAACATCACCTCCATCACACTCTTCTTATTTTTCATCCATAACCCAACAAAACAATCCCTTTTCCAATCCTCTTCATAATGATATTATCTATTCTCCCATATATCCATATTATGTCTATCGTCCCACATACAATCCTCCTCCACCTTTTCAATATTCTTCTTTCAATACAACACATCCATTTCAACAAGAAAATACTTATTCTTCCAATTCTACCATGCACTCACATCACACTTCGCAATCTTCCTGTCATCATTCTACCCATAATAAAGAAAGTAGAGGTGAGAAACCATTAGGTCCTTTTATGACGAAATTCCTAAAGCATTTATCAAAAACCTCTCAAAAACCTTCATCACGTAAATTTACTAAGCTCAATCAACCAATGGATATAATTCTCATGTATTTACTTGACACAAATAAGATTGAACTCCCTTCCATAAGACAACTTGATACCACAACAGATTGGTTTAAACCTGAGCTACATTGTGAATATCATAGAGTAGATGGACATATGACACAAAATTGTAAAGATTTAAGATGTGCAATTCAAGATTTGATTGATAAGGGTCTTTTTAATATAAATGAATTACAATCTACAACTGATTATAAATCTTCAGTAAACAATCAAACCCCTACACAACAAATACCAATAATCAATCAAGACATGGGGATCTCCCAAGAACCCCTATTCAATTATCAACAACAAGAAACCAATCAAATATTGCATGTTAATGTGTCCCATCATGATGATATTATTAATATTGTAACAAAAACTACAAATGAGCAACCTCAAGTTCAATCAACTCAATCCGATATTCAAGATATGGATTCCTCATTTGACCAAATTTCAAAACTATCTTTGGCTCTAGAGAATGATACAAAATGGAATGTAAGCATAGAAAGCTTATCTTTAGAATCAATATCTCAATCTGAAATCCACTTTGATAATCAACAACAAGTGATTAATCCTCAAGCAAAGATATCCCTTTTAGAAGTATTACAAATTTCTCACAAGGAAATTTTGTTCAAAATACCTAGCCAACAATTTGTTCCTCATCATATTTTCTCTAAGAACATAATTAATGGTGTAAACCCTCTTGAGGTTAACCATATTTCATTCTATGATGAGGATATTCCTTCCTCTACTCCACAAGAAGACTCTTATCTTTACATTACAGGATCTAGTAAAGAAACACTTGTTAGAACTATCATGGTAGATAATGGCTCCTCTCTTAATTTATGCACTCATCAATTATTCCAAAAACTCAAATCAAAGGAAGAAGATCTTAATGAATCAAATGTTATTATAAAATCTTTTAACAATGAAATTCAAGAAGCTCAAGGTACTATAATTCTTCCCCCTAATATTGGATCCAAGATCCTGGATACTTTGTTTTATATAGCATATTGCTCTTCACCTTACAATCCACTTCTCCAAAGTCCTTGGATTCATACGATGAGGGTTTTCCCTTCCACTCTTCACCAATGTTTGAAGTTTGAAATTGCAAATAAAATTGTTACCATACATGGTGACCCAACACCATTTGAAGAATATTTAACGGTTGAAACATCAAGTTCTATACATTCTCTATTATCACAATTATCTTCTATCCATCACTTTTCTTCATCCATATATGATCATCCTTGTTTATCAAATAACATCCATGCATATCTTTCACATATACTTTCTCCATCTTATCAAAACTTGGAATATAATAATAAGAATGAAGAACTTTCTTATATTTCTGACATTTTATTTTGTAACATGATCAATTTTACACATATAAAAGTCAAATCTTTTGCTACATTATTCTACATTATAACAAAGCTTTTGTTATCACTACCTTTTATTCATCACCTTTTGTTCTTACCTTCACCTCAACCAGATTATCCTTCAAAACCTCCTTTGATTTTGAAGCAACCTTAGACATGCTATACTCAAATAACCTTGTATAGTGTATATAGATCATCTTGTATATACCACCAATTTCAATTCATAAATTAAAATCAAAATACAAAAAAATCAAAATCCTCAAAATATTCAAAAAATACAAATGCAACTAAGGACCTTAAAGGTAAATTTGAGCCCAATTGGCTTGGACCATACATTATTACTGCTAAATTTGAATCAGGAGCATATAAATTATCTACCTTAGATGGTAAAGAACTCAAAGAACCCATGAATATTTTGCATCTTAAACGTTACTATGCATAAATTTGGTCATTCTTCATCCATGTATATATTTGTTTTCAAAATAACTATCTTATATTTCTTTCAAATTTATAAATCCAAAAACATCAAAAATATTCATAATCTTCAAAACTATCTATTGCATTTATTTAAAGCACTTGTTAAATTGTTTACTCAAAAACAAAAATCAAAATAATGATAAAAACAGCTATATGCTTGACTCTTTCGAAACCAAAACAATATACAGAAGAAAGAGAGAGTCAACATTCTCCAAACTTCTCAAAAAATCATTTATATATATTTTCTTACAATTATTGCAGTTATATGTTTCAACTTATTTTGGATAAATTAGCATTTATTTTGAATCCCTCACTTGCACACTCACAACAATAAATATCTTGATTTTATCTGGCATGATTACTAATCTCTCTTATATCAAAGTTCACAAAATTCAATTAAATAAAGTTTGAGCATAGAGAATTGATCTTGTTATTTACTTAAACCAAGCACATATTTTCACAATAAAATGATTATATTTGTAATTTCCATGTTTTGCTACATAGTAGAAGTGATTTCTTGAGCGAAAAGTTTCCCCTGCTATCCTATCATGCACATGGTCTAGAATCTTTGAGAATTGGCAAAAGGACAAGCTCACCCCTACCCAGAATAAAAATCCCTTGCTCTACAGCTAATCCGAGCAAGTATCCCTAGCAAAGAAAAAGAAAAGAAAAAGAAAAGAAAAGTTCAAGAAAAAGAAAAGAGAAAGAAAAATGTTATTCTATATCATTCCAGCAATATTCCAAGCATTATCAAGCAAAAATACAAAAAAAAAAAAAATACAAAAAGAAAAAGAAAGCAAAAGCAATAAAATCCCTTCCCCTACCCTTTGAAAAGAAAAGAAGGGTTGATGAGCTTGAATCCCTGGAATTCTCAATTATTCAAAAACTGTGAGGTAAGCCCCATAACAGGTGGTTTGTGCCCAACCTGCTTGGCCTTGGGTAACTCCTAGCGTGGTGATATGTCTGTCACATTAGCGACCTTCTTTTGTACAGGACCTATGTCCGCTTATGGATTAGCTAGCTCTTGATAATCCGACCTACATAGTAGCCTAGCATGGTTATACGCATCTACATCATGGTTAATGAACACTTATTTGGTTTCTTCAAATCACTTGTATCATAGTATCTTGCTCAAAACTGGTAAATGAACAATGCAATTGCACACACATTTGTATTTGGGAGATTTCGTGTATCATTATGATAAATCAAGATCAGAAATGAATTCACATATGCACATGGGATTCCTTATAAATCTAACTTTTATCTTCAAAATAATTTGAAATATTATTTTTTGCAACTTGTTTGAAATAAATCAAGTACAGTTGTTTACCCCAAAAGACAACTATATAATAGAAAAAGCAAACCTTCTTTCAAAAATATACAATCAAAACATATATATATATATATATATATCTGGTTGACTTTCGCGACGATGGTATAGTTTCAAAACCAAAATTGAAATATTATGCCTAGCGCAAGTCCTCATTTTCATATTTTCTGTTCATCAAAAAAAAAAATCAATCATGCAATAAAACTATTTTTCTTTGATTTTCGCGATGATGGTATAAGTCTATACCTACATATTCTATGCCTAGCACAAACCATTGTAACAATTTTTATTCCCCATTTATTCAAAATCATGAAAACCATATGGCTTAATTCATTATGTTACACAAATTATGCTTTTCCAAAGCAAACACATTTTCATTATTTCATGTCATTATGTCAACCTTCAATTTTGCAATGATGGTATAATTCCTAAAGAATTATCCAAAAATTTATCACCCTTAGGAATTTATGCCTAGCAAAAATCATTTTAAAACATCATTTCATGCACAAACATTTTTATGAAAATCTGAAAACAAACCATCATCATCATCATCATTTTCATCATTGCACCAAAGTCTTAAGACAGTCTCTTAAGCACTCTTTTACTTTTAACAATATTTCTATCCCGGGATTAGCTTGACGACCGAGTGAGCAACGAACTCCGTGAAATGGTCTATAATAGCGACAATGTCCTTTGAAATTATTGTTAGAAGTCTCTTTTTATTTTTTTATTTTTTTTAATCACATTTCATCATAAACAATCAATTTGTTACATCAGATTATTTCATTTAAAAATATTACAAGCATGACATTCAAATTATAATATCTCCAACGACATAATTACATCCAATTCTCAAATCAATCAATCAAAACATAAAAGCATCATAAGCATACACACAATATAAGTCATATGATCAAAAATATCTCATCTATATATATCACCAACTTATGTACATCATCAAACTGGATTGGTATGCCACAATCTGTACCTCGGCATAACTCAATCCTCTATCAAAAATAATCATATAATACAAATGTCAGTCCAACCCTCTAGCCTCGAGAGCCTCTCGAGCTCTCTGCCTCATCTCCTCCCCCCCCCTCGTCCTCGAGGACCCAATCCTGATAGGGTCAGCAATGCCGGCTGGTAGCTGTACCCTCTGACCCTCTGGCACCATCTGGAAGTAGATGCCCTGGTAGAACGCGGTCTGAGAAATCGACCGTGCCAGCTCCTGTGTGCTCGCCCCTCCGCCCCATGCCCTAAGGCATGCAATCTCATCTCGTAGCTGTGACACCTCAACCCGATGTTGTGTGGCTGCATCCTGTAGCATCTGCACCTGAGCCTACAGATGATCTCTCTCTCCCGAAGAGTAGCCATCTCGCTACTCTCTCCTATATCCACACCCTTGCCCTTATCAGGTGATGGTGGCCTTTGTGGAGATGGGGGTCTCGCCTCCCTCCTCTCCCTCTCTCTCTGTCATGGTCGCTCCTATGCTTGTGGCCACCTCACCTCTCTCCCTCCGCGACCTTGGGCTACCTCCATCATCGCCTAGCGTCGCCTCCCTATCCGACGCACAACTGCGTGGATCGGACCCTGTGCCCTCATCATCCGAGGAGGGCGGATGCCTGCGTACCAGGCATCGTAGCCATTGGCTACCCCTGCATTGTCCCCATCCACTGGCTGAATGGGGGCATCATCCGAGTCCTGGCTCTAGAACCGTTGCATGTCGGGAGCCCCGCTAACCGTAGTGTTATCCCGGATAGTCCAGGAAAACTCGTAATCTCTGAGGGATGGGATCCCCTGCTGTAGACCGAACTGTCTCAAAACTTGGTTGTACCTATGGAGCTCCACCTCTCCCCTCTCCATCCTCAACAAGCAAACTTTCCTGATGCAAGCCAGCTCCTGTCCATCCTCTGGCCACCCTGGATGCTCCCTCCATGGCCTCCAGGTGATCTGGTCTAGGACTAGGTCGTCTAGTAGCCTCTGGGACATCGACAGGTCGATCCGCCATTGTGCCCCTCTTTGGAGCCACCAGTAGAAGACTCGGGGCCTCTCCCCATCAATCCCTATCAGAGGAAGCCCTACCGGCCTCCGCACCGCAATGTGCTCCCAGCACCAAACCTGTAGTAGAGATGTCATAACCAGACATCGGTCGCCCTTGTACACGACCCCATACAGGATCCTGTACAATCGGCATAAAACAAAACTGCCCCAAGCAAACCTGTAGCCGTGGTCTCTCATGTCATAGACCACATCTGCCAGCATCCATGGCACCCTGCACCCGCTCTGGTGGCACAGCAAAAGTCCACCAACCACCCCAGCTAGTACCCATGTGAGTGTAGATGCCCCAGGCATCTGGCGCAGTGCCTCGATGTTAACTCCGCCCTTCTCCAGGGCGAAGCTTGGGTCACCGCACAACCGTCCCATAG
Source organism: Wollemia nobilis (assembly GCA_028583015.1). Taxonomy (NCBI): domain Eukaryota; kingdom Viridiplantae; phylum Streptophyta; class Pinopsida; order Araucariales; family Araucariaceae; genus Wollemia; species Wollemia nobilis. The sequence goes on from JAQPPZ010016965.1 coordinate 451,744, forward strand.
CGCGGCCCTGATTGGCCGTAGGAGTAATCAGCCATCCTTGTATGGGGATTCTCAGAATCCTCCATACGTCCTCCAAAGTGGGAGTCATCTCCCCTGTCGGTAGCCAAAAACATGAGGACCCCGGATACCACCTCTCTGCTAGGGCCGTCAGTAGCCCCATGTCTGTAGACACTTGTGGCATTTTTGCCACATGCAGTAAGCCGACCTATGCCAGCTGATCTCGCTTTGCCTATGTCAGAGCGGCCAAGTCGTCTCTCAACCCTCCGTATTTCCACTCCCTACTCTTTAGTAATCCTCTCTGCAAACATAAACAATAAAACAATAAACAATCATTAATCAACAATTCAAGTAATCAATAATGCAAATTAAAAATTCAACTTTGTGCAATTGATGATATCGCCCACTATTGGACGATATCGTCCCAAATTTGAGCATAATCGTTTCCGATTTCGTAGTTCGAAATCGCCCCTAATTTGATGAAATCGTCCCCCTTTCAACGATTTCGCCCTTGGGCGAAATTGCCGAAATTGAGACGATTTCGTCGAAATCGGGACGATTTCATCGAAATTGGGACGATTTCGTCCCGACGACGTCGATGGCCCAAAAACGGCCGCGATGCTCAAAATTCATCTAAAATTCATCTAAAAAACATGTAAAGTTAAAATTAAAGCATTCTAGATCAGTCTGGACTCTTACCCGTAGACCGCGCCGGACCTCTGTCGATCTGTGCGTCGTCTCCACCATTTTTGCTTCCAGAGCTCTAAAACTCAGAAAATGAACAGTAAAAATGAATTAGGGTTTTTCCCTATTTTTCTTAATTTTATTCAAAAATAATTTTTTTGTTTTTTCGCGTTTTTACCTCAAACGTTCGATTTGGGTAAAAACACGGAGGGGGCACCATAGTAAGCTGTCATACGATTCGACCAAGAATCGTCACCTAAAAATGGGAATAATTTTTGCTTTCTCGTAGATCGAGAAGAACTCATCTTTAACGCATTTTCTTCGAAAAATTCGCTAAAGAGGGGGCAAAATGTAGCACCCTAAAATTGGCACAGTAAAAATGCAATAATTACATTCACCTTAGTAAATAATTTAAAATTCAAATTTAACCTCCCAAACCGCCCGTTAACCGCCGAGAAATCCGTTTCCCCCTTTTTCGTGCCATTTTTAGGGGTTGTTTTGACCGTTTGACGATATCGTCGCCGATCAGATGATATCGCCCTAGATTTGACGATTTCGTCTGGACTAGAACGTCCAGACGATCTTATCGCAAAACTGAATTTGCAAAGTTGGAATCTGTTCCAACGGGTCTCCAATCCGGGCAGAAGCGTGTCTGCGCCGTTGGGACCCTCCCCCGTTGGAGATCTCCCAAATTGGGATGATCTCCAACCTCCTAACTACTCCCCCTAAGCCTATTTAGTCTCTAGGATTTTCCCTTCCCAACCCCTGGTCGAAATTCTCTGCAAATTGATTTCCTCTACGTTAAAGCATCCCAATCTTGCATTTGCATTAGATCTATACCAATTTTATTGTAGGTACATCACTATTTTTTAGTCGGAGCCAGCACCTATCATCGTCGATGAACCTGTTCAGATCGGAGGCGAACCTATCGAATTCGAGGCGATTTCATACTGATGCGAGACGATCTCGACTGCAGTCCATATTAAGGCAATCAGTGCCTAAAGTTTGCGTTCCTCAATCCCTTTTCTGTCATTTTATTCTACAAATTAGATAATCTATTCAGTATTTTATATTATCTTGCATTTGGAGTTCACCCATTTAGATTAAGTGCATAATTAAATCTTAATTATCATCAAATTAGCACAATTCATTTCTGTTTCTATGTTTAAGTTGCAGTTTGATAACATTGCTGCCATTTTATATCATTTCCCTCTGTTAGCACTGTAGTATGTTTTGTATTTTGCATCTATTTTCGGTTTTGTAGGTCTCTGATGAATTCGTCTGACGAATTCGTCAGATCTCAGATGATCTCATCTGATTGCAGATGATTCTGTCGAATCTCAGACGATCGGGACTGCTTCAAAATCAGAATCTTCTTCAGACATCCGGATCAGGTATTCATCGTTTGCACTCTGTAAATTCTCTATTTTAATTCTGTAAATCTATTTTCTGTATTCATTGAACTTGCATTTTCATATAGAGTAATCTAGATGCATTCGGCCAAACCTAGGACATGAATGCTTAAGGTTAAAATGAACACATTTAAACACATTCCCAACCTAGGCGTGGAAGCTGCCGTTAAATGTTTCCTGGTGAACCCACCATCCATCAAAATACACCTCCCTTGAGAGGTGGGACCTTCGCAAAGTCCTCTCAGTCCGAGGTACCGCACCATCCTTTTCCCATCCTCCTTTCGGGCGTGGATCCTATAGCCTGAAGGTAGGGATGCAAAAAATTTGGAGCGATACACTTCCACCTAGGCCAACATTAACACTAAAGAACAATCTTACACAAAGCTTGAGGATAACATCAATGAGATTGTCCATGTATGAGCTAATTCAAAAATCTCCTCCACATAGGCATTCTTTAATGGATATTCTAAATTCAATAGAGTTTCAACCATAGGAGTATAACTCCATTGATTTTGTGGGTCATGTACAATAGTGCAAGGAACCAATAATAATATTTCATGAGCATGAGCTTAAGGAAATAGCAAGTGACATGGTAGATCCTCTTTTACACATCATTGCATGTGTAAATGATGTACCATAGAAGAGAGTTCTCATTGAAATTAGTTCCTTGAGTAATATCATCACAAACAAAGCATTAAAATACCTAGAATTTCTAGCATCTCATGTTGTTGCATCCACTTACATTCTTCATTCGTTAAATGATGCAATATGCTCCACCATAGTCCTACCCATTCAAGTGTGGTGCAAAACCATATTGACATTGTGTTATGTGTTGGAAGGGTATATGAACTATAACATTTTTCTAGGTAGACCTTGGATACAAGATATGAAGTGTGTCCCATCCATTATGCATCAATTTCTCAAATACACTTATGAAGGGCAGGTGCACATAGTCTCTATAGATCTAGAGTCCTTTAAGTATTGCAATATGGTATAATAAATGTTAGAATCGACATTACCTTTGACTCATGTAGACTTCTGACTGAATGCACCTATTTAGAGTCTACCCACTTTACCATTACCTTCCATTTCACCATCTACATCTTCATCCATGCCATCCTCATCATTTCCAACTTTAGAGATACCTTCGACATCATTAGATACTCCATCGAGGAATATGTCGAAGAGGCCAATTGATGAGAGCCCACCTCTAGTTTCCACCATATCCACAGAAGATATTCCTTGTTCAATAAATGAATAATCATCTCAAGAGGTTCAAATTGAGTCACCTCAAGCCTCACTTCTGTATCATCAACCTTCGCCATCCTAGGTCACAATGCATATGTCTAGTACAGGGTTAGGAAAATATCTAGTGAGAAATATCACAATGATTCCATCTATAAAGACAATGCAATATATGGGACAACCTCATATTACCATAGGTAGCATCGTGCCTCTTGGTCTATCACCCAATAAAACTAATTTTATATATAGGGATTTAGAGTATGGAGCCCTTATAATTCCTCATAAAAAATAATATGATGAACCTTTTTTCAAGGATGTAAACTATCTATCAAATCTAGATTATGCATTGTGGTATTTAGATTATTGTAATTGGTATGGTTTTGGTTTTGTCTTATATAAGTAGGGTACTCGTGTTCCATGTAAACTCCAATATCAACTACCTTATAATAAATCTAGATTGGGACACAATAAGCTAGTACTGTTGGATGTTCTCATAGATAGTCTATAACACCTATGTATAGGTTATTAGGATAAGCTTACACGTGATACATATGCTAATCCAAATCATGTTCATTAATTGGGAGATTATTTTCCCATAGAAACGATAGATCAAGGGTTATCTAGTGATGTTGCTCAACCTCATGAAGTGGGAGAAATCTCACATACCTTGAAATCTGATAGTGAGGAAGAGGATCAAGGTCCTCCTCATGAATGGATGAGTGATGATGAAGATGATTATGGCATCACACCAACAAAATATCCTAGATTAGATGATGAACATGAAAGAGTATTCCCCTTGGATGATGAGGATGAGTATTATCTTCACACATTATTCCTCATCTAAGGTACTATATGACGATAGTTATTACTATGTGAAAAGCAATCTCACCCTCTTCTACAATGGCTACCACTATTCATTCCACCTCCACTAGAACTATTCCCATGAGTTATGAGAAAAAATTAGGTCTGTAGGCATACTCACCCTTTGATGGGAGATCATGTATCCATCAACATGATTTCCATATATTTAACTACACCATTGATAGATCCGAATAACCCATAAAAGCTATTGCATCTCGACCTTAAGGTAATTAACTTTGATCAGGGAGACTCTCCCCCATTGCCATCAGAGTATTGACCTTGCAAGGAAATGTTACGACCATTTCAATTTTCTCCAAGAACTACTCAAGATTTTTTATAGGTTGAGGTTGGCCCTGAATTTCTTATGGATGTAGCAACCCAGCTGATAACATTCACTTGATTCCCACTCCACATCAGTTGGAATATGGGTCTCATATGTCAATTGAGCCAAAAATTGATAGGGATATCGGTATAGATCCCAATAATCCCCATATTATCAAGCTAGGGGAAGGTCTATCCCTATTTAAACAAGATGAATTCACAAAAGTATTAAAAAAAAGTGTAAAATATTTTTCTTGGTCTTATAAAGACATGCCAGGACTGGACCTAAATCTAGTGATGCATAATCTTATATTGGACCCACAGATCAAACCAGTTAAGAAAAAGTTGCGTAATATGTACCCAACAATAGCCTTAATATGAAATATGAATTGTAAAAGCCATTGGACATTGATTTCATTATCTTAGTATATTATCCGCCATGGGTTTTGAACATGGTACCTATCAAAAAACTTGATGGGATAATTCGTATTTGCACTAACTTTAGAGATCTCAAAAAAGCAAGTCCTAAGGATGAGTTTCCCTTACCAAACATTGATGCATTGGTAGATGCTACAATAGGACATGAAATGCTATCCCTTATGGATGGTTTTTTTGGATATAATCAAATTTATATTAATCCATAAGACCAAATAAAAATGGCATTCACAATGCCTTTGGGGACATTCTATTATAGGGTCATGCCTTTTGGCCTTAAGAATGTTGGTGCCACTTACCAACGAGCCATGACATATATCTTCCATGACTACATGCATATGATTTTTAAATATTACATGGATGACTTATTGGTAAAATTTCTACTGTGCCATGAGCATATCAGAGTATTGTGTAAGGTTCTATACCACCTCATTAAGTATAATGTTAGGCTTAATCCTAAGATGTTATAATAGGAAATAAATCAGAGGCATTAACCTTGATATTCATAGTGGTAGTGCTTAAATACAAGTAGCATAGGCTAGAAATAGACTTAGGAGATATTAGGAAATAATATCCCTTAGCTACGCTAACAACTACATGTAATAGGTTACCCCAATGTAAAGGTAGCTAAAAAAAAATTCATTACCTTCCAAATGGGGTGTCGCTTTGCTCAGAAAAACAAAGCGGCGTCCCATTTGGAAGGTAATAATTTTTTTTTTTACATTTTTTAACTAATCCTAGGTAAATAGTAATAGGTAATTACCCCTAATTACTCCCTCCCACATGTGTGTGCACTAGGTTAGTTGGGATATTTCTTAGAAAATCCTAACTTAACCCCAGACCTAACCTAGAGTTGACTAACCCTAGTTAACCCTAATCTCTCCTCACACATGTGTGAGGATGAGATATTTCCTCAATGGAATGTGAGGAAGCCACCTCACAAACCCTAACTTAACCTTCATGGGATTTCACCCTAGGGCTTAGTTATCCTAACTAACCCCATTAACCTTGGATTTTCTTATAAATAGTGGGCCCAAACCCTCATTTATCTCTCTCTCCACTTATGTCTAAAGCATAGAAGCTCTGCCAAAATGTGTACAAAAAAATAGCAAAGTAGATCTGAACATGAACAACAACAATACAATAGTAAAGGAACCTCTCCACTGTGTTGGCAATTTTGGGTTTGAGATCCTAGCTTCTTGTCTATGAGTTGTCATTGATGTCAAAAGGAAATGACATTAATGTTAAGAGGATGTGTTGGCTTCAAAGGTGGAAGATTCCAAGAGAATATTTTTAAGAGAATCCGGAGAGATTCCATTGGCAATGGTTTTTATTAAAACCAATGGAGGTTCTCTTTATTATTTATTTAATTATTATTTAAAACCCTTCAAGGTTTTAATTAATTAATTATTTAATTAATTAAGGGAGAAATTATTTTTAATTTATTAAAAATACTTTAAGGGTTTTTAAACCCTTTAGAAAGCAAATTTCGATTAAATTCGAAATTACTTTTCTTTGCAGCCGACGTGTTCTAAAGTCCACGTATGGACTATAAATATGAGAAGGTTCCTAAGGTTAAACCCTCTTGGAAAATCGAAGGCAATTAATTGGTTTGGCTGCGATCGAATGTTCTGTTTACGCTGCGAAAGAGGAGAGCTCGTGGTTTGAAAAGCTTTCGAAAAGCTTGACCGTTTATGTGGAAGGAAGTCCGTCTTGGACTTCGTAAGCCCCTTGTGGGCTAGTGGCAGCGAAGGCTGCGTTTGGGCCTTGCGTAGGCGGAGGTCTGCGTTTCGATCCCCGTGGAGGGAGTTGTGCATGGATTAGTCACGTTTTTATTAAAACGTGTTTTGTGCCGTGAATTTTGGATTCTTCAAGGGCAGCCAATATAAGGTGTGATTATTTTCTTGATATGATTTTTGGCATTGTTTAGCATTGTTTAAAAGACATAGGAGAAATAAGGGGATATTTCTTTGGTTGTATTTTTGAGATTAGTCTTTTGCTATGCTAAATTTAAAAATGGAGATATAAGGTGTAAGTTTTGGTTGTTGTGTTTTTGGCTTCTTTGGTGGTTGTTTTTAAAGAAGAGAAGCTAAAAGGTGTATTAAGGAAAGTTTTTATATATGCTCATTTATCTTGGTTCTAACCCTAACTTGGTTGGAAGTTTGAGGGTTGTGTGTGGTGACAACTTTAAGGATCAATTTTCTTCTACTCCAAAAAGGTATGGGCACATTTTCCTTATGAGTATGATTGGTGTATGTTTTTCTGAAATAAGGTTGGAGTGAAAAGGTTTTCAACTAGGTTTCCTTTGGTTGGGTGTAAATCCTATTTTCTCGGTTTGTTGAAGACTTCTTATGCATTGTTATCCTTGATGAGAGTTTTGGTGAATGCATAATTCTGGTTTGAGGTAGTGGAAGCATTGTGCACTAGGGTTTATGTTTGTGAGTCTTGCTACTTGCATTGAGTTGGTGGAACCCTTGGTTGGCTGTTTTGAGTTTGATGGTTGAGTTGCTTCCATAGAGGTTGTTTGATCAAGTTATTGCTTTACTTGATTCATGATATTGGGCTTACTCCATTGAGTTGATTTGAGCAAGTTATTCTTTACATTTGGTGATATTGTGTTGGTGGCTGTTTTGTTCAAATATCTTTGGAGGGAAAAGGATTTCTACTTGTTTCCTTTTCTTGTGATGATTGGTTGAATGCTTCAAGGTTGATGTTGAGTTGAGTGGTGTTGGTTGACTAAACCTTGTTTGATGAGCATTGTTGTTGAAACCCTAATTGATGGTGAAAAGAACATGAGTATCATTGTTATGTGATTCTTTGCATAGTTGGCAATTGTTGGGGTTTCATGTTCTTGAAAGAAAACATTCTATCCTATCCATTTCAGATATTGAGTTGAGTTTTCAGATTTGAGATTGAGATTGAGCTGAGTTGATTTGAGTTGAGTTTTGAGATTGGGATTTGAGTATAGAACATATTGAGTCTCTAACAATTCTCTTTATGCTTCTATGAGTTTGACAAATCACATTGGGTCTCTAACAATTCACTTTGTGATTTCCTACTAAGAAAGTTTTTCTTGGTGAGCTTGCTGAGTTTTTGGACAGGTTCCTAGTGGGGACTTGTGAGCTTTTGGACAGGTTCGTGGGGACTTGTGAGCGTTTTGGACAGGTTTCGATGGGGACTTGTGAGCAGATTTGGACAGGTCCTAGCAGAGGACTTGTGAGCTGAGTTTGATAGTTCTATCAGAGAACTTGAGGATAGAGGTGCATTGGTTCTATGAGAAGAACCTGAGGACAATTGGCAAGTCTTTGAGAAGGCTTGTATGCAGAGGATTGATTTGTTCAAGAGTTGGACAGATCTGACAGATAGAGGAAGACTTGTACTAGACCGACTGACTGTGTTTGGTACAGGTTGTTGAGCTGCTGTGGACGTGATCATAGAAGGTAGAGGTCTCTTAGGCTAAGCATTGAGGACAGGAGGTCTTCGATGGAAAGGAGTTCCACATGCTGGCAAGAGGTAGAGGCAGTTGATCTTCCGAGGGATCATTTCCAGAGCAGAGGGGAAGGTATCTCCTTTGAGCAGAGGCTCATAAATTTTGATTGGGGGAAGGTATCTCCTTTGGGCCGAGGCTCATAAACATTGTAATTGGGAAGGATTCCCAAAGAACTTTGAGATAACTTTTAGAGAAAAGTTTTGTGGACGTAGCCCAACCATTCTGGGTGAACCACGTTAAAATTGGTGTCACTTTGTGGATGATATTGTGCATTGCTTTGATATTGCTTTGGGTATATTGCTTTACTATTTTGAAGTATAAAGGAAAAAGTAAAAGAGGTCTTATACTGTTCACCCCCCTCTCAGTATAAGCTTGTGTTCTTCAATTGGTATCAGAGCAGGTGCCTTCGAAAAGTTTAACAACTTGAAGGAAAAGCTAGTAAAGAACACAATGGATTATTCAAGTGGCAATGCAACACCTATTCGTGATGAGTCTTCTAGTGATGAAGAGGCATATTACAGCAAGAAAGGCAAGTTCTCTAGAAAGCACAAAAGTATGAAAAATATAAGATGTTTCAATTGTGGAAAGTTTGGTCATTATGCTACCGATCGTACTGTTCCCAAGAATGAAAGTGATGAAGATAAACAAGATTCTAAGAGCAAGGATTCTGAAAAGCACAAGCATCACAGGAAAAACAAAGATGAGCACAACAATCAAGGAAAGAGGTATTCTCACAAGCACAAGAAGAGTTTCTACCTAGACAAAGCAAGTAAGTGTTCTAGTAGTGATAGTGAAAGTTCTTCAAGTGATAATGAAAATGAGATGTTGTTCATATCAGAAAAAGAGGAAGAACCGAAACATAGATTCATTATCATGAAATGTCTTAGATGTGGAAATTTTGGTCACCTTGAGGATGATTGCACAAATAATGATTTGGTTTCTAGTATGTATGAGGATGCTTCAGAAAACTATAAGGAAGATGCATGTATGGTTTTTGAAAAGGGTAGCACCTCTAGTGATAAGAAATCTGAAAAAGGCTTTGATGATTCAAAAAGCAATCAAATAAAGGATCTTGAAAGTGAACTTATTAGTGCTCTTAGTGTTTTGGAAAAGGAAAGAAAGAAGAATGCTAGACTCAAGGATAAGTTAGATGAATGTTGTATGGAGAGAGATGATCTTATAGAAAGTCTTGACTTCTCTATAGCTAAGACACAAGAACTCAAGGATGAGTTAGAGTCTAAGGTTCTTGAGTATAATGAGTTAGAACAAAAAATGGCTTCTTTGAAAGAGGAAACTAAAGAGTACAAGGATAAGCTTTACAGGTTTCAAGATAGCTCCAAAAAGGTAAAGTCCATCATCAAAGGTCAAAGAAGGGCAACAGATAAAACAGGTCTTGGTTTTGGTAAGAAACACAAGGAACAGGTTGGGGAATCTAGTAAGAGATTCCAAAAAGAAGAGAGTTCTGATGAGGAGAGTATTTCAGAGAAAGAGTCCTTGAGTGATAGATGCACATAAAAAGAAAATAGGAAACAGAAAAAGAGGAGAAAGTTTACAGGACCTAGAAGGTCATTTACAGGAAAGTTTAATGGCAGATGTTTTGCTTGTCACAGGTTTGGTCACATGGCTTCACATTGCATGACTCAAGTAAGGAAGGTAAATGACAGTTTTAGAGGTGGTAATTTCTTTCAAGGGTATTGCTACTCTTGTAAACAGTTTGGGCATAAGGCAATTTTTTGCAAGGCTAATAACAGGAACAGGGTTAGTCAGAATAGGTGGATTCAAAGAACAGGTATGCCTAAAAGAAATAACATTGTTACTTGTTATAAGTGCAACAATGAAGGTCACACAGCTAGACAAGTGTAGAGCTGAACTTCCAAGGTACAAGAATAGGAACAAGTGGTATGAACAGGTCCAAGGATCAAGGCATGGATAAGAACAAGAATGATAACAGGAACAGGAACAGTGATAGGAACAGGAACAGGAATATGGACAAGGAGAACAAGAGAAGACATGGTAAGGCAGCTATAGACACTGATGATGATCAGTGCCTGTTGGGAGTTTTACTCCCACCCCAGAATTAAACACCTCAACAAGAGGTGGGGGAGGGACTAAGCTAAGAGGCTCATTCTTAGTCCCAAGCCCCAAAGGTGACCCTTTGCCATTGATGACAAAGGGGGAGAGATATGAGTAAGGGGGAGAGCCTCAAGACAGGGGGAGCTGTTTATGTTGAGTTTCTGTGTTGTTGAGAAGCATGGTTTGCCATCAATGACAAAGGGGGAGATTGTTGGCAATTTTGGGTTTGAGATCCTAGCTTCTTGTCTATGAGTTGTCATTGATGTCAAAAGGAAATGACATTAATGTTAAGAGGATGTGTTGGCTTCAAAGGTGGAAGATTCCAAGAGAATATTTTTAAGAGAATCCGGAGAGATTCCATTGGCAATGGTTTTTATTAAAACCAATGGAGGTTCTCTTTATTATTTATTTAATTATTATTTAAAACCCTTCAAGGTTTTAATTAATTAATTATTTAATTAATTAAGGGAGAAATTATTTTTAATTTATTAAAAATACTTTAAGGGTTTTTAAACCCTTTAGAAAGCAAATTTCGATTAAATTCGAAATTACTTTTCTTTGCAGTCGACGTGTTCTAAAGTCCACGTATGGACTATAAATATGAGAAGGTTCCTAAGGTTAAACCCTCTTGGAAAATCGAAGGCAATTAATTGGTTTGGCTGCGATCGAATGTTCTGTTTACGCTGCGAAAGAGGAGAGCTCGTGGTTTGAAAAGCTTTCGGAAAGCTTGACCGTTTATGTGGAAGGAAGTCCGTCTTGGACTTCGTAAGCCCCTTGTGGGCTAGTGGCAGCGAAGGCTGCATTTGGGCCTTGCGTAGGCGGAGGTCTGCGTTTCGATCCCCATAGAGGGAGCTGTGCATGGATTAGTCACGTTTTTATTAAAACGTGTTTTGTGCCGCGAATTTTAGATTCTTCAAGGGCAGCCAATATAAGGTGTGATTATTTTCTTGATATGATTTTTGGCATTGTTTAGCATTGTTTAAAAGACATAGGAGAAATAAGGGGATATTTCTTTGGTTGTATTTTTGAGATTAGTCTTTTGCTATGCTAAATTTAAAAATGGAGATATAAGGTGTAAGTTTTGGTTGTTGTGTTTTTGGCTTCTTTGGTGGTTGTTTTTAAAGAAGAGAAGCTAAAAGGTGTATTAAGGAAAGTTTTTATATATGCTCATTTATCTTGGTTCTAACCCTAACTTGGTTGGAAGTTTGAGGGTTGTGTGTGGTGACAACTTTAAGGATCAATTTTCTTCTACTCCAAAAAGGTATGGGCACATTTTCCTTATGAGTATGATTGGTGTATGTTTTCTGAAATAAGGTTGGAGTGAAAAGGTTTTCAACTAGGTTTCCTTTGGTTGGGTGTAAATCCTATTTTCTGGTTTGTTGAAGACTTCTTATGCATTGTTATCCTTGATGAGAGTTTTGGTGAATGCATAATTCTGGTTTGAGGTAGTGGAAGCATTGTGCACTAGGGTTTATGTTTGTGAGTCTTGCTACTTGCATTGAGTTGGTGGAACCCTTGGTTGGCTGTTTTGAGTTTGATGGTTGAGTTGCTTCCATAGAGGTTGTTTGATCAAGTTATTGCTTTACTTGATTCATGATATTGGGCTTACTCCATTGAGTTGATTTGAGCAAGTTATTCTTTACATTTGGTGATATTGTGTTGGTGGCTGTTTTGTTCAAATATCTTTGGAGGGAAAAGGATTTCTACTTGTTTCCTTTTCTTGTGATGATTGGTTGAATGCTTCAAGGTTGATGTTGAGTTGAATGGTGTTGGTTGACTAAACCTTGTTTGATGAGCATTGTTGTTGAAACCCTAATTGATGATGAAAAGAACATGAGTATCATTGTTATGTGATTCTTTGCATAGTTGGCAATTGTTGGGGTTTCATGTTCTTGAAAGAAAACATTCTATCCTATCCATTTCAGATATTGAGTTGAGTTTTCAGATTTGAGATTGAGATTGAGCTGAGTTGATTTGAGTTGAGTTTTGAGATTGGGATTTGAGTATAGAACATATTGAGTCTCTAACAATTCTCTTTATGCTTCTATGAGTTTGACAAATCACATTGGGTCTCTAACAATTCACTTTGTGATTTCCTACTAAGAAAGTTTTTCTTGGTGAGCTTGCTGAGTTTTTGGACAGGTTCCAGTGGGGACTTGTGAGCAGTTTTGGACAGGTTTCGGTGGGGACTTGTGAGCATTTTGGACAGGTTTCGGTGGGGACTTGTGAGCAGATTTGGACAGGTCCTAGCAGAGGACTTGTGAGCTGAGTTTGATAGTTCTATCAGAGAACTTGAGGACAGAGGTGCATTGGTTCTATGAGAAGAACCTGAGGACAGTTGGCAAGTCTTTGAGAAGGCTTGTATGCAGAGGATTGATTTGTTCAAGAGTTGGACAGATCTGACAGACAGAGGAAGACTTGTACTAGACCGACTGACTGTGTTTGGTACAGGTTGCTGAGCTGCTGTGGACGTGATCATAGAAGGCAGAGGTCTCTTAGGCTAAGCATTGAGGATAGGAGGTCTTCGGTGGAAAGGAGTTCCACGTGCTGGCAAGAGGTAGAGGCAGTTGATCTTCTGAGGGATCATTTCCAGAGCAGAGGGGAAGGTATCTCCTTTGAGCAGAGGCTCATAAATTCTGATTGGGGGAAGGTATCTCCTTTGGGCCGAGGCTCATAAACATTGTAATTGGGAAGGATTCCCAAAGAACTTTGAGATAACTTTTAGAGAAAAGTTTTGTGGACGTAGCCCAACCATTCCGGGTGAACCACGTTAAAATTGGTGTCACTTTGTGGATGATATTGTGCATTGCTTTGATATTGCTTTGGGTATATTGCTTTACTATTTTGAAGTATAAAGGAAAAAGTAAAAAGAGGTCTTATACTATTCACCCCCCCTCTCAGTATAAGCTTGTGTTCTTCACACTGAAGGATTTCTAAAGAACAATAGTTACAGTTGGATTTGCCCCCCGCCTCTTGAATCCAACACCAATTCACCCCTCGAGTGGTGAATTGGGTTTATAGGTCCCAAATTAGCTCAGGTTTGGGAGGTAAGATTCATTTTGCATTTTTATGAGGTTTTACATCATTTATTTTAGTTTTTAATATGTTTTTACATTTTATTTATCTCTCTTACTACGGGGTTTGACTAAGGGAAGCCCCTAACTCACTAACCCATTTTTGTAGGTTTATCCTAGAACCAAGGAGGGAAAAAACAAGCAACTATAACCCCATGGTGGTACATAATTCCATCTACACTGAGGAATGAGAAAATAAGGCATCAAGCCTATTGTAATATTCATGAAAATAAAGAAAAAAGGGGAATTCTCCCCATTTGTAACCTATGTAAATCTTATCATGAATAAAATACATATTTTTGAATGACATGTTTTTATTACTTGTTATTAGATCAAATGTCATCTTTTAGCTATTTCATTCTAGCACGCCTAGTGGGACTCCCACAAAGAATAGTGTCGGGTTAACTAGTTTTATAAATCTAACATTATTCTCTATTTAAGTGTTTTACAAGTATAATATCTAACTAATAAAAATACCTCCAAAGCCCTAGGAATCACCTCAGGCCTTTATAATGGATATTTACGGTCTCCAAACCTGATTCACCCCCTACCCCATGAACCAGATCTCAATTTGTCTCCCTGTTGGTGAAGTAAACCTGCCAGCATCAAAAGCCCCCAAAATTGTAGGGGTGAGTAGTACAAGATCCAAACAAACCATTTGTAGCATTAGAGTCTAGGTATTCCACCACAATTTTTTTTTCTATTTTAGAATGTATGAATGCAAAACAATTTACTAAGTAAAGCATCAATATGGTTGGTAAATCCCACTTTTCTTGCATATCCATCACGTTAGAAAATGCATTTTAGTTTCATAAACCTGCATAAAATCAACAAGTCTAGTTTTATAAAAATTTATATAAATTTTAGTTTCTTTTCCTAAATCAAATGTAGCATAAGCTTTCCATTGCTTCTTTACTCCATAGCATACATTTCCATTAAAAAAATCTTTCAAATTCTTAATTCTAAAGTTTAGATTTAGGATTAATGTTTCTTTTCTTGGTACACGCTTAATGTTATACAGACAATTTATCCTCATATAAATCCATGTTACATATTTTCCTTGTGCTAAAATATAGGGTTACATAAACCCCTACTCATATACATTTCATATTACTTGTTTGCGTGTGTTACAAAATATGGTCAATTTATTTTCCTAAATGAATCTAGTATTAGATTCTTTGTTTACAAAAAGCATTTCATTCTAGTATTTTTCATTTGAAAAAATGTATATAGGGCTAGCATTTTATTTGAAAATGCAATTAGTTATATTTCCTACTTTACATAACATCGATAGCAAAACACAAACCCACACACACTCACGTGGTATTTAAACAAGTGGTGAGATTGGACTTCATCCCCAATCCATCACTAGATATTGGTGTGGTAGGTGTTTTACCCTCCACCAACTCACCTCCATGTACACCTAGCAACCCCATAGGAGTTTGGGCCTCATCATTAAAAAACCCTCCACTTTTGAGACCGGGCTTTTGGATTTCATCACCAGAAGTTACCTTCATAGTGGGATAGGATTAGATGCATTTTTCCACAAGGCTAATATAATTTGTGGATATGGTAACTATCATTATTGACTAATCCCACCTGAGGGTGAAGTGAAAGCATGGGTATGTCAGTAGTAGGTCTCAGATAGTTCCACCTCTTCTCATGAGAGGATATAGTGAACTCACTTCAGCATAGTGGGTTCCCCCCTTTTAGGATATCATTTTACTACACCTTCCATACAGGTCACCATTCACACATTATGATATTGTTCTATTATGTGCAGCTTTGGGTGTTGCAGGAAGTTTGATACTGATGAAATTCCTAACTTACAAAGTACTCACTCCACTACCTATGATACTACCTAGGAGGTACCAACATAAAAACATACATAAATGAAAAAACACTTTTCTTTTTAGTATTTAGAACTAATTCCAATTAATATTGTTTTCATGATCACAAATTGGTTTCAACACATTACACCACTTATTGTTTAGCTATATACAACACATCATTGCTTTACTTTTATATTAGATATAGTCAAGTCCACACCACACAAGGTTATTCCTAAACCCCTTCACACAACACACATAGAACTATAGGATTTAATTCCTATGTAGTTCTAAACCTTCATGACATGGCACATGTTGCCATGTCTTTTGTCACTTGTAGTCAAGTGCACAATCAAGCACACCTTATAGAGGAATCACCTACCACTTCTTCTAGTTAGCCCATCCTACTCCTTCAATCATGAAGGGGAATTCCATACACACATCTAATTTACTTATAGGATTTGACATACAATACACACACACGATGCCTCAAGATGATCCACCCACTTTGAGTGAAGCCCTTGCTACTTCACTTATAGAATATTATCCACTTCTTTCATCCCCATCATAGCCTAATCCACCAACCACATTCTACAACCACATGATCTACATGGCACCAAGATAACCCCATCCATTCTTTACCATATATGAGGAGGTCACACCTACTTCCCCTACATTTGCACACCCCTTTTTCCAAAGTTTATCTCAATCCCTATTTGAGAATTATTCCTCACTCCTAAATTGCACTCACTGTGATGTTGCATAATTTGACCCTTCCTCTTCCATCATAGGTACCTAGAGGTCATCCTTTAAAACTATGTAACAAATTCCTCTCTAGCAGGAACAACAAGCCCTCCCTCAAACATCACACCCCTACACTTTTCAAGAGTCTCAACCATCATCCTCCCAACAACCATTCTTCACAATGTTTGAATACCTATCCCAACCACCTCTTCAAATACAAGATACATAATGCCAACAACAACAACAACCAACAACACAAGTTCAATCAGGAGTAGACACACTCACCTCCCCTTATTACCAGGCTCCTACTTTAGAAGCTTACCCTTATTTTTCCATGGCATTACCATCAACATATTAGGTATTCGGATTATATGATACATAGTCCTTTACTCCATCCTTTTCTACATTGACATTTAGGATACCTCATCCTCCTTCTTTCCAATAACCTATCGTTAATCTTCATCCTACCTATGAATCAAAACCCATAGCTTATACATCCACTTCCCTGGGCTATTACACATAGTTTAGATTCACTACTACCCATCCTTTAGGATAGATATAGGTCCTAGTTTTTGACACCTTACCTTGACTATCCCTAGTACCAGTAGTGTTGATACCTCCATCCTTACCTACTACGGATAAATTTTTCACACCTACTTCTTCATGGTCATCACCTCCTATGACCCAACCATTACAGTAGGTTCCCATCTAGTAGTAACCCATGCCACAATAAAACACATCACAATCACAATATTACCACCCCCAACAAAAATCTATTCTATAGCCTAGTATCCCACTAGCTCCTACATCATATGCTACTCAATATTCATCATACCAAGACCAACTAGAATAATTCCCTCTATAATATAGATAAGAAGAGAAAAAACTCCAATACCCACCACATTCATAGGCCTATATGACCCTAGCACAATCCTTCATACCTTTAACACCTAAAATTCAACTCCTACAATATGAAACCAAGATGTTAAATCTATGCACTACAAGATATGGGCCACAAAAACCATCCTACAATGAACTCTTTAATGAGCTAGTTCATCCATCTATCACTATTCCACCATATACCTACTACTTTGAGAACCTAATGTTTGATAAGTATAAAAGTAAGGAAGACCCCAAAGAGCATGTCAGTAAAACTATCGTTCAACCTGCTACAACTTCATAGTAGCAATCCCCTTATGTTGAGTACCTTATCCTTCTCCCTTGCAAGACATGCCTTATATTGGTATAATATGATACCACAACATAGCCTTTATACCTTTGAGATGTTAGCAAACACCTTCTTAGAACACTTCTCAATTAATATAAAAATAAGACTACCTTCTCAAATGTCTATGCCTTATGATAGGCTGATGATGAACCTATCACCAAGTTTATCTCTATATGGAGAGTGATAATCTATGATCTTGCCCATAGCCTCCCTACCATACAGCTAGTGACACTCTTTTCTAAGAGTTGTCACAAAAAAATCTCTACCTCTCTATAACTTCACCAAATATTCACCTTTGAAGAAGCTATTTCATAGGCAAAGGTTATCGAGGACATCAAGGTCCAATCTAGTAAAATCAAACTTCAACAAAAGTCATATTACACTACAAATCCTCACTTCAATTGCAACTATAGCACCCTAAAATTGGCGTAGTTAAACCCTTAGTAAAAAGATAAAAATTTGAATTTTAACCTCGAAACCGCTCGTTAACCGCTCACCCCATTTTTTGTGCCATTTTTAGGAGTTGTTTTGACCGTTGGACGATATCGTCGTCGATCAGACGAAATCATCCCAGATCGGACGAATTCGTCTAGAACAGAACGTCCAGACGATTTCGTCCCAAAACCAAATTTTCATAATTAGCTTCTATTTCAACAGCCTCTCCAACTTGGGCAGAAGCATGTCTGCATAGTTGGAGATTCCTCCACTGAGGATCTCCTAGATTGGGATGATCCCCAACCTCCTAACCTCCCCCTAATCCTATATAAACTAGGATTTTCTTAGTTTATCCCCCTGGTTGGCTGATCCCTTGAACCCCCTGGCTGATCATTCCCCTACAATTCTAGTTTTTCTAAATTAGAACATCCTCTCCCCCATTGTTTGCACTCGTAGTTTCAAGTTTTCATTGCAGGTTTTCACTGTGCTTCAGCTGGAGGAAGCTCGGATCGTCGCAGGCGATTCCAGATGATTTCGGATGATCCTGTCGTAGATCGACGATGATCTCATACGATTGGAGGTGATCTCGACTATAGTTTATATTGGGGGCAACCAGAGCCCTGAGTTTGCATTTCTCATCTTTCTTCTTTATTTTACTATGCATTAGTTTGATTTATTTTCATTCTACATCTTGGAGTTCACCTCATTTTAACATAAATGCATGATAAAGTTAAAATAAGTTATTAAAACAATGCATTTCCTTTAATCTGCTATCTAGATTTATTAGTTAGGCATTTATACTATCATTTCTATCATTTTGCATTATTCTTGCAGTAGCATTTTTGGTTTTTGGTGTCTGTTTCTGTGATTGCAGGCTTTTGACAGATTCGTCTAACGAATTCGTCAGATCGACGATGATCTTGTCTGATCTCAGATGATCGACTATAATCTGGGATGATTCTATACAATTGCAGATGATCCTGTCATATTCGGGATGATCTAGACTCCTACAAGCTTCAGAATCTTCATCAGACATCCGGAATCAGGTGCATTCTTTCTTATTTAGTATATTCCTGGTATTTAGGATTCATTCATGCTTTTTGTATTCATATAAATTAGCATTTTCATATAGAATAGCTTAGATTCATTCTGGCCAACCTAGGATTATGAATGATTCGAGTATAAAATGAACACATCAAACCCATTCTCAACCTAGGCATGGAAACTGCCACTCAAATTTTCCTGGTGAACCCCACCATCCATCGAAAATTCACCCTTATACCCCTCCCCCGAGAGGCGCGACCTTCAAAGGGCCTCTCTATCCGAGGTATTGTCCCATCCTTCTCGCATCCCCCTTTCGGGCATGGATCCTTTAGCTTGAAGGTAAGGGCACAAAAAATTTGGGTCGATACATTTTGGTGAACCCGACGTGAAACTAAAAACCTTTTGAAAACAATCCAAAAAAAAATTATTATTAAAAACATCTAGAATCATTAGACAAACAATTAAAGTTGCATATCATATTTAGATGGTAGATTATAATAAAAGACGAGTTGTCACCATAAATGTTGAAAATCAATTAACAGCCATAGAGATTACGTCTATGCTTAGAGTACCTCAAACAAATAGGGTCCAACCTTTGTGGGACGAACTTGATAGGAGATTGGATATTATTTCATCTAGATCAACAGAACTTAGGCAAATTAAGAGGTTTGTCCTAGATAGAATCCTGGATCCTGATCAGGTAACTTTGTACCATGAACTTTAGAGAGCTTGCCATAGGTGGTTAGCCGATAAAAGAGCACTTGTGTCTTCAGAATTGTACACCTTTGAAGAATACCTTGAGAATGCAGTTGTAGTACATAAGTTTCTATCTCGTATAGAGGATCAAGAAGTCGTTCTTACGGATAGGAAAATATGGAATAGAGTTCCTAGAGCTGTGTTATATCGAGAGTATTGCCATGAAATTTATTTCTACAAGTCAAAGTCTGAAGCAGATCATATTACTATAGCACACTTTGTCAAATTTTTGAAAAACCATTTCCAATTTGAAGAGGAGCATTTCATGACTCCTGATGAACTTGATCCTATCAATGATATCCATAAACTATTTATAGAAAACTAAGTCATTTCTGTTATTATTGTTATTCCTTTTGCAACTAGAATGCTATTTGTTATCTTTATAATAATATTATAAAAACAAAAAAATAAAAACAAAACAAAAAATCAAAACATTTCCTTTTTATAGTAGGTATATAATTAAAATATATACCTCTCAAACCTATCGCATATATATATATATATATATTTGCTAAAATCTAAGTTTAAGCACAATGCCTAGACTTAGGAATGGAAAACAAACTGAAGAAGAAGAAGATTGGTTAGGAAAACCATTAAATAACCCAGATGTCCTTCTTGAAGATCAAGTTCTGGAAGAAGGAACCCTAGACCAGCAAGAAGAAGAGCTTGCTGTAGGAAATGAACAAGAAGAAAATGTTAGAGAGGAAGGATCCTCATCCCCTAAAATGTCTCCGGGAGGAGTTGTTACTTTTGAAAACATGGAACAATTCTGGAAGTTCATTAATACTAATATTGGTGTTCTTAATAGAGCAGTCCATATGGACAAGGATCGAATTAGTGACACTCAAGCAACTCTAGAAGACGTATTTCACACACGCACTAATCCCTTGTCCTTTATTGATCAAGAGAGTGATCAAGCTGGACCATCCAATTTGGATATGGCAGCTATAATCCAGAACATGCAACAACAACAGGTTACCCAACCATCTAAAGTGCCTGTTAGCAAGCCTAGGGTCATTCCCGCACAAAAGAAACCATCATTTACTGCTCTATTTTGCCAAGCTATTGAGCAATATACCTCAAATCAGCAAAAACCCAAAACAAAACCAAACACCAATTACCAACAATCTGGGATACAACATAATACTATTACAAATCCTCTTCATAATACTCTTCCTACCAACGCTTTGCATAATAGCAATATAGCATCTAATCCTTATGTCACACCGTCATACACTCATAAATCCCATACCTATGTCCCACCGAACCAATATGGTGGACAAACTAGTAATCTTGAAACCATGGTGAAACAGTTAGTTTCCCGCATGGACCAGATAGATCCCTACCATCCCTCGTACAATTATCGAGAGATGTGTAGTCAGCCTTTAGATCCTATAGTTGTAGCACAACCATATCCTAAACATTTTCCTATGCCTGTCTTGCCCATATATAAAGGAACCGAAGATCCCATAGAGCATCTTCGTATGTTTAGGATAGCATGTCATGATATATCACATGATGACTTATTATTGCTAAAAATGTTCCCAAAAAGTTTAGGAGGAATGGCATTAGAGTGGTATTATCAATTACCCACTAATTCTTTGAGGAATTTTGAAGAAACAACCGAGTCTTTTGTGCATCAATTTAGTGCCTACATCGAAAGGCATGTGACCATTAAAGACTTGTACAACTTAAAACAAGACAAAGATGAATGTTTTTCTAATTTCCTAGCTAGGTGGAGACAGTTGATAGGAAAATTGCACTTTGTGTTACCTTATAGGGAGATGTTGGACATCTTTATTAATAATTTACAAGACCAACTATCTTATGAATTATCAATCGCTACCTTGACCACCTTCGATCAGGCTATAGACTTAGCCAGATGAGTGGAAGATGCTCTCATTAGGAGAGGTCAGCTTAAAAAGAAAGATGATGAGAAAACATCCATAAATCAATATAAAAATAAACAAGTTGTGGGTGATGGAGTCACTGATAGTAGAAATATTGCTACTGTTAATGCTGCGAAGACAACGGAGAAGTTTATACTGAAACCTCCTGATAAACCTCCTCGAGAATTTACTAGGTTAAATCAACCTTTATCAACCATTCTACCGCAATTATTAGAATGAGGTTTGATTCAATTACCAACTATCCAGGAACCTGATCCAACTATACCCGGATATAGAGCTGATTTACACTGTGACTTCCATAGAGGACCTGGACACACTACCAACTCTTGTAAAATATTAAAACATAAAATACAGGACTTGATTGATAACAATGAGATGGAGGTGCAAGCCTTTCAACCTAAGAAAAATCCTCCTAATAATGCTCAAAAGAACATCCCCCAAAACCAAAATCAGAATGCCAATCAGTCATTGGACATATTTCAACATCCTTTACCAAAACATGGCAAGGAAGTGGCTAATCAAATTGAACATCATAATGTTCCCCCTCCTACCCGATATGTAGGAACTATTAGTGGGCATTTACCTGCTCATGATTTGGAAATATTTGACACAACCTTATCCGTGGTTACAACCAGGCCTCTACATAATATCTGGACACCTGATCTCAGTGATACAGAATACGAGACTGAGAGTGATATGGAAATCACATCAAATCAATCGAATAGCTCTGAAGATGAATCAGATCCTATTCTCCCTATCACAAGTTATATGGTCCCAGAAGAACCATTTCCAAGAAGAGTCACTACTAGACCATCGTCTCACCAATTACTTTCTAATGAGCAAGCCATAAATGCTAGACCAAGACCCATTCATCATCCATAGAATAATATTGTGGGTACCATCGAAGTTGTTACTAGACAACAGGCTCAAAACTCTCAACAAGATCAAATGCAGAACGATGGATCAACTCCATTTGTTTTGAAAGTTCCTAATAAAGGGAATCAGGCACCTAATGTTCAACCTAAACCTCCTTATAATATTAATGAGCAACTATCAAATATTACAGCTAGAATTTCTCTTTTGGACCTTTTAAGATCTTCTCCTACACATAGAGATGAATTAATGCTCACATTAAGCCAGATGATGGTACCACAAGACATTCAACCTGAAGCCATGGCTAATACTATAATAACTCATGAAGTTGATTGTATTGACTTTCGGGATAGAGACATACCTCAACATAGTTTACATAAGGATAACCCCTTATATATTACTACCTTAATTGGAGATGTAGCAGTTAAACGAGTCTTGATTGATAATGGTTCATCTTTAAACATCTACACTTTTGACTTCTACCAAATATTTGGGTTTAGAAGTGATGAAATGAAAAGAACTGATATGATCATAAAAGCCTTCAATGACGAAACACAAGAAACATGTGGAGTTATTACCATCCCATTGCAGGTTGGTCCGAGAACCTTGGATACGACCGTGTTTATTGTACATTGCCCTACATCATACAATATACTCTTGGGTCGCCCTTGGATCAATGCAATGCGAGCCGTTCCCTCAACTTTACATCAATGTGTTAAATTCGAATTTAAGAATCAGTTGGTTACCATTCATGGTGATCCTAGACCCTTTGATATGTGTGCTTTGGTAGAACCCGTTGGAGTTCAATTTTGCCCTGCGCTGTCATCCACACATCCTAATTCTCATTATCCATCTAAACATGTGAAACACACACCCACAATGCCATCTACTTCTTCTCCATCAGTTCCACCTCTACATACAACTCAACCATCCTCTAAACAAACCACATTAGGACCTCAGAAAGATCCTAATCCCACAACCAAGGCTTCTTGTTCTACTCCTATAACTTCTATACCTATAATAGACCCATCCATCGACATCTCTACAACATCTACATCCACCAAAGGCATAGTTTCTACATCAGAAGATGTAGGAAATGTTCCTTCTACCTCTTATGCTCTTACTGATGAGCTCTTACCCGATTTATCTAAAATTCTTATATCAGAGAAAACGAATGCTTCTATGCAAGATTCCCTTATTTTAAATAATTTGCCACCATCTCCTCGTACCTTGGGCCTCCCACAGCCTATGGGAAGTATTTACCAAGTCGGGAGCTGTGCTTTTATTTATAAGGGATATGACTGGGGTAGAATACCCGGAAACATCAAGACTCATTATGATGGATATGCTCGATGTTATTTTACTAATGAGTATATTAAAGCCAAATCTATAATGCTTAAATTGGGATATAAAGGGAAAGGTTTGGGACCTTTCCAAAATGGTATGAAAGAACCTTTTGAGGTAGAACCATGGCCTGCCCGATGTGGTGTGGGCCTATTTCCTAGTAAGGGTCAGCCCTTCCCATTTGAGGATGATGACCATCTCATATGTTACCAAGATTATTTGGATGAACGTGATGCTTTGCGTTTAATGAATAAGCCATTTACATGTAATATGCTATCTATAGCTTACCCTGAGATGATCGCCGAATCCGACGATGAGTTGGAGGGAGATGTCTTCCATGATGTCTCCGTTGAGGAATTATTACATCATGAATTTTATTTTGATGGCTCTATACCTAGTATAGCCCAGCTTGAGGCCACGACTCCTCAAGATGAATTATCCAAACTAACCTTGGAAGAATTACAAGAATTGGGCGTTTCACCCGCCCCACCTAATTTTGAGAAAAATCTACACATGGAAGTAGAAAATGTCATAAAAATTAACATTGGAACCGAGGATAATCCTCACATAATCAACATTGGATCAGAATTGAGTCAAGAAAAATAGGATAAATACATTGCATTTCTTAAAGAATATGAAGATGTCTTTGCTTGGACATATGAAGATATGCCAGGATTAGACCCTTCTCTAGTTATGCATCACCTAGTAGTCCATCCGGATGCTAAACCTGTTAAACATAAACTTAGAAAAATGCATCCTAAAGTGGCCTTACTAGTCAAAGGGGAGTTAGAAAAACTCCTTAATGTCATTTTTATACAAGCCATTGATTATGCTGAATGGATCTTGAATGTAGTTCCAATAACTAAGAAAGAAGCTACTAAGGTTAGGGTTTGCACAGACTTTAGAGATATTAATGTTGCATGCCCTAAATACGATTTTCCTCTTCCCAATATGGATTAGATCATTGATTTTACTGCTAGGAGTGGAATGATATCCTTAATGGATGGATTTTATGGTTATAATTAGATCAGGATAGCTCCTGAAGATCGGGCTAAAACAACCTTTATTACCCCTTGGGGATCTTTTGTTCAAAATGATGCCATTTGGTTTCAAAAATGTATTTGCAACATATCAACAACCATGACTTATATAATTCATCATATCAACCATCATATACTACATGATTATGTAGTATGACATTATAGCTCATTCTATCACTGAAGATTACCAAATTTATATTTAATCACAAATTATTTAATAGGTTAAGGAATCCATCTTATCTCGATTGAATCCAACTTTAAATTATATTTGAAATTATGTCATAAATTATTGTGGTTATAGTTTCTTTACATGGAATCAAAATTAATCCTCTCAAGATTACGACTATCATGATATACCTACACACACAATATATCCCCCCCTTTGAATTAGAAGTTCCTACTTTGGCTCTACTAGCTTCAAGATATCAATCGAGGGATGAATATCATGCTAGAAGATTTAGTCAGCTGGAACTCCTAGATGAGAAGTGCATCAATGCTTTGGAACATCTTTGAGCCTACCAGAACAAGCTTAAACGAGCATACCTCAAGAAAGTTCATCATCGATCCTTTGAGATCGGCGACCTTGTCTTGAAAGAAAATCAAAAAAATACTAATGCAACTAAAGATCTTAAAGGTAAATTTGAGCCCAACTGGCTTGGACCATATATTATCACTGCTAAATTTGGATTGGGAGCATACAGATTAGCTACCTTAGATGGTAAAGATCTTAAAGAACCTATGAACATTATGCATCTTAAATGCTATTATGCATAAATCTGGTCATTTCATCATTGTATATATTGTTATTTTGCATATTGTTTCATTTTAGTCATTCATATAAAAATTTCAAAAACAATAATATTATTTATTCTTTCAATTCATAAATTAAAACCAAAATATAAAAAAAACATCAAAATCATCAAAATCTTCAAAAACATTTTTTATTTTTGCACCTGTCAATTCTTGAAGTATTGCAGTCATATTTTCAATTATTTTGGATAAATTAGCATTTATTTGGAATCCCGCACTTTCACACTCACATGAATAAATATCTTGATTTTATTTGGTATGATTATTAATCTCTCTTATATCAAAGTCCACAGTTGAATTAAATAAAGTTTTGAGCATAGAGAATTGATCTTGTTATTTACTTGAACCAAGTATATCTCTTCACATTAAAATGATTTCATTGCAAATTCAATATGATGCTACATAGTAGAAGTGGTTTCTTGAGCGAAAAGTTTCCCCTGCTATCCTATCATGCACATGGTCTAGAATCTTTGAGAATTGACAAAAGGACAAGCTCACCCCTGCCTAGAATAAAAATCCCTTGCTCTACAACCAATCCGAGCAAGTATCCCTAGTATAGGAAGAAAAAGAAAAGTCAAAGAAAATGAGAAAAATAAAAATATCATTTTGTACCATCGCAACAATATTTCAGCATTATCTCAAGTTCCAAGCAAAAAATACAAAAAAAAAAGAAAAAGAAAGAAGCAAGAGAAAAGAAAAAGCAAAAAGCAATAAAATCCCTTTCCCTACCCCTTGAAAAGAAAAGAAGGGTGAATGAGCTTGAATCCCTGGAATTCTCAATTATTCAAAAACTCTGAGGTAAGCCCCATAACAGGTGGTTTGTGCCCAACCCGCTTGGCCTTGGGTAACTCCTAGCGTGGTGATATGTCTGTCACATTAGCGACCTTCTTTTGTATAGACCTATGTCTGCTTATGGATCAGCTAGCTCTTGATGACCCGACTTACATAGTAGTCTGGTATGGTTACATGCATATAAATCATGGTCAACGAACACTTATTTGGTTAATTCAAATTACTTGTATCAAATTATCTTGCTCAAAATTGGTAAATGAACAATACAATTGCACACACATTTGTATTTGAGAGATTTTGTATCATTATGATAAATCAAGATCGGCAATGAACTCACATATGCACATGAGGGTTCCTTATAAATCTACATTTTGTCTTTGAGATAATTTAAAATATTTTTGCAACTCTTTTTGGAATAATTTCATCTTCTTATTTAAAAGAACATCTGTTTCGTATAAAAACAATTACATACATTGTTTTCAAAAAATCCAAAATTTCTTTCAACAACATATTCAAAAATCTAGCAATAAAGTCACGTTTATATATATTTTTCTGTTTATCTCAAAATCAAAAATCAATTATGCAATAAAATTATTTTTTGGATTTCGCGATGATGGTATAAGTCTATACCTATAATTCTATGCCTAGCGCAAACCATTGTTCTAATTTTATTTCCCATTCATTTTAATTCATAAAAACATATGGCTTACATCATTATGTTACACAATTGTGCTTTAAAAGGAACGCACACCTTTTTTATATTTCATTTCATTATGTCAACATTCAATTTTGCAACGATGGTATAATTCCTAAGGAATTGTTCAAAATTTTATCACACTTAGGAATTTTATGCCTAGCAAAAATCATATTTTTAATATTTCATGCATAATATTTTCATGAAAATCTGAAAACAAATCATCACCATCATCATTTTTCATCATCACAACACAAAGTCTTAAGACAGTCTCTTAAGCACTCTTTTACTTTTAGCAATATTTCTATACTGGGATTAGCTTGACGACCTAGCGAGCGGCGACTCCATGAAATGGTCTATAACAACGACAATGTCCTTTGAAATTATTGTTAGAAGTCCCTTTTATTTTTCATCAAATCACACCACAAACAACCAATTTGTTTACATCAGATTATTTCATTTAAATTTTATGGCATGACATAAAATTATATTTTTTTCAACGACATAATTACATGAATAATCAATCAACAATTCAAAAATTAAAGCATCATAAAACATATGGACAAGTCATATCACAAAAAAATCATATATATATATATATCAAAAATATATGTACATCATATCACAACTGGATTGGTATGCCACAATCTATACCTCGGCATACTCAATCCTCTCAAAAATATACAATCTATAGTCTATAGCAGCTAGTCTCGAGAAGCCCTCGAGCTCTCAGCCTCATCTCCTCTCCCACCCTGGCATGGAGGAGGTGGTCCCATAGAGGTCCGTGCTGTGTCTCGGGTCCTCGCCGTCGATCGTGAGGATGTCCTCGATGATCCCATCATGATCGGCTCTGCAATGGGGGCTGGTAGTGGTATCCTCTGGCCCTCTGGAACCACGTGATAGTATAATCCCTGGTAGAATGCGGTCTGAGCAATAGACCATGCCAGATCCCGAGTGCTCGCCCCTCCGCTCTGAGCCCTGAGTCATGTAGCCTCATCCTGTAGTGTCTGCACCTGAGCCCGAAGGTGGGCATTCTCAGCCCGGAGAGCCGCCATCTCACTGCTCTCCCCCACCTCGATACCCTTGCCCTTATCGAGCGATGGTGGCCTCTATCCCTCTACTGAGAAGGGAGTCCCTCCTCCCTCCTCTCTGCCTGCTATGGTCTCTCCGAAGACTGTGGCACTCTTCGACGTCTCTCCTGAGGAGACCGTCATTGCTCCCTCCCTCCGTGACCCCTCACTGCATCGATAGTAGCCTGGTGCCACCTCCCCATCCATCGCACCATAGCGTGCATCGGACCCTATGCCCTCATCATCCGAGGAGGGTGGATGCCTACGTACCAGGCATCATATCCGTCTATGACCCCAACATCATCCCCATCCACTAGCTGAATGGGGGCATCATCCATGTCCTGACTCTAGAATCATTGCATATCTGGAGCCCCACTCAGTGTAGTACTATCTCGAATAGTCCAAGAGTACTCGTAATCCCTGAGAGAAGGGATCCCCTGCTATAGACCGAACTACCTCAAAACTTGGTCATAGCGGTGGAGCTCTACCTCTCCCTGCTCCATCCTTAGCCAAAAGACTCACCTGATGTGAGCCAACTCCTGTCTGTCCTCTCCCCACCCTGGGTGCTCTCTCCATGGCCTCCAGGTGATCTAGTCAGGGATGAGGTCATCTAGCAACCTTCGGGACATCGACAGATCTATCCACCATTGTGACCCTCTCTGGAGCCACCAATAGAAAACCCGGGGTCTCTCCCGGTCAACCCCTATCAGTGGAAGCCCTATCGGCCTCCGCACCGCAATGTGCTCCTAGCACCAAACCTGTAGCAGCGATGTCAAAACTAGACATCGACCTCCCTTGTATACGACCCCGTGTAGGATCCTATACAAGCGGCATAGCACAAAGCTGCCCCAAGAAAATCTGTAGCCGTGGTCTCTCATATCATAGACCACATCTGAGAGTAGCCATGGTAACTTGCATCCACTCTGGTGGCATAGCAGTAAGCCACCCACTACCCCTACCAAAACCTGAGTCAATCGAGACGCCCTAGGCATCTCAAAAGCCTCGATGTTCACTCTACCCTTCTCTAGGGTGAAGCTAGGATCTCCGCATAGTCGCATCATGGCATGGCCCTGATTGGCCGTAGGAGTCATCAATCACCCATGTATGGGGATCCTCAAGATCCTCCATACGTCCTCTAGAGTGGGAGCCATCTCCCCTATCGGTAGCCGAAGCAGGATGACCCCGGATACCACCTCTCCGCTAGGGCTGTCAGTAGCCCCATGTCTATAGGTATTTGTGGCATCTCCTGCCACATGTTGTAGCCCAACCTCCGCTAGTCGGTCTCGCTCCGCCTGATCGAGCGTGGCTACATCGTCTCTGAGCCCCCCGTATTTCCACTCCCAACTTTTTAGTAATCCCCTCTACAAAATAAATAATAAAACAATAAAAATCATTAATAGATAATCATTAAAATTAAATTTCATCTTATAAAACAAAAATGATGATATCATCCACTATTGGATGATATCATCCTAAATTGAGTCAAATCATCCTTGGTAGGATGAAATCATCTCCGATTTCTCAACTTGGGGATCGCCCCTTATTGGGTGGGATCGCCCCTATTTCGCCAATTTCACCCCTAGACGAAATCGGCGATCTAGGGACGATTTCGTCCCGACATCGTCGACGGCCTAAAAATGGCCGTGATGCCCCCAAAATAGTCAAAATTTAAATTAAAAATCACACAAATCAAATTAAAAACATAATTCACCAAGTTTAGATCCTTACCCGCAACCCGCACTGGACCTCTGTCGATCTGTGTGTAGTTTCCACCATTTTGCCTGTAGAGCTCTAAAAACAGAGAAAATGAATAGTAACAATGAATTAGGGTTTTACCCTATTTTTCTTAATTTTATTTAAAAACAACAACATTTTTTTTAAAAATTTTGCTTTTTCGCGCTTTTACCTCAAACGTTCGATTTGGGTAAAAACACGGAGGGGGCACCATAGTAAGCAGTTGTACGATTCGACCTAGAATCGTCGTCTAAAAAATTGAGTAAATTTTTGCTTTCTCGTAAAATGGGAAGAACTCGTCTTTAACGCATTTTCTTCAAAAAATTCGCTAAAGAGGGGGCAAAATGTAGCACCCTAAAATTGGCGCAGTTAAACCCTTAGTAAAAAGATAAAAATTTGAATTTTAACCCCGAAACCGCCCGTTAACCGCTCACCCCATTTTTCGTGCCATTTTTAGGAGTTGTTTTGACCGTTGGACGATATCGTCACCGATCAGACGAAATCGTCCCAGATCGGACGAATTCATCTGGAACAGAACGTCCAGATGATTTCGTCCCAAAACCAAATTTTCATAATTAGCTTCTGTTTCAACAACCTCTCCAACTTGGGCAGAAGCGTGTCTACGTAGTTGGAGATTCCCCCGCTGAGGATCTCCTAGATTGGGATGATCCCCAACCTCCTAACCTCCCCCTAATCCTATATAAACTGGGATTTTCTCAGTTTATCCCCCTGGTTGGCTGATCCCCTAAACCCCCTAGATGATCATTCCCCTATAATTCTAGTTTTGCTATGTCAGGACGTCCTATCCCCCATTGTTTGCATTTGTATTTTCAAGTCTTTCATTACAAGTTTTCACTGTGCTTCAGCTGGAGGAAGCTCGGATCGTCACAGGAGATTCTAGATGATTTTAGACAAGCCTGTCACAGATCGACGATAGGATCCCAGATGATTTCAGGCGATCCCATTTCTTTTATCATCCTTTGAATTTGGTAATCCCCTTATCTTGTTGGTTTCCAAAGACTACTTCTTCTATTTTCTTCTAGTTGTACATTCCACCTTCATTCCTTTCCTCTTTTTGGCATTACTACATGCATACAACACATTACAGTTTTTGCACCTACTACACACACACCCCACACATTGGGACAACCATTATCATGCCATGCCATTTTGGCCATTATCATACATATTACTCATCTATAAATAAGTTTTCCAAACTTATCCTTCTACACATCATGAGTTTCCTCTTGTAGATATTGCATTCCCCCACTTGCATCATTTACATTACACATATTGCATATATCCATACATTTTTCAACAAAAGTTCATTTCAATTTTGTACATTCTCCCCCAAAATATGCCTTCAATAGAAGTAATACATGCACTTGTTAGCATCACCATATGGATGTCCATTCCTCATTTTTAGTATTATGGTATACATAGGTGTCATGTTTAGCTTTGACTACTCCTTAGTTCAGTCAATCACATGTCATCCCTAGCTGATAGGTTTTACATATTCCTTATGGTTCTTTAGGTTGGTTCAAATTATCTCATGGACCATTCACAACAAGTTATGCATTAAATGAATTTTGAGTCTAGTGAATGGTTTCCCCTACTCGTCCTATCACTTGCATGGTCAACATATGACCTGGGTATAAACAAAGTGATAAGCATAAGCAAAAGTAAAACAACTTGATAGAAAACAAAAGCCAATGCCCATACAAAAAAAAAAGAGAAAAGAAAAATAGCACCACAATAAATAGGTAAACAATAGATGAGGGGCAGAAAAAAAAGGAAAAGCCTCAAGATATCACCCATGTTATGCTTCATCACCTTTGGTCCTTAGGTTTAACATAACACCATGGGATGATTTCCATCGCTAGAAATAGGCTTCAAGAGCCTTCCTACCAGTGGAATAATCTTACAAGTGGCAATATATCTATCACATTAGCTACCCACTTTTGTACAAATCAAAATTCACTTATGGATGAGATAGCTAGTTTGGCCATGTCTACAATGGGTTAATCCTACCTCCATAAAAATGGAAAATGAACCTCACTCATTTACACACACAGGTCCATGATAGACTTTGAACTAGTTTGATTAGTTATGAGTTGCCACATAAAATTACATAGTTTTAGGTTCAATATTTGATTGCCAAAACTACATTGGTCAAAGCCATTACAGATGCCTTATACCATCCTACATATTTGAGATCATGGAATGGATCACATTAACATAGGTACATGCAATGATACAAGTGCTTCCTTTGCACATTTCAGCCCCCATATATGCATCCATGCATCTATATTACAAAGATTTATTACATATTACGTCAATGCATTTACCAAACATGCATCACACTAAATATTACATCAATACATTTACCAAATATGCATTACACTAAACATTACATCAATGCATTTACACTACATGCATCACATCAAAAATTACATCAATGCATTTATCCTACATGCATTTTCTTACATTGCATCATCACTCCTATGTCACATGCATTTACTACAATTGCATTCATATTAAATCATATTATATACACATTGAATTATATACATTATATGTATGCACAACACAAAATAATCATGCACACCCTTCACAAGGCTTGAAATTTTGCATTCATCACTTCTAAAAGTAGGGTCATATTTTGCCTACCTTTTAACCTATAAATTATATCCAAATTTCCCAAAATTTTTACCATTTGATAAATCTCAAAAAGAGCTTTCCAATGGTATAATATTTATCCAATTCTAACATTTTTTGGTCCTCCAAACTACCAAAACACTGCACATAGGTCTAATTCACCCCTCGTCCTACGAATTAGAGTCCAATTCACCCCTCACCCCATGAATTGAGCATATAACCACCAAAATCAATAAAACTACTTCCAAAACCCTAGTAAATCATGCACATTTCTTAAAAAACCCTAGGAGCCCTCATTAATAGTTCTCTAATATGATTTTTTACCATTTTAATTATGTATTGGTACTCTATTAATTGATACATCATCAAATCATTGCATTCCATTTGCCTCATTACTGATCCCTCATTTGAAGGGGTATTCATATCCAATGTCATCTTTGCATGCAACCAACCAATCGAACATCTAAAAGCATGGATAATGCATATGTCTATGAATTTTTTTGCTAACTATTATCCTATGAAATAATCTCAATCTCAACTAGATATTTGTTAAATCAAGAGAGTTGTGTAATAATGGAGAGGTCACTTTGGCATTCATGGTACACAATGAATGACAAAGTTGACTAATTCAGTGCAACATTTGGAAGACTTCACTTTGGCATTCATGGTACACAATGAATGACACACATGAATTATCCAAATTTTAACTAACTCAAATGGTTTGACACTTGTTTCCATGTTCTCATAAATCAATCAACAACAAATATTTGGATAGGCATTTATTTTATTTGTACTTTTGGACCATGTTGAACTGGTCGCAAAAGCAAAGAAGTCAAAAGTTGCCTCTCCCAAGCAGCTAGTATGACATTGAAAATTTCATACAGACTCATCAAAACCATTGCATTGCATCCACAATCATCCATTTCCATTTATCAATATTGTTTTCATTTAATTTTATCTGTTTCATTTTCTCTTCTTCTCCTTCCTCCTCCTTGGCTATCGATCAATGTGGTATGGTCATACTTTGAGTGACTACATACTTTTTATTGGATTCCATTATCCTTATATCCCTTATCATCTACATAAACCCTTCACATTTTTGTATTAAACTATTTTCCACACAATATAGTACAAAATGGGAAAAATGTAGACACCTCAAAATCATACATTGCTATACTTATGTACTTGTAGATCCTTTCGGACACTTGTAGATTTACATAGGCAATCCTAGATATCCCTAGGCTATTGTAGACCAATGTAGACTATTGTAGATCCTCATAGACCTATGTAGACTACTGTAGATATGCGTAGACATACATAGACTACCGTAGACATGCATAGACTAGCGTAGGTCACCATAGATCATTGTAGCATTATGTAGACTTCCACACACCACTTCACTAGTTTGTAGGTTCAAAACCCTAATAAACTATCTAAATCACATTATGAACACATTCCATGCATCAAAAAACCATTCACCAGTCTCCTAAGGCAATACAAGACTCCTTTATGCTTAATTGAGGCCTCCATGGGGTTATTAATTGGTAAAAGTATTAATTGAGTCAATTATTAAATCTAATTTTAAAGTGATTTCACTTAAGTTCACTTTTAGGGCTAAAAATGTTAATTAGGTCCTTAATCTCTAATTACCCTTAATTAATCCCTCCCACATGTGTGTGTATTAGGTTAGGATATTTCTTAGGAAACCCTAACCTAACCCCATACCTAACCTAGAGTTGAATAACCCTAATAAACCTTAATCTCTCCTCACACATGTGTGAGGATGAGATATTTCCTCAAGGTAATGTGAGGAAGCCACCTCACAAAACCTAACTTAAACTTCATGGGATTTCACCCTAGGGCTTAGTTCTCCTAACTACCCCCTACACCTTGGGTTTTCTTATAAATAGTGGTCCTAAACCCTCATTTATATCTCTCTCCACTTATGTCCAAAGCATAGAAACTTTGCAAAAATACATACAAAAGCATAGAAAAGTAGACCTAAACTTGAACAATAATAGTACAATAGTAAAGGAACCTCTCCACCAAAGGATTTTTAAAGAATAGTAGTTACATTTGGATTTTCTCCTCGCCCCATGAATCCAACACCAATTCACCCCCAGGGTGGCGAATTGGATCTACAGATCCCAAATCAGCTCAGGTTTGGGAGGTAAGCTTCATTTTATATTTTTATGAGGTTTTGCATCATTTATTTTAGTTTTTAATATGATTTATAGTTTATTTGTCTCTCTTACTATGGGGCCTAACTGAGGCAAGCCCCCCAACTCACTAACCTATTTTTGTAGGTTTATCCTAAAACCAAGGAGGGAAAAAACAAATAACTACAACCACGAGGTGGTATGCAAGTGCATCTACACTGAGGAATGTGAAAAGAAGGCATCAAGTATATTGTAATATTCATGAAAATAAAGTAAAAATGGGAATTCTCCCCATTTGTAACCTATGCAAATCTTATCATGAATAAAATACATATTTTTGAATGACTTGTGTTTATTACTTGTTATTATATCAAATGTCATATTTTGGCTATTTCAACACTATTCATAAAATTGAGGCTTCTTCAAAGTAATATTGGGCCATAAAAATCAAATATTGTTTAAAACTAGGAAACATTCTACCTAGATTGTTGCAAGTTGTAAAGCTAGCATTTAAGAAAAAGGTAATAAAGTATGTCTTATTAGAATACATAATGTATCGTCAAAGCTATGAGGGTATCCTCCATTTCTTAGATTCATAGGAGTGAGCTTGGGCCATTGCCCAAGCACACAATGATACATGTGGTGGCCACTTTAGTGGTATAGCCATCACTAAGTGTATTCTATGAATGGGCTATTATTGGCCAACTTTATAGCAATATTATTGCACTTATGTAAAGAAGTGCATGAAGTGTCAACATCATGCAAATTCAACACACGTACCTTCATAGGCCTTACAACCGATTCAATTGGTTTGGTCATTTGCACAATGGGGGTTTGATTTAATTGGGAAAATCTCACCTGACTCCTTAGGCTATCACATTTTTATCATAATGGTGACTGATTACTTTACAAAATGGGTGGAAGCAATTCCCTTTACCACTACAACTGGACCTCACATCGTAGAGTTCATACTACATAAAATCATATGTTGTTTTGGTATTCCATACAAATTAATATTGGATAATGGAAAACCCTTCAAAAATAAGGATGTACATGCATTAACTACAAAGTATAAAATAAAGCACAAATTTTCCATGCCCTATTATTTGTAAGCCAATGGGAAATCAGAGGCATCCAATAAGATAGTAGTAGCCATCTTGAAGAAAATCATAAAGATTGGCATAATCAATTACCTCTTGCTCTTTGGGCCTATCACATTATCATTCGGATGCCCACTGGGGTAACTATATTTTCAATAGTGTATGGTGCTAAGCTATCATGCCTCTAGAGTTAGAGATTCTATCATTGTGCATTTCTATGCAAAAATTCATCGACAATGATACCGCTAGGCAAGCTTATTTAGATCAATTAACATTGCTTGATTAATGATGTATCAATGCTCTTGAGCATTTAAATATTTATCAATAACACCTTAAGAGAGATTACAACATTAAAGAACACTATAAATACTTTCAAGTTGATGATTTAGTTCTAAAAGAAAACCAACAAAACTCAAATTTACCACCCCACCTAGGAGATAAATTTGTAGCTAACTGGTTAGATCCATTCATCATTACAAGTCATATTAGACCTAGAACTTATCTCTTAGAATCCATATAAGGAAGTGAAGAGATTGAACCAATGAATATTAGTCATCTATAACCTTTCCATACTTAGAGCACCCTCAAACACCCCTAGGCAGTCTATGATATTATAGGTCAACCTAAAATGCCCCTAGGCAGTCTATGACCATCTAGATCAAATTAAAATACTCCTAGGTAGTCTATGATTGTCTAGGTCAATCCAAAAAGCCCCAAAGGTATATATAAGACCTTTTGTCATCATCAAACATCCCTAGGTGTTCTATGACCATCTAGGTCAACCTAAAATACCCCTAGGCAGTCTATGACTATTTAGGTCAGATTAAAATACTCCTAGGTAGTCTATAATTGTCTAGGTCAACCTGTAGACATACAAAAGTCACACATTGTTGTTTCTACGTATCCATAGGTGATTCCAGACATCCCTAGGCTATTGTAGGCTATTGTAGGCTATCGTAGTCATGCGTAGTCATGCGTAGTCATGCGTAGTCATACGTAGATTGCCATAGTTCGCCATAGCAGTGTGTAGACCTCCATATATATATTTTAGGTCCAAAACCCTAATAAGCCTTCAAAATCACATCCCGAGCATTGGGATATCCTTCAACAGCCTATTTGCACTCAATTGAGGCCCCCACGGGCTATTAATTGGCAAAAACAATTAACAAGTCAATTCCAAAAATCTAATTTAATGTTGACTTCACTTAAGTCACCTTTTTAGGGTAAATTTGATTAAATTAACCTCTAATCCTTAATTAATGCTAATTGCACCCTCCCACATGTGTGAAATTAGGGTTTGTTAGGATGTTTCTTTTAATCATGTCCTAAATTGACTTAAGACCTCCTAATCAGGATTAACTCTAATCCATCCTCACACATGTGTGAGGATGAGATATTTCTCATAAGGAATGTGATGTTGCCACATTGCATTTCCTAACCTAACCCTAGTCAGAATTCAACCTAGGTTTAGTCTATCTAACTCCCCCTTACACCTTGCCATTTCCTATAAATAGTGGGTCCTAAACCCCTAATTACCTCTCTCTCCCAAGTTCAACAAAGCATAGAAACTCTACAAAAATTGATACCAAGTGTTCAACAGTCAGTTCTCGGAGCATACAATCAGATTTCAATAGCACACAGAGGCACACCAGCTGCCTAGGAATCGATCCACCGAAGGGATTTTACAAAAGAGACTTCACAGCTCAAATCACCCCTTGCCCCATGAATCTGGTCCTAGTTCACCCCTGGGTGGTGAATTGGGTCTACAATGTCCAGATCAGCCCAGATATGGTAGGTAAGGTCCATTTTCCTATTTTATGTCCATTCTTGCAGTTTATTTCAGTTTTCCATACATATTATCAATCATTTTATCTTCATAAATATGGGGCCTAACCAAGGCAAGCCCCTCTATGCACTAACACCCTTTTGCAGGTTATTTAGAAGATCTGAAGAGGAAGAACATCATCAAACAAACAACCCGATGGTGGCCCACATACAAAGAAGCCCACCTTCATTGAGGGATGATTGAAGATGACATCAAATTGATTGTAACATTGTTAGGAAAAGAAATAGAAAAAGGGCATCATGTCCCTATTGTAACCTATATCTTCTTTAATATCAATGGAATACAATTTCTCCATTTAATGCATTATTGTTTTGTGTTAATATATCAAGTGTCGATTTCTACCCATTTCATTCTGGCACGCTCGGTGGGACCCCCACAACGGATAATGCTAGACTAACTTCTTTTTGATAAATCTAATATTATCCTATATTTCTATGTTTGTAGGTACTATCTATGAATTTCATAGAGAGTTTCAAAGCCTTGAAAAACCCTCTCAAGCCCTCAAAATAGATATTTGAAGTCTCTAAACCCAATTCACCCCTCACCCCATGAATCAAATCTCAATTCACCCCTGGTGGTGAATTTAACACAATAGCCTCAAAAACCCCCAAAATTATAGGGGTGAGTAGCACAAGACCTAACCAGACTATCCATAGCATCAGAGTATAGGTATTTTCCCATTTTATCCCTCTATTGTTTAGATTTTGAAAGTATGAGGCATATGCTAGTTGAATAACAATTTCTAGGTGTATGTTTCTCCTCTTTTCGAGCTTGTAGGATCATTAGATTTTTTTGATATTTTCAGAACCTGCAACTTTCTAGCAAGTTTCTCAAATTTATTTTTCAAATAAATTTACATTTTCCTTCTTACTTCATACGTAGTATAAGCCTACATTGTTTCCCCCTTCATTCATAGCATCTATTGCTAAAATAAGTGCACATGCTAAAGTTTAAATTAGGGTTTCCTAATCCCCTCTTCCATGTTATCTTATTCTTGAAAAATTTTGCATTCTAAGATTGAAAATTAGGGTTTCCTAATCCCCTTTATTCCACACACTTGGATTGCATGTTTCCACGCTTTACAAAGATAGATTAATTTGCTTCATAAAGGCATTTAGGGCTAGACTATTTCTTTGCAAAGAATACGCTTATCTAATCATTTGCTTTCGAAAAGGCATTAGGGTTAGTGTTTCTTTTGAAAAGGCAACTAGTTAGTTTCTTACATTGCATACACCGTTAGCAAAACACAAACCCACACACACTCACATGGTATCTAAACAAGTGGTGAGATTGGACTTCATCCCCAATCCATCACTCGAGACTGGTGTGGATCGAGTTTCACTCTCCATCAGCTCACCCCCTAGACACCTAGCAGCCCCAAAGGAGTGGTTTTCTAGATTTCATCACCAAAAAATCCCCCACTTTTGTGATTGGGCCCTAGATTTCATCACCAATGGTTACCTATGGAGTGGGATAGGATTTAGTGCCTTCATCCACAAGGCTAGTATAATTAGTGGAATTGGTAACTATCATTCTTGACTAAGCCCATCCGAGGGTGAAGCGAAAGCATGGGGTATGCCAACCATGCCTAGCAGGTCTTAGATAGTACCACCTCTCTTCATGAGAGGAATTTGTGAACTCACTTCAGCATAGTGGGTTCTCCCCTTTTAGGATATCATTTTACTGCACCTTCCATATAGGTCACCATTTGCACATTGTGATACCATTCTATTCTATGCATCTTTGGGTGTTGCAGGAGGTTTGATATCGATGACATTCCTGATTTTCTAGAGTATTCACTCCATTACCCATGATTCTACATAGGGAGTATCAACATTACAACACACAAAATGAACAAAACACTTTTACTTTTTCAGCATTTAGAATTGATTTCGGTCTACCATTGTTTGCATGATCATGGATCGGTCTCATCACATTACACTATATATTGCTTTGTCACATACAACATGTTACTTACTTCACATTTACATTAGACATAGTCGAGTCTGTATCACATAGGGTTTATTTCTAAAACCCTTGTACACATGCCGTAATGCCTGTGGTCACTCGTAGTAGAGCATGCGAGCAAGTGCACTTCATAGAGGAGATGCCTATCACTTCCTCTAATCAGTCCACTCTTACTCCTTCGATCATGAAGGGGAAGACTATAGATACATCTGATTCACGCATGGAATCTGATGTACAGTTCACACACATGATGCCTCGAGATGAGATGTCAACCTTGAGTGAAGTCCTTGCTACTTCACTCATAGAGGATTACCCACTCCTTTCAGCCCCATCCTCACCTAATCCATCGACCACGTTCTGCGACCATGTGATCTACACAGCACTAGGACAACCTCATCCATTCTTTACCATAGATGAGGAGGTCATACCTACTTCTCCCACCTTTGCACATCCCTTCTTCCAAAACCTATCTCAATCCCTCTTTGAGAGTGACTCATCCCTCCTAAACCATACCCATCCAGAGGTCACATCATTCACCCCTACCATAGGAATGGTGTCCGACCCATCCTCCTCTACTATAGGAAACCAGAAGCCATCCTTCCAAACTGCACAACAACTTCCTCCCCAATAGGAACCACAAGCATTTCCTCAAACCTCACACCCATACTCCTCATAGGAGTCTCAACCATCACCTTCCCAAGAGCCATTTTTCACCATATCTGAAGGCATCTACCAACCACCCCTTCAGGAGCAAGATGCACAAACCCAAGAGGGAGTGTACACATACACTTTCCCCTCAACCCAAGCTCCTACCTCGATAGCTTATCCCACATTTTTGATAGCTTTCCCACCAATCTCCTAAGTGCTCAGACTGTATGATACCCAACCTTCAGAGCCACCTTTGTCTATGACGACCTTTAGGATACCGCCACCTCCTCATTTTCAAGCTCCCACTACTAATATCCATCCTACCTATGGACCGAGACCGACAGCTTACCCACCCACTCAACCAAGCTATTCTACGTAGTTTAGCTTCCCTACTACCTACCCTCCAGGATAGAGATAGATCCCATCCTTTGATACCTCATCTCGACCACCCCTAGTACCGGTAGCTCCGACACCTACACCATTACCAACTCCACCTAGTTTCTTTATACCTCCCCCATCTTGGTCATCACCACCTACGACCCAACCATTACAACAAGCTCCAACCCAACAAGTACCTATGCCACAACCACATGCTTCCCAGGCATAATACTATTACCCACAACAAACACCTACCCCACAACCTAGTGTGCCAGTAGATACGACAACACATGTCACACAATACCCACCTTATCAAGATCAGGTGCAACCATACTCTTCACAATACTAGGAAGAGCAACAATACCAGTATCCACCACATCCACAAGGTCAACCTACCATAGCCCAGTCCCCCACTCCTATGACACCCAAACTTCAACTCTTACGAGATGAAGTCAAAATGCTAAACCTATGCACCTCTAGTTATGGGCCACAAAAGCCCTATTATGATGAGTTATGCAATGAGCTAGTCCACCCATCAGTTCCCATTCCTCCCTACCCCTATCACTTTGAAATACCAAAATTTGACAAGTATAGAGGTAAGGAAGACCCTAGAGAGCATGTGAGCAATTACCGCTCATCCTGCTACCAACTTCATAGTAGTAACCCCCTCATGTTGCATACCTTCTCCCTATCCCTCGCTGGGCCAGCATTGGATTGGTACAACATGCTCCCATGCCATAGCCTGTATACCTTTGAGTAGCTAGCCAACTCCTTCCTAGAGCACTTTTCCATCAACATCAAGAAAAAGACCATATTTTTTGATGTCTATGCTTTACGACAGGTGGATGACGAACCCATTACTAAGTTCATTGCCATATGGAGAGTGATTATCCATGACCTCACCCATAGCCTCCCCACTACTGAGCTCGTGACACTCTTTTCCAAGAGTTGCC
The DNA here is from genome assembly GCA_028583015.1 of Wollemia nobilis. Taxonomy (NCBI): domain Eukaryota; kingdom Viridiplantae; phylum Streptophyta; class Pinopsida; order Araucariales; family Araucariaceae; genus Wollemia; species Wollemia nobilis. Next base: position 493,349 of record JAQPPZ010016965.1, read on the forward strand.
ACAAACACATCTCCACATCCCTCCAACTTCACCAAAGCCGCACCTTTGAAGATGCTATTTCACAAGAAAAAGTCATTGAAGATATTAAGGTTCAATCTAGGAAGATTAAGTTGAGAGCCAAATCCAACTATAACCCTAATTTCTGCTTCAATAGGACCACACCAAATCAACCTTACCCTCGGCCACCTCAAGCCAACCAAGTCGTAACCGCTACCCTAGCGCTAGCACCGACTCCTCCACCCTATACACCATAGCCACAAGCATTCCAAGCTAATGCTCCTACCCCACCTCGACCACAACAATACCGAGGCATGCACCCATAGGTTCCACCATGCAACTTCACACCCTTATCCGAACCATTACCAACTCTATTTCATAGATTGTATGAGGGCAACCATCTCATCCTACCCGAGATCCACCCATTGGATCCAAATATACCCAAGCCTCATGGATACAATGAGCAACTCTTTTGTCCTTTCCATAGACAACATGGCCATAATATCGATTCATGTCGCTCCTTCCATGGGCAAGTTCAAGACCTAATCGATAGGGGCACCATCCAGGTAGCAAACCCTCTAGCCCCACAGAATCAAAATTTAGGGATTTTTCAAAACCCTCTACCAGACCACAGAGGACCCAACCCTCCTAGACCTCCAAACAATCCCCCAATGCCACCTCACCAAGTGAACAATGTCCAACGTGATCCACCATCACGTGGTGTAGTAGGTATGATCAACCTTACTACTAGGAACCAACGATACCCATCATGCCAGACAACACCTATCATTTCCCCACCAGCTCAGTTCACATCACCACAAGTAACTCAAATGCCTACCACCATACCACCACCACCTCAAAATATGATTACCATCCATGGTAGCCTAACCCATCAGTTACATAATGCCCCCACATGACTATCCATATTTGATCTCCTACAATAGTCTCAACCCCATCATGAGGCATTGAATGACATCCTACGTTCCATTGACCTAGAGACACATGATACAAATGCCTTTGTCAATTTTGTAGGAAATATCTCATGCTGCCTCCAACCCTCAATTAGTTTCCATGACCATGAGATAACAGAACTCGTAGGAGAAGGAGCAGATCCCCCTCTCCACATACAAGCCATGATCAATGATATCACCTACAAGTGGGTACTCATTGACATGGGCTCATCCATTAGCATCATATCCATAATAGCTCTACATCACCTGCATATCCTACTAGCCCATTTTGCCATACCTTCCCTGGACCTGCGTGCATTCGATGTCTCCATGAGACCTACCATAGGATCCATAGTCTTACCCATCCATGTAGGTATCCATACCATCTCTATCCTCTTTCACATCATCCAAGGAGAAATGCAATACAATATTCTCCTCGGTCACCCATGGATTAGAGACATGCAGTGTGTCCCTTCCACACTACACCATTGCCTTAAGTACATCCACAATGGATTAGTTCACTATGTCCCAGCCGATGGGGATCCATTTAAGTTTTGCAACATTGTAGATCTTCCCCCTACACCATCATTTTCATCCTCCCAACTATTTCTCATATCCTCTCATCAATCGGTAGGAGCATCGATATCCTCCCCAACTTCCACCTCAATATCCTAGTGTTCATCAAGAGCACAAGCCTCGATGTCTACACCATTAGCACCATATTCCATGGGACCCAAAACCTCTACCATGCCTTTCTCACCACCATCCTTATGGCCTCCACAACCATCCCAGCCAATACCATTCCAATTTCCACCTGTAGTGTCGCAACCACCATTGCCACCCATTACACAACCGACTACATTACCTCCTCCATCCTTACCTATGAAAGCCCCTATCCTTCCTACACCACAAACACCTCCTCTTCCATTTTGACCATAGCCTAGGACATTCTTATCCCCACATAGCTCAGCCCCTGCACCGATACCTTCCCCTACACAGACCAAACATCCTATTCAAGCTACAACAACCAAATGCCATGAACAGGAACAACCAACACCTAGTCTAGATGAACAAATTCCACACCCTTCAATCACTACCATTAGGGAATCCTAGTTTTCACCTTCCTCATATAATTCTGATACGCCACCCCAGTCACCAGATCATGCCATACCATGCATATCCATTTTCATGTCTAATGGTGGCCCAAGAGACTACAATGTACGTGATGCCCACGTATGTGACCCCCCTATCCAATCTACCCAATATTTTGGCCATCCCTCAGCCTCGATCTTGACTATTGGAACCATTGTCCAATTAGGAAGTCCTAAAAACCATACCAATTTTTTTTATGTAGGAGTCAACTCTTTGATCCCCCCACAAGCTTCACCACCACCACAAGCTAGCTCTTGTGATGCAATTACACACCTAGCCAACCCTCATTTCACCTTGTACTACCTCAAGCATTTCCATTGGCATGGATTCAAGCTTGGTCACTATGAACAAGGGTTACGTACACCCATTAACCCTCGTGTTCGATCACCTACTAACAAAACTAGTCTAGGTTATCACCCAACCACCATCTATACGCTAGAATATGAGATCCAAGATTTATCCTTGCATCCTCCTCCATGTCCAACACATACCTTGGAGGAGTATATCGATATGGATATACTAGAAGACACTCCCTCACCTAGTTCTACCATTGTAGTCCCCTATGACTTCTTCCAGGAATCTCCTACATCAGATACCTCCTCATTCTATGATGTTGGTAGATTGGTAGACCATTTCGCTACCTTATCCTTAAATGTAGTACCAATAGAGCCTGATCCAACCCCTCTTGAATCATCATCGACATGTTTAGCCATATTCCCACCTATACATAGGCAACTACAGAGAGCGGCTACTCATCCTCGTTCACCTCCAGTTATTCTATGACCTCCCTTGAGTCTCTTAGGGCGTGCACAAACCATGGATCCCCACTCACCAGAGATCTCCCCACCTACTTCACCTACAACATCGATCAACATGGTTGAGGTAGACTTGCATTCTCCCCTCCATTATAGCCACCAACAAATTTGAGATGATACCCCAAACCCAAACTTTATAGATCTCACACATATCTCACACATACCAGTGCCTAGAGACTTCCTTCTTTCACCTCATGTCTTACAGGTGGAAAATGCCCCTTCCTCATCCACATCATCCCAAGCCCCTCAGGTCCATCACACGAGCATTTACATAGATGATGAATACGAGTTCAGTGAAGCCATCGATGACTTCAACCTCATTCCTATCCCCAAACAGTTACGTGATGGATCTCGCATGCTCATTGAAGACACTATCGATGTCGACATTGGAGATGATCCCAAAAACCCCCACATCCTCAAGCTAGCCACTAGCCTCTCACCCGAGGAGTGCATCACCTTCACAAACTTCCTATGCAAGTACATAAAAGTTTTTGCATGGTCTTACAAAGACATGCTGGGACTTGACCCTACCGTAGTGGTTCATAATCTTATACTAGATCCCAATGCCAAACTGGTAAGACAAAAGTTATGATGCATGCATCCAACTATCACATTAATAGTGAAGTCTAAGCTCCAAAAGCTCCTAGACATCGACTTCATTGTACCCATTGACTATCCCGAGTGGGTATCTAGCATGGTCCCTATACCTAAGCCATCTGGCGAGGTTCGTGTCTGCACGAATTTTTATGATCTAAACAAAGCTTATCCCAAAGACAACTTCCCTCTACCTAACATTGAATCCCTTGTTGATTCCATCATAGGCCATGAGATGATCTCCCTCATGGATGGATTCTCAAGATATAATCAAATCAGGATCAACCCAGCTGATCAACACAAAACCTCCTTTACAACACCCTAGGGGACCTTTTGCTATAAGGTCATGCCCTTTGGCCTCAAAAATATTGGGGCAACCTATCAACGAGCCATGACCTACATATTTCATGATTTAATGCACAAAAATATTGAGGATTATGTAGATGATCTTATCACTAAGTCCAAGAAATGCGTAGACCATCTCGAAGATCTCCATCATATTTTTGATCGATTACTAGAACACAACGTGCGCTTGAACCCAAAGAAGTGCGTGTTTGGTGTTACCTCAGGAAAAATATTAGGATTCATTGTCTCCTAGTGAGGCATTGAGGTTGATCCTAGTAAAGTGAAAGCCATCATCGAGATGCCTCCTCCTACCACATTAAAGCAATTGCGTAGCCTCCAGGGCAAGATCACTTCTATCCATAGATTTATAGCGCAATTATCAGACAAGTGTCAGCCATTCAATCATCTCCTCCAGAAAGGAGTAAACTTCAAATGGGATGATAACTATCAAGAAGCATTTGATGCTATCAAAACCTACCTTATATCACCATCGGTTATGTCACCACCGCATCCACAATTACCATTGACTCTATACATTTCAGCCATAGAACTTGCGCTAGGTACACTCCTAGCTCAAAAGAATGTGCTCGACAAAGAGCAGGCTATCTACTACATCAGTCACACACTAGTTAGTTATGAAATGAGATATGGATACATGGAAAAACTATGCTTAGTAGTAGTATTCACTACTCAAAAATTAAGGCACTACATGTTAAACCACACAACCTTTGTCATCACCCGAGATAACCCCCTTCGGTACATGATGAACAAGAGCTACCACAACTCGTGCATAGCTAAATGGATCATGCTCTTAACTGAATTTGACCTAGAATTCATATCCCAAAAATCCATCAAAGGGTAGGTCATCACAGACCAACTGGCCGAAGCCCCTTTAACTGACAATCAACCCCTCCTCATTCAGCTTCCAGATGATTCCATCTTCCACATAACCAAAGCTGAAGAATATGTAGAACCTAAATTTGTAGCTGACCTCACCCTATTCTTCGATGGTTCTAGATGTCTCCATGTTGGGGGTGCAGGCATTGTCTTCTTCACACCTGAAGGAGAACCACTCCCATTTTCATTCAAACTTGACTTCCCCTGTACCAACAACAATGCAGAATATGAAGCCCTAATCCTAGGACTAAAACAAGCACACTCCATGCACATCAAATGCCTCCACATCATAGGTGACTCACTCCTAATAGTCAATCAAGTGTAGGAACTCTAGCTATGCAATTGTCTAGTCCTCCAATAGTATAAGAAAATCGCACAACTCTTATCCCAGTTTGAGTGGTACGATCTCGAAGCCTCTCCATGATCATCAAACCATTTTGTAGACACGATGGCCTCCTTAGGATCCCTCATTCCACAAAACCCAACATTTGACACAACATCCATGTCCATCCATACACTCACTAGATCTGCCATATCACCCACACCTCCTACAGATGATGGTGGTGTGTATGTGGTACACACCGAACCCCATGATCCATGGTTCTCACAAATCAAAGAGTACATCAAACTAGGTTTCCTACCATGTGATCTACCCCATGCTCAATGTCGAACCTTCAAACAAAGAGTGATCCACTACACATTGTTAGGGGACATCCTCTATCACCGTAGCTATGATGGCATGCTCCTGTATTGCCTAGAACCACAAGAATCACAATGGGTTGTACAAGAAACCCATGATGGTACTTGTGGTGGCCATTTTAGTGGCATGGCAATCACCAAATGCATCCTTCACATGGGCTACTACTAGCCCAAAATGGAGCATGACTACTATGAGTATGTGAAGCATTGCATCAAATGCCAACAACATGTGAACCTAACACATCTCCCATCTCAAGCACTTCAACCCATTCAATCCATGTGGCCTTTCTCCCAATGGGGCCTAGATCTAATTGGACAGATTACACCAGCTTCCTCAAGAAATCACAAGTTTATCATCACTACCACAGAGTATTTTACCAAGTGGGTCGAAGCCATCCCACTGGTCCAAACCATAGGAGCCAAAATTGTAGCATTCATCATAGATCATATCATATGTCATTTTGGAATTCCCTCCCAAAATATTTTTGATAATGGGAAATCCTTTAAAAACAAAACTGTTTGAGCCTTGTGTGATAGATTTCACATACACCATAGCTTTTCTACCCCATACTATCCTCAAGGTAATGGCCAGGTAGAAGCCATGAACAAAACCATATGTTCCATCCTCCATAAAACCATAGCAGAATCTCACCATGATTGGCATAATCAAATACCCCTAGCCTTATGGGCATATCGTACGAGCATCCATACTCCTACTAGGGCAACACCTTTTTCACTTGTATACGGGGTAGAAGCTATCATGCCCCTTGAGCTTGAGATACCTTCCTTAAGGATATCTATGAAGGATTTCATTGATGATGACACTGCTCGTCAAGCTCATCTAGATCAATTAACACTTCTCGATGAATATCGCATTCATGCAATCGAGCACACATGAGTCTACCAAGATCACCTTCATCATACCTACAATAGTAAGGTACATCAATACAAGTTTAAAATTGATGACCTAGTTCTCAAGGAAAACCAACAAATCACAAGTCAGCCTCACCTGACAAATTTACCCCAAACTAGTTGGGCCCATTCATGGTTACACACAAATATGATTCAGGAGCATATCATCTGGCCAATATTGAAGGCCTTAATGAACCTGAACCCATCAACATATTGCATATCCATGCATTCAATGCCTAATATACATAGGTGTTCACCATCACAAGTAGTATACACTGCTAGGCACAAGCACACTAGCTACTACGCACATCACTAAACATGCACTTCTATTATTTTACAATTACATTATACATGCATGTTTATTTACTCTTTGATTGGCATTTATATACTATTGGTATTTATTTTTATTTTTGTAGGATCTACAATATCCACACTTACACCAGTAGTAGCAATACACGATAGCACCATGTAGGATACATCATAGCCATAGTCCATACCCATTACACCGGTTGACCTAGCCCAACTAGTACTTGTCATTCACCCTAGGCAGACATCACATTCACCACATTCAGATCATCACACATCACCCCACCACATGGAAGCTCACCATCAAGGCTCTTCCTATTCACCTCACTCTAGAGACAGTCAGGTCACCCTATCCTCTTTTGATGAAAAGGAGGAATCATCCCATCCCCAAGAACAAGGGTCACCCTCTCATTCACCTAACAATCTCAGAAATCACTATTCACCAACAAATCATCCCCATCACCCCCTAGGAGCCTATCATCCTCCTAATAGAGGATACACCCATCATCCAGCTCATCCATCATGCCTACCCACCCCACTACCCAATGGTGAGTCCACCTACTCCCAGGCTTTGCAAGCTCACTGCTCAAGCCTCCAAGTCACAAACATGCCTCCTTCCCATTTGCATCATCACTTAGAGCCATCACCTATGCCACCCATACTCTAGACACCACCTTCCCCCTATGAGGCTTACCTTCCTGACAAGCTTTCCAATCACCTAGGCCTTTTCATTCCTCCCCTACCTCATCAAGACCTCATCCAGCTTCCCATGCATACCAAGCCATACCACATACATCAAAGCCTTGATCACCACCTTCACCAACACTATCACCACAACATCATGAGATACAACATCTTTTCTCCCATGTCGAGGCTCTAGAGCTACAGATGAGCCACTACCATTGCCATGTACACCCATGCCAGTCTCCCATGACCCGTACACCTTCACCTTCACGTAGATCCACCCTTCGATCCCATGCCCAACCTACATTGGACCCTCGACCCATGCACCCATAGGTAGACCGACCTTCATCACCTCCAGTAGAGCCCTATATTTACCCCATGTTGGTTCCATACATACCATTTTCAAAAATGTTTTACCATCTCATGCATCAAGGCCTCATTGACTTACCCGAGATTCAACCCATAGATCCCTCACATCCTAAACCATGTAACTATCATGAGAATCAATATTGCATCTATCATCACCAACCAGGTCATGACATTGAAGAGTGTCGAACATTCGAGAACCTGGTGCACAACATGTTGCATGATGAGCAAACCCCATCACCAGAGCATCCTATCCCATTTAGCCAACTTCTCAGTCCTCCACATCACATTACCCCCACAACCTTACCCTCCTACAGCACCCTAACAACACCAACCTGATACATTCATAACATATCCAACTACAACCCCAACCACAATCCTAGTTGCATCATCACTTCACCATCCCACTCCCGATCGGACCCATGCCACTTCACCCGATAGTAGTTCTAATAGTGCTTTCCTTCTTCCCTACTTCTTCTACTTCTTACAATAGCTGATTCACTTCTTCTCTTCTCTCTCTCTTGGCTTTTGGTAATCCTCTTATCTTGTTGGTTACCAAAGCCTATTTCTTCTCACTTCTTCTAGCTATACATCCTACTCTTACATCTTCCCTCTCTTGATGACTATTACATACAGTTTTACAACTCACAACTTATGCACCTACCACACACACCCCACACATTGGGGCAACCATGATCACAACATCATACTTTTTGTCATCACAACACATTACACTCATCTGTAGATAAGTTTTCCAAACTCCATCTATATGTCATGCATTTCCTCTTGTAGATATTGCATTCCCCCACTTGCATCATTTACATTTACATCCATTGCACATATCCATATGTTTTTCATTTAAACTTTTAGTTCATGTTTGTACATTCTTCCCCAAAATGTGCCTTCAGTAGGAATAATGAATGCACTTGTTAGCATCACCACCTAGATGTCCATTCCCCCTTTTTAGGATCAGGGTATACATAGGTGTCATGTTCGACTTTGACTACTCTTTAGTTCAGTCAATCCAGTGTCACCCATAGCTACCGAGGCTTGTACATTCTTCTTATGGATCTTTAGGCTGGTTCAACTTCTCTCATGGACCATACACAATAGGTTATACATTAAACAATTTTGAGTCTAGGAAAGAGGACATCTTGAGTAGATATCACCATCTAGCGAATGGTATCCCCTGCTCACCCTATCGCTTGCATGGTCAACATACGACCTAGGGATAAACAAAGGGATCAAGCATAAGCAAAAATAAATGATTGGGTAGAAAACAAACATCATCGCCCATACAAAAGAGCACCACAAAAAAAAAAAGAGCACCACAATCAAATAGGTCAACACTAGAAGAGGGGCAAAAAACAAAAGGAAACGCCTCTTGATATCACCCATGTTATGCTTATCGCCTTTGGTCCTTAGGTTCAACATAACACCATGGGATGATTTCCATCACTAGCAATAGGCTCCAAGAGCATGCCTACCAGTGGAATAGTCTTACAAGTGGCAACATATCTGTAACATTAGCATCTTGCTTTTGTATAGATCACTATTGTGGATGGATGAGCTAGCTAGTCCGGTAGCATCTACAATGGGTTAATCCTACCTCCCTCAAAATGGATAAATGAACCTTACACATGCACACACATAGGTCCATGATAGATTCTGAACCAGCCCGATTAGTTATAAGTTGCCACAATACTTGTATAGCTAAGGGTCTGAGATTTGATTGTCACAACTATATTGGTCAAAGCCATTACACATACCTTACATTATCCAACTTCCCTAAAATCATGGGATGGATCACATCCATACAGGTAAATTCTATGATACAAGTGCTTCCTTTGGTGCATTTCAGTACGTCCATACATGCATCCATGCATCTATGTCATATACATTTATTACACATTACAACCATGCATTCATCCTACATGCATTTCAACATCAAATCACATTATTGCATCCACCTTACATGCATTTCAATATTAAATAACATCATCACATTAACCCCACATGCATTCACTACAAAATCACATCGGATACCACATCATATCGCATTCGAAACACAATCATACATACTATTCTACAAGTTCATTCATACCATAAAATGATAATAGATCTAAACCATTCACACATGTATATCTATTTATCATACATACCTACAAACTATGCTACGCTATCTATGCAAACATAAAAAGAACACATTTCAAACAATAACAATGACACATGTATATATCACAACCAAAATCAATATGCATATATATATCATCCATACAAAATACCCGAAGGCTACAACCTGGGACCATGCCCATCATCATCTAGCATCTAAAATGCCCATAGGCTACAATACATAGAAAGCCTAACTCCCACCAAGAGTCTCCCCATATCCCTCATGGCTCACCCGCATCTCGACAACCCTACTCGATTCTACTCCAAACTCTAGAACTAGATCCATGATAGGCTGATCCTGCACTACAACCCTAGCACCCATATGCCCCACCATAGCAACACTACATTGGCTATGATGTGAAGAGGCCCACACTCATGATCGAGACACCAACTATGACACCACCTGATCATAATTAGGAAGAGGAATCCCATGCACCAATAGAGTAGTCTCACATAATATCTTCCTCGTAGACTCCACAACCAACTGACCAGCCAAGCTCCTAATAGTCTACTCCTGTCTAGTCACCCTGGCCCTCAGCTGCTCCACCTCAACCTCCAACTATTAAACTCTATCTCGTAACCCCTATGTCCTCCTCCACACCTCACTCCTCTAGGACATCGATAGGAATCTCCACCATACCAAAAAATACACTAATATCAATGGTATCATCTATACCACCCATATCAGTAGCCCCACCTCCCTCCTCCTATACTCCAACGGCCTACTCCATGGTCACATCAACACCCATAGTCACCTCCTCCACCCTCACTCCCTAGGTGCTCGCTACCTCACCCAAGCATCATCATGACCATCATAGAGGAACCTCCTCCTCATCACTAGCCACATCCTCTACCCTAGCTCGAGCTCCCCTACTAGATCTCCCCTCTAGTGGAGGTGCCCCAACATCAAGTGCCACCCATCGATCAATCACACCTCTAACAGGCTCCCAACTCTATATCCCACCAAGCCTCAAACTCGAGAGTCATCCCAACATCCTCCACATCTAGTGTAGCCAGAGGTGGATCCCTCTCCCCAACCCAAGGCAAGACCATAAGATGCTCTCCTCTATCACCTCACCACATAAAATAAGTCATAAGAGCCCCTAGCATATCCTATCATAAACCAAACTATCGCCTCACTCGATCAAACTAAAAATACTTGGTCTACTAAGTATATCTCCCTACTATCCATCTACCCTATTGGATGGCTCATAGCTCCTCATCATCCTCATCCCATATACCCCACCCAACCAAGGCCTCCATATGATGTCACCAAGAGTCAGGTCTCCAAACTTACCCCTCCACAATAGTGGGTCACCCTCATGTGGCCTCTTGATACCCTACTCTACCTCCGTACTCCACCTCAAAGCATAGGGTAAATACTCCTTGCCCACCACATGCATAGGGTGAGGCAATAATGAGGGCCACTCAATAGCTATGTGCTCCCATGCCCATACCTAGCAAGGGAATCACACTCAACCCTATGCATCTACCTCGAACAACATCATGTAACTCCTGATAAACTTGGGCCAATAGTGCAGGTGCCCAGGAAAACACAACCCTACGCTCAACCATGTCACTCACCACATCTAACATATTCTAGGTGAACAACACCCCGAAAGTATCAGGTAAGGCATAAGTCGAGATCATCATCATCGCCACACACTATCGATCAGATATCTTATCCTGTACCCACAACCACTCATAATCAATCTTAGAGACATCAATACCTCTCCAATCCACCCCAAATAATCACTCCAACATAGCCTCCTTACTCTCATCAATGGCTACTCTCACAAGAACACCCTCAATCGGTAATCTATAAATCCAATATACATCCTCCAAAGTAATGGTCATTTCCCTAGTAGGAAAATGAAATGTGTTCCTATCAGCATCCCACCGCTCACATAATGTAGACACATATGCTCGATTAGTGTGGATACTCTTACATTCCCACACACCTCGAAACCATATGTCATCCAACCAATCTAGCTCATCCTCTGTCTTCATCAACTCCTCAAAACCCTCCTTCATTTTTTGCACCCGATGACGGGGTTCTAGCATCTTCACCTATTCATCCACAACAAAACACAACAAAATACATTAGACATCCACATAATGATGCAATCAAATCAAATTCCATCAATAAAAATTTACAAATTAAAACAATTTAATTTGACATGCACTTCGAGACAAAAATAGTGCACAAATCATATGACAAAACATATCAACAAAACAATCGCATATTTGGATACCCATTTTATCATTTTATGGCAAAAGTTCAAACAAATGCGAAAAACAGTACATATTTGGCTCCCAATAGTCAAATATAAGTTCACCCACATACCCATTGTGGCACGAAATTCAAAACATGATCAATTCATTCAACATACAAAAACAAAATACATTTTTGAATACCCATTTGCCAATTTTGTAGTAAAAATTTTGACAAAATTCAAAAATAACATACAAATCAACACGAAGTTCAAAGTCAAATTTACCATACATACACCAAAATTGAAAACACATCAGAAGACATAATTCAAAAATAACAGTCACATTTTTGAACACCCATTTGCCCACTTCATGGTGAAAGTTCAAACAGATGTGAAAAATAGTCTAAATCGGGCTCTCTATAGCTCATTTTCAATTTCACACTACCCACACCTTGGCACGCAAATCAAAGGTAAGCCAAACAAAGTCATCAACAAAAACAATCAACATTTTTGGATACCCATTTTGCCCTTCTAAGGTGAAAGTTTCATCGGTTTCCACAAATACTATCTCTAAGGTGGTAAATTTAACAATCAAGATTTACTACCTTACACCCAAAAGCAACAAATTCTGAAATCACACCAAACGAAAGCAAAAAAATATAACAGTCACAAAATGGGATACCCATTTCCCACTTTTATAGATAAAATTCAATAACATATCAAAAATAGTACACCGTCGCTTCACAAATGCACGGTCAAACTTCATACCTACTCTACCCTTCACCCGATCAAATTGGTGTTGAAACAAGTCCAATCCCAAAACAGATCACATTTTTGGGTACCCATTTGGCTTGTTTATCACTACGTATTCAAATTTTAATTAAAAATTACTAAAATTTTTAAAACGAGATGAAAACCTCCCCCCCTCATTCACATTTCTCAAGAAAAACAAAACAAAAACAAAATAAAGACAAAGGACACTTACCGATGGATCCCCATGCCTGCTACCAGCCACCCTACATCCCCTCATCATCGTCGCCCTCGAAGTCATCAACCGTGTTCTCCTCGTGTCATCAGAAGCTCCCACAAGTCACTTTCCAATATTTCCCATCATCAAAATGAAGCACTTACAAGGAAATTTGACCTTAAATATGCCTTAATCCCGCCTTCACCCCCCGAGTGGTGAATCCAGATCCAATTCACCCCTCGGGTGGTGATTTAGGTCAAAATCACCCTCGGGTGGTGAACTCAGCTAAAACACCCCAAAATCAACCAAATTACCCCCAAAACCCTAGGAAAGTAGGCAAATTTCTTCCAAAACCCTAGGAACTCCACAAAACTTTCTTCTAATTTGTTTTTTTAATCATATTCATCATGCATTGGTATCTTATCAATCGTTGCATCATCAACTCATCACACTTCATTCACCTCATTGTTGATTCCTCATTTGAGGGGGTATTCATATCCAAAGTCAGCTTTGCATGCAACCACAAAATCGAAAATCCAAAAGTGCGATTAGCACATTTGTCTACAAAATTTTTTGTTGAAGATTATCATACGAAATAATCTCAATCACAACCAGACATGGGTTATATCATGAGAGTTATGCGTAACAATGGAAAGGTCACCTTGGCATTCATGGAGCATAATGAATGACATGGGTGACTAATCCAATGCAACATTTGAAGGACTTCACTCTGGCATTCATGGAGCACAATGAATGACACGTTTGAATAATTCAAATGTTAACTAACTCAAATGGTTTGACACTTGTCGCCATGTTCTCATCAATCAATCAACAACAAAAATTTAGATAGGCTTTTGTCCTATTCATACTTTTGGACCATGTTGATCTGGTCGCAAAAGCAAAGCAGTCAAAAGTTGTCATTCTCAAGCAACTAGTATGGCATCGTAAATGTCATACGGACTCAAAAAAATCACATCATTGCATTCACAATCATTCATTTCCATTTTTCAGCATTGTTTTTATTTCTTTCCTCTTCTCCTTCTTTCCTTCTTCTCTTCTTTCCCTTGGACATCTAGTTAATTTGTATGGTCACGCTTCGAGCGGCTACATACCCTTTGATTGGATTCCATTCCCCTTCTATCCCTTTTCCTTCTGCACAAACCCTTCACATTTTTGTATTAAACTGTGTTCTACACAATATAGTACAAAAAGGGGCAAAATGTAGACACCCAAAAGTCACACATTGTTATTTCTACGTATCCATAGGTGATTCCAGACATCCCTAGGCTATTGTAGGCTATTGTAGCTATCGTAGTCATGCGTAGTTATGCGTAGTCATGCGTAGTCATACGTAGATTGCCATAGTTCGCCATAGTAGTGTGTAGACTCCCATATATAGCTTTTAGGTCCAAAACCCTAATAAGCCTTCAAAATCACATCCCGAGCATTGGGATATCCTTCAACAGCCTATTTGCACTCAATTGAGGCCCCCACGGGCTATTAATTGGCAAAAATAATTAACAAGTCAATTCCAAAAATCTAATTTAATGTTGACTTCACTTAAGTCACCTTTTTAGGGCAAATTTGATTAATTAACCTCTAATCCTTAATTAATGCTAATTGCACCCTCCCACATGTGTGAAATTAGGGTTTGTTAGGATGTTTCTTTTAATCATGTCCTAAATTGACTTAAGACCTCCTAATCAGGATTAACTCTAATCCATCCTCACACATGTGTGAGGATGGGATATTTCTCATAAGGAATGTGATGTTGCCACATTGCATTTCCTAACCTAACCCTAGTCAGAATTCAACCTAGGTTTAGTCTATCTAACTCCCCCCTGCACCTTGCCATTTCCTATAAATAGTGGGTCCTAAACCCCTAATTACCTCTCTCTCCCAAGTTCAACAAAGCACAAAAACTCTACAGAAATTGATACCAAGTGTTCAACAGTCAGTTCTCGGAGCATACAGTCAGATTTCCATAGCATACAGAGGCACACCAACTGCCTAGGAATCGATCCACCGAAGGGATTTTACAAAAGAGACTTCACAGCTCAAATCACCCCCTGCCCCATGAATCCGGTCCTAGTTCACCCCCCGGGTGGCGAATTGGGTCTACAGTGTCCAGATCAGCCCAGATCTGGTAGGTAAGGTCCATTTTCCTATTTTATGTCCATTCTTGTAGTTTATTTCAGTTTTCCATACATATTACTGGTCATTTTGTCTTCATAAATACGGGGCCTGACCAAGGCAAGCCCCTCTACGCACTGACACCCTTTTGCAGGTTATTTAGAAGATCTGAAGAGGAAGAACACCATCAAACAAACAACCCGACGGTGGCCCACATACAAAGAAGCCCACCTTCATTGAGGGATGATTGAAGATGACATCAGATTGATTGTAACATTGTTAGGAAAAGAAATAGAAAAAGGGCATCATGTCCCTATTGTAACCTATATCTTCTTTAATATCAATGGAATACAGTTTCTCTGTTTAATGCATTATTGTTTTGTGTTAATATATCAAGTGTCGATTTCTACTCTACCTATTTCACAACCCAAAAAGCCCCAAAGAAATCTATAAGCCCTTTAGTCACCATCAAATGCTCTTAGGTGGTCTATGACCATATAGGTCAACCTAAAATGTCCCTATGTGGTCTATGACCATCTAGGTCAAATTAAAATACTCCTAGGTAGTCTACGATTGTCTAGGTCAACCCAAAAAGCCCCAAAGGCATCTATAAGCCCTTTGGTCATCATCAAATACCCCTAGGCAGTCTATGACCATATAGGTCAACCTAAAATTTCCCTAGGTGATCTATGACGATATAGGTCAACCTAAAATTCTCCTAGGTGGTCTATGAATATCTAGGTCAAATTAAAATACCCCTAGATGATCTATGACTATCTAGGTCAACCTAAAATATCCCTAGGTGATCTATGACCATCTAGGTCAACTTAAAATGCTCCTAGACAATCTATGATTGTCTAGGTCAACCCAAAAAGCTCCAAATGTGTCTATAAGCCCTTTGGTCACCATAAAATACCCCTAGGTGGTGTATGACATTCTAGGTCAACCTAAAATACCCCTAGGTGGTCTATGACCATCTAGGTAAAATTAAAATGCTCCTAGGTATTCTATGATTATCTAGGTCAACCCAAAAAGCTCCAAAGGTTTCTATAAGACCTTTTGTCACCATAATATATCCCTAGGTAGTCTATGACCATCTAGGTCAACCTAAAATGCCCCTAGGTGATCTATGAACATCTAGGCCAACCTAAAACACCCCTAGATGATCTATGACCATCTAGGTCAACCTAAAATATCCCTAGGTTATCTATGATAATCTAGATCAACCTAAAACATTCCTAAGTGGTCTATGACTATCTAGGTCAACCCAAAAAGCCCCAAAGGCATCTATAAGCCCCTTTGGTCACCCTAAAAAGCTCCTAGGCCTCCTATGGTTGTCTAGGTCACCCCAAAATGCCCCAAATACATCTATAAGCCCTTTGGTCATCCTAAAAATCTCCTAGGCCTCCTATGACTATCTAGGTCACCCCAAAATACACCAAAGGCATCTATAAGCCCTTTTTTAATCCAAAAACCCTAATGTAATTCATTAAGCCCATTGGTCAACCTTTATATATATTCATAAAAAATATCAAAAATACAAAAATATCGCATTACATTGCATTTTTTATCATTTTGCATTTCAAACATCAATTGCATTAGGCATATACACCATTATATTTTGCATTATTATAAGTGGCTCATACATGTTTATCACCAGGTCTGTACACTAGGCGTCTATCAAATATAAAGTTGTCAAATGTCAGTTTTACCAACTGTTCACATTACATGTACCATTTAGATTTACAATCCACATTATATGTCTGTTTTCCATCATGTAGCCATTGTTTGTAATACATAGTTAAGGTTTTTTGGTCACTCAACCATATCTATTTTTCTTTTCATATTTTATAGAAATTTATAATGATTTTTATAAGGTAGAATCCTACTTATATTATGCCTTGTATACATCTAAATCCCAACACATTCTTACATTAATAAATCCAAGTCTAGCACAAGAAAATATGAAAACTATAAGTGGTCTAGATTACTTTAAGAAAAAAAGGTTATCCTACTCATCCTGCTATGTGAATGGTTCAAATATGTTGAGAATTGATAAAACAAGTTCATACTTACCCAAAATCCCTTGCCTCACACTGGGGTAAGTATGCAAAAGAGAAACATCAGTAGTGATTATTATCACTTCAAAATATGCAAAAATAAACAATGATTATTATCACTTCAAAAAAGCAAAAATAAATAGTGGTTCTCACCACTATCAAAATCCCTTGCTCAACAAACAAAAATGAAAAACTCCTTTGAAAAATTCAAAAGTTAAAAGAAAATAAGGGAGTATTGAACTTGAATCCCTAGAATTCTCAATATTAGAGAACCATAAGGTGATACTCATTACAGGTTTGGTGGATAGCCTACCTAGCAATGGTGGTATCCTTATGCATGATAATATGTCTACCACATAAGAAACTTTTTTATGTCTAAACCAATGTTTACATGTGGATGAGCTAGATTTTTGTAGCCTATATTACCTAATGGTCTAGTCTAAATAAGTATAAAAACTTAGGATAATGAGACCCGTAGGGTGATATTTAGTACATATGGGCTGCATGAATCCCATTTGGTACTAGGGTAACTACATGCATTATCATAGTAATGAACTCACATGCACACACAAGGATGTTTATTATCTTGGTTATCTTATTAGATGTATACTTTGTTAAAATGTCCTGCATAGTTACTATACAATTTTTTGATTAGGTAACTAGAGTGTTTGAGTCTCTTGAAAACTACTAAACATATCATATCATATTACATTATTCATTACATTTTTACATTATGCTATCACATGTTTTTCAAGTTACAAAAGCCATTACATAATGTCATAGTAACAAAAAAATAATAAAGATACATTTTGTACAGTCTATGGTGCTAGCATATAATGTGTCAAATAGTCATCATAAATCCATCATATAAAATTAAATCAAATCATCCATTTCATTATGCATTTCCATTACATTTCACATCATCACATTATAAATATAATACATGCATTTCATAATAGGTATTCATAAAAAGCATCATAAAGCATAGCATAACATACCTATCATAAAGCAGTAAAATGTTACATGATGATCAAAGCAAACTCATATATTTATCCATATGTAAGAAGCCAAACACTACATCATAATCCATAAGCTACCCATAGGCTATAATAAATGTGAGTCCTCAAACATCACACTCCAAAAACCAAAAATCCAAAAAGATATATCAAATTCTCCAAGCCATGGTCATGCAAGACTGACACCATGACTCTCTCCTCTACCCTTAGTAGGAGTTTGATGTGAGCTCCATGACCTACTACCCCTAGACCTGTCCATCCTTCATGTAGAATTAGGAGCTCTCATTTGTGTAGATGATTGTCCTATCTCGCTCCTCTGACTCTATTGTGATCTAATGGCTAATTCTTGATTTGCTATGTGCCCATTAAGGCACACTATCTCATCCTCAAGCATGTCAGTATAAGTCTAATCCTATTGGAACTGAGTTTGATAGGTCAAAAAAAAACCCTAGAGATGTGCCATCTCCTCCTGCATCCTAGATAACTCACCAATACTAGACTCCCTATTACTAGGAATTTTTACTCCAACCTATGCCTGAAGTGTAGCTATCAAAGTTGTCTACCTCTCCATATTAGTCTATGCATTCTACACCTGTGCCTGTAGTGGAGCTCTCTCCTATAAAAAATCCCATTACACCCTACTAAGATCACCTCATATCTCTATAATCGTAGCATCACGTGCTACTAATTATACCTGCATACCCTAGTATATAGGGTCCTCCCCATCAAATTCTAGTGGATCCTATACATCAATCAACTCCACCCTATCCACTACCACATGATGGCACACATAGCACTCATCTGTTTCTACATCATCATCCAGAGACTCATCCTGACCCTCCTCATCTGGAGCATCCCTAGATGCATCTATTGCTCTAGCAGCTACATTTCCTCCTAGTGGCCCCTCTCCTCATCATTTCCATATAACCCACTGTTGGAGCCAAATTTGACTCAACTTTGAAACCCCCAAATTTAAATTTTTGGTTTTAATCAAATTGATAATGATGTTGGTCACTTTTTGAGTTGTGGTGAGTAATTTAATTTTTCATTTGGTTAAATGATGTCTAAACCTTGGTTGTTTGTAAGGTATACCTCTTTCGATTAATCAAATATCCTCAAGGTGAAAAGGGTAAAAAATTTCAATTAAATCCCTAAGCCAAAATCCAACATTCAATTAAAAAAAACCCCTTAGGCCTAAACCGATTAATAAAAATCCTCAAATCATAAAGTCGGTTAAAATTTTGCCATGGTCTCAAGATCCTAAAACTTAGGTCCAAAGCAAATATTGATTAAAACCTAAAGGTATGTACCCCACTAAGCTAACAAGCGAGCACCTCAGATTTAATCCAAGGGTCATGCTCGATCCAGAAGAAATCGGATGATAACACATTAATAAAATTGACCAAGAGATAAACCAAACAAGTCAAAGTAGGTCAAAAGTAAAAATATTGCACCTTAGGCTTAATCGGATGGTAGCGCATCATCTAAAAAAACATCCAACGGATGCGCTCTCATGAATAAATTCGAAATATAAGTCAAAGGGTCAATAAGGTTTAACCTAAGGTTTAAAAATTGAGCATCTCCAATTGATCTAACAGATGCACTTGATCCAAAATAGATCCGATGGCTATGCAATTTCCAAAAAGTCAAAGGTTTAAATAAAGTCATCATGGGTCAAATAGTCAAGTTAAAATCTGAGCAAGTCCGATAGATCAGACGATCGCACCAAGCAAAGCCTAGATCAACGGTTGTGATTGCTTCAATTAAAACAAACTTTAAAATCAATATTAAGAGAACATGCCCTCTTTGGACTAATCATAGAGCTAATTAAGAGGATCGAATGATTGTGCTCAAACAATAATCGATCTAATAGTGGTGCACTCATAGAAGATATATTAAAGTGTTTAAGATTTCAAAATATTAATTAAAAGTTAATCATATCATTAGCGAGGGTCTAACACATTGGATAATCATTCCCCTTTCGGCTTAATCAGGATTAATATTATGCACCCTTGGGTAAACTAACTCGTAGGTTGACTAAATCTGACGGTGGCGCTTATCTCCACTTAGATCTGATGGTCGCACCGAAACCACGAATGGTAAGAGAAAGGCAAAGGTAAAGATAAAATTAATTGTGCTTTAGCAAGGGTTTAATACATTGGTTGATTTCCCCCTTTTTGGCTTAATTGTGATTAATATAAAATCAAAAGTTTTAACATTGACTATATAGTGTGCATCTTATGAACAATATAATGACAACACCCAAACTAATCCAAGAATCAATGGATGCGAAGGCCTGTGGTGGCGGAAAAAGATCCAAAGCTAAATGAAGACATTTAAATCAGACGATGACGTTCATTCCTCCTCAGATCCAATGATGCACATACAAAAAAACAATCGAAGGTTAGCCTAAGCATTATATTACAAATGATTGATAAAATTAGTCCAAGGTACACATGGTTTTTCCCATTTGTTAAGAACTACGTGCATATGTATGATCCAACGATCGCGTCCCACCATAGTAAGATCTAATGGTGATCGCAAAAGGAAAGTAAACATATTATATGTTACCATCACTTAATACAAGTTGTTAAGGTTTAAAAATATGAGGATTAACATTGGATAATCATGATTAAACAAGGACCAATAAACCATATTGTTTCAAGTGTTTATATGTAGCCAGGTACATTAACTATCATGTAGGTCTTGGGATATCAATGGTCATGCTAAAAACCTTATCAAGATCGGATGACAACGCATCAATCGACGTTCTCAAGAGAAAAACCAATCACTTAGATCCAACGGTTGCAATTAATCATGGTTGACTTAGGGAAAAAGGGACCTCAAAGGTAATAAAAATTGACACTCGCACCAAAGACCGAATGTCACAAAAAAACCTGAAGGAAACATAATCGATCCTAAAGATTTAGTTATCACTCAGATTCGAGGTGGCACAAGGTTCAAAAAGGACACTATCCCCACCACACATACCAGTTCCATGTTAGATTAAAAGGTCCCCATCGATGAATGAATAGAAGGCTTAAATGATTACAGGCACATGAATCAAAGGATCCCAAGGCACGTAAGATAATGGACATTACCCATCATAAAACACTAAATTCCAAAAAAGGATGAGTTGGCATGATTTCATTGGCCAATTTTAAATAGCAGTTGGTGGCATCGGGTCGATGACGAAATGTGTAAATTTATCAAGCTCACTCCACCACCCTGTATATAAACTTACGAAACCAGTCAAGGCCACTATCCTGGTAATCCAAGAATTAAAGTTGATACATCAGAGGCATAGAGAGAAGAGAGTATTCAAACTTTGAGAACTCAAGAAGAACTTGACCAACAGTTGCAAGAGCAATGGCATCATGGGGAGATGTTTTCATGCCAGAAGATACATGAGAAGCCATGAAATTTATCACAAATAGGTCACCCTACTCTGTGATCTCTGGGCCACCTATTCCTGGTACCACTATGTATGAGTTTACCCAAAAATGTGGGGCAGATAAAAAACCCAACCCGGCTCAACTATACGAGATCGACAATGCCTGTATTAAGAGTTTTTCCCAAGTGATGGAAGGCGATAATAGGACCCCATGGATAATGGCAGATTTATTCCATAAAGCTCATAGGTTACAATACAAGGGTTTTCCTAGAGACAATAGATGGAATAGTAACCTTGGGAAGCTGATATGCCCAAAAGTGCACTTCACCTAAGACTTGATGGTTGGTCTAGTAGTAGCATATGACGAAAGAACAAGGACCTTTCGAGATCACAAGAATCGACCAATGTTCAACATCAAAGTTGAACATATCCAGGAGGTGTTCAAATTGATGAATTATACCATGTATCTGGTAGACCAGGTAATCGAACACCAATATCTTATGTTTACTGATATGGAAGTTTTTAGAAAATTGTTCGATACACATGCAACAATAGAGAAATAATTCCCCATTAACAAAAATGTTTTTAAACCCTGGGTACAAGACTTATGTGACATGATAAACATAGTATTGGGAGTACAGGATATGAATAGAATAACAAAAAGGGTTTTGTATTTAGATGCACAATGTAATAGAGGATATAATACTCCAATCTATGCCTGGGAACTGGAATTAAGCACCCAAATACACAAAGAAATGGTAGAACTAAGAAGAGCAATTTTTGAACAGAGGCAGGAGATGCCTCACTTTTCACAGTATTCATTTCTCATTCACTTAATAGTGGGCCAATTGGGGGAAGAAGCTCATAAAAGAGTAAAATCCATCAATAGCCCCTATGTTCAGAATAGCTTCTAGAGACTTCATGAAGGACGAACTCACATGGGCTGGTTTTGTGATCATTTCCTGGTAGAAATCCATTGGGCCTTAACTGGGTTAGTTCTAGAGAGATTAGGGCCAGGGGTAAGAGCCTTCATTAAAGAAAAGAAAATAGGATATTTCTTCTTCACAGAGGGTTTTACTTACATCAGATTATATGGAGCTAAAATCCCTCCTAAGGTGTTACCCCAGTACTACCCATTGTCCATAGCAGCCTTAGAATTATGCAGACAGGTAGTAGAAGAGGCTAAAATGAGACTGGTTAAGAAGCATGGCAAGGTCCCCTGGCTCGATGTTCCCTGTCATTTTGGGGATTATGTATTTGTTGGATATCCTTCCCTACTCAAAGGAATGTTCGAATTGGACAACATGGGATTCGATGAAGTATCTTGGAGATTTTATGACCCAAAGGGAACATACAACAAAATGATGGAAAAAAGGGAGTATGCTCGAATACGGCATCGGGAAGATGCTTTTGAAGAAAGCTTGTTGGAAGCTATAGAGCAAGGATCAGATTTGTAGGTAGTATGGGATAATTTCCCTCTAGAAAAAAGAGGTAGCACATAGGTTTATGAAGCTTATGACTACCCAGCAAAACTAAGAAGGCTTTGGGAAGTTTTAGTGGATGTAGTAGCACCTATTTTACCAAGGACAAACCCAACAATCAAAGAAGACCCCTTGCTGGAATTGATAGAGGAGCAGGACATCAACTTGATGGAGGTCACCATTAGAACTATTGATGTAATAGAACAACAGGTTAGGCCCCCTATGAATAATCAACTCAAAATAGAAGCAACACCAAAAGAGGTTCCTCAACAAACCTATACAGACAAAGGCAAAGAAATGGTAACTTCATCCTCTCAAGTTGTAGTTCCCATTTTTGATAATGTATTAGCTGTAACCAATGTGAAGAAATTGGCACCCATGGTCGTCCCTACCTCTATAAACATAAAGGGATAGGAGATCAAAATCCCACCAATGATACAAATGAATCCCAAGAGAACTGGTGGACTGGGTGGCCTTTTCTGAAGCCACTTAGTAAAGAGTCAAATAGAAATAACTCCTATAGAAGCAAAGAAGCCAAGATTGTCTTTACCTATTGCCAAGGTTGTTTTGGAAAGAACATATGAGCAGACCACCTTCACTGCTATAGATGAACAAGAATTGCAGTTAGTGGCAGGGATGGGAAATACAAAAGAACAATTTTTAGAAAGAGCAGAATTGGGGACAACTATGTCAGATATTGCTGAGATTAATCTCCCTCCTCTGCAAGACCCACTAGTTTTTAGTGCTAATGAGGAAATAGGAAGTTCATCAGTATTGGGGAAAGACACTGATATAGCAAAAATTGTCAAGACAATGAGTGCCCAGGCCATAGACCAATTTGTTGAAAATATTGAAAAACTCAGGAAATAATTGGACCAAGAGGAGAAGGAAAAAGTAGAATTAAAAGCAGTGATAAGTAGGCAACAAGAAGAATTGATTCAAAAGGACACTTCAAGTGCACAACCACCCCCAACAATAAAAGTCCAAGATCATGTTTATTATCTGAACACTATGAAGAAGGATATGTCAAAAAGAATAAGAACCCATGCCAAAGGTTTTTTGAGATGAACATGGGCTGCTCATCTGGAGTGAGACTCTCTCCAAATTTATTGTTCTTTGCACTGAAAGGATCATTAATGATATCCACCTCAAAGGTTTACTCTACAGACATATGTGATCCCTCCTAAATTTGGTGAGGCATAGTAATTAGATAGATGTCATCAGGTGGGTTGATAAGTTCCACTTTGGAAGTATTTTTGGCATGATAAATATCATATGCACAAACTGGCACAAAATGGAAATGTTGTAACATCTCTTCATTAGGGAAGAAATATTCAGGCTCAACGAGTGAATCAGTATGATCCTAGTCGATAGCATATTTGTTAAGATACAATGATTTGGACAGATTTGATGGATTGCAGAGTGGAGTGGTCAAATCAATTGAGACCATGTTTATGGAATGGAATTTCTCTCCAGGACCACACGGACCAACTTCTACAAAATCAGCGTAGTCCTCATACCCATGATATTTCTCTAATGACATAGGTACAAAGGGATCTTTCCTGTGATGACTATGAACAACTGGATCCTCCCTATGCACTGACTGCAAAATAAGATCATTTGGCTCATAGAACTCCATGTAGGTTGGTAGAAGGGGATTAACCAACTAATGAATTTGATCCAGGTTTAACCTTGTTTCTCTCATACACGAACCAACACATAACTTTTGATAGACCTCATCTATGTTGATGGGTTGATGATAGTAACACAAATAAGGAGGACCAAGGTAGGCCCTCTCTAACTCATCTTCTTTGTCACTATCATAATAGAATCCTTAATTCACCCCCACTCCTAGATGATGCTCTGGTAAGTGCGGCCCCATGAATTTGACTATTTGACACTATCATCACTATCTGGATAAACTAGATAATTGTATTGTAAGTGTGACATCACCAAGAAATCTAGCTCTACTTCTTCCCTTGAATGATCAACATTGGGAAGGATCTCTTTGATAGCCTATATCGATTCAATAGGTAATAAATGATGTGCATACTAGGGCCTCTCATAGGTACCCTCGACTTCATCCCTAGATTCATCATCATTTGAGGATTCCTCATTTGTGTCATAGCCTTGTCCACTCATATCGAAGGTGGACTTTGCTCCATATTCATTAAAAATATCTCCTAGCTCGAGATCACATATAGTAATGGGGTTACACCTTTGTATATCTGTGCCATTGATTACATCATGGGTTTGGTGTCCCAGGTTATCTCTGGGGTTTACTTCTATCCCAATCTACTCAAGGAGCCCTTTGTGATGATCTTCAAGTGTCTTAGTGGTGAGGACAGATATCATAGGGTGATTCCTCTAGAAAATGGAAGGATTAGGATGATATGGATTAAAATCTACATCGTCTGCCATACAAAGGTACTAAATATCTAGGGATGCTATGAGAAAATCATCTTGCACCCATATCTATAACCCTAAACCAAACCTATCAGTGACTAAATGATAATACGGTTACAACAGAGTTATTCATCCTTGTTCAAAGAGACCAAGGTTGTATCCATGCCAATGATACAACTTGAAGATATGCATGGCATACTTAGGGTAAGATAGATAACGAAAATTTACAATGAAAGGTTCATTGTCATATTCATACATGGGCTCTCACATTGAAAGCTAATCTAGCCCTACATAGATGAAGTTAGTATGATTGGATGGCTCTCCCAATGGAACCACTGATCCAATTGGATACCGATGAGTGGATGGTCGGCCCATATCTTACACAGTATTCAAAATTGGTTTGAAGGTTACATTCTACACAAGGTACTCACCTAATTTGATGTTGATAAGATGGAAAATCACTCACGGTGTGGATGACCCTACTAAAGATGCATGCAAGGTAGGATGAGGTGCCTCCTCGACTTTATCTTGGGGTTCCTCAAATTCCATAGGAGTGGGAACCTCCTCAATGATTGGCTTAGGCTCATGCTCCTCTTTCTCACCCATTTTCATCTTCAACTTCCTTTCATCCTAATGCATGACTGATACTGAGGGTTTCAGGAAAGTGGTAGTGGTGTGCTTTGACCTATGTGACACATATGGCATTGGTTGAGTAGGTACTATTGGTTTCCCTCTTGGATTATTTATTGATGATGATGACTGAAAATCTAGGTGCATTGACAGGAGTATGAAACCCCTAGGAAAATTTGCTAGGTTAATGAATTTAAAATGTTTTTCATTAGATTCCACTACGTGAACCTATCTCTCGTGAATATACTTCACACATTGATGCAATATCAAAGGAACTATTGGAAAAAAATTTGCCTTCGGTTAATAGTGTTGCACCTTAGACTTTGCCAACATTGAATAGACAAATCTTGCTTGAGATCATCTGTCAAGTCTCCAGATAAGACTGGTTCCTTTGAGTTTTTTAGAGAAAAGGGGAACAAGAGATAAGGGAAATATAGCCTAATCTAGAAAATTTTATCACGGTATAGATTGGACAACAACAAACATTGATGATGCAGATTACTACTTTCAGAGTTTTATTTATATCTTCTTTATAGAAAACATGAATTCCTAAGTGTGACTTTTAGATGTTCGTCTAAAAGCATGTAAATAGATTTTAATGTTCAACTCTAGAAACAAGATTTATACATGCACAATCCATATTTTAGAACAGATACATTATAAAACTTAGAATGAATAAAAGTTAAAACACCAGATACATACACTTGCACACAAAAGTTTCGAAAGCCAGAAGAAGAAATATTTTATTGCTTGTAATCCAGTACATGTACATCAAGCTTGTAAACGTCCAAGAGCCGACCCTTTTTTTGGGGTCGCTCACCCCTATATATACCCTAAAAGAGTATCTTTTTATAAGTACATCTTACTATTTTACAAGCAATCATCTATAGTTTCTAATAATACACAACAAGTCTTCTATGAATTAGAAATCTTCTCTACAGATTAGATTCTAGATGAGCCTATCACATTTTCAATCATCTGGTAAGCCTGCTCCATCCTAGATTTCTGATAATCATGTCAAAAATCACTTCTTGGTGTAAGTGCATGCTTTTGATTGCCAAAAATATATTTTATTCCTTTACAACTGGCGTGTCACGAAATCACGACATTCTTTCCTTGCTTTGCTCTTTTTCCGCCTCCAACTGTGAAAATGAGACATGTCACAAAATCATGACATTCATCTCTTGTTTTGCTCTTTTGTCGCTTCTAGCCATGAAAATGAGACATGTCACAAAATCGTGACATTCGTCTCTTAGTTTGCTCTTTTGCTACCTTTTGCCATGAAAATGAGACATGTTGTGAAATCGCGACATCCATCTCTTGCTTTGCTCTTCTACTGTTTCTAGCCACAAAAATGAGACATGTCGTGAAATCGTGACATTCGTCTCTTAGTTTGCTCGTCTGCCACTTCCAGCCGTCAAAATGAGACATGTCACGATATCGTGACACTTTTGCCTCTGTGTTCTCTTTTGTTGCTCGTAGCCACAAAAATGCAACATGTCGCAATATCGCAAAACTTTTGCCTCCTTGCTTCCTTTTGTTGCTCTTAGCCATGAAAATGCAACATGTTGTGATATCGCAACACTTTTTCCTCCTTGCTCCCTTTTGTTGCTCTTAGCCATGAAAATACAACATGTCATGATATCATGACACTTTTGCCTCCTTGCTCCCTTTTTTTGCTCTTAGCCATGAAAATACATGTCGCGATATCGTGACACTTTTGCATTCTTGCTCCCTTTTGTTGCTCTTAGCCATGAAAATACAACATGTCGCGATATCGTGACACTTTTTCCTCCTTGCTCCCTTTTGTTGCTCTTAGCCATGAAAATACAACATGTCACGATATCGTGACACTTTTGCCTCCTTGCTCCCTTTTGTTGCTCTTAGCCATGAAAATACAACATGTCACGATATCGCGACACTTTTACCTCCTTGCTCTTTCTCTTTGTTTTTTCCCTTGAAAAAGCAACATGTCGCGATACTTTTACCTCCTTGCTCTTTCTCTTTGCTTTTTCCCATGAAAATGCAACATGTCGTGATATCATGACATTTTTTCCTTCTTGCTATGTTTTGTTTTTTCTTTGATCTTTAGCATATGGGCCACTTCGGTCTTCTTGGAAAATATGCAAAAAGGTGCTTCAGCTATTTTTGTGTAGTTAGTCACTTTTTGACTAACATTCTTGGCACCTTTCGAGGGATTTTTTGCTTGCAAAAATTTTGAACTAGTCCTTCATCCATTGGGAAATGGAGTCAACAATGCAGTTGTAAAAAGAGTCTTTCAGAGAAATAAAAAGAACATAGGAAAATGCACTTAGATTAAATGTGAACATTACCTCATCAAAACTCCCTTTATATCTTAGTATCTCTATTCAAAAAAAAATGTCGACTTCTGATTGGCTGCGACTGAAATTTTTTGTTAAGGCCAAAAAATGGTAATATTTACAAATATTGTCCGAATATACTTATATTATACTATACATATAATTCCTTTTCTACTTTCTCAACAGAAATATAACTTTAGGTGAAATGCATTCATCGTGATGGGAAGAACCAATCCATATTGATCTTTCAACTTGAAAGCATTGAATTGTTTCTCTAAAAAAATTTCAAATGGTCCCTCCCAAAAAGCATCGAATTTATCATGGTTACCTAGCTTAGATTTCTTTACATTCCATTTCAAAACCAAGTCTCCCACTCTAAATATTTTTGCAGTTGCCTTTTTTTTGAACCATCCTTCAGTATCTTCCATATGCTTCTGATTGTGATTGTATGATTGCTCTCTTTATTCTTCTAACTATAAGAGCTGCATAACTCCTGCAACTGTGTGTAGCATTTGGTCAATCTGAGGTAGCGGGTAATGATATTTGAGTGATGCTCTATTTAGATTTCTGAAATCTACACACAATATGATATCTCCATTTTTCTTCCTGACTGGTACCAAGTTTACCACCCAGGTGGAGTGTTTAATAGGGTATACAATTTTAGCTTGAAGGAGTTTTAGCAGTTCTTGTTTCATCAAATATTCTATCTTCAGATTCCTTGGTCTTTGCTTTTGCCTAAAAGTCTTAGCTCCTTCTTCTGATTCTATGGTATGTTGAATAACATATTTATTGTACACTTTTAGATCACTATACACCCAAGCTATGATGTCAGGGAATTTTTTATACAATTCTATGATCTGGTTCACTTCCTCTTCTATACAACTAATTCCAACCTTAATCATTTTGTCTGGCTCTAACTCTACATCTTTGTATCTTATTTTATCAACCTTGATTTTTCATCCAACTGCTCTATCATTGTTATCAAACATGATTTCAAGGGTGATGAGACCCTTATGAATATGATTGTTTTTAACTGAATAATATCCTCTTCCTCTTCATCCTGCAGATCCTGGTTGGCTGAGCAATTCATTTCATGGATTAAGAAATCCAATGATTCTGTTCATCATTTTCAAAAACTTGCCATAAAATATTATTATCAGGCACTGAAGGCCTGTATATAAGTCTAACAATTTTAGACTTTTGAATAATATTACTTACAGGACAAAAATTAGCTCCCACTAAAGCTAACAAATCTACGTGGGTATTCTGTTCTCTAGGGATAAAATTTATAATTAGGGCCTCAAATGTCTCTAAGAGATACCACACTTTGTTCCTGTAAGCCTTCAAATAATGTTGTTTACTTATACATTTTTTGGTGACTTGATTCACAATAAGTTATGAATCTCCATAGATGAGTAACTGTTTGATTCCCAATTTCTTAGCCTTTCTTAACCCTAAGCACAGGGCCTCATATTCTACTATGTTATTGGAGAAACTCCAAGTCAAGTTGTAAGAGAAAACCTTTTCCTCTCTGGTGGGAGAAATCAAAACTATTCCATCACCAGCTCCATTCTTGCACCTAGCCCCATCAAATAAAATCTTCCACAATTGATTCACAGAACCATCCTTTTCTAGGGAGGGTATCAATTTTATTTTTGGTTTCTCAATAGAATAGTTTCCTATTTCTATTTCTATCATGGAATTAAAATTCTTTAGATAAAACTCATCCTCATCTTGGAGCTCTTCTAATTTTTCTTCCATTATATCTTCTTCTATTGTTTCTTCAGTCATCATATTTACATGGTCAGTTTCACCAATCTTTTCTACATGAAACGTCAATGGTTTCTAATTAAAAATATTGACCCTTCTACCTTTGAAAGGTATCTCCAAATGAGAATAATATAAGGATAAGTATCCTCCTATATTTGCTATGAACTCTCTGGATAGACACATACCAAAATAGGGCTCCAAGTCTATGACTACTACCTCTTGTATGAATGTCATCTGAGGCATTTTATGCAACCGTATGGGAATATCCTTTATCACTCCTATAGTTTTTACTGGAGTACCATATAATTGTAGGATGCCTGTGCTACTCCTAGTGTACTCCATTACCATAATATCACATACTACTTTGGGTATCACAGTGGTAGAAGCGCCTGAATCTATCATGCAGTTGTGGACAACCCATCCTTCCATTTGAAGGGATAAATAAAAGGGTGGTGGCCTATTCTTACCAGTGGCAGACGTCAAGTTTATTAGAACCATTTTTGAAGATGATGCAGTCCCACCTCCATTTTTCATTGTTCTTAGGGATTCCTATAGGAGATCAATTTGACCTAGGATTTGAAGAGCATCATACATACTTGCCTTAGGAGTCTTTTTCATTTCCTCTACTATACTGAATGTAGGTGAAACAACTATTCTTTCTCTTTCTTTGGAAAAAGTTTCATATTTATTTTTGTATCCTTGGGTAGCTTCAGTTCTTTGCATTTTTGTCAGCGAGGGGAATCTTAACCTTTCCCTAGCCTGTTCTTGGGTTTCATTTTCCCCTCAAGGAATAAATTCTTTGTGTGTTTCTTTCTCTTGACTTTTTTCTAGAAACTGATATTTTCTTTCTTGAGGAAGACTTCCCTTAGGAGTTTCTTTGGGAACTTCCTTGGGATCAAGGGAAACATTCAATGGCTGAAGCTCTTTAGGGTCTACTTGTAGTGGTTTCTTACCTGATATTTTCAAACTTGAAACCTATTCTACTGTAGGCATCATGAATTTGTGGTCCTTCTATCTAATTATATTTACATGGCCTTTCATTTTTTCTTTACTCTTTTCAACTGCTATACTTTGTACATAATGTTGGTGTATCATACATGAACTTTCCCCATGTGGATTGTTACATGTAGTACATAAAAATTTAGAATCAGTGGGAGGCTCCTCGACCTTCTCTGTCTCATTTGTATATACCGTGCTTAGTCTCTCTTGTCCCCTATCGCTTGATTGTGATGCATCTCTCGTTACCTGAGGGAACCTCCTTGGCAAAAAATTCCTTTCAGCCTCTCTTTTTCATGGATGCCATTTCATTTGATAATGTATTCATTGTATCAATTATGGTAATGTATTGATCACTGGGGGGAGCTGATGCAAGGGGTGTAGCTGGTAATGCAAGGAATGTAGGAGGTGCGGCTATAGTTGGGAGGGCCTACGTTGATGGGAGTACAGGAAGTTTAGAAATTGATGCTTGGGAAAGCTCTGGTAAAATTGGCAATAGACTTCTTAATGGATATCTTTTTGTAGCGATGAGATCAGCTTTGCCCTTTGCTGCATCTATATAGATCCCAGGAAAAGTGGTTACATGGGATTGCCTTATTATCATACTAAGATATAAATCAAAAGCCCTTAAATAATAGCATATAGCTTGTTCTTCCATGGGTTTTAGGCCTTGTGGTACTCTATCACGAGTTCTGGTAAATCTAATGTTGAAATCTTGGATTTCTTCTTGTGGATGCCTCTCAATGATAGTGAATTGATTCAAAAATGTGAAAGGATCCACATGTATATTAAATTCATCGACCAGACGGCTGACCAGTATTGCCCAAGAAGTAATGGATCCATTAGGAAGTGCTTTGTACCAATAGAGCATCTTTTCTTTCAAAGATATAATAAAAAATCTGACCATTACATCTTCCTGAGTGATGTTGTAAACAGATGCTAGCGATGATACATCTAAACAATGCTCATCTACTGTTTTGCCTGTTTCATCAAAGGTCGATAATGATTTTAATGCAGCTTGTGGAATTTAGTGGTGTGTTCCCAAGTTCAAAGGCCCAGTTTGATTCCACACAAGATGCGCTGGGGTAGGGGTGGCTGCCATGATTGCTAAAGGAGTTACAACTATTATGGGATTGCTTACAGATGCTCCTACAGTCGATGTTAAAGAGGTGCAAATGGTGTCGGGTGGATTTGATCATGTGGCTAGCACAGGGTGTGATTTTAGGCTTCTGAGATGTAGTTCAAAGAACTTGATAGGTTATTCAAAGTTTCTAGCTCAGGATCTAGTTATCATATGGCTATATAACCAGAAGGTTTTTAGACAAGGTCTTTCTTTTATGGTCTAAATTGCAACAGAGTCGCCAGGTGGTTTTTTCTTCAGATTTTTAAACAAAAAGGCTCTTTAAGGAAAAACACCAAAACTTATACAATACTGTGGGATTTCTGGTCCCACCAAGCATGCCAAAAACTATTGGAACAAAATCTACCTTCGGTTAATAGTGTTGCACCTTAGACTTTGCCAATATTGAATAGATAGATCTTGCTTGAGATCATCTATCTAGTCTCCAGAGAAGGCTAGTTCCTTTGAGTTTTTTTAGAGAAAAGGAGAACAAGAGATAAGGGAAATATAGCCTAAGCTAGAAAATTTTCTCATGGTATAGATTGGACAACAACAAACATTGATGATGCATATTACTACTTTCAAATTTTTCTTTATATCTTCTTTATAGAAAACATGAATTCCTGAGTGTGACTTTTAGATGTTTGTCTAAAAGCATGTAAATATCTTTTAATGTTCAACTCTAGAAACAAGATTTATACATGCACAGTCCAGATTTCAGAACAGATACATTATAAAACTTAGAATGAATAAAAGTTGAAACACCAGATACATACACTTGCACACAGAAGTTTCAAAACCCAAAATAAGAAATATTTTATTGCTTGTAATCTAGTACATGTACATCAAGCTTGTAAACGTCCAAGAGCCAACCCTTTTTCTAGAGTCACTCACCCCTATATATACCCTAAAAGAGTATCTTTTTCTAAGTACATCTTACTATTTTACAAGCAATCATCTGTAGTTTCTAATAATACACAAGTCTTCTATGAATTAGATATCTTCTTTGTAGATTAGATTCTAGATGAGCCTATCACATTTTCAATCATCTGGAAATCCTGCTCCATCCTAGATTTTTGATAATCATGTCAAAAATCACTTCTTGGTGTCAGTGCATGCCTTTGATTGCCAAAAATACATTTTATTCCTTTACAACTGGCATGTTGTGAAATCACGACATTCTTTCCTTGCTTTGCTCTTTTGCTGCCTCCATCCAAGAAAATGAGACATGTCTCAAAATCATGAAATTTGTCTCTTGTTTTGCTCTGTTGCCACTTCCAACCATGAAAATGTGACATGTCACGAAATCGTGACATTCGTATTTTACTTTGCTCTTTTGCTGCCTCCCGCCACAAAAATGAGACATGTCACAAAATCATGACGTTCATCTCTTGCTTTGCTCTTCTGCCGCTTCTAGCCGTGAAAATGAGACATGTCACGAAATCATGACATTTGTCTCTTACTTTGCTCTTTTGTTGTCTCCCACCACGAAAATGAGACATGTCGCGATATCGCGACACTTTTACCTCTTTGTTCTCTTTTGTTGCTCTTAGCCATGAAAATGCAACATGTCGCGATATCGCAACACTTTTGCCTCCTTGCTTCCTTTTGTTTCTCTTAGCCACAAAAATGCAATGTCATGATATTGCGACAAATTTTGCCTCCTTGCTCCCTTTTGTTGCTCTTAGCCATGAAAATACAACATGTCGCGATATCACAACACTTTTGCCTCCTTGCTCCCCTTTGTTGCTCTTAGCCATGAAAATACAACATGCCATGATATCATGACACTTTTGCCTCCTTGCTCCCTTTTGTTGCTCTTAGCTATGAAAATACAACATGTCATGATATCGTGACACTTTTGCCTCCTTGATACCTTTTTTTGCTCTTAGCCACGAAAATACAACATGTCGTGATATCGTGACACTTTTGCCTCCTTGCTCCCTTTTGTTTCTCTTAGCCGCGAAAATACATGTCACGATATCACAACACTTTTACCTATTTGCTCTTTCTCTTTGCTTTTTCCCGCAAAAATGTAACATGTCGCGATATCATGACACTTTTTCCTTCTTGCGGTGTTTTAATTTTTCTTTGATCTTTAGCATATGGGCCACTTTGGTCTTCTTGGAAAATATGCAAAAAGGTGCATCAGCTATTTTTCTGTAGTTAGTCACTTTTTGACTAACAGGAACACAACGTATTTCATGAATCCAAGGCCTATCGAGTAATATTTTGTACTGCATGGCCCCTTCTATCACATGACACATCATAGAGGTGGTCTTTAGGCCTACTTGCATGTGTAGGATAATTAAGCCAACAGTCGAACATAGTGTGTCATTAAACACTCTCAATGTAAATGTAGTGGGTACAATGTGTAATTTAGGTAGCTTCAAATGACTCAATACCTTGGTCATTATTATGTTGATAGATGAACCAGTATCAATCATGACCCTTTTAAATGACATGTGATTAACACATGTGATTATATGCAATGGTGGGTCAGTTGTGGTTGTAGAAACCATCCTTATCTCATGATCATAAAATTGGATCATTGATTCCTAACACTATTGCACATGTCCCACAAAATTAGTAAATTCTTGTGCATCCTAAGATTGTACTTCAATGGACCTCAAAATGTCCATAAGAGTCTCCTTGTGCCTCGAGGACTGCTGTATTAGCTCATATATTGACAACTTTGTAGGAGTTATCTACAGGTTTTGGACCAACCTACTCCTTATGGTCACCACCAATCTTGTTGGTGGGCCTAGAATATTCTACATCAGCCACTGATTCGACGTAGCTTGTATTTGAATGAGAGCATGAGGTTCATTTTGTTGTTCATATCTCCCATGTCTAGTGACAAGTTCACCATGCCCATGAACCCTTAGGTAGGTGGTTCGACTCACACCTAGTTGACCTGGCCAATGTTTTTATGAGGCACCTCATGATTTGGCAAGGGGTTTTTATAAATCCCCATATTCTTATTATATGTAACCTACGGATTGTGCAGTACTACAAGCTCACATTTGTCAATCATATTTTGCACCATTTTTTTGAAAGTCCAACACACCTCAATGTCATGGCCTTTTGTTTTAATGAAAAATGTAAAATAGATCTTCTTGGTACCCCTTTGATTTGGGTTGATTTGGGTCTACCATCTTAATTTTAGGTAATCTAATTGCCTTGGCCTCGCATAGCTTATGGAATATCTACATCAGTGATTCCATCAATGGTGTGAACTAGCGAGGTGAAAATTGATCTTTATTATTGCCCTTATAATTGTTGTTGCACTTGTCATATTATGCAAGAGGAGGTTGGACTTGATAATTCTATTTCTATTGCTCCTTTTTCTCCCTCTAGAGATTCAGCACCACTTGATTCACATGGGCGTGCTTGCCCTATTGTTTTGTGGTTCTCTTCTTTTGTTCCTCTCTCATATTCTTGAGCTTCAAGTTGCCTTCCTACAACTTGATGTCCTTGATCACTTTGGCTTGCACCTAATCCTCTTCGAATGTAGGATAATATTGTAGCTGTAGTAGTAACGAGATGTGCTTGGCACAACTAACATT
Source organism: Wollemia nobilis (assembly GCA_028583015.1). Classification (NCBI taxonomy): domain Eukaryota; kingdom Viridiplantae; phylum Streptophyta; class Pinopsida; order Araucariales; family Araucariaceae; genus Wollemia; species Wollemia nobilis. Next base: position 529,317 of record JAQPPZ010016965.1, read on the forward strand.
TAGGTTAAATCTATGGCAGGAATAGGCAATGGAAACTTCACCATTAGTCTCCTCCATATCTTTTTGTATTGCTCTATTGTCTCATCATCATGTTGAGCTAGCACAGCTAGATCAAAAATATTGGCCTATTTATTGATTCCAAAGGAATAGCATTCAAGAAAGGCATCAACTAATTTCTTGAAACTAGTTATGCTATGTTTTTTTAACTGATTGAACCACTCTTGGGATAGACTATAAAGTGTCATGGTGAACATACGCAGCAACAATGCATCATTTCTTGCTATCTAAAAACAAGCATCTAGAAAGCTCATGATATGTTCTTGTGCATCTTCATCACCCTTAAACTTGTCCAGCCTGGGCATATCAAAATGCTCAGGGTAAGCCAAAGTAGACACCAAAGGATCCAAAGGCTCATTATGAATTTTTCTTAATTTCAGCTTTTGAATAGCCATGCCTTGTCTCTCAATGGCTTTTATCTTCTCAGATAAGGCCTTATAGGCCTCTGAAGATAGAAAGTCCTCCTTCCTAAGTTGACATGGAGGTGGCTTAGGAGGTACTATCTTCCTTGTATGAGATGGAGGGTGTTTCTCTTCCTTCTTCTTAGCTCAAGAGATCTCAAGATATTCTTGCTCATATCTATCTCCCTCTTCTTCTTCATGTTGCCTCTACCTTTGATTATCAAGCGGTGATGGCCACTCCCTCTGTTTAGCACTAGCATGAGTACAAGTGTCTCTTTGCTCTTGATGCATATTGGCTTATGACAAAAATTTCCTATACACACACTCCCTATGCTCATCATGAGGATATAGGACAGCCCTATCTAACCTATCCTCCTGCTCCATGTGCTCCTTCTAGGTAAGGATACGCTCTTCATGCATGCACTACTCATATAGCCTTAGCCTAATGAGCCTCTGCACTTGAAGATTTTCATCTTCAATGTGCTGCCTATCTTGGTGAGCATCCTATAATTAATCTTTGAGGATTTGGTATTTTTGCTCCTATACTAGTCGATGTGATCTATCGATCTAATTATCCATGGGAGGTATTTGGTATCCCTACTTTGTATGAGAAACCTTATGGGTTCTATACCCATCGAACTGATGTGATGTACCTTTGTATCTATCTATGAATATGGCATTGGCATCCTACTATATCTTATACTATCAACCACCATTCACATATATTGGGTGTGTGACATAGGGGTACTTAGAAGCCTCTCCATACTCTCTAGTAGTCTTGACGACACTCACGCTATGCTCACTCGATGCACGAGTGGATGTAGTGGAAGGCTTGTAGCCTAACTACTCTAAAACACTACCTATAACCTCTAGCTATCTAGACCACCACATTTCATTCAGCATTGTGCCATTATCTCCTACCTTTGATATACCAATGGTGATCTTGCATGGTGGACCATGCATGGGAGTATGGTTAGACCTATGCTTGGTAGCGAGCCTATCTTCCTACCCCAAAATGGGTAGATCTCTAGTCCTTCTATACTCAGAAGGTGGAGGTATGGATCCTCCTATGAACTTATTATGTAGGGGCACCAATATGGTCTCCTACATAATAAACTCTTAGGCCGATCCCATGGATGCACATACAGTGTGGTCTCGATAATGGCTTTCAAGTGGAGCACTCTCATGCTGAGAGGCTTCCTATTCTATCCTATGCCTAGAGGAGTGTATTGAAGCTCCTATATCTAGGGTATGTTCTATAGGCTCCCATTGTGTCGAGTTATCTCCTCTAATGCTTACTGGATGATATTTGGTTCACTCATGTGGTTGAGAAATTGACATGTGCTGCTATGAATTTGTTAGGGTTTGGTCATTGATGTTAGGTTTAGACCTTTATCGACCACCCTATGTATCCACCATTGTGTACCTATAATCTAGATTTATATTTTATTATTAGGCAAACAAGGTATACAATAATGATTATCTCATATTAAATTTTGAAAATGAGTCCTAAATTGTTTGATGTTTTTTCAATATTTGTTGTATCAGTGTAGAAACTCTTATCATGTTTTGAAAAACTTGTTGGATTTTATTCTCAGTTTAATAGCTTTCACCTGTACGCTCATAGCTCGACAACTTGGCTATGAACTCCAAGTCACGTAATCCAACCTATAATGTGTGGTAACGAATCCCACACACGGACAGGGAGCACAGGTCCTCTCAGATCCTCACTCGTTTTCCCCTAGTCAGTGTTATACCCTCCAAAGAGAATACATGTAAATTTTCTAGGGTACAAAAGGTTCTCATATCCAGTATTTTTCTAGTATCCAAAAGGTTCATGGGATTTGGGCCAATGGATGGAAGTTACACCCACCATAATTGAACCCTACTAATGGTTGGATGTCAAGCCTAAATCACTAGCATTTAAGTGCCAAGTGGTGTGTGTGGTTTGTTTTAATGTACATAAAAGAGATGCACCATATAGCATTCATGCTCATTTTCTATATGCTATGCAAATGAAATAACATTTCAAATTTAAAAAATGCAAGCTATTCTAGATGCTCTTTGAGACAATGCACATTATGATGATGATTGTCCACTAATTGGTCCTCACACATGTAAACCAAACAAGACACTCTATCAAGAATGCCATAGCCTAGGGCAAACTATAATCACAAGTCCGTTGTTCCTAGCAGTGCCTTTCTACAAATGTAAATTGAAACAAACTAGGACATGATTGATTTCCTTTTTCTTAGTTTTATTTTCCTAATTGTATTTCAAAATAAGCATTTTGTAAAAACACAGAGAGTAAAAATAGAACAGAGATTGGAAAATAGGGCCTACCTCAGGTCATGAGTTGATATGCACTCTGATTTTTTCTATCTGTGTAGTCAAGTGTAAATCGTAGGTCTGGTCTACAGTTTAGACTATAAACCGCATGTTGAACCTATGGTTCAATTGTTGGCCTGCAATTGATAGTTGTGGTCTATACCTACAATTCCAAAAACCAAGAAATGGTAGTTATATCACTTGAATTATGGAGTTATACTATGATCACCTTCTAATATAACCAAAAAGCATGCACCTATCTACCGTATTAATTGAATTCAATCATCCAAGCATAAAATAATGACAATATTACATAGATTCAGCAAAATAAGTGTTTCTTGTATTAATATTTGCAAATAATTCTCAATTACAATCATGCCCCTCTTAGGGTCACTCAAATTATGATACAGTTAATACAATGCCAAAGCCCTCAATAGGATAGCCGCACTAATGTTGCTTTCCAACTAGTCACAAACTGCTCTAGGGTGGAGTTGTCCTCTTCTTCACATTAGGGAAGGAACTTGATGGTTGAATCTCCTTCGAATATATTCCCTGCAATCAAGAAACAACATAAAAACAACATCAAAAAGATAGGCAACCTCTCATGATGAGGCCATTTTGGAAAAAATGCATAAAGATACTATTAAAAGTATATATTAAAGAAAGCGTGAAAAACATATCTAAACTATGTTAATTGTATCAATATTTATGGAATTGCATAAAGGAAGATAGCAAATAAACAATGAATGGATTAATTATGTGAAATAGAGCATGAAATAACATAAAGAATTTATTAAAGCCTACTTGATGCAAATGCAATGAGACTATTCTAAACTTAATTCTATCGATCAAAAATATTTTAAACTATAACTTAACCATAAAAGTGTTTAATCTAAGCTAACTATACGATCAAAAATAGAAACAATAAGGTGGCAATACCTCTACTACAAACCATAGCTCTGGTGAGTAGTCTGCACTGTAAACCATGGTTGAAAGCCACAATGAGCTCTCTGATAGGTTTACCCTCAATTTCAAGGGCAGTGGGCTTGACCTCCTTACCAAAATTGATGTTCAATGGTCACCTTCGATGTCCTTAGACTTATTTGGTGGTTGATTCACTATGAGAGGCATTTGTTTGCTCAAATATGTGCTTCTTGGATCTCTTAGGCTCCTAGGGCATCCATAATGCAATTCATCATGAATCTTGGAAATTAGGTGGGCGATAAGTAAAATAGCTCTCTCTCAGTATACTTGGTTGAGTGTACAATTTGATATGGCTTCACTGCTCAAATATCCAATGCTCTCTTTAATAGTTTACCCTAATTTTATGGAGTACTTATAGGATTACCCAGGGATAGGGGTGGCTTCATGGAGAATCAAAGATCAAGAAAGGGTGATTAGGATAGTTGGATTGGAAGCTTTTGTCCTCTAACCACTATCTTCTAGATCAAATGGTCATTCAAAATGATTTGGCTTGGATGAAGGCCAACTAAAATTCAGTTAATACCGCAGGTTATAGCTATAGTCTAGACTGTAAACCACAAGTCTTAGCCATGGTTTAGCCTATAGACCACAAGTCTAGGCTACAATTCATACTTATTAGGCCAAGGAGCCCAAATTGAGTGGTTAGGACCACTCCTTTATCTTGGAGACTATCCAAGATCCTCCATATGGTCTTGTAGCATGTCCATATGAGTAGTCACCCTCGACATGACACATTTTAGGTGTCTACACCTCGACATCATACAATTCTAGCTGGGCTAGGTAGGTGTCAAAATGTTCTCTGTAAGTCTTTAGGAGTGGGCATCTACATTGGAATAGTCCTTTGACCTGGTTTACTATGAGCAAGGAGTCACCAAAGATATTCAATATTTTAATGCCCATTGCTACATCTATTTGGAGTCCCAAGATCAATGCCTCATATTCCATGTTGTTGTTTGTGCAAGGGATGTCTAATTTGAATTATAAGGGCAATGGAGCATCTTGTAGTGTGATGAAGACAATCCCTACTTTGCCCCCTTGTTCACACTTCAAACTGTCAAATAACAATGACTTATCTCTTTTTTTATTAGGTTCTTCAAGTTTTGGTAGATCTTATAATACAAAGACCACATCATCAGGCAATTCTATAGTGAGAGGCTTGTTATCCTGAAGATGTGCCTCTACTAATTAATCTACTATGACTTGTCCCTTGATGAACTTTTGTATTATGAACTCTAGATCAAATTCTATCAATAGCATGATCCACTTTGCGGTATGTGTATTGTGATATGTCTTGCTCATCATGTACTACAAAGGATTTTGTTTTGATATGATGTAGGTCATATGGCTCAACATGTAGTGTCACAAATTTCGAGTTGTAAATACCACTGCTAAACATAATTTTTTGACATACGCATATCCTAGCTCATAACTCACCAAGGTGTGACTAATGTAATATATGGCTTGCTATTTATCTTGTGCATTATTTTGGGCTAACATGTTACCCAATGCGAAATCAGTAGCATATATATATAGTAAAAATGGTATGTCTAGCCTTGGTGGAGCCAATACTAGCAGTGTGGCTAGATAAGTCTTGATCTCTACAAAGGCTCAATGTCATTCTTTGTCCCAATGAAAGGGGATCTCCTTGCATAACAACTAATTCATAGGTCAAAATTTGTTTGATAATTACATGATGAATCTTTTTATGGATGATATCTTACCTTGTAGGATCCTCAGCTCCCTAGTGTTGTTACGGATGACCATTTCCAATATAGTATTTACCTTTGCAATATCTACTTCGATGCCTCTCTTGGATATGATGAATCCAAAAAACATGCCAAAAGTTACACCAAATACACACTTATTAGGATTCAATCAGACATTGTGTTCTATGAGGCAATCAAATACTTTTCTAAGGACTTCAGCATGCTCTTACCGCAATAGGGACTTGGCTAGTAAGTCATCCATGTAATCCTCTAAGACATTATGCTTATATTCATGGAATATGTATGTCATGGCCCGCTGATATATGACATCGATATTTTTGAGATCAAATCACATCACTTTATAACATAATGTCCCCCATAGAGTAATGAAAGCATTTTTATGTTGATCTTCAGGCTTAATCTAGATCTAATTGTATCTGGAGAAACCATCCATTAGGGAGAACATATCATGACCTACGATTGCATATACAAGAGCATCTATGTTTGGAAACGAGAATGAATCCTTTGGTCTTGCCCTATTTAAATATTTGAAGTTCATGCAGATATGGACTCTTCCATTGGGTTTCCCCATGGGTACCATGTTTGACACCTACTCAGGGTAGTCTATAGGGACTATGAATACTGCATCCAATAGTTTTTGCAATTCATTCTTCACCTTCAAAGTGATGATTGGATGCATTTTCCTCATCTTTTGCTTGATTGATTTCTTCATAGGATCCAATGAAAGGTTGTGAACAACTAATCTATCCCTGGCATATCCTTGTAAGTCCAAGCAAAAATATTTAGCCTCTATTTGAGGAGAGAAATTAGGATGGCTTGTTCCTCTAGAGATAGACTTTCTATAAACTTGACTTTCCTTGGTTGGGTAGGATCATCACTGGTGTCCACCTTGAAATTTGCTTCATATGTGACCCATCCTTTAGTTGATGAGGAGTGTATATCAAATGAATTTCATTGATGAGATTTACATGACCTACTAACTCAAGTTCCAAATCAACATGGAAGATGTCATACGCATAACCTAAGGTAAAATTAAATGGCTATAACATCTATTTTTTGAGGAAGAGGTCTTCAAGCTCAATGGGTGAATTAGTGCAATCCCAATCAATAGCCTCTACATCAAAATGTAATGATTTGGTAGGATCTACTGGATTATGAAGTGGAGAGGTAAAATAAATGGAGATCATATTGATGAATGGGATGAAATCTCCAAGACCACATGGGTGCAATCTTATCTTAGGGGATTCCCTTCCATAATTATGATGAGGTTTTGGAGGAATGGGAATTTCTAGATCTAGCCCATGAGTAGGGCATAAAATAGGATCATTGGGATCTAGTCACTCTTTGAATGTAGGTAGAGGGGGATTGACCATTTGGTGAATGGTAGCTAGGTCAAAAGGTCTCCCTAAAAATTGTAGATGAGGTTCTATATCATGGAGTGCCACCTCTCTCTCTACTAGATTGTTGAATTGTTGCAAGTGGCAAGGCCCAAGATAAGCCATATTAGTCTCATCCTCAAAGTCATCATCACTTATCTAGAAACTGTTAGTATTGGTATGCAACCCTAATACAAGGGGCTCATGTCTTGGCCCTAAGTAAGCCGTCTTTGTTTCATCTTCATATTATTTATCATTTATGAAGAATCCATTTGCATTTGTCTCTTGCCCAAAAGTTAGGGGTTGATGGTTTAGGCCTAAGTAGGCTCTTTCTATTGAGTCTTTTGATTCATAGTAACTTTCATTTGATGTATATCCACTCTCATCATGGATGGACCATGTGAATATTTTTAAATAGTGAGGCCCCTGGTAGGATAAGCGATGTTGCACCTCATCATCACTTTCTTCATATACATTATCCTCATCCCATGAGTTGTACCCTGTTGGGGTGGAATTAACTGAGATGTTTGGATGATAACAATTTTTGTGGTGGTACGTTCACCGTGGCCACTTGTCTATTGCTCAAATTTCCTATTCTTAGGGGGTGATAAAGAATGAAATCAATGTCTTATCCCAACCCTTAGCTTAATTTGTCCAATACCATTGCAAGAGAGTCATCTTGACCTCTGATATAATAGCCTAACCCAAACTTGTTAGAGGGAAGTTGATATTGTGGCTCGTATGGCTTCCTGCGCCCCTACTCATATATACCAAGGCTATAGTCATGCCAATGAAAATGCTCAAAGTAGCTTAGAGAAAACTCAAGATTAGATAGGTAATTAAAATTGAGCAATTGACCATGAATAATTCATCACTATCCTCTTCTATGTTTGAAGACTTATGGGTGTAGTCTAGGCCAACATAGACAAAATTGGTTTGGTTGGGAGGGATTCCATGTGGAATCACTATTCCCACTGGTGGTCTCAAGTCCTTAGGTCTTCCCATGTTTTATGTAGACTCAATGATAGACATAAAGATAATGTTCTACACAAGGTACTCCCCTATGCCTGTGCTTGCCAAGTGTATTGATGCATGTGATGTGGATGACCCTACGAATGATACTAGTAAAGCGGGGTGGTAATCACTATCTTCATCTTTATCTTGAATATATTATTCTTCCATAGGACTTGGAATTTTAACAATGGCTACGATTGGCACTTCCTTGGGCCTTTATTATTTGAATAAGGGAACCTTTAGCTTCTTATTGTATTTTGTTTTTGACGTTGATGGTACTTTAGAAGCATTGGCTATTTTGAGTGCACCAGATGGTGTTGATGTGCATGGGTATTTTATTACCCTTTTGTATTTGTTATCCATTTGTGTGGTTAGAGATGAAGGTGCTACATACAGGTGGGTAGAAGGTATTACAAATTATGCTAGAATTTCCACTAGATGGATGTATTTAAAAGGCTCTTCATTAGCTAGAACCACATAGACTTTGTTTTCATGCACATACTTGACACACTAGTTCAATATTGAAGGCACACACTTCATGACCCTTATCCAAGGATGCCCTAAGAGGATGTTGTACTACATAGCTCCTTCCAAGACATGACACATCATAGGAATGGTCTTGTGCCCCACATTGATGGGTAGGACTATTATTCCTACATTATTGCATAAAGCATCATAAAAGCTCTCAATGTGTAAGCTCCTAGAACGATATTGGACTTGGGGATCTTGAGGTGCTCTATTGCTATTTTTTTAATGATGTTATTGATGAACTTGTATCGACCAAGACCCTCTTGAAAGATATGTCATTTATTGCCACCACAATGTTTAGCGAAGGGTTTCGTAAGGCAATAGGTACCATCGTAATCTCATAATCATAGAATTGAATTACAAGTTCATAGCATTCTTGTAATTTTCCCACAAAGTGAGTGAATGCATTTGCATCATGTGTTTGGAGCTCAATTGTCCTTAAAATATCCATTAGATTATCCTTATGCTTTGGGGAATGTTGTATGAGCTTGTAGATGTATAAATTAGCTGGAGTTATCTGTAGGTTTTCTCCAATCTACTCTAGATAGTTACCATAGACCATCCTGGTGGACCTGAAAGGTTGTCTTGCCTCTACCTAGGTGTTATTGGGATGTTCATGGAAGCTGTAGGACGTTGCAGTTGACCATATTACCTAGTAATTTTTGCTATGTTAACAATCTCAACAATCACAATGCATCCATGGGTAGGTGTATCAACTTGAACCTGATTGACTTGGGCCCCTTTCTCTCTAGGGGCCTCATGATTGGGAAATGGGTTTTTGTATATGACCATGTGTATATTATTAGGAGCCAATGGGTTGTCAACTTTGAGTTCTTCTACCTTAATCATGTTTTGCACTTGATGCTTAAAACCAACACAAGCCTTAATGTCATGCCCCGATATCCTGTGATAAGGGTAAAATTGATCTTCCCTATATCCTTTTGGCTTAGGATGGTTGGGATATATAAGAGGTATATCAAGAAATATAATCATCTTGGCCTCGCTCAACTGATTGAATATTGATTGCATTGATTCTGTCAGAGGCATGAAATAACAAGATGGCTTGCATTCCCTGTTTCACCCCTAATTTTTCTTTGGTCATAATTTACTGGCAAGGGATGTGCTTGATAGTTCTAGGGTTTTTGTCCACCCCCATCCTTGGGTGTAGCCAATACGACTTGATTTATTGGAGTAGGGTTTCCATAATTCTATTTGTACTTGTCATTCTTACCATTCTTGTTCCACTCCTTTTTTTTTGAAGTTTAATGCTTCCCTCATCTACTTTTATGTCTTCGATGAGCTTGGCCTATGCCAAGGCTTCCTCAAATGAAGGATACTACTGAATTTGCAGCAAGAGGGAGATGTTTTTAGAGCAACTCTTGGTGAACATGTGAATGATATCTTCTATGGGAATGGAGAATGATAATTTCACCATGACTTTTCTCCATTTATTCCCATAATCCATTATTGGCTCATCATCATACTATTTCAAGTTGGCTAGGTTTGAAAGGTTCACCTTTTTATTATCACATGTAGACACCCAAAAGTCACAAATTTCTATTTATGTATATCTATAGGTGATTCTAGACATCCCTAGGCTATTGTAGACTATTTTAGTCATGCATAGACATGCATAGACACGAGTAGACATGCGTAGACTTTCATAAGTTCACCATAGTAACGTGTAGGTTTCTACAAATGGCTTTCAGGTCCAAAATCCTAATAAGCCCTCAAAACCACATCTTATGCATCAATATACCTTTAGACAACAACCCGAGGTGATGCATAGCCCATTTATACTCAATTGACATGCCCATTGGGTATTAATTGGTAAAATCAATTAAAAGTCAATTATCAAATTCTAATTTAATGTTGACTTCACTTAAGACCCCTTTTAGGGAGAAAATGGATTAATTAACTCTTAATTCATAATTAGTGTTAATGAAATCCTACCACATATGCCAATTTAGGGTTTCTTAGGGTTTTATTTTAATCCTCCCCTAAACATGCTTAAGGTCTAATTAGGATTAGCACTAATCCTTCCTCACACATGTGTGAGGATAAGATATTTCCTACTTAGAATGAGATGTTGCCACATAGCATTTCTTAACCTAACCCTAGTCAGAATCAAACCTGGTTTTAGTATATCTAACCCCCCCATGCACCTTGCATTTTCCTATAAATAATGGGTCCTAAATCCCTAATTAAGTCTACTTCCCATATTCAACAAAGTACAATTACTTAGCAAAAATGGAAAGACAATAGCACATAGTCCATTACCGATGCATAAAGATGGATTATGATAGCATAAAGAGGTACCCTAGCTACCTTAGGACCGATATACTAGAGAGATTTTACCAGAGGACCATCATAGCTCAATTCGTAGCCTGCCCTACAAATCTAGCCCCAATTAGCGACTCGGGTCACGAAGTGCATCTACAATCCCCAAATCATTCCAAATTATGGAGGTAAGCTCTATTTCAACATGTTATTATCTTCTACATATTTCATTTTAGTTTTCATTATAGTTTTAAAGTCATTTTCATCTTCTTAAATATGGGGCCTAACTAAGGCAAGTCCCCCAATGTATTCACCCTTTATTGCAAGTTTCTTTCAGGTTATGCAATAGATTTGAAGGAAAGGAACACCAACAAACAAAAACCCAGTGGTGGCCCATATACAACAAATCCCACCTAAAATGAGGGACATCAGAAGGAGGCATCATACCTATATTGCTTATTCATGAAAATAAAATAGGAAACTCTCCCTATTTGTAACCTATACAAAATTGATAATGAATAAAGCATATGTATTTGAATGACTTGTGTTATTACTTGTTGTTAGATCAAATGTCAAATTTTGGTCATTTCGTTCTCGCATGCCTGGTGGGACCCCCACAACGGATAGTTCTAGATTCATGTTTCTTATAAATCTAACATTATACTCTATTTCTATGTTTTGTAGGTACCAAAATTGTGTTTCTTTGAAGCCTCCAAAATTTTTAGGACCTACAACTTTCCAAAAAGTATATAAAATTTATTTCTCAAATAAATTTGCATCTGTCTTTTGTTTTTACCTATGGTATAATCCTAAGTTGTTCTTCCTTCATTCATAGATTACATTGCTAAAAGGAACTTTACATTCCAAAGTGAAATTAGGGTTTCTAATCCCCTCTTACATTTCTAAAAGAATTTTACATTCTAAAAGTTAGGGTTTCATAATCCTCTTTTATTCCACACACATTTGGATTGCATGTTTCTATGTTTTTCAAAGTATATTATTTTTCTTCACAAAGGCATTTAGGCTAGACTATTTATTTACAAATATCTTAAGATATCTAGTCGTTTGCTTTTGAAAAGGCATTAGAATTATTTTTCTTTTGAAAAGGCAACTAGTTAGTTTCTTATCTTGTAAACATCATTAGAAAAATACAAACCCACACACACTCATGTGGTACCTTAAAAAATTGGTGAGATTGTACTTCATCCCCAATCCATCGCTTGAGACTGGTGTGGATCGAGTTTCACTCTCCATCAACTCACCCCCCTAGACACCTAGTAGCCCCACAGGAGCAGTTTTCTAAATTTCATCACTAGAAAATCCCCCACTTTTGTGATTAGGCCCTAGATTTAATCACCAATGGTTACCTGTAGAGTGGGATAGGATTAGCGCATTCATCCACAAGGCTTGTATAATTTGTGGAATTGGTAACTGTTGTTATTGACTAAGCCCACTTGGGGGTGAAGCGAAAGCATGGGTATGTCGATAGTAGGTCTTAGATAGTACCACCTCTTCTCATAAGAGGATATTAGTGAACTCACTTTAGCATAGTGAGTTCCACCCCTTTAGGATACCATTTTACTGTAGCTTCCATATAGGTCACCATTCACATGTTGTGGTACCATTCTATTCTGTGCATATTTGGGTGTTACAGGAAAATTTTTATTGACAACATTCCCTATTTTCTAGAGTATTCACTCCATTACCTATTATTGTACATAGGGAGTATCAACATTATAATACACAAAACAAACATAACACTTTTATTTTCTTAACATTTATAATTTATTTTGGTCTACCATTGCTTGCATGATCATAGACTGGTCTCAACACACCACACTATATATTATTTTGCTACACATAACATGTCACTTACTTCACACTCATAGTAGAAAAACTTGAGTCTACATCACATAGGGTTTATTCTTAGAAACCCCCATTGACACATGCTACGATGCCGATGGTCACCCGTAGTAGAGCACATGAGAAATCATGCTCTATGGAGGAATGACCTCCCCCTTCCTCTAGCCAGTCTACTCTTGCTCCTTTGATCATGAAGGAGAGGATTATAGACACATCTAATTTATGCATAGAATCTGATGCACAATTCACACACATGATGCCTCATGAGAAGATGTCAACTTTGAGTGAAATTCTTGCTACTTCACTCATAGAGGATTACCTACTCTTTGCAGCCCCATCCTCACCTAATCCCCCAACCACATTCTATGACCATGTAATATACATAGCACCAGGACAATCTCCTCCAACCTTCACCATAGATGAGGAGATCATGCCTACATCACCCACCTTTTCACACCCCTTTTTCCAAAATCTATATCAATCCCTACATGAGTATTATTCCTCCCTTCTAAAATGTACCCATATTGAGGTCGTATCATTCACCCCTACTATAGGAATGGTTTCTAACCCATCATCATCTACTGTAGGAAGCCAAAATCCATCCTTCCAAACTTCATAATAGATCCATATCCAAAAGGAACCACAAGCATTCCCATAAACCTCATGCTCGTACTCCTCATAAGAGTAGCAATCATCCTCTTCCCAAGAGTCGTTCTTCACCATATCTAAGGGTACCTCCCAACAGCCTCTTCAGGAGCAAGAGATGCAAACCCAAGCATGAGTGTACACTTACACTTTCCCCTCAACCTAAGCTCCTACCTTGATAGCTTATCCCACATTTTCAGTAGCTTTTCTACCTATATCCTAGGTATCCAGAGTGCATGATGCCCAAACCTTGGAGCTACCTTTGCCTATGACAACCTTTAGGATACCACCACCTATACCTTTTTAGGCTCCTACTACCCATATCCATCCTACCTATGGATTGACACCAAAAGCATATGCACCTACTCAACCAAATTATTCCACATAGTTTAACTTCCCTACTTCCTACCCTCCAAGGCAGAGACAAATCTCATCTTTTCATACCTCATCTCGACCACCCCTAGATACAGTAGCATCGATACCTACATTACCACCAGCTACACTAGATTCTTTATGCCTCCTCTAGTTTGGTCATCACCACCCATGGTCCAAAAAGTATAGCAGGCTCCAAACCAACAAGTACCCATGCCACAACTGCATGTTGCTCAGTCACAGTATTATTATCCTCAAAAAATGCCTACCCCACAACCTAGTGTGCTTGTAGACATGACAACACATATCGCCTAGTATCCAATTTATCATGATCAAGCACAATAGTATTCCTCATAGTATTATGAAGAACAAAAATACCAATACCCACCACATCCATAAGGTAAGCCTATCATAGCCCAACCTTCAAATCCTATGAAACCCAAATTTCAACTCTTGTGATATGATGTCAAAATGTTGAACCTACACACCTCTAGCTATGGGCCACAAAAGCCTTGCTATGAAGAACTGTGCAACAAGCCAGTACATCCATTACTACCTATCCCTTCTTATCCCTATCACTTTGAAATACCAAAATTTGACAAATATAAAGGTAAGGAATATCCCAAAGAGCATGTGAGCAACTACCGCTCGTCCTGTTACCAACTTCATAGTAGTAACCCTCTTATGTTGCGTACCTTCTCCCTATCCCTCACTGGGATAGCATTGGATTGGTACAACATGCTACCATGCCATATCCTGTACACATTTGAACAACTATCCAATTCCTTCTTAGAGCACTTTTCTAGCAACATCAAGAATAAGACCATATTTTTGATGGCTACATATTACGACAGGCAGAAGATGAACCCATTACTAAGTTTATTGCCAGATGGAGAGTGATTATTCATGATCTCACCCATAGTCTCCCCGCATTAGATCTTGTGACACTATTTTCCAATAGCTACCACAAATACATTTCCACATACCTCCAACTTCACCAAAGTTGTACTTTTGAAGATGCTATATCACAAGAAAAAGTGATCAAAGATATTAAGGTGCAATCTGGAAATATTAAGTTGAGAGCTAAAACCAACTATAACTCCAAATTTCACTTCAATAGACCCACACCGAATCAACCTTACCCATGACCATAGCAAACCAATCGAGTCACAACTGCTACCCTAGCACTAGTGCCAACTCCTCTGCCCTATATATTGCAATCACAAGTACTCCAATCTAATGCGACTTCCCCACCTCGACCATAGCAATACCATGGCATGCACCTATAGGGCCCACTGTAAAACTTTATACCCTTATCTGAACCATTACTAGCCTTGTTTCATAGATTTTATGAGGGTAACCATATTTTTCTACCTGACATCCACCCATCGAATCCAAATGCACCTAAATCTCATGACTACAATTGGTAGTTATTTTGTCCCTTTCATAGGTAGCGTGGCCATAATATCAATTTGTGTCACTCCTTTCAGGGACAAGTTTAATACCTAATCAATAGGGACATTATTTAGGTAGCAAACCCTTTAGCCCCATAGAACCAAAACCTAGGAATTTTCCAAAACCCTCTACCGGATCACATAGGACCCAATCTCCCTAGACCTCCAAAAAAACCTCCAATATCCCCTCGTCAAGTCAACAATGTCTAGCATGATCCTCCATCATGTGGAGTAGTAGGCATGATCAACCTTACTATGATAAACCAATGGTACCCGTTGCCCTAGACAACACCTATTGTTTCTCCCCCTAGCTAGTTTACATCCCCACAAACACCCCAAAGGCCTACCACTGTACCACCACCACCTCAAAATGTGATTACCATATGTTGTAGTATAACCAATTAGCTATGCAATACCCTTGCATGGCTATGCATATTCAACCTCCCTCAACAATATCAACCCCATCGCGATGCGTTGAATTACATCCTACATTCCATTGACTTAGATACACATGACACAAATTCTTTTTTCAATTTCATAAAGAACATCCCATTATGCCTTCAACCTTAAATTAGCTTTCATGACCATGAGATAATAGAACTCATTGGTGAAGGAGTTGACCCTCCCCTCCATATACAAGCTAATATCAATGATATTACCTACAAGCGGGTACTCATTGACACGGGCTCATCCATGAGTATCATATCCATAGTAGCCCTGCATCACTTACACCTCCCTCCAGTGCATTTTGCTACACCTTCCCTATACCTGCATGCTTTTTATGGTTCCATGAGACTTATCATAGGATCTGTAGTTCTGCCCATTCATGTAGGCATCTATATGATCCCCATATTATTCCACATCATTCAAGGAGAAATACAATATAATATTCTCCTTGGTCACCCTTGTATTAGAGAAATGCGGTGTGTCCCATCCACATTGCATCATTGCCTCAAGTATGTCCACAATGGACTTGTTCATTGTGTCCTAGCTGATGGAGACCACTTCAATTTTTGTAATGTTTTAGACCTTCCCCTGGCACCTTTGTTCTCATCTTCCCAACTATTCCTTGTATCTTCTCACCAGTAAGTAGGAGCATCAGTATCCTCTCTAATTTCCATCCCAGCACCCCAGTGTTCATAAACAACATAATCCTTGATATTTGCACCATTAGCATCATCTATTGGGGGACACAAAATTGATACCATGCCTTCCTCACCACCATTCTCATGGCCTCCACAACCCTCTCAACATCTACCATTCTAATTTCCACCCACAGTGCTGCAACCATCATTGCCACCCATCACACAACCGACTACATTACCTCCTTCACCCTTGAATATGGAAGCCTCTATCCTTCATACATTTTAGAAATCACCTCTTCCCTTCTGACCTAAACCTAAGACATTCATGTCTCCACGTATCCCTACTCCCGCACCAATTTCATCCCCTACATAGAACAAACAACCTGTTCAATCCACAACAACCAAACATCATGAACATAAAAAACCAACACCCAGCTTGGATGAACCTTCACACCCTTTAACTACCACCATCATAGAATCCTAAATTTCTCCTTCCTCTTCTGACTCAGATATGCAACCCCAGTCACTATAGCATGCCACACCATGCATATCCATCTTCATGATAAACAATGGTTTATGAGACTATAACATACATGATGCCTGTGTATGTGACACCCCTATCCAATCTACCCAAGATTTTTGCCATCCCTTAACCTCAGTATTGAGTATTAGAAACATCATACAGTTAGGTAGTCTAGAAAACCACACCAAATTTGCGTATATAGGAGTACACTCCTCAATCCCCTCACCAACTTCTTCACCACAATAATCTAGCTCTGGTGATGCAATTACACACCTATCCAACCCTCAATTTGCCTTGTGCTACCTAAAGCACTTTAATTGGCATGGTTTTGGGTTATGTCACTATGAGCAAGGGCTACATACACCCATTAACCCTCGTGTTCACTCACCTACTAACAAAATTGGTCTAGGTTATTGGTCAACCACTGTGTATACATTAGAATATGAGATCCAAGATCTATCCTTGCATCCTCCTCCATGCCCAACACACACCTTGGAATAGTATATTGATATGAACATGCTAGAAGACATGCCTTTGGCCACATCAACCATCACTATCCTCATGAATTATTCCAAGAATACTCTACAACCGATACCTCCTTGTGCTGTGATATTCAAATATTAGTAGAACACTTTGCTTCCTTATCTTTGGCTATACCACCAATAGAATTGAATGTACTCCCATCTGATCCACCACATATAGAGCCAGTAGAAATATTTCTACTATTGATGACTCCATAACCCACAACTTGTTTATTCTTATATTGATTTCTGAATATTTTTTCATCGTCTTTCTTTTTAAGCTGACCTCTCCTAATGAGAGCATCTTCCACTCATATGGCTAAGTCTATAGCCTGATCGAAGGTGGTCAAGATAACATTTGATAATTCGTAAGATAGTTGCTCTTGAAAATTATTAATAAATATGTCCAACACCTCCCTATAAGGTAAAACAAAGTGCAATTTTCCTATCAACTGTCTCCACCTAGCTAGGAATGTTGAGCAAAGTGCAGCAAACAGTATTGTCATTGTTGTCAACACAGTCGGACAGATTTATTGATGCAATGGACAAGAGTTTATTGAACAGCAAGGTGCAGCCAAAGTACAATGGATAGGAGTTCGATGTTGAGCAAGGTGTTGCAGGAGGATTGTCATTGTTGTCAATACGATCGGTTAGATCTAATGATGCAATGGACAGGTAGTTTAGAAGTCACTCAGATGCAGAGGATAAAGTTCAAAAGTTAGTCAGATCATGAGTCCTTAAATGATAAATGCACGAAACAGAAAACATAATTCAGAATGAGAAGAAGAAGTCTTCAGAACCTGAGATGTCAAGAAGCGGAAAGGTTTTTTTGTGAAAACCAAGGCAGTCAAAATAAAAAGTTTTATTTAAAATCATGGATAACAGATTTGAAATGGGTTTTTCTTAAAACCCAAGTTGGCTCTTCGTTTCGTTGAAAAAGATGCCCCAGTGATGAAGATATTTAAATAGGCAGTCAAAATAAAAAGTTTTATTTAAAATCATGGATAACAGATTTGAAATGGGTTTTTCTTAAAACCCAAGTTGGCTCTTCGTTTCGTTGAAAAATATGCCCCGGTGATGAAGATATTTAATTTTAAATATTTAGTTTAAATTTTATTTTATTTAAAATTTAAATTAAAATATTAAATTAAATTAAAAGGGCCGACGTGTTACTATTTCGCGGCAATAAGCTACAGGAAGGTGACGAAGGTGGAGAAGAGTTTGAGGCCGACAAAGTTAAATCTGGGCCGACGAATTTTAGGGTTTGGCAGCCGACAATTTCTAGGGTTTTGCAGCCGACATTCTTAGGGTTACAGCCGATGGATTTTAGGGTTTGGCAGCTGACAAATTCTAGGGTTTCTCAGTCGACGTTCTTCTAGGGTTTGTTTCTAAAATTTCTTCTATAAAAGCAAGGGTTCTTCGAGTTTGAAAAATGGGGTGTTAAGATAAAGTGCGAATGCGAGCATAGTGTTTGTGAAAGTGAAGTTCATGTTGAGCAGAGAGCAGAATGTGAAATGACACAAGTGTGCGAAGCATGTGCGAGAGAAAGCAGAGTGTGCGAGAGAAGCGCGAAGGGCAAAGTTGATTGCAAAGTCTGGTCGTAGCAATGCAGCAGACTGTGTGAAGTGATTGCGCAAGAGAGAGCAGAGTGCACAAAGATTGCAAAGGTGATGTAGACCAGTTAGAGTCTTGCAATAACAAAGGTATATGTCAAACATTTTTTATTCAATATTGAAGTCCAGTTGGTGCTTGGAAAATTAAGGGGTTGGTGCCTCTTTCCAAGTAGGTGTTGGTAAAATAGGAGTTGGTGCTCCATTCTGTTGAAGCAGATAAAGTTAAGGGGTTGGTGCTCCTTCCAGTTGGTGCTGGTAAACAAATTGTCCAGTTGGTGCTGGCAAATTAAGGGGTTGGTGCCTCTTTCCAGTAGGGTGCTGGTAAAATAGGAGTTGGTGCTCCATTCTGTTGAAGCAGATAAAGTTAAGGGGTTGGTGCTCCTTCCAGTTGGTGCTGGTAAACAAATTGTAAAGTTGGTGCTTTGCAAGAGGTTGGATTTGGATGGGAGTCCAAGCAGCCATTCTTTTTGAGGAGTAGCCATTTTGGTGAACCTCGTTAAAAATTTGTGTTGTGTGATGTTCTCTTGCGGTACTTATTATATCTGTTTATAAGTTTTATCTGCTGCAATTTTTTTTAGAGCTGTCTATTCATGTTTTGGAATGCTACACTGATTCACCCCCCCTCTCAGTGTCATTGTGATTACAACAATTGGTATCAGAGCCAAGTTCCTTCGGAAAGTTTAACAACTTGAAGGAAGATCTTACAAGAACACAAATGGCAAGGAAAGGCAAAAGCAAAACCATAAGACACAAGAAGAAGAAATCTCACAAGGGCACAAAAGAAAATGAAGATGATCTCAATGTTGCTGCTTTGGGAATGAAAATAGATTCAAGAGATGAATCAAACAGTGGAGAACAAGCCAGATTAATAAAGTTTTGCACCAGATGTGGGAAGACCGGTCACTTTGTAGCTGATTGCTCACAAGGTAGAGAATGTTTTGTTTGTGGTCAACTCGGGCATAATGGACGCCAGTGCCATGGGTTTAGTAGCAGTGAAGATGAAGATGATCCGTTCAAAATTGATAAAGAAACAGATTCAGAACAAGAGTGTGATGAAGAAGGAAGTGATGCGAAGCAAATTGGGAACAGAAACCGATTTCAGACTTGAGTAAAAAGGTTGAGGATGCAGAAGATATAATCACCAACTTGAAAATTCAAGTAGAAGATTACAAGAAAATTTTTGAAGATCTTGAAATGCAATCTTCTAGGAAAAGCAGAGTATTGCAAGCAAGCTAGAAAAAGAAATTGACGGTTTAAGAATGCAGATAGAAGAAATGAGTAATAAAGTTGGTATATACAGCAAACATGAAGAGGAATCTAACAAAGTTGTTAACAATCTGGAGCTGAAAATAGAAGAGTTCAAAAAGAGTGAAGAAACTCTCAGGTATCAAATCAATGAGAAAGAGACTGTATGCTGCCAACAAGAAGAAGAGATTGTTTCATTGAAGAAACAACTAAAAGAGGCCAATATAAATCTCAAATTTGAGAAGAGCACAGAGTTGCTAGATACAATGATAAATCAACAAAGAAGCTCCACAGACAAGCTTGGTCTTGGATATGAAGCTGAACAACCATCATCTTCCAAATATGCGAGAGAAGAAGAAGTCCTCGGTTGAAGGATTGAAACAAGAAAAGTCTGAAGTCTGAATCCTCAAAAGGAAGAAAATATCAAAGAAGATCTACGACAAAAGCAACCACAACAAAAGAGGTTCTCTCACTCTCACTCTTTTAATAATAATGCTTTTTATGGCTATTGTTCTAAATGCAACCACTTTGGTCACAAGGCAATTTATTGTGGACTCGAACAATAGATCAAAGAGTTATGCTTGATAAAAATACTTCTATTTTTTTGAGTGAACACCCCGTGCAATGTTTTAAATGTAATGGCCATGGGCACATAGCAAGGTTTTGTTCAAGCACTTCTGTATCCAATCTAAGGCAATACCATAGATTTCATCATACACATAGAATGCAATACAAACGGGGAATAAAACATGTGCAATGTTTTAAATGCAACGGTCAAGGGCACATAGCAAGGTTCTCTCCAAGCACTTCTATATCTAATCTAAGGCAAAACCCTAGATTTCATCGGACACAAAGAGGACAACACCGACAAGGAACATATCATGTGCATAAAAGAAAAGAAAATAATCATCCATCAAGAATGCACAAGAGACAACCCCACAAGAGAAATGTTCAAGTTCACGAACGGGAGCAAAATAGGGATGTTGTTGAAAAACCCAAGCCCAAGTTCAGGAAAGTCTGGAGAAAGACAGAAGAAAGGAAATTGTGTCTCCTTGGACTGAAGGAGGCTACTCCGCCATTGCTCTAAGCAACTCCAGGTGGCACATCCTCAGGAGGAGCAATATTAAAGTTTTATTTTAATGCTCCTATGTATTTGTCTAGGTATCTGAGGATGAAAGGTAAGCATCCGGGTTAATGTTGTATAGTTGTTAAAGTGTGTTTTTTAGTTTATATAGTGGTTTGTGGAAATGTCGTGAAGTGTGGTGTTTAATTTGAGAGTTGTCACCATTGGTAGTTTTGAGATATGTCACTATTGTACTGTTGATGATTCTTAATACCACTGTTCAAAATTACGAATCATAATAGTCCAGATAATTTGCTCAACGAAAGAATGCTTGCCCTAGCTGTGTATTTGTGTTTCGAGCAGCATGTATTTGTTTTTACTCTTTGATGTGAAGATTGCCAGATCTTTCATGACACCTTGGTGAATATATTTAATTCACAGACAGCTTTGTTTTAACTATTGATTTAATGCCAGTCCAAGGATAAGAAGCTTGAGGCTGAGTAAGGTGCACTACGGTTGGCCATAAAGTGTTTGACAAAATGTCTTCTTCCGACATGCATAGTTGAAAGTAAGAGTTGGTAGTAAAATTGCAATGGCTGGACAAAAATTGGTACAGATGTGAGTCACTTGTCAATTCTGTTGACAAAAGTGAAATCAGCATGTTGAATGGGAAGATTGAAGAAAAAGTTTTTTAATGAGCAGCCAGATGATTTCCAGCCTGGTGATGAATAGTTGAGTTGCTTTCATAGTGGTTGTTTTGATCAAGTTAATGCTTTTCTTGATACATGATTTGGGCTTACTCCATTGAGTTTGATTTGAGCAAGTTATTCTTTGCCTTGGTGATTTATGTTGGTGGCTGTCTTTTTCAAATACCTTTGGAAGGAAAAGGATGTCTACTAGTTTCCTTTTCATGTAGTGATTGGTTGAATGCTTCAAGGTTAATCTTGAGTTGAATGATGTTGGTTAAACCTTGTCTATAAGCATTGTTGCTAAAGCCCTAATTGGTTGAGAAAAGATGTTGGTTGTGTTGTGGTACAGTGTTTGGTACTTGCATAGAGTTGAAAGTGGATTGAGGTAGCCTATTGGATTCTCACTGCAGAGAAAGACAAACAGCTGTCAGTAAGTTCAAGCTTGTTGAGAATATATCCAAGATGCATGGTGAAGTTGTATGCAGATGTTGCTGGCATTGCAAAAAAAAAAAAATTGGCTATATAAGATTATTGTATGCCTTCACTAACAGTGGACAAGTTTGAGTTTGCAAAGCAACGAGAGGGTAGTTGCATAGAAGACAATGGTTCAGTCATGTTCTTACACATGTTATATTGGTGAAGTTGACGGTGATGGTGTCATTCAATGGTTATTGCTGCTATTCACATTGTTGATTTTATTGATGCCTATTATGCTTATCATGATGTTGTCAATCAGTGAAATGAAGTGGTCTTGGACTCAGGGGGAGCATTTGTGTATTTGTTTTTCTTCTTGTTCATGCTTGGAATATTTGCTAATTGTAATAATTTGTGTCTAAGAATGTTGTGCATAGACTCAGGGGGAGTCTGCAACAGCCCTTTGGTATTATTTTCAAAGGGGGAGAAGATTTATAGGAAAATTGCACATGTGTTGCCAACAATTCCAAAGGGGGAGATTGTTGAGCAAAGTGCAGACAAACAAGATTGTCATTGTTGTCAACACGATCGGACGCATTTATTGATGCAATGGACAAGAGTTTATTGAACAACAAGGTGCAACCAAAGTACAATGGATAGGAGTTCGGTGTTGAGCAAGGTGTTGCAGGAGGATTGTCATTGTTGTCAATACAGTCAGTTAGATCTAATGATGCAATGGACAGGTAGTTTAGAAGTCACTCAGATGCAGAGGATAAAGTTCAAAAGTTAGTCAGATCATGAGTCCTTAAATGATAGATGCACAGAAATAGAAAACATAATTCAGAATGAGAAGAAGAAGTCTTCAGAACCTGAGATGTCAAGAAGCGGAAAGGTTTTTTGTGAAAACCAAGGCAGTCAAAATAAAAAGTTTTATTTAAAATCATGGATAACAGATTTGAAATGGGTTTTCTTAAAACCCAAGTTGGCTCTTCGTTTCGTTGAAAAAGATGCCCCTGATGAAGATATTTAAATAGGCAGTCAAAATAAAAAGTTTTATTTAAAATCATGGATAACAGATTTGAAATGGGTTTTTCTTAAAACCCAAGTTGGCTCTTCGTTTCGTTGAAAAAGATGCCCCGGTGATGAAGATATTTAATTTTAAATATTTAGTTTAAATTTTATTTTATTTAAAATTTAAATTAAAATATTAAATTAAATTAAAAGGGCCGACGTGTTACTATTTCGCGGCAATAAGCTACAGGGAAGGTGACGAAGGTGGAGAAGAGTTTGAGGCCGACAAAGTTAAATCGGGTGATGGATTTTAGGGTTTGGCGATCGACAATTTCTAGGGTTTTGCAGACTGACATTCTTAGGGTTACTGGCCGATGGATTTTAGGGTTTGGCAGTTGACAAATTCTAGGGTTTCTCGACCGACGTTCTTCTAGGGTTTGTTTCTAAAATTTCTTCTATAAAAGCAAGGGTTCTTCGAGTTTGAAAAATGGGGTGTTAAGATAAAGTGCGAATGTGAGCATAGTGTTTGTGAAAGTGAAGTTCATGTTGAGCGAGAGAGCGGAATGTGAAATGACACAGAGTGTGCGAAGCGTGTGCAGAGAAAGCAGAGTGTGCAGAGAAGCGCGAAGGGCAAAGTTGATTGCAAAGTCTGGCTGTAGCAGTGCAACAGACTATGTGAAGTGATTGCGCAAGAGAGAGCAGAGTGCACAAAGATTGCAAAGGTGATGTAGACCAGTTAGAGTCTTGCAATAACAAAGGTATATGTCAAACATTTTTTATTCAATATTGAAGTCCAGTTGGTGCTGGAAAATTAAGGGGTTGGTGCCTCTTTCCAGTAGGTGTTGGTAAAATAGGAGTTGGTGCTCCATTCTGTTGAAGCAGATAAAGTTAAGGGGTTGGTGCTCCTTCCAGTTGGTGCTGGTAAACAAATTGTCCAGTTGGTGCTGGCAAATTAAGGGGTTGGTGCCTCTTTCCAGTAGGTGCTGGTAAAATAGGAGTTGGTGCTCCATTCTGTTGAAGCAGATAAAGTTAAGGGGTTGGTGCTCCTTCCAGTTGGTGCTGGTAAACAAATTGTAAAGTTGGTGCTTTGCAAGAGGTTGGATTTGGATGGGAGTCCAAGCAGCCATTCTTTTTGAGGAGTAGCCATTTTGGTGAACCTCGTTAAAAATTTGTGTTGTGTGATGTTCTCTTGCGGTACTTATTATATCTGTTTATAAGTTTTATCTGCTGCAATTTTTTTTTAGAGCTGTCTATTCATGTTTTGGAATGCTACACTGATTCACCCCCCCTCTCAGTGTCATTGTGATTACAACAAGGAAATCAGCAAAGCATTCATATTTGTCTTGTTTTAAGTTGTACAAGTCTTTAATGGTCACATGCCTTTCGATATAGGCACTAAATTGATGAACAAAATACTTGGATGTTTCTTCAAAATTCCTCAAATAATTAGTGGGTAATTGATAATACTACTCTAATGCCATTCCTCCTAAACTTTTTGAGAACATTTTTAGCAATAATAAGTCATCATGTGATATATCATGACATGTTATCCTAAACATATGAAGATGCTCTATAGGATCTTCTGTTCCTTTATATATGGGCAGGACAGACATAGGAAAATGTTTAGGATATGGTTGTGCTACGACTATAGGATCTAAAGGCTGACTACACATCTCTCAATAATTGTATGAGGGACGATAGGGATCTATTTGATCCATGCAGGAAACTAACCGTTTCACCATGGTTTCAAGGTTAATATTTTGTCCACCATGTTGGTTCAGTGGGACATAGGTATGGTATTTATGAGTGTATGATGGTGTGACATAAGGATTAGATGCTATATTGCTATTATGCAAAGTGTTGGTAGGAAGAGCATTATGAAGGGGATTTGTAATAGTATTATGTTGTATCCCATATTATTGGTAATTGGTGTTTGGTTTTGTTTTGGGCTTTTGTTGATTTGAAGTATGTTACTCAATAAATTGGCAAAATAGAGCAGTAAATGATGGTTTCTTTTGTGTGGGAATAACCCTAGGCTTGATAACAGGCACTTTAGATGGTTGGGTAACCTGTTGTTGTTGCATATTCTGGATTATAGCGGCCATATCCAAATTGGATGGTCTAGCTTGATCACTTTCTTGATCAATAAAGGACAAGGGATTAGCGCGTGTGTGAAATACATCTTCTAGAGTTGCTTGAGTGTCACTAATTTTATCCTTGTCCATATGGACTGCTCTATTAAGAACACCAATATTAGTATTAATGAACTTCTAGAATTGTTCCATGTTTTCAAAAGTAATAGCTCCTCCCGAAGACATTTTAGGGGATGAGGATCCTTCCTCTCTAACATTTTCTTCATGTTCATTTCTTACAGCAAGCTCTTCTTCTTGCTGGTCTAGGATTTCTTCTTCCTGAACTTGATCTTTAGGAAGGACATATGGGTTATTTAATGGTTTTCCTAACTAATCTTCTTCTTCTTCAATTTGTTTTCCATTCCTAAGTCTAGGCATTGTGCTTAAACTTAGATTTTAGCAAATATATATACTTATATATATCTAATAGGTTTGAGAGGTATATATTTTAATTATATACCTACTATAAAGAGGAATTTTTTTTATTTTTGTTTTTGTTTTTGTTTTTTTTAATATAATATTATTATAAAGATAACAAATAGCATTCTAGTTGAAAAAATAATAACAATAGTAAAAATAATGGCTTAATTTTCTATAAATAGTTTATGGATATCATTAATAGGATCAAGTTCATCAGGAGTCATGAAATTCTCCTCTTCAAATTGGAAATGGTTTTTCAAAAATTTGACAAAGTGTGCTATGGTAATATGATCTATTTTGGACTTTGACCTGTAGAAATAAAGTTCATGGCAATACTCTCGATATAACACAGCTCTAGGAACTCTATTCCATATTTTTCTATCTGTAAGAACGACTTCTTGATCCTCTATATGAGATAGAAACTTATGTACTACAACTGCGTTCTCGAGGTATTCCTCAAAGGTGTATAATTCAGAAGACACAAGTGCTATTTTATCTGCTAACCACCTATGGCAAGCTCTCTGAATTTCATGGTACAAAGTCACCTGATTAGGATCTAGGATTCTATCTAGGACAAACCTCTTAATTTGCCTAAGTTTGGATGATCTAGATGAAATAATATCCAATCTCATATCAAGTTCATCCCACAAAGGTTGGACCCTATTTGTTTGAGGTACTCTAAGCATAGAAGTAATATCTATGGCTATTAATTGATTTTCAACATTTATGGTGACATATCGTCTTTTATTATAATCTACCATCTAAGTCTGATATGCAATTTTAACAATTTTCTAATGATTCTAGATGTTCTTAATAATATTTTTTATATTTTTATTTATTTTTTCAAAAGGCTTTTAGTTTCACGTTGGGTTCACCAAAATGTACTGACCCAATTTTTTTGCACCCTTACCTTTAGGCTAAAGGATCCATGCCCGAAAGGGGGATGCGAGAAGGATGGGACAATACCTCGGACTGAGAGGCCCTTTGAAGGTCATACCTCTTGGGGGAGGGGTATAAGGGTGAATTTTTGATGGATGGTGGGGTTCACCAAGAAACTTTGAGTGGTAGTTTCCATGCCTAGGTTGAGAATGGGTTTGATGTGTTCATTTTATACTCGATAATTTATATCCCTAGGTTGGAAAAAATAAATCTAAGCTATTCTATATGAAAATGCTGATTTATATGAATACAAAAAGCATAAATAAATCGTAAATACCAGGAATATGTTAAATGAGAAAGAATGCACCTAATTTCGGATGTTTGATGAAGATTCTAAAGCTTGTAGGAGTCCAGATCATCCCGAATATGACAGGATCATCTGTAATTGTATAGAATCATCCTATATCACAAGAGATCATCTGAAATCAAAAAATATCATCATCGATTTGATGAATTCATCAAATGAATTTGTCAAAAACCTGCAATCACAAAAATAGACACCAAAAACCAAAAATGCAATTGCAAGAATAATACAAAATGATATAAATTATAGTATAAATGCTTAATTGATAAATCTAGATAGCAGATTAAAGAAAATGCATTGTTTTAATAACTTATTTTAACTTTATCATGCATTTATGCTAAGTGATGTGAACTCCAGGATGCAAAATGAATAATAATCAAGCTAATGCATAATAAAATAAGAAATAAATATGAGAAATGCAAACTTAGGGCTCTGATTGCCTGTGACGATCCAAGCTTCCTCCAACTGAAGCATAGTGAAAACCTACAATGAAAAGTTAAAACTACGAGTGCAAACAATAGTAGATAGGACATCTTAACACATCAAAGCTAAATGGTAGGGAAAATAAATTAGGGAGAGAGTCAGGAGGAGAGCCAGGCAAGGGGATAAACTGAGAAAATCCCAGTTTATATAGGATTAGGGGGAGGTTAGGAGGTTGGGGATCATCCCAATATGGGAGATCTCCAATGGAGAAATCTCCAACTATGTAGACATGCTTCTGACCAAGTTGGAGAGGCTATTGAAATAGAAGCTAATTATGAAATTTTAGTTGTGGGATGAAATCGTCTGGACGTTCTGTTCTAGACAAATTTGTTCGATCTGGGATGATTTCGTCTTATTGGCAATGATATCGTCCAATGGTCAAAACAACTCCTAAAAATGGCACGAAAAATAGGGGGAGCGATTAACGGGTGGTTTCGGGGTTAAAATTCAAATTTTTATCTTTTTACTAAGGGTTTAACTATGCCAATTTTAGGGTGCTGGGATGGTCATAGATAGTGACCATCCCACCCAGGGATGGCCACCCAAAACCATCCCTGGGTGGGATGGTCCCCAAAAAGACCTTGCAAAAGTCAAAGGGCATGAGAAATGGCAATCAATTCCTACCATTTCCATGCCCAATCATCCAAAATTGATTTGGAGGCTGTCATAGAGATCAGAGACTCCAAATTAGAGGCCCCAAATGGGCAACCTCTTCCACCAATGCATGGCAAGGGTTTTGACAAGTGGTGGCACATGCCTTGCATGCCAAAACTTGCCCCTTTGCCTCATATGCCCTATTTGGGCTATAAATTGAGGTGTGCTCACCCCAATTTCAAGAGAGAAGAGTTGAAGCATAGACCACGAAGTGCTGCCCAATTCTACCCTCACTTTTGCTATCACATTTGCCCTAGTATTTCCTTGAAACCCTCTTCATTCGAAGGCGCTTTTAGGGGCATTCCAAAATACACCAAATCCATTCCAAAACCTATCAAATTGGAGAGTAATTTGACCACATTTTTTGACACAACATTTAGGAGAGTTCCAAACCAGATCCCCTTGGAATTGGTGGTAAATTCCACTCAGTTTGGTAACCGTCCCACCCTGGGATGGTTAATAGTGGGTAGTTGCACCTGCTAGGGATGGTTAGAAAATAGTTAGGAATTTTGGTTCAATTCCACCATAGATCATTTCTAAATGTTTATATTAGCCTTGCATTCAATTTTGGTGAAGTTTGGAGTAGTTTTGATGGGTCAATTAGGAGTTTGGTGATTGCAGGTCTAGTTGTCCCTGTTAGGGATGGTCACTATTTTTGCTAACAATTTCCTTTCAATTCATGCTCAGATATTTCCAAAACCATATTAATAATATCATATTATAATTGCAAGTCATTTGGAAGTGTTTTGATTTATTACAAATAAGTTTCAGTATTTCTAGATGCATGCTTTCTATGTTTTCCTAGTTATCAATCTATAAACGCATATGCTTTTAATCTGTTTCAATATCTTGTGTGTAGGTGTAGGTATTCTAGACATGAGGGAGGAGCTAAGAGGCACATAAGGATAGGCCCAATACTAGCTCTCGAGTGTGGGTTGCGAGAAGAACACTGGAACACGCCATCAAGCTCATGGAGGGATTTGATCCCTTTGTAAAATTGTAAATTGAGATGTATCAAATTATGAAGCCCTCAAGGGGATGTATTGTAATCTTATTGAATACTATGGATTAATAAAATACAAGGAGAAACCCCCATTTTTATATCAAACAATCCATATTTTGCAATAGATTAGACATTTACATCTTTATGCACATTTCCCTTTGAATGCTTGTTTTAATCTGCTTTTACATTTCAATAAAGAACCCTCAAGGCGTGCCATTTTTTATGCTTCTTCAGTGGTGATCATGGTGGTTGAAATTATTCCTTATCCCCTTTGAATGTGTCAATTTTGACCTCCTTTTTCTATTTTGTAGGTTGCAGGTTTTGACCGTTCTGAGCAGAAACGAGCCCTAAATTGCTGGTTGAACCTGCCAGGGATGGCCACATAGGTGACACACCCTGGGACGGCCCCCAAATTGCTAACCATCCCACCCTAGGATGGTTACAAAACCAGAGGTTTTCTATAAAAATTTGCAGAAACAACAAGTTTCAGGTCAGAAAATACACCTTTTTGAACCTTCAATTTGCATTTATATTGTTCAAATAAGCTTAAATTTCAAGTTTTCTTGTTCTCTTTGTGCATGTGAAGGTTAGATATCATACTTCTAAATTTTACATTAATAAAATCAAGAAAAATAGGAAAATGAATAGTATTATCTATGCTTTTTGTTTGGTTTGCCTGCTTGCAACTTACCAAAAGGGTTAAGTTCATATAGTTTGTCAATTTTTGTAGTTTCCTTTTATATATACTAATGATTCTGAAAATAAAATGTACTTTCATGCATTTAGTGAATCATCATTGAATGTTGTATTGTTTTATTTCAATCATTTTAAAAGGAACAAACACACACCACGATCTTCTTAAATGTTGGTGAGTTGGACTTCATTCCCAACCACTGATAGAGTTCAATGATGATGGCAGTCATTTCCATCCATTGACTCAAATCCCATGTACCCTATTTTATTGGCCAATACCAACTCCAAGATCTATCCTAACCATGCAAAATAGCATGCATTCCTCTTCGAAGGGGTGTATCACTATGCACGGGGTGTTGGGTGAGGATCGATAGGACCTATGCTCCCTGATCGGGTATGGATTTCATCACCATACTTTGGTTGGTTCACGTGACCAGAATTTCATTGTCGATTGTCGAGCTGTGAGTGTATAGGTGAAAACCACTTAAAATTTTGAGTATTACATCAATAAAAATCAAACACGAGAAGTATTTTCTTTACAAAAGCAACACATCTTGAAACAACAACAAATAATTTAGGGATTCACATCTAAAAGACTTAAAAGAGATAATCACTTCTATTCTTGTGTGTTTCTATTGTTTGTTTGTTTCAAATTCATAAAAATTGTAAAGGAGATAATCATATAGTGGTCTAGAGTACATAGCTATGGTATATACCCATAGCCAAGCCCATTTAAGGGTGGACATTGTGGGGAGTAGGGAAGAGGACATAGAGCATCTTCGCCTTGATCCCAAGGACATGGTCATACCTCCTTGGTGACCACCTACTCTTCCTGGCCCTAGAGGGGCTGAAAGGAGACCTAGCCAACAAGGGACTCCTATACGAGGCACCCCCATAGGTGATAGTCTCAACTTAGGAAATCATATCCCTAATCATCGAGTGGTAGATGAATGGATGGTTAGTCCTAGAATAGCAAGAAGGGGACCTAGCCAACAAGGGACTCCTACACGGGGTACCCCCATAGGCAATAGTCCCACTTTGGGGAATCATTTCCCTAATATAGATATTTCTAATGCCTTCTTTCAAGAAGAGTCACCATGCAATGAGGCACTTCCCAATAGAGCAATACCATGCATTCATGTGCCTGCTCGGTCTACTCCTCGCACTAGTGCATAGGATCAAGACTTTTCACCTAGGGTAGGGTTGAATGATCATCTTATGATTTCAAACCACCCTTCCCCAAGGTGCCAAAATCATGATGAGTATGATACTCATCACCATAGGTGAGCTAATTCTACCTTACCTTTCCTTATTTATGAGGGAAGACCTAAGGAGGATCCAGATTATCCTCATTCAAATGTGTCAATGCAAGCATGATGTGCCTCTACACCAGTAGCTTATCAAGAACATCTATTTAGGGGTGAGCCTCAAGTAAACATAACTTCCCTCAATCGAGGGAAAGTTATAATAGATCTCATGAACCCCCCTAAACAAGATAGATATCAAGGTAATAATGCTAAGGCACTTAGACCTAATACAACTGATCAGATCAATCAATTAGTAAAGAAGTATGTTGACCACCAGGCCAAGTTTAATCAACTTAGGTCTGATAAACACCACCTATATCTCTTAGAGCAGTGGCAATAATTAGAGAGAGAAAGACTTGAATGAAAAATTCAAGAGACTTTACATAATGGAGTTCCTACTCCAAATACGCATAGATAGGAGGCTCACCCAAGGCAACCAAATTTCCAACAAGATAGGTCTCCTAGACCTAACCCAATGTTACCTCCTAGACCTCCTAGGCCTGAACAGAATGTATATGATAGGCCTAACATAGATCACCTTCAAGAGGCTTTCATTCCTCCTTGTAGGCCCATGCCTGAAACACCTTATGGGGCTTACGATGACTTGGAACAAAATGAGGATTATGTAGAAGCACCTTTTGGAGGTATGGATGATGTCAATCAACCACCCCAACCTATGCTTAATATTCCTCATCCCCCTCTAAGGGTTCAAAACAAAGAAGAGGAGATTAAATCCTCGGATGCGTATCAAGCTTTGCTTGAATGCTTAGAAACTGTAGAAGGTAAGACAATAGGGAATGGGCTTCAAAAACCCACCTTGCATCAGTTGCAGAGTCAACCACTACACCCATCCATTCCTTCCTTGATATACCCTGAGCATTTCAAAATGCCAAAATTAGATAGATTCAAGGGGGAAGAAGATGCTCAAGAGCACGTTACTAGATTTTTAAATCTGTGCTTTAGCATACAAGACAATGATGCATTGCTCCTGAGAACTTTTCTAAGTACCCTCTCTGGTCCTGCCATTGAGTGGTTCAACCAACTTCCAAAACATAGCATCTACACATTTGAACAATTTGTTGATGCATTTTTGGAATGTTTCACCTTTAACACCAAAATAAAGGTGACATTAACTAGACCTCATAGGGTTAAAGCAGTACGATGATGAGTCAATCACTGAATATGGAAATAGGTGGTGGATGCTTTTGGCTAAGCTACCCTATCTATTGCCAGCATTTGAGTTAACTTGGATATTTTCAAAGAGTTTCTTAAAACCCATCTCTTTAATATTGCAATTACAGCAATACCCCACCTTGGAAGATGCTCTAGCACAGGCTAGAAATATAGAGGAAATAAAAATCCAAGAGGGAGAAATAGCCAAGCCTCACAAAAAGGAGTGGACAAAGAACCCTAAAAGTAGCTCGACACCTGCAAAGCTAACAATGGTCAATCAAGTGGCCATAAATATCCCTAGGCCTACACAAGTGATGCCTCCTCAAAAGGTGAACTATCAGGCCCAACCTCCTCCTACGAGTTATAATAGTAATGGTCAAGTGAATCAGGGATAGAATCAACAGCATCGCTCTAAGAGATAATTTACTCCCTTTATTGAATCCATGGATTCTCTATTCGATCGATTGTGGGTTGCAAAAATGATTAATCTTCCAGATATCAAACCCATCGATCCAGATACAGGTAAACCAAAGCCTATGGGATGTCGAGAGGATCAATATTGTAAATATCATCGACAAAGTGGCCATGATTTACCAATGTGCTATGGTTTTAAACACCTAGTACAGGACATGATTGAGAGGAATGAGCTTCAAGTAGATGCTCCACTAGCCCCTAACAATCAATAGATGGGTATATTCAAGGACCCTATCATTACAGGCACACCTACTAAACCGATGAATGAGGTGAAGACAACACCCCCTTTGCAAGGGTATGTTGGGATGGTGAGTATTGTGACCAAGAATAGAAGATATCCAAGCCAAGTTGCACCACCTATAGCTTCGAGTGATGTTCCAACTACATCATAACCTACACCACCTATAGTACAAGGCCTTCCACCTAGGCCAACATTAACAATAAAGAACAAGCTTGCACAGAGCTTGAGGACAACATCAATGAGATTGTCCATCTATGAGCTAATTCAACAATCCCCTCTGCATAGGGAAGCTTTGATGGATATTCTAAAGTCAATAGAGTTGCAACCATAGGAGTCTAACTCCTTCATTGATTTTGTGGGTCATGTGCAATAGTGCAAGGAACCAGTAATAACATTTCATGAGCATGAGCTTAAGGAAATAGCAAGTGATGTGGTAGATCCTCCTTTGCACATCATTGCATGTGTAAATGATGTACCATACAAGAGAGTGCTCATAGACACTGGTTCATCGAGTAATATCATCACAACTAAAGCATTAAAACACCTAGGATTTCTAGCATCTCATGTTGTTGCATCCACTTACACACTTCAAGCATTCAATGACATAATATGCTCTACCATCGGTACCATAGTCCTACCCATTCAGGTGGGGTGCAAAACCATATCGACATTGTGTCATGTGTTGGAGGGTGATATGGCCTATAACATATTGCTAGGTAGACCTTGGATACAGGATATGAAGTGTGTCCCATCCATTGTGCATCAATGTCTCAAATACACTCATGAAGGGTAGGTGCACGTAGTCTCTACAGATCTAGAGCCCTTTAAGTACTATAATATGGTGCAACAGATGCTAGAGTCGATATTACCTTTGACTCATGTAGACTTCTGATTGAATGCACCTATTCAAAGTCTACCCACTTCACCATTACCTTCCATTTCACCATCTACATCTTCATCCATGCCATCCTCATCATTGGTAGCTTCAGAGATGCCTTCGACATCATCAGATCCTCCATCGAGGAACATGTCGAAGAGGCCAATTGATGAGAGCCCACCTCTAGTTTCCACCATATCCATGGAAGAGATTCCTTGTTTAGTAAATGAGGAATCATCTCAAGAGGTTCACATTGAGTCACCTCAAGCCTCACTTCTATCTCATCCACCTTCACCATCCCAAGTCACAGTGCATATGTCTAGTACAAGGATAGGAGAATATCTAGTGATAAATGTCACAATGGTTCCATCTATAGAGATAGTGCAAGATATGGGGTGACCTCATATTCCCATAGGTAGCATCATACCTCTTGGTCTACCACCCTATCAAACTAATTTTATATATGGGGGTATAGAGTATGGAGCCTTACCAACTCCTTAGAAAGAAGAAGATGATGAACCTTTTTTTGAGGATATAAACTATATGTCAAATCCAGATTATGCATTGTGGTATTTACATCGTTATAATTGGCATGGTTTTGGTTTAGGCTTATATGAGTAGGGTCCTCGTGTCCCATGTCAGCCCCAATATCAGCTACCTTATGATAAATCTGGGTTGGGACACAATAAGCTAGTACCATTGGATGTTCTCATAGATAGTCTAGAACACCTATGTCTAGGTTATAAGGATAAGCTTACACATGATCCATATGCCAATCCGAATCATATTCATTCATTGGGAGATTATTTTCCCATAGACATGATAGATCAAGGGTTATCCAATGATGTTGCTCAACCTCATGAAGTGGGGGAGAGCTCACATACCTTGCAATATGATAGTGAGGAAGAGGATCAAGGTCCTCCTCATGAATGGATGAGTGATGATGAAGAAGACTATGGCATAGCACCCATAAACTATCCAAGCTTAGATGATGAACATGAGAGAGTGTTCCCCTTGGATGATGAGGATGAGTATTATCTTTGCATGTTATTCCCCATCCAAGGCCCTATCTGATGCCAGATTTTATCATGTGAAGAGCAGGCTCACCATCTTCCACATTGGCCACCACCATTCATTCCACTTCCACCAGAACCACCCCTATGAGTTATGAGACTACATCAGGTCTCTAGACCCACTCACCCTTGGATGGGAGATCATGTATCCATCAACATGATTTCCATAGATTTAACTACACCATTGAGAGATCTGAATAACCCATCAAAGTCATTGCATCTCGACCTTGAGGTAATTGACTTTGATCGAGGAGATTCTCCCCCATCACCATCAGAGTATTGGCCTTGCGAGGAAATGTTACAACCATTTCAATTTTCTCCAAGAACTACTCAGGATGTTTTTCAAGCTGAGGTTGACCATGAATTTCCTATGGATGAAGCAAACCCAGCTGATGACATTCACTTGATTCCCACTCCACATCAGTTGGAAGATGGGTCTCATATGTCAATTGAGCCAACAATTGATAGGGATATCGGTACAGATCCTGATAATCCCCATATTATCAAGCTAGGGGAAGGTCTATCTCCAGTTGAACAAGATGATTTCACAAAAGCATTGAAAGAAAGGATAAAAGCTTTTGCTTGGTCTTATAAAGACATGCCAGGACTAGACCCAAATCTAGTCATGCATAATCTTACACTAGACCCAAAGATCAAACCAGTTAAGCAAAAGTTGTGTAAGATGCACCCAACAGTAGCCTTAATGGTGAAATATGAATTGCAAAAGTTGTTGGATGCTGATTTCATCATCTCAGTAGACTATCCACCATGGGTTTCAAACATGGTACCCATCAAAAAACCTGATGGGAGGATTCGCATTTGCACTGACTTTAGAGATCTCAACAAAGTGAGTCCTAAGGATGAGTTTCCCTTACCAAACATTGATGCATTGGTAGATGCCACAGTAGGACATGAAATGTTATCCCTTATGGATGGTTTCTCTGGATATAATCAAATTCATATTAATCCAGAAGACCAATTAAAAATGGTATTCACAATGCCTTGGGGGACATTCTGTTATAAGGTCATGCCTTTTGGCCTTAAGAATATTGGTGCCACCTACCAATGAGCCATGACATATATCTTCCATGACTATATGCATAAGATTTTGGAAGATTACATGGATGAATTATTGGAAAAATCTCTATTGTGCCATGAGCATGTCAATGTATTGTGCAAGGTTCTAGATCACCTCATTGAGCATAATGTTAGGCTTAATCCCAAGAAGTGTGTATTCGGTGTCACATCTGGTAAACTCTTGGGATTCATAGTCTCTAAGTGAGGCATAGAAGTAGACCCAAATAAGGTCAAGGTAATCTTAGAAATGCCTCCCCCCACAACCATTAAGTAGCTACGTAGCTTGCAAGGAAAGGTCGCATCCATAAAATGCTTCATAGCACAATTATCGGATAAGTGTCGACCCATGAATAGGTTGCTACACAAGGGGGTCTCATTTCATTGGGATGAGGAATGTCAAGATGCCTTTGATGAGATCAAGCAATACCTAGCTTTGTCACCCGTATTGGCTCCTCCATGACCAGGAGTGTCATTCTATCTTTACATCTCAGCTACTGAGTTGGCATTGGGCACCATGTTGTCCCAAAAGAATGAATTTCATAAAGAATAGGCTACATATTATATTAGCCGTACACTAGTTAGCTATGAAATAAAATATGCATACATTGAGAAGCTATGCTTAGCAGTGGTCTTTGCCACCAAAAAGCTATGCCATTACATGCTCAATCATACCATGTATGTAATATCTAAGGAAAATCCATTGTGATACATGATGAGTCGAACATATCACAATAGTCGCATGACAAAATGGATAATGTTGTTGATGGAATTTGACCTAGAGTTCATTGGATAGAAATCAATCAAAGGATAGGTCATAGCTGATCAACTAGTAGAGGCTCCTCTCCAGGATGACCAGCCTCTGAATGTAGAACTTCCCGATGATGGAGTGTTTCATATCTCAGAATCACCTGATTCTGTAGAGCCTGAGTCACAGGTGGACATAACTCTATTTTTTGATGGTTCTAAATGCGAGCAAGGGGGTGGTGTAGGTATCATGTTTTTCACACCATAAGGGGCTCCCATACCTCTTTTGTTTAAACTCGATTTCTCATGCACCAATAACAATGTCGAGTATGAAGCCCTCATCATAGGCCTTCAAATGACAATCACCATGAAAATAACTAAGCTAAACATTTTTGGTGATTCCTTGCTCATAGTTAATCAGGTTAAAGGGATATTCTAGTGTAGGTGCCCAGTATTGCAAGCCTATAAAGCCCTAGTGGATAAAATTCTAGTAAAGTTTGAGTGGTATGATATTGAGGCACTCCCTCATTCATCTAATCATTTTATGGACATGATGGCCTCCTTAGGGTCGCTAATCCTACAAAACCCTTTAGATGATATCATGACTATTCAAGTAAAAATGCTAGTGCAATCTATGACTAAGCATGATGAGCATA
Organism: Wollemia nobilis; assembly: GCA_028583015.1. Classification (NCBI taxonomy): domain Eukaryota; kingdom Viridiplantae; phylum Streptophyta; class Pinopsida; order Araucariales; family Araucariaceae; genus Wollemia; species Wollemia nobilis. The sequence continues at coordinate 566,760 of JAQPPZ010016965.1, forward strand.
ATGCCACACTAGATGTCCACATGATTCAGATTGAACCTTCACATGAATGGTTCTCTCAACTACACAATTATTTGAATAACATTAGATGGGGGACTCTGTTCCCTCATAATTATTTTGATACTAGCACAATGCTATATCTCCAAGTTCATTCTCAATCAGCATTTGCAAGAGATGAATGTCAAAAGGATTACGTGATTCATACAATTGAGGCTTCTTCAAAGCAAGATTGGGCCATACAAATTAAAGATTATTTAAAACTAGGAAATATTCCTCCTGGATTGTCGCATGCTACAAAGTGAGCATTTAAGAAAAAGGTGGCAAAGTATGTCTTATTAGGAGACATAATGTATCATCGAAGCTATGAGGGTATCCTCCTTCATTGCTTAGACTCACAAGAGTCAGCTTGGGCCATTACCCAAGCACACGATGGTACATGTGGTGGCCACTTTAGCGGCATGGCCATCGCTAAGTGCATTCTTTGCATGGGCTATTATTGGCCAAATTTAGAGCAATATTGTTGTGCTTATGTAAAGAAGTGCATGAAATGTCAACATCATGCAAATTTGACACATGTACCTTCATAGGCCTTACAACCGATTCAATTGGTTTGGCCATTTGCACAATGGGGGTTTGATTTAATTGGGAAAATCTCACCTACCTCCTCAGGCCATCACACATTTATCATAACGACTATTGAGTACTTCACAAAATGGGTGGAAGCAATTCCCCTTACCACTACGACTGGACCTCGCATCATGGAGTTCATGCTACATAACATCATATGTCATTTTGGTATTCCATCCAAAATAATATTGGATAATGGAACATCCTTCAAAAATAAGGATGTGCATGTGTTAACAAAAAAGTATAACATAAAGCACAACTTTTCCATGCCCTATTATCCACAAGCCAATGGGCAAGCAGAGGCATCCAATAAGATAATAGTAGCCATCTTGAAGAAAACCATTAAGGAAAATCATAAATATTGGCATAATCAATTACCTCTTGCCCTTTGGGCCTATCGCACTAGCATTCGGATGCCCACTGGGGCAACTCCATTTTCACTAGTGTATGGTGCTGAGGCTATCATACCTCTAGAGTTAGATATTCCATTGCTACACATTTCCATGCAGGAATTCATCGATGATGATACCACTAGGCAAGCTCATTTAGATCAATTAACATTGCTTGATGAATGATGTGTCAATGCTCTTGAGCATCTACGTGTTTATCAGGAATACCTTAAGAGAGCTTACAACATGAAAGTACACCAGAGAGACTTTCAAGTTGGTGATTTAGTTCTAAAAGAGAACCAACAAAACTCAAATTTACCACCCCATCTATAAGATAAATTTATAGTAAACTGGTTAGGTCCATTCATCATTACAAGTTAGATTGGACCTAGAACTTATCACTTAGCATCCATCAAAGGAAGTGAAGAGCCTGAACCAATGAATATTAGTCATCTATAGCCTTTCCATGCTTAGAGCACCATAAAATACCCCTAGGTGGTCTATGACCATCTAGGTCAAACTAAAATACTCCTAGGCAATCTATGACCATCTAGGTCAACCCAAAAACCCCAAAGGTATCTATAAGCCCTTTGGTCACCATAAAATGCCCCTAGGTAGTCTATGACCATCTAGGTCAACCTAAAATACCCCTAGGTAGTCTATGACCATCTAGGTCAAACCAAAATGCTCCTAGGTAATCTATGATTATCTAGGTCAACCCAAAATCCCCAAAGCATCTATAACCCTTTGGTCACCATAAATACCCCTAGGTAGTCTATAACCATCTAGGTCAACCAAAATCTCCTAGGTAGTCTATGATCATCTAGGTCAACCCAAAAAGCCCCAAAGGCATCTATAAGCCCTTTGGTCACCATAAAATACCCCTAGATAGTCTATGACCATCTAGGTCAACCTAAAATACCCCTAGGTGGTCTATGACCATCTAGGTCAAACTAAAATACTCCTAGGTAGTCTACGATTATCTAGGTCAACCCAAAAAGCCCCAAAGGTATCTATAAGCCCTTTGGTCACCATAAAATACCCCTAGGTAGTCTATGACCATCTAGGTCAACCTAAAATACTCCTAGATAGTCTATGACCATCTAGGTCAACCCAAAATGCCCCAAAGGCATCTATAAGCCCTTTGGTCACCATAAAATACCCCTAGGTAGTCTATGACCATCTAGGTCAACCTAAAATACCCCTAGGTAGTCTATGACCATCTAGGTCAAACTAAAATGCTCCTAGGTAGTCTATGATTATCTAGGTCAACCCAAAAATCCCCAAAGGTATCTATAAGCCCTTTGGTCACCATCAAATACCCCTAGGTGGTCTATGACCATCTAGGTCAACCTAAAATATCCCTAGGTGGTCTATGACTGCTGACCATCCCTAGGTGGGGTGGTCACAAAATTGGCTTAGTTTTGTCACCTATGCCTATGGAAATTGGTCCAAAACTTGGGTAAGGGTGTTGTCGACAGATGGGGCCAAATAATACTTCAATTTGGCTAGTTTGGAATTGGTGGATCAAGCCTATTTCCCCTAAAATCACCTTCAAATGAAGAGGGTTTCAAGGCTAAGGTAGGGAGAGTTTTGGGTTTGCAAAAGGTGAGGGTTGATTTGTGTAGCACTTCATTGCATAAATTCTTCAAATTCTCCTCTTTGAAATTGGGTGTTTGCACCTCCTTTTATAGCCCAAAAGGGCATCTAGGGCAAAATGGCATGTTTTGCCATGTGAGGCAGGTGCCGCCATGTGTCCTAATCTTGTCATTGATTGATGAGGGAAAGGTTACCCCTTTGGGGCTCCCAATCTACTGCCTCACTATCCATTAGTAGGTCCCCAATCAATTTGGGGTGATTGGATGCACTAATGGTAGTCTTTGATTGCCATTTAGCATGTCCTTTGAATTTTTGAAGGGTCTACTTAGGGGTCATCCCACCCAGGGATGGTTATGGATGGCCATCCCTGGGTGGGATGGTCACCAACTATGACCGTCCCTTGGTGGGACGGTCACTAGTAGGAGCCCCAAAACTACCCTAAACTGCTAGGAACCCTCCAAACTGAGTTTTGGAGCCTTTTGGAAGCCTTTTTCTAGCCTAGAGGGGTGCCCAATAGGGCCATATGTTGTTGATAAGAGGGCATATGTGATGCATTGATAGTCTTATCCGATTTACATGATTTAGGTGTCTACAGATGCCCCATTTTTGGGATGCACGATGTGAAACAAAGTGTTGAGAAAAAATAGATCACTAAATCATCAAATGATTAAGGTTTTTCATTAACCTAATCAACTTTGGATGCCTCCATTATGGAAAGAGCATACATTCTTAGAATCCTTTCTATTGACATAGTCGAAGGATCGATTGTAGGTATACCTTTCAGCTGTGTTGTAATGACAGTCTTATGGGGCTTAGGGCATACTAGGTCTTGGTGCCTTGTATTCTTGTAAACCTTTACATGGGTCAATTCTTGAGGTTTCAAGGAGGTCAAGCCTATTTGATTTGCTTCTTATGCTGATTCTTTGCCCCAGCATGGGCTTGAAAATTTATCTTTAGCCAAGATTCTTTTGAATGCATGGAATTTACACTTCTGAGTGTTTTAATGTTGATTCGATTTTTGAATTCATTATTATGACTACCCCCTCAAGTGATGAGTCAATGAGGGCATGAAAAATGCTAAAGTGATGAGTCACTTGACACATATGACTTAATTGGGGTAACTCTTTATTTTGCCCATGGTACTAAATACCTATTTGGAGGTGATTTTTGACTATTTTGATGAATAGTTTTGGAAGAAAAAGGCCAAATATATCATTCCCATGGAGTGGTCCAGACATGGAGGCCTTCTTGGGGACTAAAATAGAGTCTTTTGATGCATCCAAAATTATTATAGGTTCAGTCTTGATCCCTCCTATTTTCTTGACCATTCTGCCTTGTTTTTGGTGGGTTTTTGGCCCATTTTTTGAGTTTTTTGATGTTTTTTAGTGCAATTTTCTTGTGGCCATCCTAGGGGGGATGAGGACAGCATTTATGACCATCCCAGGGTGGGACAGCCAGCCAAAAATGTGCTCATCCCACCCAGGGGCGGTCGGCTTCTTTTAGAGCTATAAAAGGCCAAAAAGGGCCATATGAGCTCATTTGTGCATGCTACTTGGAGAAGTTGGAGAGGAGAGGAGTAGGAGAGGAAGTTATAAAGTGGATTTCTATAAAAATATCAACCCAAAACATGATCCAACCAATAGATGCAACAAGCGGTGGAGCCGATGCGAAACGGGTATGAACTACATGCTTTTCTCTACCCTATTTTATTATGTTTTTGCAATTTCTGCTGCAATTTCATTACTACAGCCACACTAATGGTTAAGAAACCCTAGGAGGACTGAAATTTATAAAATTTAACTTTTATTTATGTTTTATTTGCAAAAAATTAGGGTTAGATGCCTATTTTTTATGTTTTTTAGGGTTTTTAGGGCAATTTTAAGGGTCAAAATGACCCTATTTTACCCATATTTGGGGACCATACCTATAAGGGATGGTCACTAGTGGCCATCCCTAGGTAGGATGGCTACCAAATTGGGGGCCATCCCTAGGTGGGACGGCCAAAAACTAGGCCAAAAAGGCTCTCTATTGCATTTTTTGGTATTTTTAGAGCAAAATTTTGCATTTTTAGGGCATTTTTGACACCCTAATTTACATGAGCAGATAGTTAGGAGTCGGTACAGAGTACCAAGTCTCTTTCAGGTCACTAGAGACCATTTTAATACTACATACTAGCATTGGCTTGATGCCATCGATCTGAAGCAAGTTACGCGGTTAGATCCCATAGTGGGAGACCATGCCTATCTGACTACATTGATAGACCTATGGGACCCTCATACTAATACTTTCCATTTAGATATGGGGGAGATGATAGTGACACTAGAGGATATATATTAGATACTATATATTCTGATAGAGGGGTACCTGATAGTATCTTCTCCGATAGAGCGATGAGAGGTCATAGTGCAGAGGTACTTCAGAGCGCGCTGGGAGGATGTATTGATTGATCTTCTCAGTGGAGGGATTCTAGTGGCTACATGGTACCAGGATGGTGTGCTTGGAATTAAGCACACTTTTTTGATGACCTTGATCAACAACATGTTGCTACCCGACTCTTCAGGAGCTAGGTTCCCATGGAACCTAATAGAGCTAGTTTTTACTCTAGTGGATTGCATAGAGGATGAGCCCATAGTGATGGCTTGGGGTCCTACTTTATTGGCATAACTATATGATGAGCTGTATGAGATCCACTCTCATGGGTGGAAGGGCTTGGGCTATAGCTTCCTACTACAAGCTTGGGCTTGGTAGCATATTGCAGTGGAGAGACCATGGGGACTACCATGGACCACTCGAGTAGAGCTACCAGATAGGGATATTGGCTATGGGGAGCTATGGAAGAGGTCACATGAGTCAGGGCATAGCCGATGATATACTAGGGAGGTAGAGCACTATGTAGAGGATTTTGCATGGCTCAGGGTAGTGGACATCGAGTGGAGATCCTACAAGGATTGTCCTGACTAGGAGGAGGCTGAGACACATCTACGTCAAGTTTGGTGAGGTAGATGGTTGATAGGGTGACATGGGATAGAGTGAGAGTACTTCCCTTATGATCATGTGCTATGATAGTTTGGGCTATGCCAAGGATTACCTAGGGAGTCGATGGTCTACCATCATCATGAGGATGAGAGGACTCTAGCATGGCCTATGGTAGAGGACTTGGGAGATGAGTTAGATCTTGAGGTGGTAGTTTCTGATTTAGATGATGTGGGCACTATAGAGGAGTATGATGCATGGTGGGTCATATAGAAGTGGTGAGGGGAGGGACCACTAGGAGGGGATGTAGCTGCTAGGGTAGTGGATGCAGCTAGGGGTGCTCTAGATGAGGAGGGTTTTGGTGAGTCTCTAGATGATGAGGAGGTAGACATAGGTGAGTGAGTTGTGTGTCAGTGTGTGTTAGTGGATAGGGTGGAGCTGATAGATGTCCAGGATCTAGTGGGCTTTGATGAGGGAGACTTGGGGGATCAGGGTATGTAGGCATAGCTAGTAGCATGAGATGCTATGATTGTAGAGTTGTAGAGTGATTAGGTATTACTATAGGCATAGGTGTAGAGTGCATAGGTTGATATGGAGAGGTAGGTAGTAGTGATAGCTACACTTTAGGCATAGGTCGATGGATAGGGCCCTAGCCATGGGGAGTCCAGTAGTGGTGAGCTAGCCAGGATGCAGGAGGAGATAGCACATCTCCAGAGTTTGGTGGTGACCTATCAGACTAGGTGTCGAGAGGAGTGCACCTATATGGATATGATGGAGGATGAGATAATGCACTATAAGGGGTGCATACCAGATCGAGCATTAGCCATTGGATCACAACGTAGCCAGGGGAGTGGGATGGGATAGTCATCTACTCGGATGAGGGCTCCGAGATCTTCTCAGAGGATGGAGGTATCTGGAGGTAGCAGATCAGGGGGTAGTAGGTCTGGGAGCTCATGATGGACTCATACTAAGAGCAGAGGAGAGAGTCGAGGTACCGGTCCTACGTGACCATGGTCAACAGACTCTGATGGTTCTTTTTGGACTTTTTGGGTTGCGAAGTCGGATGACTCACTTTTATTGTAGCCTACGGGAAGTTTATGGACTATGATGTAGCTTTTCAGCTTTTACATATATGTACATATATATGACTTAGCTTTGATCATTATGTCATTTTTACTACTTTATGATATGAATGCAATGCTTATATTTGCTTTATGATGTTATGATGGATGTCTAACATGGATGCATGTATTTATCCGATGATGTGATTTGATGATATGTAGATGTGGATGCTTTATTTTATATGCTTTTGTAAATTAAAAGATATGCATAAAATAGTCAGTGGTCATCTAAATATTATTGCTAATATTTAACCGGTATCTATCCTAGATCATGAATACCACTTAATAAACAAAAGTTTAAATGTGTATGATTGGAAGTAATGATTGATTGGATTTAATTTTGTATGATGGATTTATGATGACTATTTGATGCATTATATGCTAGCACCATAGACTATACAAAATGTATCTTTATTATTTTCATGTTATTATAACACTTTATGTAATGGATTTTGTAATTTTGACAAACATGTGACAACATGATGTAAAATGAAATGGATAATGTAATATGATATGATATTATTTGATAGTTTTGAAGAGACTCAAACACTCTAGTTACCTAATCAAAAGTCATATAATAACTATACAAGATATTTTGACAAAGTATGCACCTACTAAGATAACCAAGATAATCAATATCCATATGTGTGCATGTGAGTTCATTACCATGATAACACATAAGATTACCCTAGTGCAAATGGGATTCACTCAGCCCATCGACACTAGAGATCATTCTATGAGTCTCATTATCCTGAGTTTTGTACTTAGTTGGATTAGACTACTAGGTAATCTAGGTTACAACAAGCTAGCTCATCCACATTCAAACATTGGTCTATACCTAAGCAAGTTGCTTAAGTGATAGACATATCATCATGCAGGAGGCTACCACCATTGACAAGTAGGCTATCCACCAAACCTGTAATGAGGATCACCTTATGGTTCTCTAATGCTGAGAATTCTAGGGATTCAAGTTCAAGACTCCCTTATTTTCTTTTAACTTTGAATTTCTCAAGGGAGTTGCTCATTTTTATTTGGTGAGCAAGGGATTTTTGTAGTGGTGAGAACCACTATTTCTTTGTGCTTTTCCTAGTGATAATAATCATTGTTTCTTTTGCATATTTTGAAGTGATAATAATCACTATTTCTTGTTGGAGTACTTTGAAGGGATAATAATCACTATTGATTTTTCTCTTTGGGATACTTGCCCCAGTGTAGGGCAAGGGATTTTTGGGTAAGGAGGAACTTGTCCTTTTGTCAATTCTCAGCATCTTTGAACCATTCACATAGGGGGATGAGCAAGATAACCTTTTCACTTGAAAGTAACCTAGACCACTTCATAGTTTTCATATTTCCTTGTGCTAGACTTGGATTTATTAATGTGAAAATGTGTTGGGATTTTGATGTATACCAAGCATTATCCAAGCAGGATTCTACCTTCTAAAGATCATGATAGATTTCTACAAAATTTGAGAAGACAACTAGATATGGTTGAGTGACCAAAAACTTTAACTATGTTTTACTAACAATGGCTAAGTGATGGGAAACAAACATATAATTAATGTAAATGGTATATGTAATATAAATAGGTGGTAATATGGACTCATAATAACAATGATTTTAATAGATGCCTAGTGTACAGACCTAGTGCTAGACATGTATGATCAATTTGGAATGATGCATAATGCAATGATGAGTATGCCTAATGCAATTATGAGAGTGCAATGAAGCAATATTTTTGTATTTTGATGATTTTAATGATATTTTTGTAATTTTGATATATATATATATAGGTTGACCAATGGGCTTAATGAATTCCATTGGGGCTTTTGGGTGACCAAAGGGCTTATAGATGCCTTTGGAGCATTTTGGGTTGACCTAGATAATCATAGACTACCTAGGAATATTTTAGTTTGACCTAGATGGTCATAGACCACTATTTTCTAGGCATTTTTGAAGGTGACCAAAGGGCTTATAGATGCCTTTGGAGCTTTTAGGATTGACCTAGATGATCATAGATAGTCTAGGAGCATTTTTATTTGACCTAGATGGTCAAAGACTGCTAGGAGCATTTTGGGTGACCTAGACGGTCATAGACACTAAGGAAATGTCATAGACTACCTAGGGGTATTTTGTTGTGACCAAAGGGCTTATAGATGCCTTTGGATATTTTAAGGTTGACCTAGATAATCGTAGATAGTCTAGGGATTTTTTATTTGACCTAGATGGTCATTGATTGCTAGGAGCATTTTAGGGTGACCTAGATGGTTAATGACACTTAGAAAGTGTCTACACCTAGGGGCATTTGATTGTGACCAAAGGGCTTATAGATGCCTTTGGAGCATTTAAGGTTGACCTAGATGATCGTAGATAGTCTAGGAGCTTTTTTATTTGACCTAGATGGTCAAAGACCACTAGGAGCATTTTAGGTGACCTAGAGGGACACTAAAATCACAAAAAGAAGGGACACCTAGAAAGTATCTGACTACCTAGGGGTATTTGATTGTGACCAAAGGGCTTATAGATGCCTTTGGAGCATTTAAGGTTGACCTAGATGATCGTAGATAGTCTAGGAGCTTTTTATTTGACCTAGATGGTCAAAAAACCGCTAGGAGCATTTTAGGGTGACCTAGATGGTCAGTGAAACTTAGAAAGTGTCTACAACTACCTAGGGGTATTTGGTTGTGACCAAAGGGCTTATAGATGCCTTTGGAGCATTTAAGGTTGACCTAGATGATCATAGATAGTCTAGGAGATTTTTTATTTGACCTAGATGATCATAAGACCACTAGGAGCATTTTAGGTGACCTAGATGGTATCGACACTTAGAAAGTGTCTACAACTACCTAGGGGTATTTGGTTGTGACCAAAGGGCTTATAGATGCCTTTGGAGCTTTAATTGACCTAGATGATCGTAGATAGTCTAGGGATATTTTTATTTGACCTAGATGGTCATTAAGACCGTTAGGAGCATTTTAGGGTGACCTAGCGGCATGTCGATGGACACTTAGAAAGTGTCTACGACTACCTAGGGGTATTTTGATGGTGCTCTAAGCATGAAATGGTCACAAATGACTTATATTCATGGGTTCAGGCTCTTCACTTCCTTCGATGGATGCTAAGTGATAAGTTCTAGGTCCAATATGGCTTGTAATGATGAATGGACCTAACTAGTTTGCTACAAATTTGTCTCACAAATTGGAGGGCAAATTTGAGTTTTGTTGGTTCTCTTTTAGAACTAAATCACCTACTTGAAAGTCTCTTTGATGTAATTTCAAGTTGTAAGCTCTCTTAAGTCATTCTTGATAAACACGTAGATGCTCGAGGGCATTTACACATCGTTCATCAAGTAACGTTAACTGATCTAAACGAGCTTGCCTAGTTGTATCATCATCGATGAATTCCTACATGGAAATGCATAGCGATGAAATCTCTAACTCCAGAGGCATGATGGCTTCAGCACCATACACTAGTGAAAATGGAGTTGCCCTAGTGGGCATCCGAATGCTAGTGCGATAAGCCCAAAGGGCAAGAGGTAATTGATTATGCCAATATTTATGATTTTCCTTGATGGTTTTCTTCAAGATGGCTACTACTATCTTATTTGATGCCTCTGCTTGCCCATTGGCTTATAGATAATAGGGCATGGAAAAGCTATGCTTTATGTTATACTTTGTTGTTAATGCATGCACATCCTTATTTTTAAAGGGTGTTCCATTATCCGATATTATTTTGGATGGAATACCAAAATGACATATGATATTATGTAGCATGAACTCCGCAATGCGAGGTCCAATCATTGTGGTAAGGGGAATTGCTTCCACCCATTTTGTGAAATACTCGATTGTCATTATGATAAACGTGTGATGGCCCGATGAGGTAGGTGAGATTTTCCCAATTAAATCAAACCCCCATTGTGCAAATGGCCAGACCGATTGAATCGGTTGTAAGGCCTATGAAGGTACATGTGTCAAATTTGCATGATGTTGACACTTCATGCACTTCTTAACATAAGCGCAACAATATTGCTCTAAATTTGGCCAATAATAGCCCATGCAAAGAATGCGCTTAGTGATGGCCATGCCACTAAAGTGGCCACCACATGTACCATCGTGTGCTTGGGTGATGGCCCAAGCTGACTCCTGTGAGTCTAAGAAATGAAGGAGGATACCTTCATAACTCTGATGATACATTATGTCTCCTAATAAGACATATTTTTCCACATTTTGTTTGAATGCTCGCTTTGCGGCATGTGACAATCCAGGTGGAATATTACCCAACTTAAGATAATATTTAATCTGGATGGCCCAATCTTGCTTTGAAGAAGCCTCAATATTATGAATCATGCTATCCTTTTGATGTTTGTCTCGTGCGAATGCTGATTGAGAGTGAACTTGGAGATATAGCATTGTGCTAGTATCAAAAGGATTATGAGGGAACAAAGCCCCCAGTTAGCGTTATTCAAATATTGGTGTAGTTGAGAGAACCTTTCATGGGAAGGCTCAATCTGAATCATGTGAACAACTGGTATAGCATTATGCTCTTCACGCTCAGTCATAGATTGTGCTAGCATTTTTACTTGGATAGTTGTGATATCATCTGAAGGGTCATGCGGGATTAGTGACCCTAAGGAAGCCATTGTATCCACAAAATGATTAGATGAGTGAGGGAGTGCCTCTATATCATACCATTCAAATTTGACCAGGAGTTTGTCCACTAGGGCTTTGTAGGCTTGCAATATGGGACATCGACACTGGAAAATCCCTTTAACCTGATTAACTATGAGCAAGGAATCACCAAAAATGTTTAACTTTGTTATTTTCATGGTGATCATCATTTGAAGGCCTATGATGAGGGCTTCATACTCGACATTGTTGTTGGTGCACGGGAAATCGAGTTTAAATGAAAGAGGTATGGGAGCCCCTTATGGTGTGAAAAACATGATACCTGCACCACCACCTTGCTCGCATTTAGAACCATCGAAGAATAGAGTTATGTCCACCTGTGACTCAGGCTCGACAGAATCAGGTGATTCTGATAGATGAAATACTCCATCATCGGGAAGTTCTACATTTAGAGGTTGATCATCCTATAGAGGAGCCTCTGCTAGTTGATCGGCTATGACCTATCCTTTGATAGATTTTTGTCCAATGAACTCTAGGTCAAATTCTATCAACAACATTATCCATTTCGTCATGTGACTATTATGATATGTTCTACTCATCATGTAGCGCAATGGATTTTCTTTAGATACGACATACATGGTATGATTGAGCATATAATGGCATAGATTTTTGGTGGCAAATACCACTGCTAAGCATAGCTTCTCAACGTATGCATATCTAATTTCATAGCTGACCAGTGTGTGGCTAATGTAATAGGTAGCCTATTCTTTGTGAAATTCATTCTTTTGGGACAACATGGTGCCCAAAGCCAACTTAGTAGCTGAGATGTATAAATAGAATGACACTCCTAGTCATGGTGGAGCCAATATAGGTGATGAAGCCAAGTATTGTTTTATTTCATCAAAGGCATTTTGACATTCTTCATCCCAATGAAATGAGACCCCCTTGTGTAGCAACCTATTCATGGGTCGACACTTATCCGATAATTGTGCTATAAAGCATTTTATGGATGCGACCTTTCCTTGCAAACTACGTAGTTGCTTAATGGTTGTGGGGGAGGCATTTCTAATATTGCCTTGACCTTGTTTGGATCTACCTCTATGCCTCGCTTGGAGACTATGAATCCCAAAATTTTACCAGATGTGACACCAAAGACACACTTTTTGGGATTAAGCCTGACATTGTGCTCAATGAGGCGATCTAAGACCTTACATAGTACACTGATATGCTCATGACGTTATAAATATTTTGCCAATAAATCATCCATGTAATCTTCCAAAATCTTATGCATATAGTCATGGAAGATGTACGTCATGGCTCGTTGATAGGTGGCACCAGCGTTCTTAAGGCCAAAAGGCATGACCTTATAACAGAATGTCCCCCAAGGCATTGTGAATGCCATTTTGATTTGATCTTCTAGATTAATATGAATCTGATTATATCCAGAGAAACCATCCATAAGGGAAAGCATTTCATGTCCTATTGTAGCATCTACCAATGCATCAATGCTAGGTAAGGGAAATTCATCCTTAGGACTCACTTTGTTAAGATCTCTAAAGTCGGTGCAAATGTGAATCCTCCCATCAGGCTTCTTGATGGGAACCATGTTTGAAACCCATGGTGGATAATCTACTGAGATGATGAATTCAATGTCCAACAACTTTTGTAATTCATATTTCACCATTAAGGCTACTGTTGGGTGCATTTTACATAACTTTTGCTTGACTGGCTTGATCTTTGGGTCCAATGTAAGATTATGCATGACTAGATTTGGGTCTAGTCCTGGCATATCTTTATATGACCAAGCAAAAGCTTTCATCCTTTCTTTTAGCACTCTTGTGAAATCATCTCTTTCAACTAGGGATAGACCTTCCCCTAGTTTGATAATATGAGGATTATCAAGATCTATACCGATATCCTTGTCAATTGTTGGCTCAATTGACATATGAGACCCATATTCCAACTGATGTGGAGTGGGAATCAAATGAATGTCATCAACGAGGTTTGCTTCATCCATAGGAAATTTAGGATCAACCTCGGCTTGATAAACATCCTGAGTAGTGCTTGGAGAAAATTGAAATGGTTGTAACATTTCCTCACAAGGCCAATACTCTGAGGGTGATGGGGGTGAATCTCCCTGATCAAATTCAATTACCTCAATATCGAGATGCAAATACTTTAATGGGTTATTCGGATCTATCAATGGTGTATTTAAATCTATGGAAATCATGTTGATGGATACATGATCTCCTACTCTAGGGTGAGTGGGTCTAGAGACCTGATGTTGTCTCATGACTCATGGGTGTGGCTCTAGTGGAAATGGAATGAATGGTGGTGGCCTATGCGGAAGAGGGTGAGCCTGCTCTTCATAAGGCAATAATTGGCATCAGATGGGTCCTTGGATGGGGAATAACATACGAAGATAATATTCATCCTCATCATCCAAAGGGAACATATGCTCGTATTCATCATCTGAGCTAGGGTAGTTAATGGGTGTGATGCCATAGTCATCATCATCATCACTCATCCATTCATGAGGAGGACCTTGGTCTTGTTCCTCACTATCAGATTGCAAGGTGTGTGAGCTCTCCCCCACTTCATGGGGTTGGGTGACATCACTAGATAGACCTTGATCTATCATTTCTATGGGGAAATAATCTCCCAAGGAATGAACATGATTCGGATTAGCATATGGGTCATGGGCGAGCTTATCTTGATAACCTAGACATAGGTGTTCGAGACTCTCGATGAGGACATCCAACGGTACCAGTTTATTGTGTCCCAACCTAGATTTATCATACGAAAGTTGATATTGGGGTTGACATGGAACATGAGTACCCTGCTCATATAGGCCAAGACCAAACCCATGCCAATTGTAGTGATCTAAGTACCGCAATGCATAGTCTAGATTCGACAAATAATTTACATTCTCAGAAAAGGGTTCATCATCATCTTCCTTCTGAGGAATGGGTAGAGCTCCATACTCTAAACCTCCATATATGAAATTCATTTGATTAGGAGGTAGACCAAGAGGTACAATGCTACCTATGGGAAGACGAGGTCTCCCCATATCTTGCACTATCTCCAGTGATGGAACTATCATGACATTTCTCACCAGATATTCCCCTATCCCTGTACTAGACATCTGGACTATGACCTAGGATGGCGAAGATGGATGAGATGGAATGGAGGTTTGAGGTGATTCAATGTTCACCTCTAGAGGTAATTCCTCATTAATGACACAAGGAACCTCCTCCATGGATATGGTGGAAACTAATGGTGGGCTCTCATCAATAGGCCTCTTCGACATGTTCCTCGATGGAGGGTTTGATGATGTCGAAGCCTTCTCTAAAGGTGGTGATGATGAGGATGGAGTGGATGATGATGAAGGTGGTGGAATGGGTAGACTCTGAATAGGTGTATTCAATTAAAAGTCTATGTGAGTCGAAGGTAATGTCGACTCTAGCATCTATTGCAACATGTTGTAGTATTTGAAGGGCTCTAGATCGATAGAAACTATGTGCACTTGCCCTTCATGAGTGTATTTAAGACATTGATGTGCAATGGAGGGGACACACTTCATATCCCGTATCCAAGGTCTACCTAGCAAAATGTTATAGGCCATCTCACCTTCTAGCACATGGCACAATGTCGATATAGTCTTTTGCCCCACCTGAATGGGTAAAACTATGGTACCGATAGTAGAGCATATTGTGTCATTGAAAGCATGAAGAGTGTAAGTTGATGCCACAACATGAGATGCTAGAAATTTAAGGTGCTTTAGTGCTTTAGTTGTTATGATATTACTTGAGGAACTAGTGTCTATGAGCACTCTCTTGTATGGTATCTCATTTATACATGCAATGATGTGTAAAGGAGGATCTACCACGTCACTAGCTATTTCCTTAAGCTCATGCTCATGAAATTGTATGACTGGTTCCTTGCACTATTGCACATGACCCACAAAATCTATGAAGGAGTTGGACTCCTATGGTTGCAACTCTATTGATTTTAGAATGTCCATCAAGGCATCCCGATGTGGAGGTGATTGTTGGATCAACTCATAGATGGACAATCATGCTGATGTGGTCCTCAAGCTTTGTGCAAGCTTGCTCTTAATTGTCATTGTTGGCCTAGAAGGAAGGCCCTGTACTATAGGTGGTGTAGTTTATGATGTAGTTGGAACATCATTCGAAGCTACAGGCTATGCAACTTGACTTGGATATCTCTTGTTCCTGGTCACAATACTCACCATCCCAACATACCCTTGAACAGGGTGTTGTTGCTTCACCTCATTCATCGGTTTAGCAGGTGCTGCCTGTACCTCATGAGTTGGTAAAGGGTCTTTGTATATACCCATTTGTTGATTGGTAGGAGCTAATGGAGCATCCACTTGAAGCTCATTCCTCTCAATCATGTCTTGTACTACATGTTTAAAACCATAGCATGATTGTAAATCATGGCCACCTTGTCGATGAAATTTACAATATTGATCCTCTCGGCATCCCATAGGCTTGGGTTTGCCTATTTCTGGATCGTTGGGTTTAATATCTGGTAAATTAACCATATTTGCAGCCCATAATCGATCAAAAAGAGAATCCATGGATTCAATGATGGGAGTAAATTGTCGCTGAGGGCGACGTTGTTTTTGTCCCTGATTCATTGTACCATTATTGTTATAACTCGTAGGAGGAGGTTGGGCCTGATAGTTCACCTTTTGGGGAGGCATAACTTGAGGAGGCGCAGGGACATTTATGGCCACTTGATTGACCGTAGCTGGCTTTGTAGGTGCCGAGCTATTCTTAGGATTCTTTGTCCACTCCTTCTTACGAGGTTTTGTTATTTCTCCCTCTTGGATTTTTATTTCCTCTATGTTTCTAGCCTATGCTAGAGCTTCTTCCAAGGTAGGGTATTGTTGTAATTGCAATGTCAAAGAGATGGGTTTCAAGAAACTCTTTGAAAACAAATGAGTTAATTCAGTCACTAGCAATAGATAGGGTAGCTTAGCCAAAAGCGTTCGCCACCTATTTCCATAGTCAGTAATCGACTCATCCTCAGTTTGTTTCATCCCCGTGAGGTCGGTTAATGTCACCTTCCTTTTGGTGTTAAAGGTGAAACATTCCAAAAATGCATCAGTGAATTGTTCAAATGTGTAGATGCTATGTTTTGGAAGTTGGTTGAACCACTCAATGGTAGGACCAGAGAGGGTACTCAAGAAAGTTCTTAGGAGCAATGCATCATTGTCCTGTATGTTGAAGCACAAATTTAGAAATCTAGTGACGTGCTCTTGAGCATCTTCTTCACCCTTGAATCTATCAAATTTGGGCATTTTGAAATGCTCAGGATAGACCAGGGAAGGAATGGATGGATGTAATGGTTGGTTCTTTAGCTGATGCAAGGTAGGCTTTTGAAGCCCATTGCCAGTTGTCTTACCTTCTATAGTTTCTAAGCATGCAAGCAAAGCTTGATACGCATCTGAGGATTTGATCTCCTCTTCCTTATTTTGAACTCGTAGAGGTGGACGAGGAATATTAAGCCTAGGTTGGGGTGGTTGATTGACATCAGCCATGCCTCCATAAGGTGCTTCTACATAATCCTCATTCTATTCCAAATCATCGTAAGCCCCATAAGGTGTTTCAGGTATGGGCCTACAAGGAGGAACAAATACCTATTGAAGGTGATCTATGTTTGGCCTATCATATGCATTATGTTTAGGCCTACGAGGTCTAGGAGGCAACACAGGATTAGGTCTAGGAGACCTATCTTGTTGGAAATTTGGTTGCCTTGGGTGAGCCTCTTGTCTACGCGTGCTTGGAGTTACAGCTCCATGACGCAAAGTTTCTTGAATTTGTCATTCAAGATTTTCTTTCTCTAATTGTTGCCGCTGCTCTAAGAGATCTAGGTGATGTTTATCCGACCTAAGTCGATTAAACTTAGCCTAGTGGTCAGCATATCTCTAGACCAAATTATTAATTTGATCAATTGTATTAGGTCTAAGTGCCTTAGCACTATTGCCTTGTTGTCTATCATGTTCAGGAGGATCTGTGAGATCAATTACATGCTTCCCTCGATCGAGGGTAGTCGCATTGACTTGAGGTTCTCTCCTAAACAAGTCTTTCTAAGAGACTACTGGCGTAGAGGCACAATGTGCTTGCATTGACACATTTTCATGAGGATAATCTGGATGTTCCTTAGGTCTTCCCTCATAAACAAGGAAAGGTAAGGTAGAATAAGGTCACCTAAGTTGATGAGTATCATACTCATCATGATTTTGATACCTTGGAGTAGGGTGACTTGAAATCTTGAGATGATCATTCAACCCTACTCGAGGTGTGAGCTCTTGCTCCTATGTATGAATAGGAGTAGAGGATCGAGCAGGCACATGAATGTGTGGTATTGCTCTATGTGGAGGTGCCTCATTGCATGGTGACTCTTCTCGAAAGAAGGTATTTGTAGCATGTGAATTAGGGAGATATTTTCCCAAACTAGGACTATGACCTATAGGGGTACCCTATGAAGGAGTCCCTTGTAAGCTAAGCCTTCTAGTTGACACTCTAGGACTAACCATCCACTCATCTATCGGTCTACGACTAGGGAGAGTAGCTGATTTCCAGGGAGGAATGATCATATCCCTAGGCTCAACATGAGGACATTCTATATCCTCTTCTCTATTACCCATAGCTTCTACCCCTGAATGGGCTTGGCTATGGGTATGTACCATAGCTATGTACTCTAACTACTATGTGTTTATCTTCTTTACAATTTCTATGAATTTGAAACAAACAAACAATAGAGACACGCAAGCATAGAAGTGATTATCTCATTTTAAATATTTTAATGAATCCCTAAACTAGTTTGTTGTGTTTCAATGATGTGTTGCTTTGTAAAGAAAATCCTTTTCTCATGTTTGATATTTCGTTGGATGATATTCTCAAATTTTAAAGGATTTCACCTATATACTCATATCTATAAACCAATCTAAGATATGGTGATTAATTCCATATCCCAATCAGGGAGCATAGGTCCTACCGATCCTCACCCAACACCCTGTGCACAATGATACACCCCTCCAAAGAGGAATGCATGCTATTTTGCATGGTTAGGATAGATCTTGGAGTCGGTATTGGCCAGTTATCTTGAGTCCCGATGATACTCTTTCAAGCTAGCCAGTCAAGTGGTAATTACATCCATTGCTACCGTTGATGTTAAAACACCTCATGGTGTGTGTGGTTCCTTTTAAATATTTTAAAGAAAACAAGAGAGCACTCAATGATGATTCACTAAATGCATGAAATAATGTTTTTCTTTCAGAATCATTAGTAGCATAAAAGGAAAGCCAAAAAATGCAAAGCCTATATGACCTTAACCTTCTTGGGTAAGGTTCAAACAAGCAAACCAGACAAAAGCAACAACTTCTACTATATTTTCCTCTATTTTTCTGAGCTAATTAATGCATGATTTTAGAAAGAAATAATCTAACCTTTCTATGCAAAGAAGAAGCAAGAAAACATGAAATTTGGTCATTTTTAACAGTAGAAATGCAAATTGATAGTGCAGAAAGGTATAAAATGAACCTTAAAGTTGTTGTTTCTGCAAATTTTTGTAGAAACCCTCTAGTTTTGTGGCCATCCCTATAAGGGATGGTGGCATATTGGGGGCCATCCCACCCAGTGCCATGTAGCTGGTCATCTCACCTAGTGCCACCTAGCAGCAAAGGGGTCATTTCTGATCAGAACGGTTAGTACCTACAACAAATAAAACCAAAAATAGAGGTCCAAATTAGCACAATCCAAGGGGATATTTGAAATAAACTTAGATACCATGATCGCCACTGAAGAAGTAAATTTCATGATATCGCCTTAAGGGCCTTTACTTGCAATGTAAAAGCAGTGTAAATGCATTCAAAGGAAAGATAACATAAACTTATAATCTAGATGAAATGAAGCAACATAGTATATCAAAATGATGGATTTCTCCTTTTATTAATTCATATATTGCTCCAAAATGATATTACAAGGTTCCCCTTGAGGGCATTCACAAATTTGATACATTCAACATTACAATATTCAAGGGATCTAGTCCCTTGGAAAGAGGCCTTTAAGGCGAAAATCAATGGTGTGAAACTTCGCTTCCCACACTCGAGAGCTAGTATTGGGCTGACAAGATTATGCCTCTTTAGCTCCTCCTCTTACCTAGAATTCCTATTCCTGAAGACAAGGGATTGAAAGGGGGTTAATAGCATCTATGTTATAGAAGAAAACCATTAAACCATGAAAAGAGAGCATATTCTACAACATTAAAAAGTGATCTACATGCATGAAAACTGATCTAAATTAAGCATAAACATATTTTAAGCTAATATAAATGCAAATAAGGAGATTTGGAAGCAATATCAAAGGTGAAACAATGCAAAAATAGTGACCATTCCTGGGTGAGCCAGATAAACCTGCAACATTGGGGACCTCAAATCCTGCATCAAAACTCCTCCAAATTACCTCAAATTTGGACCAGAGGTTCCTCTAGACATTCCAAAGGGGTCTATGGAGGAATTTCTCTAAAATTCAATCTATTTTGTGGTCATCCCTAGGTGTGACACCCACAGACTACTGACCGTCCCCAGGTGGGGCGGTCACAAAACTGCCTTAGTTTTGTCACCTATGCCTATGGGAATTGGTACAAAACTTGGGTAGGGGTGTTGTCGATAGATGGGGCCAAATAATACTTCAATTTGGCTGGTTTGGAATTGGTGGATCGAGCCTATTGCCCCTAAAATCACCTTCGAATGAAGAGGGTTTCAAGGCCAAGGTAAAGCGGGTTTTTGGTTTGCAAAAGGTGGGGTTTAATTTGTGCAGCACTTCATTGCATAATTCTCC
This sequence comes from Wollemia nobilis, assembly GCA_028583015.1. NCBI lineage: Eukaryota > Viridiplantae > Streptophyta > Pinopsida > Araucariales > Araucariaceae > Wollemia > Wollemia nobilis. The sequence continues at coordinate 586,961 of JAQPPZ010016965.1, forward strand.
AAATTATCCTCTTGAAATTGGGTGTTTGGACCTCCTTTTATAGCCCAAAAGGGCATCTAGGGAAAAATGGCATCTTTGGCCATGCGAGGCAGGTGATGCCATGTGTCCTAATCTTGTCATTGATTGATTGGGAGAAGGTTGCCCCTTTGGGGCTCCCAATCTACTACCTCACTATCCATTTGTAGGTCCCCAATCAATTTGGGGTGATTGGACATGCTAATGGCAGTCTTTGATTGCCATTTAGCATGTCCTTTGACTTTTTGAAGGGTCTAGTTAGGGGCCATCCCACCCAGGGATGGTTATGGATGGTCATCCCTGGGTGGGACGGTCACCAACTGTGACCATCCCTAGGTGGGACGGTCACCAGTAGGAGCCCCAAAACTACCCCAAACTGCTAGGAACCCTCCAAACTAAGTTTTGGAGCCTTTTGGAAGCCTTTTTCTAGCCTAGAGGGGTGCCCAATAGGGCCATATGTTGTCGATAAGAGGGCATATGCAATGCACTGATAGTCTTATCCGATTTACATGATTTAGGTGTCTACAATATACATCAAAATATTGACACATTTTAACATTAATAAATCCAAGTCTAGCACAAGGAAAGATGAAAACTACAAAGTGGTCTAGGTTACTTTAAGAGAAAAAGGTTATCTCACTCATCCCCCTATGCAAATGGTTCAAAGATGCTGAGAATTGACAAAAGGACAAGTTCCTCCTTACCCAAATCCCTTGCCTCACATTGGGGCAAGTATCCAAAAGAAAACACTAAACAAGTGATTATTATCACTTCACAATATGCAAAAAGAAACAATGGTTTTTACCATTAGAAAAAGCAAAAATAAATAGTGGTTCTCACCACTACCAAAATCCCTTGCTCAAAAAATAAAAATGAGCAACTCCCTTGAAAAATTCAAATTTAAAATAAAATAAGGGAGTCTTGAAATTGAATCCCTGGAATTCTTAGTATTAGAGAACCATAAGGTGATCCTCATTACAGGTTTGGTGGATAGCCTACCTGGCAATGGCGGTATCCTTATGCATGATGATATGTTTGTCACATAAGCAACTTGCTTATGTCTAGACCAATGTTTGCATGTGGATGAGCTAGATTTTTGTAGCCTATACTACCTAGTGGTCTAATCTAACTAAGTACAAAACTTAGGATAATGAGACTTGCAGGGTGATCTCTAGTACATATGGGCTGCATCAATCATGTTTGGCACTAGGGTAACTTTATGTGTTATCATAGTAATGAACTCACATGCACACACAAGGATGTTGATTATCTTGGTTATCTTAGTAGATGTATACTTTGTCAAAAAGTCTTGCATAGTTATTATACAACTTTTGATTAGGTAACTAGAGTGTTTGAGTCTCCTAAAAACTACCAAACATATCATATCACATTACATTATTCATTCCATTTTACATCATGTTATCACATGTTTGTCAAGTTACAAAAGCCATTACATAGTGTCATAATAACATTAAAATAATGGGATACATTTTGTATAGTCTATGGTGCTAGCATACAATGTGTCAAATAGTCATCATAAATCCATCATACAAAATTAAATCAAATCATCCATTTCATTATGCATCTACATTGCATCTCATATCATTGCATTATCACATCATAATAAAAATACATGCATTCATGATAGGCATTCATCAAAAGCATCATAAAGCATAACATAGCATACATATCATAAAGCAGTAAAAGATTACATGATGATCAAAGCAAAATTATATATATATATATATATATATATATATATATATATATCCATATGTACGAAGTCCAAAGATACATCATTAGTCCATAAGCTACCCGTAGGCTACAATAAACGTGGGTCCTCAGACCTCACACTCCAAAAAACCAAAAATCCAAAAAGAACTATCAGAGTCTCCAAGCCATGGTCATGCAAGACCAACATCGTGACTCTCTCCTCTGCCCTCAGTAGGAGTCCATCGCAAGCTCCCATATCTGCTCCCCCCTAACCTATCCAACCTCCATGTAGAACTAGGAGGCCTCATCCATGCAGATGACTATCTTGTATTAATCCTATGACTCTACTATGATCCAATGGCCAATGCTCGATCTGGTATGCACCCCTTAAGGCGCACTATCTCATCCTCCAACATGTCAGTATATATTTGATCCTCTCAACACCAAGTCTGGTAGGTCGACACTAGACCCTGGAGATGTGCCATATCCTCCCACATCCTGGCTACCTCACCACTATTGGACTCCCATGGCTAGGGATCTATACTCCAACCTATGTCTAAATAGTAGTTATCAAAGTTGCCTGCCTCTCCATCTCATCTTATGCACTCTGCACCTATGCCTGTAGTAGAGATCTCTCCTCTACAAACTCCCATCGCACCCTATTGAGATCACCCTGTAACTCTGTAATCATGGCATCTCATGCTACTAACTATGTATGCATACCCTGATCCCCAAGGTCCTCCCCATCAAAGTCTAGTGGATCATGTACATCAATAAGCTCCACCCTATCCTCTGCTACATGATGATGCACATATCGCTTGTCTATGTCTACCCCCTCATCATCTAGGGACTCATCCTGATCCTCTACCTCTGGAGCACCCCTAGCTACCTCCTCTGCTACTACATCTACATCTCCTCCTAGTGGCCCCTCTCCTCACCACTACCATGTAACCCACCAAGAGTCATACTCCTCTATCATACCAACATCATCCAACTCAGAAACCTCTACCACAGGATTTGACTCCTCTCCTAATGCCTCCACAATAGGCCAAATAAGAGTATTTTTATCCCCTCGATGATGATAGATAATCAACTCCCTAGGAAACCCCTAGTGTAGCCTAAACTATCATAGGATGCGAGCATAAGGGAAGTACTCTCGCTCCATCCCATGTCACCCTATCAGCCACCTACCTCACCGCACTCAACGTAGTTGTGTCTCAACATCACTCCATGTGGGACAATCCCTATAGGATATCCATGTAATGTTTGCTACCCTGAGCTATGCAAAAGACTCTACATAGTGCTCAACCTACCCAACATGTCAATGGCCCTAGCCTATCTCATGTGCCCTCTACCATAGCATCACATAACCAATCTCCCTATCAGCTAGCTCTACTTGGGTAGTCCATGGTAGTCCCCGTGGTCAATCTACTACAATATTCTACCACCCCCAAACCTATAGCAGGAAGCTACAGCCCAATCCCTTCTTCCCATAGGAGCGGATCTCATATAACTCCTCATACAGCTGAGCTAACAATGTAGGACCCCAAGCCATCACTATAGGCTCCTCCTATAGACACTTCGTAAGGGTGAACACCAACTCTATAAGGTTCTAGGGGAACCTGGCACCTGACGAGTCTAGAAGTAGCATGTTTTGATCAAAGTAATCAACAAGACATGCCTAATCTTAAGTACATTAGCCTCAAACCATGATACCACTAGTATCCCTCCGCTGAGAAGATCGATCACTGCATCCTCCTAGCATCCCCCAAAATACCTTCGTAGCATGACCTCTCGTTGCTCTATGGGAGTAGATACAATAGGATACCCCTCTATAAAAATATGTAGTATCTGATATACATCCTCTAAATTCACTATCATTTCCCCCATAGCTAGGTGGAAAGTATTAGTACGAGGGTCCCATAAGTCTATCAATGCAGTCAGATAGGCGTGGTCGCTCACCATGGGCTCCAACCACGTAACATGCTTCAGGCCAATGGCATCAAATCCATTACCAATATGCATTAGTTAAAAGGTCTCTCATGACTTGAAATATATTCGGAACCCTATATCGACTCTTCACTATCTAATAGAGTGAACCAACTTGTCAATAATGCACTAAAAATGCATTAAAAGAGTCTAAAAATACCAAAAAAATGACTAACAAGGGGCCCTTTTTGCCCAATTTTTTCATGATCCCACCTAGGTACGGCCTCCAATTTGGTAACCTTCCCACCAAGGGATGGCCACAAGTGACCGTCCCACCCAGGGACGGTCCCCAAAAATGGCTAAAATAGGGTCAATTTGACCCCTAAAATAGCCCTAAAAACAACCCTTAAAAGCATAAAAAATAGCATAAAATGGAAATTTAAAGCATTTAAATTACAAATAAAAGCTAATATTCATACATTACACTACTATTAGGGTTCCTTAACCATAATTTAGTGTGTGTTATGAAAAATGCAAAAGAAATTATGATTTCACAATAAAATAGAGAAGAGGAGGAAATGTGTCCCATACCCGTTTCGCACCGAATCCATTGCCTATCGCATCCCATGGATGGATCATGTTGTTGGGTAGATATTTTTGTAGCACTCCACTTCAAGAAATCACCCTCCTACCTCTCACCTCTCCAATTCCTAAAAGCAGAATGTAAAAATGAGCTCATTTGCCCCATTTTGGGCTTAAATAGCAACCAAAATAGTCCGACCACCCCTAGGTGGGATGATCACATAATTGGCTGACCATCCCACCTTGGGATGGTCATAAAATTTGTACTCATCCCCCCTAGGATGGTCACCAAAAAAATTCACTAAAACAACTTAAAATCATCAAAAACAAGGTCAAAAACCCACCAAAAACAAGGTAAAAATGGTCAAAAATCAGCAGGGATCAATATTGAATCAAAAGTACTTATGGATGATTTAAAAGTATTTATTTCACTCCTAAAGAAGGCCTCTATGGCTGGACCACTCCACGGGAATGAATTTTTTAGCCTTTTGCCTCCAGGAATTCTCATCAAAACAATAAAAAATCCTAGCAAAACAGGTATATATTACAATGGGTACAAGTAGAGAGTTATCCCAATTCAGTCATATGTGTCAAGTGACTCATAAATTTATCATTGGTCATGCCCTCATTGAATCATCTCTTGAGGGGGTAGTCATAATAATGATTTCATAAATCAAATCAACACTAAAACACTCAAAAGTGCAATTTTCATACATTCAAAAGAATATTTGCCAAAGACAAAATTTCAAGCCCATGTTGGGGCAAAAAATCAGCATAAGCAAAAAAACAAGGGATTGACCTCCTTGAAGCCTCAGGAATTGACCCATGTAAAGGCTTACAAGAATACAAGGCACCAAGACCTAGTATACCCTAAGCCCCTAAAACTATCACTATAGTGTGGTTGAAAGGTATACCCAAAAATTAATCCTTCAACTATGTCAAAAGAAAGGATTCCAAGAATGTATGCTCTTTCCACAATGGAGGCATCTAAATTTGGTTAGTTTAATGAATAACCTCAATCATTTAATTATTTAGTCATCTATTTTTGCTCAATGCTTTGTTGCACATAGCGCATCCCAAAAAGGGGCATCTATAGACACTAAAATCATGTAAATCAGATAAGACTACTAATGCGCCACTTGCGCCACTCTTATCAACATCATATGGCCCCATTGGGCAACCCTCTAGGGTAACATAAGGCTCCATAACACTTTTAGGAAGGTTTCCACCAGTTTTGGAAAGTTTTGGGTCATATCTTTATGATCGTCCCACCCTGGGATGGTCATAGAAAGTGACCGTCCCACCCAGGGACGGTCACCCAAAACCATCCCTGGGTGGGATGGTCCCCAAATAGACCTTGCAAAAGTCAAAGGGCATGAGAAATGGCAATAAATTCCTGCCATTTCCATGCCCAATCATCCAAAATTGATTTGGAGGCTATCATTGAAATCAGAGACTCCAAATTGGAGGCCCCAAATGGGTAACCTCTTCCACCAATGCATGGCAAGGGATTTGACAAGTGGTGGCACATGCCTTGCATGCCAAAACTTGCCCCTTTGCCTCCTGTGCCCTATTTGGGCTATAAATTGAGGTGTTCTCACCCAATTTCAAAGAGAGAAGAGTTGAAGCATAGACCACAAAGTGCTACCCAATTCTATCCTCACTTTTGCTTTGCATTTTACCTAGTATTTTCCTTGAAACCCTCTTCATTCGAAGGCGCTTTTAGGGGAATTCCAAAATATACCTATTCCATTCCAAAACCTATCAAATTGGAGATCAATTTGACCACATTTTCTGACACAACATTTAGGAGAGTTCCAAACCAGATCCCCTTGGAATTGGTGATAAATTCCACTCAGTTTGGTAACCGTCCCACCCTGGGATAGTTAATAGTGGTAGTTGCACCTGCTAGGGATGATCACAAAATAGTTAGGAATTTTGGTGAAATTCCACCATAGATCATTTCTAAATGTTTATATTAGCCTTGCATTCAATTTTGGTCAAGTTTTGAGTAGTTTTGATAGGTCAATTAAGAGTTTGGTGATTGCAGGTTTAGTTGTCCCTGCTAGGGATGGCCACTATTTTTGCTCACAATTTCCTTTCAATTCATGCTCAGATATTTCCAAAACCATATTAATAATGTCATATTAGAATTGCAAGTCATTTGGAAGTGTTTTTATTTATTACAAATAAGTTTTAGTATTTCTAGATGCATGCTTTCTATGTTTTCCTAGTTATAAATCATCAAACACATATGCTTTTAATCTATTTCAATATCTTGTGTGTAGGTGCAGGTATTCTAGGCATGAGGGAGGAGCTAAGAGGCACATCAATATAGGCCCAATATTAGCTCTCAATTGTGGGTTACGAGAAGAACACTGGAACACGCCATCAAGCTCATGGAGGGATTTGATCCCTTTGTAAAATTGTAAATTGAGATGTATCAAATTATGAAGCCCTCAAGGGGATGTATTGTAATATTATTGAATATTATGGATTAATAAAATACAAGGAGAAACCCCCCTTTTTATCTCAAACAATCCATATTTTGTAATAGATTAGACATTTACATCTTTATGCACATTTCCCTTTGAATGCTTGTTTAAATCTGCTTTTACATTTCAATAACGAACCCTCAAGGCGTGTCATTTTTCATGCTTCTTCACCTACGCTGGTTGGTGGTTGGGAATTATGGATATGAATATTGATGCATGGACATGGCTTAATCGAATGGTGCTCCAATGCTCCTCAAGGGGTGTAGATTGGCTCTCCATTTTTATAGGGCTCTACTACACACAATTTGAACTCTCTCTCCTATTTTTTGCCTTCCTAGAAGTCTACATATGTAGGCTTATTGGTTTTAGATCTAGATCTATGGCTTGGCTTCCTAAGGAAGCCATGCTCTAGATCTGCATGCCAACTGATTGTCCTATAGGTATGGTTCGCTATTATATTCGAATGGAAGGGGCAATCAGGAGGAACTCTAGGAGTTCCTCACTAATATACCTTCAAAATGCATGCAAACTACCATTACCACCCATGATTTGGGAAATCCCTCATAGAAGTTCATTTTTTAGTCCTAGCCATTATCATCAAAAGTGACTAGAGGTGTCTACTCTGAGGTTTAGCAGATAGGTTTGGCAGCCACTCTGACTAATAGTGGCTAAACTTGAATGGGATATAACTACCCCTTTGAGTGGGTAGGACCACTGATTGCTCTTGGAAAGGTCCAATATGATTCATATGGTCTTTGAATATGTCCATATAGGTAGTCTCCTAAACATAACACATTTTATGTATCTACAAATACCCATATTTGGGATGCATTGTGGGAAAACATAGTGCAGAGCAAAAATAGACCATCTAGGGTCACATTATAGGTTGTGTGATGATCATTGGTCTGATCAACATTAGATGTCCTAGTCATGAGAAAGGGTGCACCTCCTAGAATCATTACTTCCAATAGGATGGAAGGCTTAAATTTGCAAAAGCTTGCACTCATTCATCATACAATCGGGTATCTCTAGTACTACTATAGGTTCAAAATGAGGAGAGCTACAAACTTAACTGTCATGTTTGCTTTTTGCCCCAAAAAAGGGTAAGATTATGATAGTTGTTAGCAATGATTCGTAATACGAATGCAATTTGATATGATCAAGTGATATTTTGTTGATTTTGATTATGATTGTTGATATTATGACTACCCCCTCAAACAACGAGTCGATGAGGGAAGGACAATGAAATAAGCGATGAGTCACTTGACCAATATGAATGATTTGGACCCTTTTAGAGGTCAGCTTTGTTGTTATAGGGTAGTTTCCATATCAAGTGTGATTTCAACCATTTTTAGTAATTATACATCTCTATACCATGGAGTAGTCCAACTGCAATGGCCTTATTAGGGAATCAAGATGATAGAAATTATATTTAAGCTTGTATTGAATCACTACATTCAAACAATATTATAGAAGAAAAGAGAATAATTTTCATTCCCATGGGGCATTTCGGTTGCTATGGCCTTCTTCGGGTTTCAAATAAAAAATTTTACAATTTTACCATAACTAATTTATTCCAAGTGGCCTTATTGTAATTTACTCATCCTTCTATATTGCATGGGACACTAGTCGCTGCAACCACCAAGTGTAGAGAGTAAATAACTGATTATGAGGCTCACTTGAGATTTTGTTCATATTTTATTTTTATGATATTTTTGGATTGTAGTATTTGATATTTTTGGATTTTTAGGTGTATTTAGCCACCATTCTTGTAGACGTAGGCTATCTTAGTTTTGTTTCACACTATTTTTGTTGTATTCCTTCTTTTATATTGCAATTGCATTTAATTTAGGTACTTGTTTGATACTCTTTGATTTTGTCTACAAAGGCTCGGGACCCCAGATTGCTCGTGGATCTCCTACCTGATATGGATGACATAGAATAGGATTGGTTTGATTCTCGTAGGCTCCAATACGTTACTAGGATTTTTATGATCATGTTGGATCAGGCCTACATGACAACTTTAGCACATAGGTGGTACTAGAGGACTAACACCTTTCATCTCCCTATGGGCGAGATGACCATCACAGCGGAATATGTCTATAAGATCTTCTTAATCCCTTTTTATGGAGTTCCCATTGTGTATTCTCCCATTGGCACTAGAGATGCAGTCCTTGTAAGAGTTTTTGGAGCACATGTAGTTGCTACATTGCTGATTGTCATTCTGGTGGGATCTTAGTGGATCGATGGTACAAGGAGGATGTATTTTCTTGATGACATGTAGTTTTGCTAACGGTTATATGTAATATACTTTTACCTGACTACTCTAGAGTGAGGTTCCCATGGAACCTCTTAGCTATGGTCCAGGACTTGATGAATGTTATAGAGCCTATTATTTATGCTTGGGGGAGGGCATTACTATTGTAGTGCTATGACAAGCTGTACCATATTTAGTACCATGATTGAGCTAGTATTTATTACAACTTGCTCCTCCAGATTTGGGGATGGGAATACATTAGGATGGATCATCCAAGAGGACTACCTATCGATATTACTGACATATTAGATATAGCTTAGTGCTATGATAGCAAGTGGCTCTGAGAGATTAAGGAGTGCAAGATTCGATACTTCGTAGGGGAGATTTCCCATTATATAGTGACTATGAATAACATATAGGCTCAAGATATTATTTGGAGATCTTATCATGATTGCCCCACCTAGGATGAGGTAGATAGACTCATAGCATAGACTCAGTTCAATAGATGGATTATCAATCACAAGGATGGCATTAGGGATTTCTTCCACTACTCTAGGATGCTCCAATAGTTTGACCTACAGTAGGACATGCCTATTTAGGTAGTTTTATATAGGAATATTACTATAGAAAGGGATATTCCACTATCCCAAGTTACAGCAGTCATAGAGGATGATGACCCTCTAGCAGTGGATGCATGTATAGCATATGTTGGGATGACAAATATGTATAGCTAGTGGTGGGTTATATGGCTTTGGCATGGTGGTGGTATCTTGGGCAGGAACAAAGATGAGGTAGCTATGGGGGAGGATCCTGATGGACACTGAGTTTGGGCCCAAATAGAGGACTGGGGATAGGCCATAGAACAGTAGGTAGCAGAGGAGCAGGTAGCTCCAGAGGTGGAGGAGGAGTTGGCTGAAGATGAGCAAGAGTCTCATCTCTAGTATCAGCTACACCATATATAGTTTGAGCTTTAGTTAGCTCAGATCTAGATCCTATAGTGGGACTCCACTATTTCTAGGCTTCAAACTCAAGTTGTGTAGCTTATTGCCAAACGAGATGTTGCATGAGTCCAAATTATCCCATCTACTCCTATGTAGAGGCCTATAGGTTTGGATGTTGAAGCCAAGGTGATATGGCTATAGGTGATTATAGAGGAGAACAAGGATTAGATGGTGTCAAATGCCACCTACATCATCACTCTATGATCTTAGATATGGATTCCAGGGGCCATTCCTCAGGAGAGACCTACAGTAGGGGGGTCATAGTGGAGCACATGGAGCACATCAAGAAAGTCATAAGAATAGCCAAGCCTCGGGACTAGGACTCAAATAGAGCATATCATAGGGACTAGCTTCCTCTGTACTCATGGGGATAGACCTAAGGGTGGAGGCAAGACTGGAGGTGTAGGCGCAACTTGATGACTTTAATTGTACTAGCTTTATTTTTTAGTGTAATATCATATGACCTACACAGTTGTATCTTACGGGTAGTTTTTTACCCTTATATACTTATTGGATACATATATATTATATCTAATTTTTTTAGACTCATTATGTGTACTTACTTTTATGTTTTTGATTTTTATGTTTATGTAATGTAGTATTATGATCTTATGTTATATGATGTGATGTATTGATATGCAGTTAGCTAGATGATGAATGTATGTCTTAGATGATATGATCTATATGTGTGGATGCATTATGATGATGGATGTATATATGGATGCAATGTTATTGTTAAATGCCTGTTTAATTTTATCCTATTGTATGCATCTAACCTTTGTTGTTATGATATGACGAATACAATGTGTGAAATGCAATATGATGATGATCTAATGTAAATGAACCTGTATGATTTAATCACTTAAAACATAAGGTATTATGTGATATGTGTTCTAAAAATATAATGGATGACACCACAAAATGTATAAAAATCATGAATAAATAATAACTCTTATAATAAGAATTACTTATTTAAACATCCAAGTTAATGAGATGAGATGATTTGATACTTATGTACTTTCTTTATAACCTTATGTAAGTTAAAAGATATACCCAAAATAGTTAGTGGCCATATAAATGTTATTACTGACATTCATCATGTATCTATCCTATTTCATGAACACCCTTTAATGTACAAAATATCATAAAGAAAGTTGATGATTTGACTGATGGAATGATTTGTTGCTATGAGAGGATTTTTGAGGTTTTCCATGAGACTCAAACACCCTATTTATTCGATCAAAGGTTGTATACTGACCATATAGAGATTATGAAGGACAAAGTTCTTGTTATGAATACATAGATACTCATTATCTCTATGTGTGCAAATAAATATATTAGATATAACATAAGCATACCCTAATGCCAGGCAGGATTCATGCAGCCCATTGTTGTATTGGGGATCCTCAAATGTTCAACCTGATCCTAATTTGGACTCAATTGGATTAGACTACTATGCAATATAGGACACCTTAAGCTAGCCCTTCCACATGCAAATATTGGTCTATAAAAAAAAAAGATTCTAATTTTATAGATATATTGTCGTGTGTAAGGATCACCTTACGGTTCGTCAATGCTAAGAACTCTAGGGATTCAAGTTCAATACTCCCTTCTTTTCTTCATATTTATTTGGGATACTTGTTCATAATTAGTGATGAAAATCACTGTTTATTTTAAATTTTTTCTTTATTTTGAGCAAGGGATTTACGTAGTGATGATAATCATTGGTTATTTTGTTTTTGAATTTTTGTTTTGTTTAGGATTTTTGCTTATTTTTATTAAAGCAAGGGATTTATTTGGGTAGGGGGAACTTGTCCTTTTGCTAATTCTCAACATTTCTAAACCGGTCACACAGGGGGATGAGCAAGATAAAATTTTCACTTAAGGATACCTAGTACCACTTCGTAGTGTTCATATTTCCCTTATTCCAACTAGGATTTTAGTGTTTTGATTAGTGATAGGATTTTGAAATATACCAAGTGCTATCAAAACCAAACCTCATCTATTAAAAGAAAATATAACTTTCTACAAAGTTTGATAAAAGCACTAGGTATGGCAGAGTGACCGAAAAACCCTAGTATATTCCTTATAGCAACAAGAGGGGTTGTGTTGAAAAACATAGTTACACACGTGGGTTATGGATGATGATGAATTTTATGATGTATGATTGAGATACAAATGTGGTATCATTTGTAAGATTATAAACACAACCTATCCTAATATAAATGCAATGGATGCAATGTGCCTAATTCAATGCAACTATATGGATGCAAAGTGCAAATGCATAATGCAAATGTTTTTATATTTTGATGCTTTCAATTATTTTTGAGTTTTGATTATTTTAACTATTTTTGACCTTTTGACTTTTGAGTTATTTTGTGCTTTTGTGTTGTTTTGTTGACCAAAGGGCTTATAGTACCTTTGGGGACTTTTATGAGTTGACCAAAGGGCTTATGATGCCTTTGGGGCTTTTTGTGTGTTGACCAAAAGGCTTTAAGATACCTTTGGAGCTTTTTGTGATGTGACCAAAGGGCTTTAAGATGCCTTTGGGGATTTTTTTGAGTTGACTAAAGGGCTTATGATGCCTTTGGGGCTTTTTGTGTGTTGATAAAAGGACTTTAAGATACCTTTGGAGCTTTTTATGATGTGACCAAAGGGATTTAGGATACTGTTAGGCACTGAATTGCATCAATCATTGCCTTATATTGACTCTTAGGCATAATCCTTGGGTTTTGGGATTTAGTTTCATTTGGCATAATCTAAAAATTTAAGTATTCATAGAAATACAACTAAATAAATAGAACCTTAGATTTAAAGCATGAAGACACAAATTTTGAGGTGAATATCAGTGTAATGCACCTTCCATTTGCTCTTGGGAATATTTATAGTAGCACAGGAAAACACACTAGAGCCAACCCTTAAAAATAAGGGTTCAACCTTTATTTATAGTTTTGCAAAAATTAAATTTACAAGGAACATTACAAAGATCAAAAACTGACAACATAGTAGAGAGTTCTTACTGGCATTTTCTTACTGGTGCACCTTCTGGGAAATCCACTAAAAGTGATATGTCATGGCAACTTCAAGGCTTCTGCAACTTGTTGGTTGTTTGGCATGAACTAGTGTTTCGGCCATTGTAGATCATGCATCACCATTGATATTTCTTGGAAGCCATCCACTGTCATTGATTCATAACTGCCTCTAGTTCTATCTATTTGAAAAACCCTCGATGCTTCAGCTTCCTCTCCAAATTGCTATCTCAAACCTTGGTGAAGACTTGCTTTTAAATACCTTAGGCTCTTCTTCATAATTTCCCTGGTCGATCTCCATCATCGTATGGTTTAGATTCATTCTAATACATGCTTATTATAATGGCATGAAGAACACAGTGCCATTCCACTTTAAAATGCTGGTGACATCATCTTCTATATTAGAAACTATGGAATCACCAATCCGGGTTCTAAATGACCTAAAATCTAAGTAGGATCAAATCCACTCTTTGTCATTCATATTTCTAAAGCAATCACCAATTGGCACTAAAAAATTGATGACATCATCACTTCCTTGAAACTTTTATGGATTCTATTCCAGTCTAAGCAAGTGTATTAGTGCGTGATCTTCAATTCGGACTCATCATAGTGCAAAGTAAATCCTCCTCTATTTTGCAAAACATTTGTCGTCATTCTAGAAAGAAGTTAGTCGTAATTACATTTGTTGCTAATACACATCTACTTCGTTATCCGCAATCCACCTTATCACCATTATGGATGAAGATACTCTATATGTTCTTCGAAATCGGGTGTCCCAATACTTAGACACTTTTGAAGCATGCAGAATATCGGGCGGTCACCAATCCATATTTTTTGGTTGCTAACGTCATCTCCTCTTGAAGAATTTTGCAAATTTAGGATGCGTCACTAGTCCAGGATAAAAAATAAAGGAAATCCTCCAAAATGGCTCCAACATAAAAAAAATGACTAAGTGTTAGGCGGGCTCATCCTTCCTATTGCGAATCCTCACCAAAATACACTGTAAAGTGTGTGGAATGAAGACTTCCATTACTTAGGAAAAGTATGCAATTTTTTCCTAGTATGTGGTCATTTTGAGCCTACATTTTGGCACCTCCCAGGTGGGTTTGCTTGCAAAGCCAATCAAACTCAAAGTCTTATCCATTGGGATTTAGGAGTAAAAAATATTCACCTTCAACACATATTTTACAAAATAACTTCCACACAAACATTACTCTCTAAAATTTTTGACAATATGATTGGAGAGTAAGAGTTCATATGGAAGTGATGCCAAAAAATATTTTATAATTCATTCGCTCTTACAGAGGTCATGTCAAAATTGAAGGCCTTGATATTGTCTTAAAAAACCTAGACAAAGATCCACTCCTTTTATAAGGCTTTACTACAAAATATGCCTTCACACAAAATCCATTTCTCTGTAGGCTTCACGCCTTTATTGTTTATTTTTGACAATTTGTCAGGGCAAAAAAAAATACCAAACTTATGTATATGTACAAACAAAAATAAGCTAAGTGTGGGTTCCTTCTAAGCCTGTAATGACTTCATCCTGCTCTTCTTCTTCATTGTCCTCTTCTTCTTCATGGCCCTCTTCCTCATTATGGCCCTTTTCCTCATTATCTTCTTCTAGAGTGGATTTTTTCTGACTCCTTCCTCTAGAAGTATCACCAAAAAATTGAACCATCAATTTTAAAAATTATAGAGCCTATTTCCAAGCTACTTCAGAGGTTTTTGATGTTTCTTATAGCTACTTATAAATGTATTGTAACTCTCCAATGTCTTCATAGTTAGCAACATTCCCTCTGTTTACCAGATCTTCCATGAGATCTTTTAATCGAGTAAAATCAACAATCAATTGGACAACTTGTTCTTGGGGTAGTGGCTCTTCCAGAGAATCTATTCCACACTCATCCTACAAATACTCATAAATGCTCTACTATATCTCTTCCATGGATAACAAGCTATGATATTCCATATATAGGCCCTTAAATCCAACTTGAATCATCTCCTTGTTTAATTCAACAACATCCTTGATTACCCTTTCAATCCTATCAAACAACAGCAAGGCTCTTTTAAGTACCCTATGCTTTTTCACCACAATCCTGGAATAAAATTAGGCAAAATTCCATTCTTTGTTAGGAATTGGTTTAGCAGAATCACTGAGTCTAATATCAACCAACCTATACATTTGTTCTTCTGGAATTATCATAGGTTGTAACTCTCCAGTTATATGATCTAGATTTTTTTGGATATTGGAGAGCAGGCGGTTGGCATCATCAAGATAATCAATAATAAGTTGAAGCCTTGAACATTTCTCCTAGACCTTAGAAAGCAACTATTTTATGATCTTCCTTAGTTCATTCTTAGAAATGCCTGTAGACTTAGCTTTCTCAATTTGAAGCTGATATTTTAAATTCTAAATTTCTTTCACTTGATCTTCATTCAGCTTCTTTTGCTTTTCTAATTGGTCCTATAGTTTATTAGCTTCTTGAAATTTATCTTTCCAACCCTTAGCCTCTTTTATTAGAGCTTTTTCCACCTCCTTTTGATCCCTTAGACTCTTTTTGAACTTCTCAACTTGTTTCTCCAATTTTTCACCTTCTCTTTGACTATATCATTTTTCACATAGAATGTATCCAAATGGGCTTTGGAAATGATCAACTCATCTTCCTCAGGAAGCTTTTCAATGTCTTATGTGACCTCCTCCACTCGATAATCTTGAATAGTCATCTCAGTTTCAGGCTTGCTTACCAATGGATTCATTTACCTTTTATATTAAATTTTTATATAAGATAAAAATAATATATAATATTATTTTAAAAATTATATATATCGATATATTTAATATCAATTGTATTATTTATTTATTTATTTAATTTTTTTTTAATATTTAATAAATCCCAATACAAAAAATTAGGAGTAAAGTTGAAAAATGAAGGATAACTAATCTATCGGTTCCATGAAGACTCCTCCCATCCTCTAATTAAAGTAGTATTTTAGTTTCTTAAAAAAAACTAGAATTTTTTTAGGGTGTGATCATACCAGCATTAGTGCACCGGATCCCATCAGAACTTCATAGTTAAGCATGCTTGGGCCAAAGTAGTACTGGTATGGGTGACCTCCTAGGAAGTCTTGGTGTTGTACCCTTTTCTTTCTTTGCCAATGAGGCCTTGGTTCAATGGTTGGGAGATACAGATGATGTAGCCCACACCAAGGTTCAGATCTTGGTGGCACAAAATAGGCTATATAGCTCAATGTGACTAAGTTGATGTAAAATGGAAAGGTTAACCCTTTAAAAAACCATTTACATGCAGGTGTTGTAGGTGAGTTGGAGAGGGGAGCAATCCTCCAAGGTAGGTTCCAGGTTCAAATCTCCACCTTACCAAAAAGCTAAATTGAGTATCCAAAATCCAATTGATAAGGTCTGAGGTGTAGACCAATTAGTTCATCCAAACCCCATAATGGGGGTGTAGGTACAAGGTTCAAATCTCGGGCCTCATCGGACTGAACGCTTGTCCCTTTCCTAGTGCTTTCAATGGCGTAAAAGGTTTAAAATGATTATGGCATGGTGGTTATAGGGGCGGACTGCTCGAAGATCTGTGTGGCAGCTTTTGGGGAAGAAAATGCAGAATACTGTGGTGGCCATAAAATATAGACAGTCTGACTAGATTCGTGGTGGCTACCGATTCCACCATGTAAATTCAAAAAAAAAAAAACTAGAAAAAATGAGGGGAATGCATGCAAATTTGATTATCAAAATCCTTTACTACATTGCTAAGTTATATGTTGTGGCCTATTTGAAGACTATGGCCATTGAGCCACCACCAAATGCCAAATATGATAGAGCATAGGTTCAAAAGGACAAGTGGGAGAATTTGAAGATAGAATATCATCCTACTCCAGTCCATGCTTCATCCCGAATTAGGGCTTAAAACATTTGTTTTTTAATATTGTCACAAAAATTGCATATTTATGTATCTTTATTCATGTATGATTTATCTGTCCTATTATTGGTAGTACTATTTTTGTGTGCATAAGGACATGCACTTCCTTTAGTTTTTGGGAAAATGATGAATACTAGAAAGTGATTGTGTTATGTAATTTATTTATGCATCTTAGTTACAAATCTACATGATATATATGTATTTTATCAAAAAATTGCATGGCTTTGTATGAATTCTGGATAAATATGATCTCAAAGTATTATATGTTGAATAGTTACAATATTACATGAATTTTGTGAGAAATATTGTGTTTTTAACAGGTGGAATTTATAGGTAATTTATGGAGGATGCTATAGGTGAACATGAATGATGGAATCTGTAGGAAAGTGCAATAGAAACATGTTACAAATGCTATCTACAAATGCTATCTACAAAAATGGTCTACAAAAACCTATTGTTATTCATAAACATATTTTGTGTAATAAATATCCCACATGTACTTATAGCTTGATCAATACTATTTGGGTCATTGGAACAGTCAATGTGGATGATCTATCATTATTTATTAATAGTTGATCGTGTAGACATCTAAAACATGCCATGGTCAGGAATACTACTTACATGGGTACACCCATAGGTCATGTAACTAAACCTTGGGACCTTCCAAGTGTTAAAAGTGGTTTCTACCACTCATTTGGGGCATTTTTAGCCCATACAATCCTGGCCATTGTAGACCAAAGCGACCAGAATCTAGCCACTATAGCTCAGAGCGTCCAAACCTTAGTCATTGCAGATGACAATGACTAAGATTTTAATGCATTTTTCTACCCATCTAGCCTAATCTTGGGTGGAAGTGGCTATCTACATGCAATAAGGATGAGTGGGCATAACTTTACATTCCTCCTCATAGCTAGTCTACATGGAAGACTCAAAGTCCAGATTTAAACTTTAGTTAAACATAGAAAAACAAAGAGCTTCTTATGCTAACACCTAATACGCATGAGGGATTCAGTCCTAAGGTTGAACATTGACCTAGGGCTTCAAAAAAATTCATAAGGAATAAACCTAAAAGCATTAGGGGACCTTTTTAGACACTTCTTGATCTTCTTGGACATTATTGGACCTTATTTCAATCAAATAGATAGGGAGAGCATCATACATAAAAACTTTGAACATGTTGAATCATTGAGGAGAGCTTCTACAGACCTGGAGAGCTTCCCTTGGAGATCGATTCTTGTAGCGGATCCCTATCAGATTAGAGGGTAAATATGAACACATAAGGTAATAATTTTTAGAAATATAAGTGGACTTGAGACCATATCCTTTAGGTAAAGAGAGATATTTCACCTTAGAGGTTGTTGTCCTAGACAGTGGCCTGCAACCTAGTCTAGGGTTTGAGGTGGTAGTTTCTATTATTTTGCTTTGTCTCTTATTTCAGTAGCATAAGCTTTATTTTAGTTATTTGCTTGCATAGTACTAGTTTTATTACATATATTGAGATTATTCATTGCTAACAACCTCATATGGGGAGGCAATTTTGGACATCTAAGTGTGTGTTGTTTCTTCATTGATTTCAAGGCTATAGGTTCAATCAAGAAAATTTGGAGCATATGAGTACAAAAGGATCCCTCTAGAAATAATACCTAGAAAAGGAGGAATCTATAAGCCCTCATAATTTCCATGTGCATCATCGATAAGCCTTATAAAGTGTGCCCCCCTATGCGAGGAGATATTTCACACACCTACTGCCCTCTTTTATGTGTAAAATCATGTATCAAAAAAAGGGTATCCCTCAGAGGGATTCATATGTAACCTAATCTAGAGAATATCAATAATAAAAGCATTAATTCAATTACTTCTTTGCATTATAGTTATATATTCTTTGTGCTTTTCATTTATTGCTATAGCGACCCTGGGACACATGCACTGCTCTACTCTACTTACAATATTGTACCCAAAATGAAATGAAAAGACAATGAAAAAGCATATAACATGGAAATAACAAAATATAGATCCTCTTATTGATATTGAAACATGGTTACATGTCGGTCCCTCTTAGTGATACCCATATTTATACAATATGGTTACAAGTGGGTAAGATGTCCCCTCGCAAGGGGTGGTATTCTTTTAAAGGCTTCATGGTTCCACACACGAAAATGTATGAGGGATTAAAAATGCCTCCTTATCCAAGTATAATTCCTAGAGGGATCTTTGTGCTTTCGAATGTTGCCAATCCATCTGATGAACCTGTATTCCTACGAGCAATGAAAACAACAACACACGCTTAGTTGTCCGAGAATGCCTCTTCGGATGAGGCTATTAGTAGTAAATATGACAAAGGAAATATGCTCAATGATAATAAATGCAATGAAACTAGTGCTATGAAAGCAAAGAAATGAAGAAAAATGGATCTTATGCTAATTATGTGAAATATAAAGAAAGAAAAATAAGAGAAACTAACACCTAAACCCTAGACTAGGTTTGCGGGCCACTATCTAGGACAATGACCGCTAAGATGAAATCCCTCTCTATTGACCCAAATACTATGGGATTAAGTTGCTACTAATGTTAAATTATTACCATATGTGTATGGATGATAACATCTCAGTTGGATAGCACTTCGTTGCTCCTCAAGGGTGCTTAGATGTGCTCTCCAATCCGATAGGGCTTTGCTGTGTATGCTCTCCAAGGAAAAGCTCTCTCAAAGAAGTCTTATAAAAGATCATCCTTGGTCTCATAATTGATATCTAATGAATTTATGATTATGGATCCTTTCATGCTCTCAATATTACACCTTTTAAAGTGTGTGAAACCCTAGGTCTATGTTCGAAACCCTAGGATTGAATCCCTCATGTGCATGAGAAGTTTTGACATTGTCTATGTTTTAAGACCAGTTAAATGAAGCCTAAATTTGGACTTGAGTCTCCCATGTAAACTAGTCATTAGCATGAGAATTTTTATCTATGTTTGAAGGCCAGTTAACTGAAGTCTAACTTTGGACTT
Organism: Wollemia nobilis; assembly: GCA_028583015.1. Classification (NCBI taxonomy): domain Eukaryota; kingdom Viridiplantae; phylum Streptophyta; class Pinopsida; order Araucariales; family Araucariaceae; genus Wollemia; species Wollemia nobilis. The sequence continues at coordinate 606,926 of JAQPPZ010016965.1, forward strand.
GAGTCTCCCATGTAAAATAGTCGTTAGCATGAGAATTTTTTTCTATGTTTGAAGGCCAATTAATTGAAGTCTAACTTTGTACATGAGTCTACATGCACACTAGATGTTAGCATGAGAAGTCTTGTCATTTGTCTATGTTTGAATACCAGTTAACTAAAGTCTAGATTTAGACTCATGTCTCCCATGTGAACTGGTCATGAAGGGAAATGCAAAGTTGCTCCTGCTCACCTTTATTGCATGCATACTGCCACTTCTACCCCTGATTAGGCATGTTTGTTGGCAAACTGCTTATTATGGCTTAGCCGCTATCATATATAGTGACTAAGTTTTGGTCGCTATCATCTACAATGGCTACGGTATGTCCACTCTAAGCTTTAGTAGCTAAGTTCTAGCTGCTCTGGGTTTGAGCAGCTAATCTTGGATGGGCTTAAAATACCATTTTGAGTGGTTAGGACCACTGCTTGCTCTTGGAAAGGTCTAAAATTGGTCATATGGTTTTCTAATGTGCTTATATGAGTAGTATGCCAAACATGACACATTTTAGGTGTCTACAAATGCCCCTTTTCATGATGCGTTGTGTGGGAAAAACACAACATGGAGAAAAAATATAGATCACCTATGGCCATATTGTGAGTTGACCAAAGGTTTGTGATACCTTTGGGGCCTTTGTGAGTTGACCAAAGGGCTTATCCTCTTTGTGGCATTTTTGTTTGACCAAAGGGCTTATCCCCTTTGGGGCATTTTAGATTGACCAAAGGTTTTATCCCCTTTGGGGCATTTTGGTTTGACCAAATGGTTTATCCTCTTTGGGGCATTTTGGTTTGACCAAAGTGCTTAACCCCTTTGGGGCATTTTGGTTTGACCAACGGGCTTATCCCCTTTGGGACATTTGTTAATTTAACCAAAGGGCTTGCGTCCTTTGGGGCATTTGTTAAATTGACCAAAGGGCTCATGTCCTTTAGGGCATTTGTTAAGTTGACCAAAGGGCTTGCTTCCTTTGGGGTATTTGTAAGTTGACCAAAGGGCTTATGTCCTTTGGGACATTTGTTAAGTTGACCAAAGGGGTTATGTCCTTTGGGGCATTTGTTAAGTTGACCAAATGGCTTGCATCCTTTAGGGAATTTGTAAGTTGACCAAAGGGCTTATGTCCTTTGGGGCATTTTTTAAGTTGACCAAAGGACTTGCATCCGTTGAGGCATTTGTTAGGTTGACCAAAGGGATTGTGTCCTTTAGGACATTTGTTAAGTTGACTAGTGGGTTTGCATCCTTTGGGGTATTTATTTTTTACCAAAGGACTTGCATACTTTGGGGCATTTGTTTAAGTTGACCAAAGGGCTTGCATCCTTTGGCAAATTTGTTAAGTTGACCAAAGGGCTTATACTCTCTAGGGAATTTGTTAATTTGACCAAAGGGCTTGTGCTCCTTGGGGCATTTGTTAAGTTGACAAAAGGGTTTGTGCTCCTTAGGGCATTTGTTAATTTGACCAAAGGGCTTACATCCTTTGGGGCATTTGTTAAGTTGACCAAAGGGCTTATGTCCTTTGGGGAATTTGTTAATTTTGCCAAAGGGCTTACATCCTTTGGGGCATTTTACAAGTTGGTTGCTCTGTTTGATTGTTGATTAGGGGAGGTATGATACCAACATGCCCCAATCGATGCTTAAAAATATTTTTGTTTTGATTTTATGTTATGGATGCAATGATGAATGCAATGCCTAGATAATTATTTGATTATGCTATATTTATGTAGTGTATTTATGATTTGTACTAGCTAGATGATAGATATATGATTAGATAGTATGATCTAGATGATGATGATGGATGCATATGTGGATGCATGTTTAATTTTGGTGTATTGTATGCATCTAACTCATGTTGTTATGATATGGTAAATGTATTGTGTGCTAATGCATTATCTAGATGGTTTTGAATTGATGTAAATAAACCTGTATGATTTAATCACTTAAAACATAAGGGATGCATATGTGTATCGCTCTAAATTTTTTGCACCCTTACGTTCAGGCTAAAGGATCCACACTCGGAATGGGGATGCGAGAAGGATGGAACGGTACCTCGGACTGAGAGGCCCTTTGAAGGTCCCGCCTCTCGGGGGAGGGGTATTAAGGTGATTTTTTTATGGATGGTGGGGTTCACCAGATACATTTAGTGGAAGTCTCCACGCCTAGGTTGGGAATGTGTTTGATGTGTTAAATTTTATCTTTAATCATTCAAGTCCTAGGTTTTGCCAAATGAATCTAAACTGTTCTATATGAAATGCAAATTTAAATGAATACAAAAAATAGATTTAAACAGAAAATATAGAGAACAAGATAGATGAGAAAAACCATACCTGATTCCGGATGTCTGATGGAGGTTCTAATTTTTGAGCAGTCAAGATCGCCTAGAATTTGACAGGATCATCTCCAATCTAACAGGATCGTCTGAGATCTGATGAATTTGTTAGACGAATTCGTTAGAGACCTACAATCAGAGAAATGGACACAGACTACAAAAAATACAGCTATGCTGATAAAGGAAGATGATATGAAATGATAATAATGATGTTAATAAGATAATCCAAAATAGAAATGCAAGTAAATTATCATGCTTTAATAGCTAATCATGATGTTATTATGTACTTAAGCTATATGGGTGAACTCCAAGATGTAGGATAACAGGAAATAATAATAAAACTAACTAGATGCAGAATAAAATAGCAAAAAGGTATAGAAAAAGTGCAAACTCTAGGCATTGATTGCCCCCAATGTTGACTGCAGTCAAAATCATTTATAGAGTGCAAAATTGTCTCAAATTGTACAAGATCATCTACAATGATCTGAGCTTGCTCCGGCTGAAAAATGACAAAGTTCCTGCAAGAAAATTTGAAAAGCACAAATGCAGATGATAATCCAAGGTATTATAATGCACGCAAAGATCAAATTACAAGGAAATTCAGCAAGGGGAATGTCAAGGGGGGTCCTAAGGTTTAAATAGGCTTAGGATGGAGGTTAGGAGGTTGGGGATCATCCAAATTTGGGAGATCTCCAACAGGGATGGTCTCTAACGGCACAGACATGCTTCTGCCCAGATTAGAGATGCCGTTGAAATAGAGGCTAATTATGAAAAATCAGTTTTAGGACGAAATTTTTTGGACGTTCTTCTCTAGATGAATTCATTCGATCTAAGGTGATATCATCTGATCAGCGATGATATCATCCAACGGACAAAACAAACTCTAAAAATGGCACAAAAAATGAGGAAATGGGTTACAGGAAGTTTTGGAGCGGTTTTGGGGTTGAGATTTGAATTTGAATTATTACTAAGGTAATTTTAATTATTTGCTAAGTTTTACTGTGCCAATTTTAGGGTGCTACATTTTGCCCCCTCTTTAGCGAATTTTCTGAAGAAAATGCGTTAAAGACGAGTTCTTATTGATTTACGAGAAAGCAAAAATTTATTCCCATTTTTAGGTGATGATTCTAGGTCAAATCGTATGACAACTTACTATGGTGCCCCCTCCGTGTTTTTACCCAAATTGAACGTTTGAGGTAAAAACACAAAAAAGAAAAAAATTTAAAAATGTTGTTAAGTGTTTTGAATAAAATTAAGAAAAATAGGGAAAAACCCTAATTCATTGTTATTGTTCATTTTCCTGGTTTCTAGAGCTCTATAGACAAGAATGGTCGAGACAGCGCACAGATCGACAAAGGTCCGACGCAGGCTATGGGTAAGGGTCCAAACTTAATTTAGAATGCTTTAATTTTGAATTTCATGCTTTTTAGATTGATTTTGAATGATTTTTGAGCATCGCAATCGTTTTTGGGTCGTCGACGTCGTCGAGATGAAATCGTCTCAATTTAATCGAAATCATCTCGATATCACCAATTTCGTCCAAGGGTGAAATCAACGATATGGAGATGATTTCGTCCAATAAGGTATGATTCCCTCTTGTGAAATCAGAGACGAATTTTTTCAAATTTTAGACGATATCGTACAATAGTGGACGATATCATCATTTGTATGAAATTGAACTTTGTTTTACTTGCATTTTTAATCACTGTTTTATTAATGATTTTATTGTTTTGTTGTTTATGTTGCAGAGAGGATTACTAAAGAGTAGAGAATGGAAATACGACGAGCTAAGGGATGACTTGGCCACTCTATCTCAGGTAGAGCAAGATCGTTTGGCTCAAGTTGGCTTGCAGCATGTGGTAGATATGCCACAGGTTTCTACAGATATGGGGCTATTGATAGCCCTAGCATAGAGGTGGTATTTGGGTTCTTATTTTTGGTTATTGATAGGGGAGATGACTCCCACATTAGAGGATGTATGGAGGATTTTGAGGATCCCCATACAAGGACGACTAATAACTCCCATAGCCAATCAAGGCCACACGATGATGCGACTGTGTGGAGATCTGAGCTTCACCCTGGAGAAGGGCGGAGTGAACATCGAGTCACTATGCCAGATGCTTAGGGCATCTAGACTGACACAGATTTTGGCTGGGGTGGTAGGTGGTCTGCTACTATGCCATCAGAGTGGATGTAGAGTACCATGGCTACTAATAGATGTGGTCTGCGACATGAGAGACCATGGGTACAAGTTTGCTTGGGGGAGCTTTGTACTATGCCGATTGTATAGGATCCTGCATGGGGTCGTATACAAGGGTGGTCAATGTCTGGTCATGACATCACTACTACAGGTTTGGTGCTAGGAGCACATCATGATGCGAAGGCTAGTAGGGCTCCCACTGATAGGGATTTATGGGGAGAGGTGCCAAGCTTTCTACTGGTGGCTTCGAAGAGGGTCATAGCGGTAGATAGATCTGCCAATGTCCCAGAGACTACTTGATGACCTTGTCTCCGACCAGATAACTTGGAGGCCTTGGAGAGATCATCCAAGTGGGCCGAGGATGGACAAGAGCTGGTTCACATTAGGTGAACCTATTGGCTAAGGATGGAGAGGAGAGAGGTGGAGCTCCACCGTTATGACTGAGTTTTGAGGCAATTCGGTCTATAGTAGGGGATCATATCTCTCAGAGACTACAAGTTTTATTAGACTATTTGGGATAGCACTACAGTCAACGAGGCTCTAGATATGTAGTGCTTCTGGAGTGAGGACACGAATGATGCCCCCATTTAGCCAGTGGATGGGGATGATGTAGGGGTTGCTGACGGCTATGATGCTTGGTATGTAGGCATCTACCCTCCTCGGATGACAAGGGCTTAGGGTCTGATTCATGCAGTTATACGTCGGATGGGGAGGCGATGCTAGGCGGCCATTGAGGCAACATAGGGTCACGATGAGAGAGAGTAGAGGAGGCCACAGGCTCAATAGAGGCCATGGTAGCAGGAGAGGAGGGAGGAGAGACCCCCTTCTCCATGGAGAGAGAGGCCACCATTGCCCGATAAGGGCAAGGATGTCGAGGTAGGAGAGAGTAGTGAGATGGCTACTCTCCGAGCGAAGATTGTTCATCTCCAGGCTCAGGTGCAGACTTTATAGGATGAGGTTGCACGACACTGAGTTGAGGCCACACAGCTCAGAGATGAGGTTGCATGCCTCAGAGCATGGAGCGAAGGAGCAAGCATTCAAGAGCTGGCACAGTCGGTTGCTCAGACCACCTTCTACTAGGGTATATACTTCTAGGTGGTTTCAGAGGGTCAGAGGGTACAACTACCAGTCGGTATTGTGAATCTGATCAGGGTTGGGTCGTCGAGGACTTCATCCCGATCGACGACTAGGACTCACAGTACCACACATACTACGATGGGGCCACCTCGTCCACCTCAAGGCGGGGGAGGATATGAGGCTGAGAGCTCGAGGGGTTATCGAGGCTAGGCTATTGCACTGCACAGACTGTATATATGGTTTGAGAGGATTGAGTATGCCAATATGTAGATTATGGCATACCAATCTAGTTTTGATATCATGTAAATATATATTTTTTGAGATATGTATATATATGATGAGATATTTTTGATCATATGAATTTTCTTATGTTTGTATGATGCTTTAATGTTTTGATGTGATTGATTTGATGATTCATGTAATTATGTTTTTTTGAAATATTATAATTTGATATCATGCTATAAGATTTTAAATGAAATAATCTGATGTAAACAAATTGGTTGTTTGTGGGATAATTTGATGAAAATAAAAGGGACTTTTAACAATAATTTCAAAGGACATTGTCACTATTATAGACCATTTCATGGAGTCGCCGCTCACTCGGTCGTCAAGCTAATCCCAGTATAGAAATATTGTTAAAAGTGAAAGAGTGCTTAAGAGACTGTCTTAAGACTTGGTGTTGTAATGATGGAGATAATGATGTTTTGATGATTTGTTTTCAGATTTTCATAAAAATAGTACGCATGAAATACGAAAAAAAATATGATTTTGCTAGGCATAAATTCCTAAGTATGATAAAATTTTGAACAATTCCTTAGAATTTATACCATGGTTGCAAAAACTGAATTTGAACATAATGTAATGAAATCGAATAAGTGTTTGTTTGTTTGTAAAGCATATTTGTGTAACATAATGATGCAAGTCACATGTTTTGATGAATTTTGTTTTTAAAATATATGGAAAAGAAAATGATGGTTTGCACTAGGCATAGAATTATAGGTATAGACTTATACCATCATCGCAAAATCCAAAGAAGAAATTGATATAATAGTTTTATTGCATGGTTGATTTTTAATTTTTTGAAAATAAATAAAAAATATAAAGATGAGGATTTGTGCTAGGCATAAAATTCCAATTTTGGTTTTGGAACTATACCATCGTCACGAAAGTCAAAAAGTTATATATAAATGTAATTTTATTGCATGTTTTTGAAAATGATTTTGATTTTTTTGATAATGCATGTAGTTGTCTTTATACTAAACAACTGTTCTCAGATGAGAAAATGAAATTATTCCAAACAATTTGCAAAAAAAATATTTCAAAGTATCTTAAAGACAAAAGTTAGATTTATAAGGAATCCCATGTGTGTATGTGAGTTCATTTTCGATCTTGATTTATCATAATGATAAACAAAATCTCTCAAATACAAATGTGTGTGCAATTGCATTGTTCATTTACCAGTTTTGAGCAAGAAAATTTGATACAAGTGATTTGAATTAACCAAATAAGTGTTCATTAACCATGATTTAGATGCATATAATCATACCAGACTACTATGTGGGTCATGTTATCAAGAGCTAGCTAATCCATAAGCAGACATAGGTCTATACAAAAGAAGGTCGCTAACGTGATAGACATATCACCATGCTAGGAGTTACCCAAGGCCAAGCGGGTTAGGCACAAACCACCTATTATGGGGCTTACCTCACAATTTTTGAATAATTTGAGAATTCCAAGGATTCAAGCTCATCAACCCTTCTTTTCTTTTCAATGGGTAGGGAAAGGGATTTTATTGCATTTGCTTTTGCTTTCTTTGCTCTTTTTTTTTTTGTACTTTTGTATTTTGGCTTGATATTTGAGATAATGCTAAAATAATATTTTTCTTTTTCTATTTTTCTTGAACTTTTCTTTTCTTCCTATGCTAGGGATACTTGCTCGGATTAGCTATAGAGCAAGGGATTTTTATTTCGGGTAGGGGTGATCTTGTCCTTTTGTCAATTCTCAAAGATTCTAGACCATGTGCATGATAGGATAGTAGGGGAAACTTTTCGCTCAAGAAACCACTTCTACTATGTAGCATAGCGTGGACATTACAAATATAATCATTTTATTGTGAAAGGATATGCTTGGTTTAAGTAAATGACAAGATCAATTCTTTGTGCTCAAACTTTATTTAATTGAATTTTGTGGACTTTGATATAAGAGAGATTAGTAATCATGCCAGATAAAATCAAGATATTTATTTTTGTGTTTGTGAAAGTGAGGGATTCCAAATAAATGCTAATTTATCCAAAATAATTTGAAAATATAACTGCAATACTTCAAGAAGAAATATATACAACAAATACTTTTTAGGAGTTTGATAATTTTGACTCTCTTTCTTCTATATTTTTTTTTGGTTTCGAAAGAGTCTATAATATTGTTGTTTTTAATTTTATTTTTGTTTGTTTTTGTTTAAACAGTTCTATATATATTTTTAAAATGAGACAACATACAAACTATATACAATTGGTGAAATGACGAAATTTTATGCGTAATATCGCTTAAGATGCATAATATTCATAGGTTATTTTAAATATTTACCATCTAAGGTAGCTAATTTGTATGCTTTCGATTCAAATTTAGCAGTGATAATGTATGGTCCAAGCCAGTTGGGCTCAAATTTACCTTTAAGGTCTTTAGTTGCATTAGTATTTTTTTGATTTTCTTTTAAAACAAGGTCGTGTTGTGGTTAATCCACAACACACCCCAAGATTGGGGACCCACCTTGTTGCAGGTTTTTAGAGAAAATCTCACTGACCCAGATGCCAAAAATGAAGAAAAGGGGGCAAAATGTGCAAGTGTAGAAAAGTGTCGCGAAATCGTGACATGTCATGAAATCATGACATGTCGCACCGTCGCCGCTGAAAAAAGAAAAGTGTTTCGATATCGTGACATGTCGCACCGTCACCGCTGAAAAAAGAAAAGTGCTGCAATATCGCGACATGTCGCTCTGATGCAGAGAAAATGTTCATGATTTTGCGACGTGTTTTGACGAGGTGTACGGACGATGAAAATTGCAGCGAAATCGCAACATGTTGCTCCGTCACGGCCCAGAGAGGAGAGAGAAAGGCAGAAGGAAAAACTGTAGCAAAATTGAGACGTTTCACAAAATCATGGTCAACATGGTCAACGGCAGCAGGTGGGCGAAAATGTCACGAAATCGCGACGTGTTTGATTTTCGTGGCTTGAAAGTGGATAGATGGCACAGGGTAGAAAATGGTCGCACAATCGTGAAAAAACTGGGATAGAGGTGCATAGCTTGAAGAGGCATCACAAAATTGTGACGTGTCACATTTTCATGACGCAAGTGGATAGAAAGGGCCGAAGGAGAAAATGGTCATGATTTCGTGACGTGTTTCGCCAAAGTGTACGACTGATTAAAATGGTCACGATTTCATGACATGTTTTGCCAAAGTGTATGGCTGATTAAAATGGTCACGATTTTGTGACGTGTTTTGCCAAAGTGTACGGCTGATTAAAATGGTCACGATTTCACGACGTGTTTTGGCAAAGTGGCCCGACAGGGAAAATGGTCACGATTTCGCGACATGTTTTGCCAAAGTGTACGGCTGATTAAAATGGTCGCGATTTCGTGACGTGTTTTGGCAAAGTGGCCCGACAGGGAAAATGGTCATGATTTCATGACGTGTTTTGGCAAAGTGTACGACATAGAGAAGATGTCGCGATATCGCGACAGAAATGAAGACCATGCCCGAAGCAGAGAAACGGTAGCGATATCGCGACAAAAATGAAGACCATGCCCGAAGCAGAGAAACGATAGCGATATCGTGATGGGTTGTGGTAAGATGGCCCGATGGGTAAAATGGTCATGATTTTGCGACAGAGTTACAGTCGAAGCGTATGAAGAATGAAAGCATCGCGATATCGTGACATGTCGTGATATCGCTACGAAAGCAAAGAAGCAAGGCCACAGGCTATTTTTAGTCAAGATTTTTGAGGACCGTTACTAAGCATGCAGAGAGCGCTGAACACATGGAAAAATGCATGAGGATCAGAGTAACACTTCGAATCGACAGTTGTTGGCCACAAAGAATATCAAGCGTTGCAAATGCATGCAAAGGGTTAGAACACCAAGAGGTGGGAAACTGAAACGAAGCATCCTAGAAATTGAAATGAAGCATCACAGAGCAGCTGAGAGCAGCGACAGAAAGTTTAAATAGCAGAAATATAAATGGATACGGGGCTGGAGATTGTAACAAAAAGGACATTATTTGTTGAAATAAAGGAGTTATTTGGTAAAAGTGACTTTTGTGTGTAAAATCAAAAGGAGATCGAAGCTAAGACTACTGTTTTCATTGTCAATCTTTCCTTTGCATCATTTTTTCTTGTATCTATTCATTTATGCCATGAGATGGGTTACGATAGGTTAATGACAGAATCATGTAGTTATGTTCTTTCCTTAGAGTCTTGCATCTAATCTGATTGGATTGTGTGTTAGTATAGGTCCGCTCGGTCGGGTTGTCTTAGAACTTCATCTCTTAACTTAGGGTTTTGCAGGGAGGAGATTGCTAACCAGATTAACATCCTTCTTTGGTTTTCCAGCTAATTTGTATAAGAACATTTTTTGTTTAGTTCCTGATACGTTTAATCTCATATTAAAGACTAACGTTAAAATAACAGAATGATTAAACAAAGATAAAATGAACCAATTAACATTAGAAGGATTTTTGTTGCATGATTGATTATTTTAACAAATTAGGGTTACAAATTTGGTTGTGAATCAACAAAGGCCCCTTGTTAATAGTTACTTGTAGGATCTGAGTTATTCTGGAATATATTTGTTTATGTGCATTAAGTTGAAATCAGTTTTATGCATATAGATATCTGTTCCACAAGAAGCTTGGAGAAATAAAAATTAATAACTTATTTCTTTGCAAGAAAGAGTTTCCTGTCAGAAACTCTAGTTGTGTGGTCATTTTGTTGTGAGACAAAATATTCACTCAATTGGTCGTTGACCTCAAAGGATCGATGACGAACTTTCTTAGCATATGATCTTTTAATCTTCTTTTGGTAGGCACGAATATGCTCCAAAGCATTGATGCACTTTTCATCTAGGAGTTCCAGCTGACTGAGTCTTGCAGCTCGATATTCATCCCCTACTTCAGTATATTAAAGTAGTAGAGCCAAAGAAGGAACTTCTAATTCAAAGGGAAAAATAGCTTTAGTGCCATAAACCAAGACAAAAAGTGAAGTTCCAGTGGGAGTTCGAACACTAGTGCGATATGCCCACAAAGTTGGATATAATTGAATGTGCCAGCCGCGACCAAATTTATTGACCAATATTTTGAGAATTTTGATCAAGGTTTTGTTGGATGCTTATGCTTGGCCATTACCCTGAGGATAATAGGGAGTGGACCATCTATGTTGAATCTTATATTTTTGGCATAATTTCTTAACATCTTTATTTTTGAAACAAGTTCCATTGTCTGAGATGAGATTTGCAAGAATTATGAACCTACAAATGATTTGATTAAAAATAAATTTAGATAGTTGTGTTCCAGTGCAGGAAACTAAAGGCATAGCTTCAACCCACTTAGTGAAATACTCAGTGGCGATTATGATGAATTTGTGTCCATTAGATGACACAAGATTAATTTTTCCAATAATGTCTAAGCCCCATTTTGAAAAGGGCCAAGGAGATGAAATAGCCTATAGTTCTTATGCAGGGGCATGGACAAGGTCAGCATGTTTTTGGCACTTGTCGTAATGGCGCACATAATCATGTGCATCATTCTCCATGGTAGGGCAAAAGTAGCCTATCCTAAGGATATTTTTAGCAATGACACTACCACTGAAGTGTCCTCCACAAGATCCATCGTGAGCTTCACTCAAAGCTAATTTGGATTCTTCTAGATTCAAACATCTTAAGAGGATACCTTCAAAAGATCTCCTATATAAAGTATTGCCAATTATTACAAATTGACTTGCTCGTCTATGTAATAATCGACGCTGGTTCCTATTAGAACTGGCAGGGAAAGCCCCATTATGAAAAAAATCAAATATATCCATATACCAAGGTTCAAGAGTAGTTTCATTGATTAGAAATACATCCAAAGGTTCTAAGCATGACTTATTTGAAGCGGGTTCCTAGAGTCGACGAATAATGATGGTGGCATATTCGTCATCTAACTCCAAGGGAAGAAGAGATGCAACTACAGCCATAGCGTCAACCGCACGGTTGCTAGTTTGAGGAATAGCTTCCAAGGTAACTTTATCAAACAAGGACAACAACTGCAAAACATATGCTTTATATTGTCATAATTTATCATCTCTGGTCTGATAAAATTCATTAATTTGGTTTATAACAAGTTGAGAATCACCAAAAACTAGCAGATGTTTAATTTTTAGTGCTAAGGCAGCTCGTAATCCAAGGATTAGAGCTTCATATTCAGCAGTATTATTGGTGCAAGAAAATGTTAATTTAAAGGACAAAGGTATAATGTGTTTTTGTGGAGATATTAAAATAATACCTGCACCAGCCCCACTCATGCATCGGGCTCCATCAAAGTATAAGGACCATTGTTCAACATGGTCTGCCTCTAATTTAAAACATTCATCAGGAAACTCAATGATGAGGGGATGGGTAGACTCTAAGGGTGCAGCAACTAATTGATCTACTATGATTTGACCCTTAACAGACTTTTATCCTATGAACATGAGTTCAAACTCGCTTAGAGCAAGAACCTAATTTGCTGTACGACTCGATAAATAAGGTCGACTCATTAGATACCGCAAGGGATCATATTTAGCAATGACATATGTTTTTTGACTGAGCATATAATGGCATAATTTTTGCATAGAAAATATGACTGCTAGACATAGTTTTTCTAATGCTATGTAGCGGGTTTCATAACTGATGATTTTTCTGCTAATGTAATAATTAGCATGCTCTCTCTTCTCATCATCAAGCTGAGCTAACATAGCTCCTAAAGCAAAATTTGAAGCTGAAATATATAGGAGAAATGGGCGATCAAGTCTAGACGATGAAAGCACAGGTGGGTTAAGGAGGTATTTTTTGAGAAGTTCAAAAGCTTCCTTACATTCGTCATCCCAATTAAAAGGGACATCCTTCTTAAGGAGCTTAAGAAAGGGACTAGTTTTGTTCGCTAGCTTATTGATGAAGCGACGAATGGCTTGAAGCTTACCTTGTAAACTTTGTAACTTAGATATATTGGTGGGTGCAGGCATATCAGTGATGGCCGCAATCTTGAGAGGGTCGATTTCAATACCATGCAAAGAAACTAAAACCGCTAATAGTTTACCGAACTTGACTCCAAATATACATTTGGCTGGATTTAATCAAATAAGATATTCTATTAACCGATTAAATACTTTCCTTAAAAAATCTAAATGATCATCTTCATTAATGGAGCAAGCTATAATATCATCTACATAATCATGTAGGATATCATGCATCATATCATGAAATATATAATTCATGGCTCGTTGATATGTTGTGCCTGCATTCTTTAAACCAAATGGCATCACTTTCCAACAAAAGGTACCCCAAGGGGTAATAAAGGCTATTTTAGCCTGATATTTAGGAGCTATCCTGATCTGATTATAACTAGAAAATCCATCCATTAGGGACATCATTCCACTCCCAGCAGTAAAGTCAATGATTTGATCCATGTTTGGAAGAGGAAAATCATCTTTAGGGCATGCAGCGTTAATGTCTCTAAAGTTTGTGCAAACCCTAACTTTGGTAGCTTCTTTCTTGGTGACTGGAACTACATTCGAGATCCATTCAGCATAATCAATAGCCTATATAAAAACAACATTCAAGAGTTTTTCTAACTCCCCTTTGACTAGCAAGGCCACTTTGGGATGCATTTTTCTAAGTTTTTGTTTAACAGGTTTAGCATCTGGATGGACTACTAGGTGATTCATGACTATAGAAGGGTCTAAACCTGGCATATCTTCATATGTCCAAGTGAAGACATCTTCATATTCTTTAAGGAATGCAATGTATTGCTCTTATTTTTCTTGACTTAATTTTGATCCAATACTGATTACATGAGGATTATCCTCAGTTCCAATGTTAACCTTAATGATGTTTTCTACTTCCATGTGTAGATCTCTTTCAAAATTAGGTGGGGCAAATGAAACGCCTAATTCTTGTAATTCCTTTAAGGTTAAAATTGATAATTCATCTTGAGGAGTCATGGCCTCAAGCTGGGCTATAGTAGGTATAGAACCATAAAAATAAAAACCATTGTGTAACAACTCTTCAACAGAGACATCATGGAAAATATCTCCTTCCAACTCATCGTCAAATTCAGCAATCATTTCAGGATAAGCTATGGATAGCATATTACATGTAAATGGATGATTTTTTAGATGCAAATCATCACGCCCATCTAAATAATCTTCATAACATATGAGTTTATCATTATCTTCAAAAGGGAAGGGTTGACCCTTACGAGGAAATAGGCCCACACCACATCGAGCAGGCCATGGTTCTAGCTTGAAAGGTTCTTTCATACCATTTTGGAAAGGTCCCAAGCCTTTCCCTTTATATCCCATTTTAAGCATTATGGGTTTAGCTTTGATATATTCATTAGCAAAATAGCATCTAGCATATCCATCATAATGTGTCTTGATGTTTCGAGGTATTCTACCCCAATCATATCCTTTATAAATAAAAGCACAACTCCTAACTTGGTAAGTACTTCCCATAGGTTGTGGGAGGCCCAAAGTACGAGGAGATGGCAGCAAATTACTTAAGATAATGGAATATTGCATAGAAGCATTTTTTTTTCTAATATAAGAATTTTAGATAAATCAGGTAAGAGTTCATCAGAAAGAGCGTAAGATGTAGAAGGATCATTCTTGATATCTTTAGATGTGGAAGATATGATAGATGTAGATAATGTGGAGGTGTTAATAAATGGGTCTATAGGTTTTGAAATTATAGGGATGGAACATGACGGATTGGTTATGGATTTAAGATCTTTTTGAGGTTCCAGTGTGGTTTGTTCATAAGATGGTTGATTTAAATGTATAGGTGTAGTTGATGTGGTAGATGATGTTATGGGTGTGTGTTTCACATGTTTGGACGTGTTATAAGAACTAGGATGTGTGGATGATAGGGCAGGGCAAAATTGCACTCCAACGGGTTCAGCCAAAGCACACATATCAAAGGGTCTAGGATCACCATGAATGGTAACCAACTAGTTTTTAAATTCAAATTTAACATACTGATGTAAAGTGGATGGAACCACTCGCATTGCATTGATCCAAGGGTGACCCAAAAGTATATTGTCTGATGCAAGGCAATGTACAATAAACACAATTGTATCTAGGGTTCTAGGACCAACTTGCAAGGGTATAGTAATGACTCCACATGTTTCTTGTGTCTCATCATTGAAGGCTTTGATAATCATATCCGTTCTTTTCATTTCATCACTTCTAAACCCAAATATTTGGTAGAAGTCAAAAGTGCATATGTTTAAAGATGACCCATTATAAATCAAGAATCGTTTAATAGCTACATCTCCAATTAGGGCAGTAATATATAAGGGGTTATCCTTATGTAAACTATGTTGTGGGATATCTCTATCTTGAAAGTCAATACAATCGACTTCTCGTGTGATGATAGTATTGGACATGGATTTAGATTAAATATTTTGAGGTACCATCATTTGGCTTAATGTAAGCATTAACTCATCTCTATGGGTAGGAGAAGATCTTAACAAGTCCAAAAGGGAAATTCTGGCTATAGTATTGGATAATTGTTATTAATATTGTAAGGAGGCTTAGGTTGAACATTAGACATATGGTTCCCTTTATTGGTATTTTTCAAAACAAATGGAGCTGATCCATCATTTTGAGTTTGATCCTGTTGAGAGTTTTGAGCCTGTTTTCTGGTAACAAATCTGATGGTACCTACAATGTTATATTGAAGATGTTGAACTGGTCTCGGTTGAGCGTTTATGGCTTTTTCATTAGGAAGGAACTGATTAGAAGAGGGTCGAGTAGTAACTCTTCTAGGAAATGGTTCTTTTGAAACCATAGCATCTGTGATAGGTTGAATCGGATCTGATTCATTTTTAGAACTATTCTATTGGTTTGAGGTGATGTCTATTTCACTTTCAGTATTTGATTCTACATCACTAGGATCCGGTGTTTGAGTATTATACAGGGGTCTAGTCGTGACCATGGAGAAAGTTGTGCCAAATATTTGAGGATCCTAAATAGGTAATTATTCGCTAATAGTCCCTACATATCAGGTAGGAGGGGGAACATTATGATGTTAAATTTGATTAACCACCTCTTTGCCATGCTGCAGTAAAGGATGTTGAAATATATCCAATGATTTATTAGCATTTTGATTCTAATTTTGGAGAATGTTCTTTTGAGCATTATTAGGAGCATTTTGTTTAGGTTGAAAGGCTTGCACCTCCATTTCATTATTATCAATCAGATATTGTATTTTATGTTTTAATCTTTTACAAGAGTTGGTAGAGTGTCCAGGTCCTCTATGGAAATCACAATGTAAATCAGCTCTGTATCCGAGTATAGTTGGATCAGGTTCCTAGATAGCTGGTAATTGAATCAAGCCTCGTGCTAGTAATTGAGGAAGAATGGTTGATAAAGGTTGATTCAATCTAGTAAATTCTCGGGGTGGTTTATCAAGAGGTTTTAATATAAACTTCTTTGTTGTTTTCGTAGTATTAACATTAGCAATGTTTCTACTATTAGTGACTTCGTCACCCACAACTTGTTTATTTTTGTACTGATTTCTAGATGTTTTCTCATCATCTTTCTTTTTAAGTTGACCTCTTCTAATGAGAGCATATTCCACCCTTCGAGCTAAGTCTATAGCTTGATCGAAGGTGGTCAAGGTAGCAGTTAATAATCCATAGGATAGCTATTCTTGCAAATTATTAATAAAAATATCCAACATTTCCCTATAAGGTAGCACAAAATGTAGTTTTCATGTCAACTGCCTCCATCTAGCTATGAAATCATCAAAACATTCATATTTGTCTTGTTTTAGGTTGTATAAATATTTAATGGTCACGTGCCTCTCGATGTAGGCACTAAATTGATGGACAAAAAATTTAGCTGTTTCTTCAAAATTTCTCAAAGAATGAGTGGGTAGTTGATAATACCACTCTAATGCCATTCCTCCTAAACTTTTCAGGAACATTTTTAGTAATAGCAAGTCATCATGTGATATATCATGACATGCTATCCTAAACATACGAAGATGCTCTATGGGATCTTCAGTTCCTTTATATATAGGTAGGACGGGCATGGGAAAGTGTTTAGGGTATGGTTGTGCTACAACTATGGGATCCAAAGGTTGACTACATATCTCTCAATAATTGTATGAGGGATGGTAGGGATCTATCTGGTCCATGCGAGAAGCTAACTGTTTCACCATGGCTTCCAGATTACTGGTTTGCCCACCATATTAGTTTGGTAGGGCATTAATATGGGATTTGTGAGCATATGATGGAAGGACATGAAGATTAGATGCTATATTGCTATTGTGTAAATTGTTGGTAGGAAGGGTGTTATGAAGAAGTTTTGAAGTTGTATTATGTTGTATTCTAGATTGTTGAAAATTGGTTTTTGGTTTCATTTTGGGTTTTTGTCGATTTGAAGCATATTGATCAATAGTTTGGCGAAATAAAACAGTGAATGAAGGTCTCTTTTGTGTAGGAATTATTTTAGGTTCAATAACAGGTTCCTTAGGGGGTTGGGTAACTTGTTGTTGTTGCATGTTCTAAATCATAGTGACCATATCTCTATTGGATGGTCCAGCTTTATCACTTTCTTGATCAACAAAGGACAAGGGATTGGTGTGTATATTAAACATATCTTCCATGTCTTCTTGAGTGTCACTAATTTGGCCTCTATCAATATGAACTGCCATATTAAGAGCACCAATATTATTATTGAAAATTTTCCAAAAATGATCTAAGTTATCAAAAGCAATAGTTTCGTCTAGAGCCATTTTAGGGGATGAGGATCCTTCCTATCTAACATTTTCTTCTTGTTCATCTACAACAAGCTCATCTTCTGGCTATTCTAGAATTTCTCCTTCTAGAATTGGATCCTCAGGAAGGGCATTTGATTTTTTTATTTTCTTTCCTAACCAATCTTCTTATTCTTCTTATTCAGTTTGTTTACCATTCCTAAGTCTAGTCATTGTGCTTAAACTTAGATTTCAGCAAATATATATATATATATATATATATATATATATATATATATATGCAACAAGCTTAAGAGGTATATATTTTAATTATATACCTACTATAGGATTTAAAATAAAATGTTTTGGTTTTGTTATGTTTTTGGTTTTTCTTATTTTTATAACAATATTATAAAGGTAACAAAAAACACACTAAATGCAAGAAATAATAATAATGAAAGCAATGATCTAGTTTTCTATAAACAATTTATAAATATCATTAACGGGCTCAAGTTCTTCAAGAGTCACAAAGTGCTCCTCTTCAAATTGGAAATTGTTTTTCAGGAACTTAATAAAGTGTGCTATAGTGATATTATTTGTCTCAGATTCTGGTTGGTAGAAATAAAGTTCATGGCAATATTCTTGATATAACATAGCTCTAGGAACTCTATTCCACATTTCATTATCTGTAAGAACGACCTCTTGATCTTCTACACGACCTAGGAATTGGTGTATAATAGCTACGTTCTCGAGGTATTCCTCGAAAGTGAACAATTTTGAAGACACAAGAGCTCTCCTATAAGCTAACCACCTATGGCAAGCTCTCTAAAGTTCATGATAAAAAATGAGTTTATTGGGATCCAGGATTCTATCTAGGATAAACCTCTTGATTTTCCTAAGTTCAGTTAACCTAGATGAAATGAGATCTAGTCTCCTATTAAGTTCGTCCCACAAAAGTTGGTTTCTATCTATTTTAGGCACACTAAGCACAAAATTAATTTCTATGGCTGCTAATTGGTTTTCAACATTTATAGTAACTGCTAGTATTTTCTTAGGAGCTACCATCTAAACATGATATGCAACTTAGTAGTTTTCCAATGATTTTAAATGCATCTATGTTTTTTTGTTTTTGTTTTCAAAAGGTTTTAGTTTCACATCGGGTTCACCAAAATGTATCGCTCCAAATTTTTTGCACCCTTATCTTCAGGCTAAAGGATCTATGCCCAGAAGGGGGATGCGAGAAGGATGGAATGGTACCTTAGACTGAGAGGCCCTTTGAAGGTCCCGCCTCTTGGGGGAGGGGTATTAAGGTGATTTTTCAACGGATGGTGGGGTTCACCAGGAAACGTTTAGTGGCAGTCTCCATGCCTAGGTTGGGAATGTGTTTGATGTGTTCAATTTTATATTTAATCATTCAAGTCCTAGGTTTGGCCAAATTAATCTAAACTATTCTATATGAAATGCAGATTTAAATGAATAAACAAAATATAGAGAACAAGCTAGATGAGAAAAACCATACTTGATTCCGGATGTCTGATGGAGGTTCTAATTTTTGAGCAGTCAAGATCACCTGGAATTTGATAGGATCATCTTCGATCTGATAGGATCATCTAAGATCTGACAAATTCGTTATACAAATTCTTGTAATCAGAGAAATGGACACAGACTACAAAAAATGCAGCTATGTTGATAAAGGAAGATGATATGAAATGATAATAATGATGTTAATAAGATAATCCCAAATAGAAATGGAAGTAAATTATCATGCTTGAATAGCTAATCATGATGTTATTATGTACTTAAGCTATATGGGTGAACCCCAAGATGCAGGATAATAGGAAATAATAATAAAACTAACTAGATGTAGAATAAAATAGCAGAAAGGTATAGAAAAAGTGCAAACTTTGGGCATTGATTGCCCCTAATGTTGACTGTAGTCGAAATCATCTATAGAGTGCAAAATCATCTCGAATTGTACAAGATCGTCTGCGACGATCTGAGCTTGCTCTGGCTGAAAAATGACAAAGTTCCTGCAAGAAAATTCGAAAAGCACAAATGTAGATGATAATCCAGGGTATTATAATGCACGCAAAGATCAAATTATAGGGAAATTCAGCTAGGGGAATTTCAAGGGGGGTCCTAAGGTTTAAATAGGCTTAGGAGGGAGGTTAGGAGGTTGGGATCATCCCAATTTGGGAGATCTCCAACAGGGAGGGTCTCTAATGGTGAAGACATGCTTCTGTCCAGATTAGAGACACCGTTGAAATAGAGGCTAATTATGAAAAATTAGTTTTGAGATGAAATCGTCTGGACGTTCTTCTCCAAAAAAAATCATCTGATCTGAGGCGATATCATCTGATTGGCAACGATATCATCCAACGGACAAAACAAACTCCAAAAATGGTGCAAAAAATGAGAAAACGGGTTGCAGGCAATTTTGGAGCGATTTTGGGGTTGAGATTTGAATTTGAATTATTACTAAGGTAATTTTAATTATTTTCTAAGTTTTACTGCGCCAATTTTAGGGTGCTACAATATGATATGAGTTTAACAATCTAATGGAAGACACCATAGAAAGTAAAAAAATAATCATGAATTTAAATAATCACTCTTATCATAACAATTGATTAAGTATTCATATGTGAGATGTAATGGCATGAAATGTATGTATTTTCTTGATAAGTTTCTATAATTTAAAAGACACAAAATAGTCAATGGCCCTCTACATATCATTTTTAACATATATCTAATATCTAGCCTACTCTGTTGATACCCCCTAATTTATAGAATCTTATAAAGAAAATTGATGTAATTGATGATATGATTTATTGTTATATAAGAATTTTGAGGTTTTCCTTAGACTCAAGCACTCTAGTTACCCTATCAATAGCTACGTATTGACCATATAAGGATTTTGAAAAGTAAGGCTTTCATAATGGACCTAGATACTCATTATCCCTGTGTGTGCAAATGAATATATTTAGATAGAACTCAAGTATTTCCTCTAATGTCAAGCGGGATTCTTTTAGCCCATTGCTAATATTAGGGATCTTCAAGTGTTCATCTCATTCTTATGTTGGACTTAGTTGGACTATACCACTAGGAAGTATTGGGTTACCTAAAGCTAGCTCATCGATATTCAAAAATTGGTCTACACAAATGCATAGATATTGTGTTAGACATATCATCATGTGTAAGGATATCACCATTTCTAGGATGGCTATGCACCAAACATGTAATGGGTATCACATTCCAGTTTTGTATAATGTTAAGAATTCCAAGGATTCAAGCTTAATTCCCTTATTTTCTTCCTTTTGACTTGGGATACTTGCTTGTGTTTAGTGATAAAAATTACTATTTATTTTTGACTAATTTTTTTTTCTTTTTTTCTTTTGAGCAAGGGATTCTTGTAGTGATGATAATCACTATTTATTTTATTTTTGTTCTTTTGATACTTTGAAATGTGACTTTGGATGTCAATGTATGACTTTTGAGGATTTTGAAATTTGTTTTGACTCTAGGATTTTTGCTCATTTTGATTAAAGCAAGGGATTTATGGGTAGGGTAGAGCTTGTCCTTTTCTCAATTCTCAGCACTTTTGAACTAGTTGCATAGGGGGATAAGCAAGGAAGACCCTTTTCACTTTAGGTAACCTAACCACTTTTACAGCTTTCATCTTTCCCTTACACCAATAGAATTTAGTGTTTGTAATTAGTGATGGGATCTTGAAATATGCTAAGATTTGTCACCACAAGACCTTACTCTCTACTAACCAAGATGGCTTTCCACAAAAGTTGATAGGATCATTAGGTATGGTTGAATAATCAGAAAACCATAGAATATTATGTATAGCAACAAGTAATGGTTGTGTTTAAAAACACAATTACACACATGTATGAGTGGATGTAGATGTATTTGAGTATTTGTGATACAAATTGTGGCATCATTTGCTAGATTGTTATTATAACATATGCAAATGTAATGGATATGAATGTTTAGTACAATGCAACTATGTGGATGCAAATGTAATATGCAAATTTTTTTGTATTTTTTATGCTTTCAATTGTTTTTGAGCTTTTTATTATTTTGAATGTTTTTGAACTTTTGATTTTAAATTGTTTTTATGCTTTTATGTTTTGCTTTTGACCAAAGGGATTTAAGATGCCCTTGGAGCTTCTTGTAATTTAATTTGACCAAAGGGCTTTAAGATACCTTTGGGGATTTTTGTGATTTTATGTGACCAAAGGGATCTAAGATGCCTTTGGAGCCTTTTGTGAATTGACCAAAGGGATTTAAGATGCCTTTGGGTCCTTTTATGATTTGATTTGACCAAAGGGCTTTAAGATGCCTTTGGAGCCTTTTGTGATTTTATTTGACCAAAGGACTTTAATATGCCTTTGGGGATTTTTGTGAATTTTATTTGACCAAAGGTCTTTGAAGATACCTTTGGGGCCTTTCGTGATTTGAATTGACCAAAAGGATTTAATATGCCTTTGGGGCCTTTTGTTATTTGATTTGACCAAAGGGCTTGAAGATGCCTTTGGGGCCTTTTGTTGAATTGACCAAAGGGCTTTAATATGCCTTTGGAGCTTTTTGTGGGTTGACCAAGTGGCATGAAGATGTCCTTGGATCATTTTGATTAATTTGACCAAGCGACATAAAGATACCCTTGGAGCATTTTTATTAATTTGACCAAGTGGCATAAATATACCCTTGGAGCATTTTTTATTAGGGTGACCAAGCAGCATGAAGATGCCCCTGGAGCATTTTGATTAATTTAAATTTGACCAAGCGGCATAAATATACCCTTGGAATTTTTTTTATTAATTTGACCAAGCAGAATGAAGATGCCCTTGGAGCATTTTTGATTAATTTTGACCAAACAACATAAATATACCCTTGGATCATTTTTATTAATTTGACCAAGCGACATAAAAATACCCTTAGAGCATTTTGATTAATTTGACCAAGTGGTATAAAGATACCCTTGGAGAATTTTTTATTAGGGTGACCAAGCGGCATGAAGATTCCCCTAGAGCATTTTTGATTAATTTGACCAAGCGACATAAACATGCCCCTAGTGCCTTTTGTTTTTTTATTTTGTTTGTATTTTTATGTTTTATATTGTTTTTGTATTTTTTCCATATTTGAATGTTTTTGTATTTTGTTATTTTATTGGGTGGGAAGGTGTGATACCTTAGGTACCCCCAATGTGTGTTCTACTCAATGAAAGTGAGGAAGGTGTGATACCTTCAGAACCCTCACTTTGTCTCATTGAACTTGATGTGGATAATGGGGAAGGCATTTTACCTTTAAGATCCCTAGTGCACATGTTGTCCACTACAATGTAATCAACCTACTTAGGAAGAGTGATAGAAATCAAATATCCCGATTGGGACACAAACCTCTATTGGGTGCCCCTGTCCAAATGGGGAGGAATGAGTGAACCATCTAGACGGAGCTCATTTAATTATAAAATATATTGTATCACATTACTAAATTCTTTGCAATTGCAAATGTCTTGGCCCTATATTTGGTGGTAGATGCAGTAATGGTCCTCCCTATAACCCTTGGGTTTAGATCTGTTTGGGTATAGAGGCTTTATGTCGGGTAAGGTGATGACCCTAGCTTCCTACAACTTTTAAAAAATATCTGACATAGACTCATTTAAAGGAGTCCAAATGTATTGTAGCTGCTCTAATTTTTTAGCTCGCTTTAGCTTGGTGTGAGAACTAGGTCGAGCCCTAGGTATGTATATTGTTGGCTTAGGGGGGTCTTGTTGAGGCTTATCTTGTGGCTGCCCAGGAGACAATTTGATATTAGATAAAGGTTTATTCCATATCTCAAGTTGCTTCATGATAAAGTGCAATGCCTCATTTTGTTTCTCCATTTGTGCCTCTGTATTATAGAGGTGATTTTGGATATGCTCAAATAATGATGTGACTTTCATGTGTATTTCTAGTGGTTGGTTCGAAATACCATTGTCTATTGAAGAAGTTGATAAAGTAGGTGCTAAAGATCCACCAGGTAACTGTAACTCACCCATTTATTTCATTTGAGTTGATGTTGATGCTTCATGTTGATGCACTTTGCTAGTGATATCCACAATATCTTGCTTGCCAGCTGGAGTACCCCTAATATGATTTGGAAAAAATACCTACTCTTTCTCTTAAGGAGGCAATGTGATAAATGAGCTTGGGGTAACTAACATCAATTATTTTGACCCCTTTAACATGGAGGCCACATATGATTAGCCCATGTCTAGTTCTATTTGCTTTAGAGTCACTTAGTCCTCTATCTTGTTGTTGACCACTACCACAAACTCTTGAGAAGGTAATTTTTCTTCTGTCCCATCGATATTATTGTAATACTTGAATGGCTCAAGATCATGGGGGACCACATACACTTGTACTTGATGTATGAATTTTAGGTTTTGGTGTACTATAGAAGGTATGCATTCCATATCCTTCATCTATGGTCTACCTAGCAATATGTTATACTATCTCTCACCTTCCAAGATATGGCACAATATAGGTATCATCTTTAGACCAACATGTATAGGTAGGATTATTGTGCCAATTTTTGGGGAAGTAGAATCATGGAAGGCCCTCAATATAAATGTTATGTCCTTAATGCATGAAGGTGGTAAATTTAAATGCTTTAAAGCTACAATTGTGATGATGTTGATGGATGACCTAGTGTCAATCAAGACTCTCTTGTATGGAATTATATTGATTCTTACTATGATGTGGAGTGGAGGATCAAGTTCATCTTGAGAGATTGTATTAATCTCCTGCCTATGAAACGTAATCATAGGGTCCTTTTGTAAGTGCATTATACTTATTTTTGGTGTAGACCGTGATAGATTACCAAATTTAGTTAAATTTTTTGGTATGTTGGGCTAATCAAGGCATCTTTTGATTCTTATTGTAGTATTGATCATACCAATAAAACCCTCTTCATATGGGACTATGTGAACTTCATTGACATGCTCAACTTTATTTTTTCTGGCTCCATGATTGGGGAGAAGATTTTTGAATATGTTGATGTTTTGCAATTCATTCTTATCCAACATATCTTGCACTATATTCTTGAACGCAACACAATCTTGGATATCATGGCCATTTTGCTGATGATAAACACAATAGAGATCTTCCCTATACCCCTTAGGTTTGGGAAAATTAGGATCTAGGATGCGCTCCTTTGGCAAGTTTAGAACCTTGGCCTCATGAAGGCGATTGAAAATTGATGTCAAGGATTTAGGAAATGGTGTATAGTTGTGAGGTTTTTTTTTTGTTTACCCCTACCTTGATTATTATTGTAATGCACAGTTGGCGATTGAGATTTATAGTTTTCTTATTGTTGACTCTGTGCTAATTTTGGAACATTTTACACAATTTGATTGACATGCATAGGTTCATTCTATTGTGGTTGATATTGCATGCTCTCATTCCATTCTTTCTTGCTATAGAGCTTTAGGTCTCCTTCTTCGAGCTTTATATCTTCAATAATATTTACTTGAGCCAAGGAATCTTTGAATGTATCATACTACTATAGTTGCAATATTAATGAGATGTTCTTAGCACAAATTTTTGTGAACATTCGTATTATCTCTTTGATAAGGATGGAAAATTATAACTTTGCCATGATTTTTCTCCATCTATCCCCATAATCCATGATTGGATCATCATCATATTGCTTTAGGTTAGACAGGTCTAAGAGATTCACCTTCTTCTTAGCACCAAAAGAGAAATATTTTAAGAATGCATTCAGTAGTTGTTCAAAAATGGATATGTTGTGCTTGGGTAGTTGGTTGAGCCATTGAGTGACAGCACCCGAAAATTTCATAATGAAGGTTCTTAACATAAGAGCATCACTATATTCAACATGAAAATATGTATTGATGAAGTTGGTAATATGTTCTTGTGCATACTCTTCACCCTTAAATTTCTCTAACCTAGGCATCTCAAAATGATTAGGATATGTAGGACTAGGAACTTATGGGCCCAATGGTTGGTTGTGTATTTTACTCAGTGTTGATTGGTGCCCAACCACATATTACTTCTCAAATAATTTTATCTTCTCAGCAAGATCCTAGAATTCCTTTGAGGCAAGGAGCTCCTTTTCTTATATACCCACTTGCGATGATAACGGAGATAAACCTCTATCTACTTATCTTGTTCTATGCTCCTCCCTCCTACGAGGGGATTCAAGATGTGTATGATCATGATTTATCATGTTTAACCTTTCACCACAATTTGGATTTTGCTCATGATTTGGAGGGTGATTTTGTTGCGGGTTTCCTTCTTGTCTAGTGTGATTCCCTCTTGGTGAGTCAGCGTGTTGATATATTTGATGATCATTTATATTTTCTTGTTGGTTTCTATGATCTAGCTACTCAGATTTCTCCCTTAAATGTTGCTCATGTTGGTGTAACAACCATTCTCTCTATTTATCATGTTTGAGAGCTTCTACAAGCTCTTGAACTTTGTGCAAGGCATTTTATAACCATAGCATCCAGTTAACTTCCATGGTCATAGAAGACTCATGCTTATCTGACTTCATTATTATAGTTCTGATTTACAAATTCCTCAAAGTGGTTTCTATTGTTTCTCTACTTTTACTAGCTAAGGTAACTTGTTCAGTGTGCTCTGTATGGTGATAAGTGTCTCTGTGGTTAGAATCTGTATGAGTTTTATGGGGTCACTTTGAAGCATCCCCAGATTGAGTGGTGCATTTAGAAGTCACACTTCATGAGCTTCCAGATGTAGAATATTCTATGGCTATGGTTCTAGAAGTCGGTCTTGAATAAATTTGATCCCACTCATACAATTGAGCTTGGAGAATTTGTTCTCTCTAAATTGCATGTGACCCATGTGACTGATTTGATCAATTTGTTATGCTAGGTCTATGCCTCTACAACTCTGTGTGAGGGTTCTTACCTATTTCAAATTACGTAACAAGGTCAACAACTCTCTTCCCTCTATCTTTCCCATCATTGGACTGATTTGAACTCTCAGTGTAATGAGATGTGCGGGGTATGAAACCTGATTCACTCTATAGATTGAAGGTCTTGCTCACCATGGGAGGTCTCTCGACCATAATTTTTGTTATAAATTTTTTTACTTTTGAAAAATGTTGTGGGTGTTATAAATTTCTTTGAAAAATTAGGATTAGGTTGATTACCCCAATAATGAAGAAACACACAAAGAAAACAATATGATTATCTATTTTTAAGGATTAAATGTGTATCCTAAGAACTTGTTTTTGTGTGTTTCAGATGTGTTGTTGCTTTTGCTTTCTTGTTCATGTTTCAGAATTAGAATAAGGAGACTCATCCAAAGTAGTGACTAAGAACACCAATGCCAAACATGATTTTCTCAAAAGAGGCTAGGATACACCGTTGAAGTCCCAGTGGGGGGTTCACCTAGCTCTTCCAATCTGAACCAAAATAAATTATTCCAATAGTGGGAGACATTTTGAACACGAGTGACTAGCACCACCTTGAAGAAGTTCCCTATTCTATTCTAGGAAAATCTAGGGGGCAAGTTGGTGGAAGGAGGTGAATTCCAATGTCATCAGACTGAATTGGGGGTCGATGATGAAATCCAACCTCCCAATGTTTATAATGATACGTGTGAATGTGTGTTATTCTTTTTATATTTTGAAATATAAAGTGATGCATCAACCAACATTCATGACTATTTTCCTACAATGCCTAAAAATAATGTTTCATTTTTAGACAAATGCATCTATAACTAGTCTATATGATTTTAATGCACTCTCCTATTTTGTGATAAATATAGCCCCTAATTGGGACACATGCAAGAAAACCAAAATAAAATGGCCTAGCATGCTAGATACTAGGGCGGACCTTACAATAAGAGGTCCACTATTCCTAGAGCTGCCTAGAGGAAATCTAAAAGAACCCTAGGAAATGCAAAATACAGTTTTTATTTCTTTTTTCTTTCATTTTCCCTGATTAATCTATGTTTATGCTTCCTATTTCTAGAAATCAAATGCAAAAAAAAAATCAAAGAAATATAGGGAAGGGATACAAATATTGAATCCTTCTTAGATAATATAAATTCTTCCCTTTGCTGCACTCTAGTTTTGGCCGTTGTTGACTAGAGCAATTGATTTATGGCCGCTATTAGCAGGAGCGGCTAAGGCTATCAACCATTGTAGATCAAAGGCTAATTTCTAGCCACTGTAGCTCAGAGTGGCCAAAAATACATACAAAACTATGTATTTAGGTAGAAAATAAAAAATTAGTGGAGGTCCCACCATAATCGCCATTTGTAGCGACCCCTGGATGCATGCACCGCTCTACTCTACTTGCAATATTGTACCCAAAATGAAATGAAAAGACAATTAAAAAGCATATAACACATAAATAATAAAAGATAGATCCTCTAATTTATATTGAAATCTAGTTACATATCGGTCCCTCTTAGGGATACCCATTTTGATACAATATGGTTATGAGTGGGTAAGATGTCCCCTCACAAGGGGTGGTGTGCTTTTAAAGGCTTCTTGGTTCCGCACATAGAAATGTATGAGGGCTTACAAATACCTCCTTCTCCAAGTCTGATTCCTGGAGGGATCTTTGTGCTTTTGAATGTTGCTAATCCATCTGATGAACCTATATTCCTGTGAGCAATGAAAAACAACACATGCTTAGTTGTCCAAGAATGCCTCCCCGGATGAGGTTGTTAGTAGTAAATCTGACAATAAAAGGAAATATGCTTAATGATAATAAATGCAATGAAACTAGTGCTATGAAAGCAAATAAATTAAGTAAAATGGATCTTATGCTAATGATGTGAAATATAAAGAAATCATAATAAGAGAAACTAACACCTAAACCCTAGACTAGGTTTGTAGACCACTATCTAGGACAATGGCCGCTAAGATGAAATCCTTCTCTATTGATCCAAATACTATGGGCTTAAGTTGCTACTAATGTTAAATTATTACCATATATGTATGGATGATTACCTCTCAGTGGCTAGCACTTCATTTCTCCTTAAGGGTGCTCAGATCTACTCTCAAATCTAATAGGGCTTTCCTGTGTATGCTCTCCAAGAAAAAGCTCTCTCAAAGAAATATTCTAAAAGATCATCCTTGGTCTCAGAATTGATATATGATGAATTGAATATTATGGATCCTTTGGTTCTCTTAGGCTTGCACCTTTTAAAATGTGTGAAACCCTAGGTCTATGTTCAAAACCCTAGGATTGAATCCCTCATGTGTAGTGAATGTTAGCATGAGAAGTCTTACCTTTGTCTATGTTTGAAGACAATTTAACTGAAGTCTAACTTTGGACTTGAGTCCCCCATGTAAAATGGTCATTAGAATGAGAATTTTTGTCTATTTTTGAATGCTAGTTAACTAAAGTCTAACTTTGGACTTGATTCTCCCATGTAAACTGGTCATTAGCATGAGAAGTTTTTCTATGTTTGAAGGCCAGTTAACTGAAGTCTAACTTTGGACTTGAGTCTACATGCACACTAGATGTTAGCATGAGAAGTCTTGTCATTTTTCAATGTTTGAAGACCAGTTAACTAAAGTTTAGATTTAGACCCAAGTCTCCCATGTGAACTGGTCGTGAAGGGAAATGCAAAGTTGCTCTTGCTCATCTTTATTGCATGTAAACTACCACTTCTACCCCTAATTAGGCATGTTTGTTGGAAAACTGCTTATTATGGCTTAGCCGCTATTGTCTATAGTGACTAAGTTTTGGCTGCTATCATCTACAATGGCTAAGGCCTGGCCACTCTAAGCTTGAGCGCCTAAGTTTTGGCCACTTTGGGCTTGAGCGACTAATCTTGGATGGGCTTAAAATGCCATTTTGAGTGGTTAGGACCACTGCTTGCTCTTGGAAAGGTCCAAAATTAGTCATATGGTCTTCAAATGTGCTCATATGAGTAGTCTCATAAATATGACATGTTTTAGGTGTCTACAATTGCATATTTAAATATTAAAGGATTCAATAAAATTGCAAGTAGAGTAGTTGGTGGATAGTGCACTGCTTCCTTGGGGTTACTACAAATGGCGATCACGGTGGGACCCTTGCCCATTTATTTAGATTATTTACATTTTTTATCTCTTTATTGACTCTGGTTTTGTATAGAGGTGCAGTCGCTCTGATCTAAAATGGCCAAAATTTAGCTGCTCTAGTCTATAGTAGCCAAAGGTCAACCACTTTGGTCAATAATGACCATAAATTAGCTACTCTAGTCAACAACGACTAGAGCTAGAGTGCAGCAGAGGTAAAAACACTGACTCTCTGAGTTGGATTAAAGGTTGGTACAACTTTTTTGACACTTTATAGCTCTATTTATATTTATATTCCATTAAAATAATTGATCATTAAGAAATATTTCAATTTGGAAAACTAAAAGAATGAAAGAGAAAGAACTTGTATCTTGCACATTCTAGGTTTCCTTTTATATTTTCCACTAGGCATTGCTAGGAACAATGGCTTCTATCTGTAAAGTTTACCCTATAATCCAACATGCTAGACACTATGTGATTGGTTTTATTTTTTTGAGACCTTTATACAGGCTATACTTGCACCTAATAGAGTGCATTCAATAATCTCATAGTATTTATGCACCTTTCTAAAATTGAAATGCATTTTGCATTAGGCATATAGGAAAAGTTTATTATTGTTATATAATTCATTCTTATTCATGTAAAACTTAAAATGAACCACACACACACACATTTCTGTTAAACATTGGGGAGTTGTATTTCATCACCAACCCTAAATTCAGTCTGATGATATTGGCATTCATCTCCTTCCATCGGTTTACCCCCTATATATTCATAGAAACAGATTGAGTAACTTGCTTATAGTGACACTAAGGTACTTGTGTTCAAACTGTCTCCCACTATTGGAACAATCATTGGTTCAAAGTGGAAGATCTAGGAAAACCCCCCACTAGGATTTAAGTGGTGTACCCTAGTCTCTTTTGAGAAATCATTTTTGGCATGAGTGTTCTTGATTATCACTATGGATGAGTCTCATCATTCTAAATTCAAAGCAACAAGAAGAAACAAGAAACAACCAAACATCAAAAATACATCAAAAATTTTAGGGCACACTTAAATTTTGTAATCAAGATAAATATTTGCTTGATATTGTTTGATCATATTTAAGTGCAACACAAAAGATAAATTTCTAAAAACAATGGTTAAAACAAGAAGTAGACATCCCTAGTCTGACATCGAGGGAGATTCTGAAACAACACATTGAAAGGCCTACTTAGAAGATCGTAATACACAGTTCTACGAGTCTAAGGGGTGATAACTCAACCATTAGGGGATCTCCTCAAGAAACCCCAATTAGGGAACCAAATCAGGGAACTACATCACATAAACACAAAGATGCTTCATGACCATCATCATGAAGAAGACATGAGGAAACCTCAAGGGCTTACTCTAAGCACACAAAAAACTTCTCAGAGACATGAGGAAGCTTCAAGGGCTTCCTCCTCACATAGACATAAAGAGGGTTCTAGACCCCATTATTCACACAGGCATGATGAGTTTTATCCATCTCCATCCTCATGGAGGTTATAGAGGGCCATAACACCTTCATCACCAAAATGGCACACAAGAGTCCCAACATCCCAAAATTCACATGAGACACTTAGAATAGATCAATCCATTGAGGAGCAGGAAACTAGAAACACCTCCAGTCATAGACATCAAATAGAAGATATCCTTCACACAAGAGGAAGGATTCTAATAGAATATGACATTATTGGAGTAAATGGTACCCCATAATATCAACCATGGAAAACAATATAGTTAGATGAGTTGGATCGATTGCATTTGAGGCCACCTTCCAGAATAGTAGCCATAAAGAATTCAGCATTTAAAAGTTCATGAATCATGACTTCTAAGCCCACTTATCAAATTGGGGGTGCCTTAATGTGGCCCTGTAGTAAACATATAGAATCTAATCATAGATACACTCAATAATATATTGAAAAAGTCACATTATCTAGCGAGAGCAAAGAAACAACAAAAACCCCTTCGAGAGATCTGCAAATCAAAACAACTAGGACGGGGTCATAAAAGCACGAGTCCTCTATGATTGTGCAAGTTAACCACATGCAATGGTTAGAAAATGCCTTACATAATTATTGGGATCTTGTAGATTCTCTTGAACATGATAAATAGATAGAATGGTTATTGTGCCAACATGAGCAACATTTAAGAGAGCAAGCTAAGTAGCTAGATCGAAACAACCAATAAAAAAATGGAAATGATCATCAAAGAGATCAATGTGCTGATTCACCAAGAGAGGAGTGCACTAGAAAAGAAGGAAACCTGTAAAAAAATCACCCTCTAATTCATGAGCATAATCCAACTGGGGGGAAAATGCTAGACTTAATAAATTAGGATCAGGCATATCTTGAATTCTCTCATAGAAGGGGAGAAAATGGAGAAAATCAAATGGATAGAGTGTTACCTCCACCCCCACTGTGGGGGGTCTACAAAAGGAAGAAATCCTTGCCTCAAAGGCCTTCCAATAACTCACTAAAAATATGAAGTCCTTTGAAAAACAAGATATGGTTGGTATCCAACCAACATTGAGCAAGATACACAATCAACCGTTATGTCTATCCATCCCTAGCCCCGCATACCCTAAGCATTTTGAGATGCCTAGGTTGGAAAATTTTAAGGGTGAAGAGGATGCACAAGAGCATGTTACTAATTTTATCAATGCATGTTTTCATCTTGAATACAATTACGCTATCATGCTTAGGACATTTATTATGACATTTGCAGGTGTTGCCACCCAATGGTTCAACCAGTTGCCCAAGCATAGCATAAATTTTTTTTAACAACTAGTGAATGATTTTTTGAAGTGATTCTCATTTTGTTCTAAAAGGAAAGTGAACCTTTTAGACCCGGTAAATCTAAAATATTATGATAATGAGCCAACAATGGATTATGGGAATAGATGGAGGAGAGTCATGGAAAAATTATCATTCTCTGTGCCCATAGAAGAGATCATCCAGATGTTCACCAAGAGTTGTTACAAACACATTTCCCTCTTACTAAAAATCCAATAGTACCCATCACTTAAGGAATATTTGGCACAAACCAAACTCATTGACGATATAACAATAGAAGAGGGAACTATAAAACTTCAAACCAAGGAGTGGAAAAAAAATGACAAAAATTGCAAGTACAAGCAGAAGCAGGCAAACCCTACTCTAGTTAATCAAGTGGTATTGGCTATGCCTAAGGACAGTGTTGTGCACCAACCCCATAATTATCAAGCATTTCCCCCACCATCCAACTATGATCAAAAGAAAAATTAGGGGTGAAACAAAGAGCGTAAACCCCCTCGCTATTTCACACCATTGATAGAATCAATGCAATAAATCTTCAATAAATTGAGTGAGGAGGGAAATATTAGGTTCCCTGATATACCTCTTATAGATCCCAACCATCCTAAGCCAAAAGGATATAGGGAAGATCAATTTTACCCTTATCATAGGAGACCAAGGCATAATATTGAAGTTTGGGTTGGTTTCAAGCACCAAGTGCAAAATATGATTAAGGTGGGAGAAATTAAAGTGGACAACCCACTGGCACCTAAAAATTGAGATATGGACATCTAAAAAATCTTTCTACCAAACCATGAGACCCCTAGAGGGCAAGGTGCATAAGTCAATCAGGTCTGAATTGATACACCTACCCATGGGTGTGTTGGGATGGTTGAAATTGTCAATATAGCAACCAAGCTAGATAGTATGATCAACTGCAACCTCCTACAGCTACCATTAATGTCCTAGATGCACCTAGGTAGATGCAAGGGTAAGAAAACCTTCCAGGTCCACCAAGCTGACATTTTATAACCATTCATAGTAGACTCGAGAAAAATTTACAAATGACTTTGGCTAAGCTATCAATTTATAAGCTCATACAATAGTCCCCAAAGCATAGGTA
Organism: Wollemia nobilis; assembly: GCA_028583015.1. Taxonomy (NCBI): domain Eukaryota; kingdom Viridiplantae; phylum Streptophyta; class Pinopsida; order Araucariales; family Araucariaceae; genus Wollemia; species Wollemia nobilis. Next base: position 640,523 of record JAQPPZ010016965.1, read on the forward strand.
GACCTTGATGGAGATTTTAAGGTCAATTGAGCTTTAGCCACAAGATCCAAATGCATTCACCTATTTTGTGGTACAAGTACAAGAATGCCATAAGCCTATAATTTGATTCTATGATCATAAAATTAAGATAGTACCTATTGCCTTACCAGACCCTCTGTTGCACATCATGGCATTAATTAATTATTTTACATTTAAGTTGGTCTTGATAGATACAAGTTCATCAATGAACATAATCACAACAACAACAATAGAACATCTTAAGATACCCAAGTCCAATATCATTTCGAGAGCCTATACATTAAGGGATTTCAATGATGATTTATGCAATACTGTGGGAACGATAGTCCTACCTATCAAGGTGGGGCATAAGACCATCTTCATGATGTGTCATATCTTGGAAGGAGCTATGCAATACAACATCCTCCTAGGTAGACCTTGGTTAAGGGACATGAGATGTGTTCCTTCAATATTACACCAATGTGTCAAGTATGTGCATGATAACAAAGTCTACATGGTGTTGGCCGATGAAGAGCCATTCAAGTATGTTCATCAGGTGGATTTTTTGAGAGAATTTGTGATTCCTTCTACCCACTTATCTATAGGACCATTATCTCCAACTACCCAACTAGATAACAAATACAAAGGGGTACAAAAGGACCCATCTGCATCAACACCTCATCTTATGCACAAAGTAACTAATACTTATAATAGACCATCAACATTAGAAGCTAAAGGTGTCCATGGTTGAGAAAAGAGAGCCCAAGGAAGTGCTAATCATAAAAATTAATAAGATTCCAACTCCCATGGATGAAAAGATCTCCAAGAACAAGCTAAGGAGATACTAGAAGCCGCTTTGCCAGTGTCATCTATAGGATCATCCATATCACATGCATAAATACACTTGGCAAGTATAGATATAGGAGATTATCTTGTGTAGAACATAAAATTTATGCCCATCATAGAATCTACACAAGACATGGGATGTCCAAAGGATCTAAGACTGCCATTAGGAACAGTGGTTCCACTTGGAATCCCTCCCAACCAGACAAATTTCATCTACGCTGGCATATATTGTGCCATAAATCTATGAATATAGAAGAGGATAATGATGAGCTATTCACTATCAATGTTTACTACCTCTCTAATCCTAAGTTTTCTCTAACATATTTTGAGCATTGCCATTGGCATGGTTACGGTCTTGGTATATATGAGCAGGGATGTAGGTGGCCATTCGAGCCATAATACCAAATCCCATTTGAAAAATTTGGGTTAGGCTATCACATCAGAGGTCGAGATGACTATCTAGAAGCAATATTAGGTATATTAAGCTTAGGTTTAGGAGAAGACATTGATTTTATTCCCTATCACCCATTAAGTGCAAGATATCAGAGCAAAAAGACAAGTGGCTATGGCAAGCATACCACCTCTCGAGACTTATCATCAAAGCTCCATAATTGATGCCACCCCAATAGGTTACAACTCATGGGATGAAGGGTAAGAAGAAAATAGATATGTGGCAAGTGATGATGAAGAACAAGTGGGCTTGGTCTATCATGGGCCTCACTATTTACAAAGCTTTACCTAGTATAGCCACAATGAGAGTAGGTATATATCGGATGAAATTGAATATGAGTCAAAGGACTCAACATAAATATCACATCTAGGAATAGGGTAATGGCCCCATGACTTGGGGCAACATCCTAATGCGAATGACATCTTCATAAGTGATGAAGAATATGAGGATGAGATAGATATGGCCTACTTAGGACCAAGAGACATTCCCCTTACATTGAGACCACATACCAATGCTAATGGATTTTGGATAAGTAATGACAATTTTGATGATGAGACTGAGATGGCTTATCTTAGACCTCACCACTTGCGATAAGTCAACATGTTGGTAGAAATAGAAGTGGTACTTCATGCCATAGACCTTATCTTGTAGTTTTTGGGGAGAATGGTTGACTTGAATGTAATTCATCGCATGGCCAATCCCCCTCCACCAACATTCAGGGAATTCTTAGAGCCCAATGATCCTATTATCCAACTAGCTCATGGATCAAAAATAGAGATTCCTTTTCCTCCATAGCCTCATCATGTGTGTAGGAAGGAAGCCTTTGATACAAGATTTCAACCATGTGGTCCTAGATATTTCATTCCATCCATCAACACAATCTCCATTGATTTGACTACTCCACGTCATAACCTAGTAGATCCCACTAAAACTTTGTGTCTCGACATGCAAGCCATTGATTGGGATCATGTTGATTCACCCATAGAGCCTAAATATATCTTCTCTAATGAAGAGATGTTACAACCATTCTATTTTGCATCAAGTTGTGCATATTATGTATTCCATGCTGGTTTGGATCCTAAGTCAGTAGGACCTATAAATCCTATCGATGACATTCACTTGATACCCATGCCTCACCAGTTGGAGGATGGGTTACATATGGCTATAGAAGTAACTTTTGAGGTGGACATCAGTGATGATCCTACTCAACCAAAGAAATTCAATTTCAAAGAAAGTCTATCTCCAGAGGAAAAATCCATCATAATTCCTCTCCTTAAAGAGAGGCCAAATATATTTTCTTGGACTTACAAAGACATGCCAGGTATTGATCCAAAGTTAGTTACTCACAATATTTTGCTAGATCCCCCAAAGAATCCAGTCAAGCAAAAATTGAAGGAAATGCATCCAACCATTGCTTTGATGGTGAAGAACAAGTTACAAAAACTATTGGATGTGATTTTCATAGTTTCCACTGACTATCCTAAATGGGTCTTGAACATGGTGCTCGAAGGAAAACCAGATGGAAGAGTCCACATTTGCATAGATTTTAGGGACTTAAATAGGGCAACTCCAAAGGATTCATTCCCGTTGCCAAACATAGATGCTCTTGTTGATGCCACTATAGATCATGAGATACTCTCCCTAATGGATGGGTTTTCTGTATACAATCAAATCTGAATAAAACCTGGAGACCAACATAAAAATACTTTCATTACTCCATGGAGAACTTTCTATTACAAAGTGATGCCATTTAGCCTAAAGAATTTTGGTGCCACATACCAGCGGGCCATGACATACATATTTCATGAATACATGCACACAATCTTGGAAGACTACATGGATGACTTGTTCGCCAAATATTTGATATGAAAAGAGCACACTGAGATCCTTACAAAAGTATTTGATCGCCTCATAGAGCACAACATCAGATTGAATCCTAATAAGTCCATGTTTGGTGTGAGTTCTAGTAAGCTATTAGGTTTCATTGTTTCCATGAGAGGCATTGAGGTCAATCCTACAAAAGTGGAAGCTATAATAGAGATGGCAGCCCCTACCAAAATTAGGGAATTAAGAATCCTACAAGGCAAGGTAGCATCCATAAAATTATTCATTGCGTAATTATCAGACAAATGTTAGACCATGAATTGGTTTCTATGCAAGGATTTCCTATTTCATTGATATGAAGAGTGCCGATAAGCCTTTTTAGAGATCAAAAAATACCTAGTAATACCACCAATTATGGATCCACCAAGGCCATATGTGCCATTTTTGCTATACATATCAGCTACTAATTTTGTTTTGGGCACCATGTTAGCCCAAAAGAATGTGCAAGACAAAGATCAAGTTGTATATTACATTAGTCGCACCTTGGTAAGCTATGGGCTAGGATATGCATATGTAGAAAAGTTATGCTTAGAAGTGGTATTTGCAACCAAAAAGTTGTGACACGAATTATGTTATATCAAAACAAAATCCTTTACAGTATATGATGAACAAGATGTATCACAATACATATACTGCAAAGTAGATCATGCTATTGATAGAATTTGATCTATAATTCATCAACTAAAATTCCATCAAGGGACAAGCCATAGCGGATCAATTAGTAGAGGCACCTCTTTAGGATAACAAGCCTCTCACTATAGAATTTCTTGATGATGTAGTCTTCTCATTATCAGACCTTTCAAAACTTGAAGAACCCAAGAAACAAAGAGAAATGACATTATTCTTTGATGGTTCAAAGTTTGAGCAAGGGGGCAGAGTAGGGATAGTCTTTCTCACATTGTAGGGTGCTCCATTACCCTTATCATTTAATATAGACTTCCCTTGCAAAAAAAATAACACAAAGTATGAAGCCTTGATCTTGGGACTCCAAATAGTCGTTACAATGGGCATTAAAATATTGAATATCTTTGGTGACTCCTTACTCATAGTAAATCAAGTCAAAGGATTATTCCAATGCAAGTGCCCACTCCTTAAATATTACAAGGAGGTTGTTGACACTTACGTAGCTCTACTAGAATGGTATGACATCGAGGCAATCCCTTGTATGTCAAAAATATTTATAGACACCATGGCATATTTGGGATCCTTAATCCCTCAAAATCCATCTGTTGATTTCACAACCATTCATGTGAAAGTGCTCACATTTTCTACGATACAAAGTGAGGTTATTGACAACCTAGATTCAATCAAAATGATTTGAACTGAGCCAAATCAGGATTGGTCATTCAAATTTAGAGCCTTCTTACAAATGACCCATTGGGATTATTTGATCTCTCAAGGTCCCACGGAATGTGGAACAACCATTCATCATAGGATTGTTTCCCAATCAATGTTCACAAATGCTGGGTCACAAGAAGAGCATGTTGTTTTATCCATATAAGTAGTAGCTTATCATGTTTTGCTTTCCCAATTATTAGATTTCCTAAATCTTGGAATAGTACCGCAAGGCCTGTCACATGCTGAAAGATGAAAATTTAAACAAAAGGTGACTAGATACATTTTTCTAGGAGATATCCTTTATATATGAGGTTATGATGAAATTCTGCTTCATTTTCTTAAACCCCAAGAAGCACCTTGGGTAATTTTGTAAGCTCATGATGGTACATGTGGTGGTCACTTTAGTGGCATGGCCATCATGAAGCACATTTTGAGAATGGGTTACTATTGGCCCACTACGAAAAATGAATGTTGTGAGTATTTCAATAAATGCATAAATTGTCAGAATCATGTAAATCTCACTCACTTTCCATCACAAGTCCTGCAACCCATCCAGGCAACACGACCCTTTTTGTGGTGGGGGTTAGACTTGATTGGAAAGATATCTCTCCTGTATTTGGGTTGACACACATTTATCATAATGACCATTGAGTATTTCACCAAATGGGTCAAAGTGATCCCTTTAACATCGAAAACTAGACCAAGGATTGTGGAGTTTATACTCCACAATATCATAAGTTATTTTGGGGTCCCTTCAAATATTATATCAGATAATGGACCATATTTCAAGAACAAATATGTGCATGCTTTAATGGAAAAATACCACATCCAACATAGTTTTTCAACACCCTATTATCCACAAGCAAATGGGCAAGCAAAAGCCTCAAACAAAACAATCATCTCCATCTTGAGTAAAACAACGAGAGATAATCATAGGAACTGGCATTTGCAATTACCTCTAGAATTATGGGTATATAGGACTAGTGTGTAGATGCCCACTGTGGCAACACTGTTTTCACTTATATATGGCACTAAGGCCATCATGCCCCTAGAACTAGAAATCCCAACCTTGTGCATAGCATTAAAGGACTTCATAAATGATAACGTTGCATGGTAAGGCCACCTGGATTAGTTAATGCTTCTTGATGAACGATGATTCAGTTCCTTGGAGCATCTTCTCATTTAAGAATCACCTTGCACGAGCATACAATAGTAAATTTCATTTGAGAGAATTCAAATTTGGTGATCTTGTGCTCAAATAAAATCAACAGAACTCAAATCTACCACTATACTTGCAAGACAAATTTGTAGCAAATTGGATAGGCCACTAAATGGTTTCAAAGAAGGTTTGCCCTGAGGCATATCTCCTAACGTCGTTGGAAGGTGTTGAAGAGCCCAAACCTCTCAATATCATTCATATAAGGGCATTTCATAAATAAAAATAAAAAATATTCAAATATGTCATAAAAATAAAAAACATTCAAATATATCATAAAAAAATCAAATCACAAAAATGCTCCAAGGGTACCCAAACCGCTTGGTCAAAATCAAACAAAAAGCTCCAAAGGCATCTTAAAGCCCTTTGGTCAAGTCAAATAAAATCACAAAAATTCTCCAAGGGTACCCAAACCGCTTGGTAAAAATAAAAAAAAAATCTCCAAAGGCATATAAAAGCCCTTTGGTCAAGTCAAATCAAATCACAAAAATGCTCTAAGGGTACCCAAACCACTTGGTCAAAATTAAAAAAAAATCTCCAAAGGCATCTTAAAGCCCTTTGGTCAAGTCAAATCAAATCATGAAAATGATCCAAGGGTACCCAAGTCGCTTGGTCAAAATAAAACAAAAAGCTCCAAAGGCATCTTAAAGCCCTTTGGTCAAATCAAAACAAAAATTTCAAAATCCAAAGCACAAAAACAATACTAAATCAAAAATACAAAAAATATTTGCATCTTACATACACATCCATATAATTGCATATCCATACATATCCATTGCATTCGCACAAGTTATGATCACATTTTTTTACAAACGATGCCACAGTTTGTATCTCAATCACAATACACAAGTTCATATTCATCCATGCATCCATGTGTGTAAATGTGTTTTTTAACACAACCAAATAATATTGCTATACAAAATATACGAAGGTTTCCTAGTATTTCAACCATGTCTAGTGGTATGATAAACTTTTGTAGAAATTCACCTTGATTAGTAGAGAGCAAGGTCTAGTTGTAATTTACCTTGGACATTCAGGATCCCATCACTAATTGAAACACTAAAATCCTAGTTTGTACAAATAAAATATGAAAATAACAAAAGTGGTCTAGGTTACATAAAGTGAAAAGGACCTTCCTTGTTTATCCCCCTGTGCAACTGATTCAAAGGTACTGAGAATTGGAAAAAGAAAAATTTCCACCCTACCCAGAAATGACTGATAATCATCACTACATAAATCCCTTACTTTCACTATAACAAGCAAAATTTTTGAAACAAAGTACAAATTCAAAATTCCAGTTTCAAAAGTGATAAGTCAAAATCCCATATTTCAAAGTTATAGTTCAAAAATAAAGAAAATAGTGATTATCATAACTACAAAGATCCCTTGCTCAAAAGAAAAATCAATCAAAATAAACAGTGATTTTCATCACTAAGTATGAGCAAGTATCCCAAAAAGAATGAAGAAAAAGAGGGAATAGAACTTGAATCCTTAGAATTCTGAGCATTGCACAAAACTGGAAGGAGAAATCTTTATGCATGACAATATGTCTATCACAAAGCTTCTGGTATTTGTATAGACCAATGTTTGAATGTGGATGAGCTAGCTTAGGTAACACAATACTTCCTAGTGGTATAGTACAACTAATTCCAACATAAGTATGAGATAAAACACTTGAGAATCCTTGATCTTAGCAATGGGTTGAAAGAATCTTGCCTGAAATCAGAGGAAACACTTGAGTTCTATCTAAAAATATATTCATTTACACACATAGAGAGAATGAATATCTAGGTAAAGAGTGAAAGACTTGCTTTTCAAAAATATTGTATGTCCAGTACATAATTGTTGATAGGGTGACTAGAGTGTTTGAGGTCTCAGGAAAAACCCATAAATAAATTTCCAACATATAAAAAAATCATATCATGAAACACATCATCAAATTTCTATATAAGCTTCTATAAATTAGGGGGTATTAATAAAATAATATTAAAATAGATACTGGATATATGTCAGAAATGATATCTAAATAGCCACTAACTATTTTACATCTCTTAAATTACATAATCTTATCTAGAAAATACATACATTCCACACCATTACATTACACATATGGAGGATTTAAATAATTAATTCTTATGAGTAGAATTATTATTAAATATTAATGGTTGTTATACTTTCTATGATATCACCCATTAGATTGTCAAAATAATAGCATATGCATCCATTATGTTTTAAGTGATTAAAACATACAAGTTCATTCACATTAGATTACATACTGCATTCACCATAACATAGCATTAGTTAGATGCATATAATTAAATTCAAATTAAACGTGTATCTATAAAAACATTTCATCCATAAATACATAGTTCACAAATAATTTATTTGCATCAAATATCACATCATTGCATTCACCCATAAATACATAGTTCATAAATCATTCATTTGCATCAGAGATCACATCATTGCTTTCATCCATAAAAAATATCATAAATCCATCATCAAATCAACTCAAGATACATCACATAATATCATAATAATAAAATCATGAAAGCATCTACATAAAAACATACATAAGCATCCATATCAAATCCATATCATCTAACACACATATATATCACCACATCATAATTCCATCATAACATTGCATAAATGAAATAAAAACATAAGCAATGAATGGCACGCATAATGAAACATAAAATGAAAAGTCTCATATAAATATGCCTATCTCAAAATATATCTCAAAATAAGTATCTCAATGTGCATGAATATAAAAAATCACCCACAGGCTACAAGTCATATACGTCAAGTAGACCTCAAAAATAGAGTCCAAGTGCATCATCAATCAAACATAGGGCCTGTGCCCCTAAAATCACCTCCCTATATGGTTGTTTCACATGTGGAGTGATGTGATCCTACTGGTCTCTCTTTAGGAGTCTGAGTCCTCTGACTAGGATGGGCAGAATACTATCTAGAGGTAGATTGCCTACTAACTTGTGAGCCACCTGCACTTGGTGAATCCCTAGGGACAATCCTATGCATCCTAAGCTACATCTAGAGAGAAGTAATATGGGAGATATACCCCTAGATCTCCTCCTTGTACTCATCTAATAGTGACTGTAAGCATAGAACATCTCCCTCAATGCTTGCCCTAGGATCTGCCCTGGTATCACCATGTGGTGTAGAAAGAGGAACAAAAAACTACATCCTAACAGTACCACCTCCAATAGTAGCTTGCAAATATTGGATCTATAGCATAATTTGCTCTATGGTGGCATCCCGTTGTGCTATGGTAGCATCTCATTGCTCCAGCTGGATCTTGGTCAACTAGAGCTTAGCCTCGATCTCATGCAACTATGATCTCAAAGGATAATCTCTCTCCTTAGGATCTAGATCCTCCTCATCCTCCTCAAGAGCCTTTTGCTCCTTTTCTACCACCTAATCTACTGGCTGGCCACATACCTCAGTCCTAGCTCAGATTCTATGCCCTACCATATCTGCACCATCACCTTTACCATCATCCTTGTGACCCAAGCTACCATCACCATGCCACATACAATCCTCCCACCACTGAGAAAACACCTTTGTAACTCCCCCCAAAAATCTTGGGGCAACCACTTGGGCATCCTCATAATCTGATAGCTCTATGATCCGTGGAAGGGGAAGATATCCCTCTACTGTGAAGCACCTGTATACAGATGGAACAAGGGGCACATCATGCTACAACCTGTACTGACGAATAACTCAAGAGTATAAGAAATTCTCTTGGATACCAACCTTATGGTCGATGACCCATTGATCATGCCACATCCTAGCGATGAAACTAGCAGAATAATCCCAAGCAAGGCACTCATGATATGGTCACCAAATGACATCTTTAGCCTACAACCTAGTGAAAGTATGAGTGTAGTGGAAAAGCTCCCCTACATGAGGATGACTCTTGTGCCCCTCATGCCATCGAGCCCATATAGTAGTGTAGCACTACATCCACTCCTCTATGACTGTAATATTTGAAAGAAGCCCTCTGGGGAGATCTACCTTGATGTGCTCCCATCCTCAAACCTATAAAAATAGGCTGCAAGCAATGTTGATGCAACCTCATAGGTGTATGTGGTACAACTCATCATAGCACTAGACCAACATGGACCTCCCCCATGAATAGATGATGGGCACCTCATTTTCCATTAGGTCCTAAACCATTGCAAGGAGGTTCCATGGGAATCTCAAACCTAAGTAGTCTAGGATCAAGATGTTGCTAATAACCATCAACAACACTATATGCCTGACCGTGAAGACCTCCACCTCCTACCACTACAAGATAGACACTCCCCTAGACTTGGTGTCCCTTAAGGCCTCCACAAAGAACCCTATGAACACCCAAAGAAATACAACATCACAATAATTAGTGGTCGATGAGGTAATGACCACTCCATCAAAAGGAAGTTGAAATATTATATACACATCCTTCGGCATAATAGTCATCTCATTGGTAGGAAGGTGGAAAGTGTTGGTTCAAGGGTCCCATCAGTGGACCAAAGCATAAGGTAGGCCTGATATAAAATGATGTGTGGTTGCCTAGTGATATACTGAAGCCTGTGGACCTTGAGCCATGCCTAGTTCATGTCATCCAATAGGGGTAGAAGGTCATTCATGAGCTTCAGGTCACGAGCCCAAGCATCGATAATCTAAGAGCAAATGAGAAAGCAAAGCATAACTACAATGCATCTAAGGCATAAATCATAATAAAACATAAAAATGGTGTAAATAAATATGGGCTACTCTAATTCTAAGCAAAAACAGTAATAAATGCACCTAATTATGCAGAGAAATTCCAAAATAAGTCAAGAAATTCAAAAACAAGTCAAAAAAATAAAAAAAAATCACTTAATCATGCAAGAAAATTCAAAATTTTACTAAGGTTTCTTGGTCCCTGTTGCCTACAGTGGCTAAAAATTGGTTGGTGAAGCTGAGAGTGGCCAAGCCCCAATGGTCAAAATTCTAACCGTTGGAATTCAAACCTAGCCGCTCTGAGCGACAACGGCTAGGCCAGAGGTCGAGCTGGCCGCTTTGAGTCACAACGACCAATGGGAAATGTAGAAAAAGAATCTACACTAGGCTGAAAATAATAAAAAAATTAAAAACAAGCAAAAATATGGCTAACCTACCATACAAAATCCTAATCTAAGCCTAAGCTACAAGTTTAATTCACTTCCAACAAGTTTAATGAGGTTCATTTACCTGTTAATTAATTAGGTTCATTTTACCCAAAAAAATGAATCTGACATGGTCAAGGTTTTGATAGAATACCCGAGAATATTTGACTCCACTTGCAGATGTATCTTCCTACACAACCATGGTCTCTAATGCAACAACACTCCAAGACGTAAAATTCACTTTCATAAATAGAGCTCTGATGCAAATTGATAACTAGTGAAAGTGAAAGGTCAAAACCTAGGATTAATTTTTATTTTCCCAAATTATGGATCAGTTGCTACTATCGCCAATGGCCCAAAATTATTGGCCTCTCAAGATGAGAGCAACCACAAGCAAGAAGTTGGCAGTCGCTGGACTTGACAGAGGCTAGCAACCTGAACAAAAATAGGAGGGATTCCCTCCATGAGAAGCAACAAAAATATTAAATAAACACATTATGATGACTCATGGTTATCATAATGTTCAAAATAACAAAAAAATTGCATAAAAACAAATCTCAAGTAAGCCTCCTATCAAGTTACTTATTCTATCAACTTAGCGGTTGTAATGATTTGCACTCCATGCAACTCGGCAAGATGAGTATGTTACCATGAGGTTGCTTGGGGAAAAACATTCATTTTGGAACTACGATGTGCCTCCTTAAACCCTAAAGAAGACCAAGTGATGCAATACAAGCACAAATAGAATCACTCATCCTAACTCCCTAAGAAATATATTTATGGTTGGACCGCTCCCCACGATAAGGATGAATGATTATCATGAACAATTGAAATCACACTTGGATGGGGGTTTACCCATTAAAGAGAACAAACATTAGAAAGGAACCAAAACCAATCATATTTGGTCAAGTGACTTGTCGCTTCATTTATTGCCCTTCCCTCACCAATTCATTATGTGAGGGGGTAGTTCAAGTCTTCAAACTAATCATAATCAAGGTCAACCAAAGATCACTTGATCATGTCAAATTTGCATTTGTCCTATGAATCATTGCACTCAACTCTTACAAAACTTTTCCCATTTTCTAGGGTCATAAGCAAAAAGGACATATTTGACTTGTAGCTTTTCTCCAGTCAATTCTGTTGTAGTGACATAAGCTACCCAATTGTGTTTGAGGAATGAGTACAAGTGGAAATGTGCAAGCCTTATGCCAGATTGAGCCTTCAATCAGGTTGAAGAAATGATTCAAGGATGTGTGTTGTCTTGCATGATTAGGCCATCCAGCATTGATTAGATCAATGATCATCATACACCCTACTAACATAGCGGTCTATATTTTTGCCTCACACTGTGTCTATTAATCAGTGTATCACAAAAAAGAGGTACCTGTAGACACCTAAAACATGCCATGGTAAGGAATACTACTTACATGGGTACACCCATAGGTCATGTAAATATACCTTAGGACCTTCCAAGTGTCAAAAATGGTTTTTACCACTCATTTGGGGCATTTTCAGCCCATCCAAGCTTGGTTGTTGTAGACCAGAGTGGCCATAATCTATCCGCTATAGCTTAGAGTGGCTAAACCTTAGCTATTATAGATGACATCGACTAATATTTTAATGCATTTTTCTACCCATCTAGCCTAATCTTGGGTGAAAGTGGTAGTCTACAAGCAATAAGTATGAGCGGGGACAAATTTACATTCCTCCTCATAGTTAGTCTACATGGAAGACTCAAAGTCTAGATTTAGACTTTAGTTAAACATAGAAAAAAAAAGAGCTTCTCATGCTAACACCTAGTACACATGAGGGATTTAGTCCTAGGGTTGAACATTGACCTAGGGCTTCAAAATAATTTATAAGGAATAAACCTAAAAGCATTAGGGGACCTTGTTAGACACTTCTTGATATTATTGGACATTCTTGGACCTTCTTTAAATTAGAGAGAGGGAGAGCATCATACATCAGAATTTTGATCATGTTGGATCATTGAGGAGAGCTTCTAGAGACCTGGAGAGCTTCCCTTGGAGATTAATTCTTGTAGCAAAGACCTACTGGATTAGAGGGTAAATATAAACACATAAGGTAATCATTTTTAACATTATAAGTGGAATTTATCCCATAGCCTTTGGATCAAGAGAGAGATATTTCACCTTAGAGGTCATTGTCCTAGACAATGGCCCGCAACCTAGTCTAGGGTTTGAGGTGTTAGTTTATTTTATTCTACTTTGTCTCTCATTTCATTAGAATAAGATTTATTTTAGTTATTTTCTTGCATAGTACTAGTTTCATTACATTTATTGAGATTATTTATTTCTAACAGCCTCATATGGGGAGGCAATCTCGGACATCTAAGCGTGTGTTGTTGTTTCATTAATTTCAAAGCTATAGGTTCAATCGGGAAAATCCATTGCATACGAGTACAAAAGGATCCCTCTAGCAATAAGACCTAGAGAAGGAGGCATATTTAAGCCCTCATAAATTTTTGTGTGCATCATTGGGAATCCTTATAAAGTGTGTCCCCTTGTGTGAGGGGATATTTCACACACCTGCTACCCTCTTTTGTGTGTAAAATCATGTATCAAATGAAGGGTATCCCTCAGAGGGATTCATATGTAACCTAATATATAGAATATAAATAATAAAAGCATTCATTCATCTACTTCATATTCTAGTTATATCTGCTTTGTTCCTTTCATTTATTGCATGTTTAAATATTAAAGGATTCAATCGAATCACAAGTAGAGTAGTTGGTGGACAGTGCGCTGCTTCCCCGTGGTCACTACAGATCACATAAGAATTTATTGTGATTTGTTATGTGGTTATGATTATGCTTGTAATAAATTTATCCCTTCCTAAAGAAAAGGATAAAGTTTTTATAATAATTTCAAATTAGTTATTAGATTATTTTAATTATAGATTATTTCGTTATGTAATTTTAGTATCCAATCTAAGTCCATTCAATATATAACAAAAGAGGTTGAAAACTTCTATTAACATAAGTGATATAAAAACTATATATTACAAAGTCAAGACCTTAAAAATATCTACTTTAGTCCACATAGATACGTAGGAAAGGAGATAATAATCCTATACTATGTTGCATTGTATGAACTATATGGATTGGAATAAAAGAGCAATTTAACGTCAATTACCTCTCTTCTACGAGTATGCTAATACAAGTCTTTATTTATCCATGATTTATTTTCTACTATAACTTTATTTCTTTTTATTGCAAGCATGAATTAAGTAGCATAAACTTAGTTTAAATTATTGAAGTTAAACTAGAGTAAAAAGGGGATGAGTTTAATAGTAACCTTGAGGAGGCAGGGCCCACTCCAAAAGGTTAGTCCCTAAATATCTTCTCCTAAAAACATATTAGATATAGTTAGAACATAGATTAAACTTAGAATATAAATCTGATTAAACTACATACTATAAAATTGTAGAACATATTAAAATAAATAATGCATAATTAGATCATAAAATATGGATTCACACCTAAATTAATTTATAATTGCATTCCTTAAAATAAGCACTTTTTGAATTAATATTTTCATTTATTGCAAATTTATTTTATGCCAAAAACCAATAATAAAGAATAAAAATAAATAGTAATAATTATGGATATCTATACGTGATAACTATTCTTTAAATCTAACCCTAATTGCCATTAAGTGTGATACAACTTTGCACAACACCCATTCATAATTATGGGTAACATACATTGAGTGTACATCATGTAATTCAAATGTATGCTCTCCAAAAATATAACTAGACTCAACTAAAGTTATTCCTAAAATTAGGCAACTTAAATCATAAGGAGGGGTGAAAATGCATGAGAACATGAGGAAATATTACTACTAGATTGGGATGAAAAAGGACATTATAAAATTTGTGGTAAAATATTTAGAATATCAAAAGGTTAAGACGAAGTACTTACACCCTACTAGATGTTTATATACACATGATATCCCTACTCAAAATTGACTAGTCATCATTATGTACTTCATAATTGGGCTACCCAAGACCCTATTCAGACATGACACCATTTTAGTGGTGATCGATAAATTGACTAAGGTAGCAAACTTTATACTTGGAAATATAAAATATGATGCACCTAATGTAGCACACAAATTTTCTAGGGAAGTGGTACGACTACATGATTTTCCTAAAGTAATCATCTCTAATAAGGACTCTCATTTTACTTCTAAATTTTAGCAAGCATTGCACCGAGTATGGGAAACAAAACTTAACATTAACTCTACCTACAATCCAAAAATTGATGAAAAAACTGAACAAGTTAATCAAATCTTAGAAGATATGCTATGAATGTACTGTATGGATCATCAAAAAAAGTGGGAAGACTACCTCTTATTGGTAGAATTTTCATACAATAATGATTATCATGCCACATTAGGCATGGCTCATTTTGAGGCCTTGTACGGGAGGTGTAGAATATCGTTATCTTGGGATAATTTGGAATATAGGATAGTGATCGGGCTGGATACTATTAAAAAAATGGAGGAGCAATTTAAATAAATATGCCAAAGGCTTAAAGAAGCCTCAAATAACCAAATAAAATACACCAAAGATAAAATTCCTACAAAAACAATTTCTATTTAAGATATAGGATGTACAAGAACCTCTAAGAACTAATCATACCTTAAAAAGTAAAATATCATTGTCGACTTTGAAAAATATATGAACCTATAAATTTCCTATACACCTCCATTTTCATCCTTTCACACCCTTTCGATACAACTTAATCCATATACTTATGCAAAGTAGCCATCCAAAATGATAATACCTTCAAATATACAACCTAAAAATACTTGGACTACTACCAAATCCTTTCATAAAAAAACTATGATAACCAATATTTTGTATTGTATTTCACCCACATCACAAATCCAAGCTAATTTTTTTATTCTACAATCTAATTTGGTAGGCCCTATCATTTCAATGTGAGGACTCAAGGGGTGTAAAAGGTATATGAGGCTTAGGATAAATCATTTATATAGATAAAAAATGATAGAAATGAAAACCCATAGTCATACAAGTTGTTAGGCTTGAGAACCTCTAAAATTTGTAATATTCATGAAAGAGAAAATTACATAACATATATTCAGATCAATACATCAAATCTAACCTTTTGAACATTACAAAACAACACTCTAAGTTTGAAAAAGTAAAAAATACATTTTTCTCCTATTTGGGTATGAAAAGGTTCCTTCTTTTCATGTGTAAAAGGCATCTAAATAAAAACTAAAACAAAACAACAACATACTATCCTTAATGGATCCTAACATAATTTTTATTTTTATTATATTTCTACCACTCACCCATTGATGAGTACTGGAAAGTGACCGTGTTATGCAATTAATTTATGCATCTTAGTTACAAATATGCATGATATATATGTGTTTTATCAACAATATGCATGATTTTGTATGAATTTTGGATAAATATGATCTCAAAGTATTAGATGTTGAATAGTTGCAATATTATGTGAATTTTGTGAGAATATTGTGTTTTTAGTAGGTGGATGTTATAAGTAATTCACATGGGATGCTATAAGTGAATATGATTATTGGAGTATGTAGGAAAAAATGTGATAGAAACAGGTTAAGAATGTTATCTACAAAAATGGTATATGGAAACTTGTTATTCATAAACCTATTTTGTGCAATAAAGATGTTATGTGTTGGTCAATACTGCATGGGTTGTTGGAACAATCAGTGTGGATGATCTATCATTCCTTATTCAGAGTTGATCATATAAGAATTTGTTATGTGATTTATCATGTGGTTACGATTATGCTTGTAATAAATTTATCCCTTCCTAAAGAAAAGGATAAATCTATTGTAATAAGTCCAAATTAGTTATTATATTATTTAAATTATAGATTATTTTGTTATGTAATTTTAGTATCCAATCTAAGTCTATTCAATATGTAACAAAAGAGGTTGAAAACTTCTATTGAAATAAGTGATGTAAAAACTATATATTACAAAGTTAAGACCTTGAAAAAGATCTGTTTTAGTCCACATAGATACGTAGGAAAGGAGAGAATAATCCTACAGTATGTTACATTGTATGAACTATATGGATTGGAATAAAAGAGTAATTTAGCATCAATTGCCTCTCTTCTGCAAGTATGGTAATACAAGTATTTATTTTCTCCATGCTTTATTTTCTGTTGTAACTTTATTTATTTTTCCTACAAGCATGAATTAAGTAGCATAAAGTTAGTTTAATGAATATAAATTACTAAAGTTAAAGTAGAGTAAAAAGGGGAGGAGATTAATACTAACCTTGAGGAGGCAAGGCTCGCTTCAAAAGGTTAGTCCTTAAATATCTTCCTCACAAAACATAGTAGATATAGTTAGAACATATAATAAACTTAGAATATAAATTTGATTAAACTACATACTATAAAACTGTAGAACATATTAAAATAAATAATGCATAATTAGATCATAAAATGTGGATCCATGTCTAAATTAATTCATACTTATATTCCTTAAAATAAGCACATTTATGAATCAATATTTTTATTTATTGCAAATTTTATTTTATGCCAAAAACTTAGAAAAAATAATAAAAATAAATAATCAAAATTTTGGATATCTATATGGGATAACTATTATTTAAATCTAACCTTGGTTGACATTAAGTGTGAGATATTTTTTGCTCAACATTTTGGTGTCATTGCCAGGGTAAATAGTGCCATAATTTTTGATTGGAGACTATTGGATTACATGAGAAGGAGGTTTACTTACATGCATGTTAAGAGTGGCACAAGAAGTTCCAACAAGTGTCTTCATTTCAGTATTTCCAAGTTCTATTTTCTTAGGTTCAATTTTATTGCTTTCTAGTTAGCATTTAATTTCAGCAAGTTATTTTTAGAATTTATGGTTGTCACATATTTGGTCTAGAAACTTTACTTGTATACAAGTTAGTGGTGTGACAAGATCATACCGAGTGTTTCTTAAAATCAAGTAGTGACAACAATTTAGCCTTTATTTTAGAAAATTTATTTTTAGCATTGTGTGGTTCTTACTTTTCACTTTCATACAATTTAGTGGTGTGACAAGATCATATCGAGTGTTTCTTAAACCTAAGTAGTAACAAAATTTTAATTTTCCTTATTGCATTAAAATTGATAGTTATATTTCAGATCTGGTTTTAATAGCAAGAATATTACTCCTTTTGAAAAGTAAAATTTAGTTTCTGTGAATTGAATTTTAATTTTCCTTGCTGCATTAAAAATGATTGTTGTATTTCATATATGGTTTTAATAGCAGTAATATTGCTTCTTTTGAAAAGTAGAATTTAGTTTTTGTAAACTGCAATTTAAATTCCCTTGCTGCATTAAAATTGACTATTGCATTTTAGATTTGGTTTTAATAGCAGTAAGATTGTTCCTTTTGAAAATTAGAGTTTAGTTTCTATGAATTGCATTTTTTCAAAAAAAAGAACTTTTGAAAATTGAAAAAAAAAAAAAATATGTTTCTAATGGTGGAAAATTGCATTAGTTAGTCTAAATTAATAGACCTTAGGAGGATACTACTAGAACAATAAATCAACATACTTTATGAACAAGACATAGGTCCATATTGGGAATAGTGGTTATACCTACGGGAACACATTGATGTTATTAGGCAAAGGTTAGAAGAGTTGGGAAAAATTAAAAGGATCAATATAACTAAGACCCTAGGTACAAATTATCACTCATCCTACTTTCACCTATTGAGAAATTATTAATGTTAGTTAGGTGACAGAAGAGCAAGTGTAAACTCATCTACATATCCTTGGGAACATTACTTTGAGGATTTCCTTACTATCCATAATTTCTTAGTAGATATAGAAAATAGGGAGATGAGTATGATATATAGAAAAAGATACCACAAAGAACCTACAATCATATGCTTTAGATATTTGTGTCACGATTTACATTTTGAAATAGAAGAGCAAGCCTAAACTCATCTACATATCCTTGGGAACATTACTTTGAGGATTCCCTTATTGTCCATAATTTCTTAGTAGATATAGACAATAAGGAGGTGATTTTGGAATATAAGAAAAGATACCATAAAGCACTTAGGATCATACGCTTCAGAGAGTTGTGTCATGATTTACAGTTTGAAAATCCTACTGCTATACAAATATAAGCTTTAATTACTTGATTGATTCATATTTTAAAGAAAAATTTCACATTTTAAGAAGAGCATTATATGATCCCTGAATAGTTATATCTAATCAATGATATCCATAAACTGTTCAATAGAGAGTACATGATTTTGATATACTCAAACTTGTTTGTAGAATTTAGGAGTGTTGTTTATCAAAATATTAATATCAATTCTGATCCTTGGGGTTTATAATTTCATAATTTGTTTGATCTCAAATTAGAAGAAATTTTGGCTAAGAAAATTTGTAATAGAATCAACAGGGAAATCAAGTTTGACATTACTCCTAGGATTATAAGATTCAAAGAGTTGGTTCACCAGGTCCACACAATTGAAAAAAATAATTTTTTTATGAAAAAATATAAATAAAAAAAATAAAATTATATATATAATATTAGAGGTATTTCATATGATATAACTAATGCAAACACAAAAAAAGTTATGATAAACATATTGTACCAAGAACGTTTCAATCAGGAGATTGGACCTTGCTATTTGATTCCCACTTCCAAGATTACCAAGGAAAGCTAAGGATGTGATGGCTTGGAAATTATGAGGTTGAAGAATTATTTGAGAATGGTATAGTTAAGCTTAATCCCATTTAAAATTCAACATAAGTATTATTAGTTAATGAACATATGCTTAAGCTCTATAGGAAGCCATAATATAAAGCATAATTCTTAAACCACCTTAAGCAAAAATTTGATTTGTAGTTCATTTCTGAAATGCAATCAACTACTATTAAATAAGAAATATTTATTTATATAAATAAATAAAACACCATTAAAATAATAAATATATTATTGCTCTATAATCTAGTATATGCTAAGAAAATAAACACAATCATTTAAATAATGTAGTCTAATCAGTCCTCTTGTTTGGATGTATAAGTACTAGTAGATAAGATGGATGGCAAAAAAAATATCTTTACACTATTTGACTAATGAAAGAAGATTATCATGGAATAATAATATTTCTTAAAAATGACCTAGAAGATCACACCATGATCTTTAAATATGCTTCCTTTATTTCATGATGGAGTTCTAACATAAAATGTTTTTATTCATCTTATCATTCATTACTTTCAAGTCACAATACTAGGTGTTAAGGAAAAATTCAAATTCAATGTGTGAAGATATATTCTTGCCTTATGGAAGGGAGGTCATATAGTCATTATGGTATCAGAAATTAATAAAAAAATATAGTAAAATATTGTATTTCTTATAGCCCATAAGTAATAAAGGGAAGAACAAAATAGTAAGGATAGGATTACATTTTCATCCAGATGGTTATGTTGTTTAATTCCCCAAAGTTTTAATTTTTTCCTTAAATAAAAGATAAGGTAGGAAGTATAGGATTACATTTCCATATAGATGGCTATGTAGTCCAATTCCCCAAAGCCTTAAATCTTCTTACTCAATGATTAGAGTAGTAAGGATAGGGTGAAATTCCCATCAGGACTTTTATTGAGTGGTTGGGAATCCAATTCCCCAAAGCTTTGCATCCCTAAAATTAAAAGTAATATCTATTTATATGAGAAAAATATGCAATAAAATAGTAAAATAAATATGATACCAAAATAACTATCTTACTTTCTTCTTCCAAAGCAAGTTTTGAATGTGTCTAACCATTGATAAAAGTTATTCTTACAAACCAGAGTATTGTTGATTGACATCGATTTAATTTTCCTATAATTTTTCTTTTTAGGAACTCCATAATGATGATGAAGAAAGTAGAACATATAAATTGATCTCTCTAGGACATTAGAAATATTTTTTATGTAGACCATGGAATATTTTATCAAAGGTCAAGGAAGACATCAATGTTTTGCAAACTATCTTTGATATTGGGAAGAAACAATCCTATTTCAAGGAGATTTATTATCCTAAAATCATGTTTAATGGCTTAGCTTAAATTAGTAAGTGATATATAAGTAAGCACCCCATATTCATAAATAAAATAAATAAAAAGAGACTCTTTAAAATAATAAAAATAAAATATATAAATATATACATGGATATATAATGAATCTCTATGAATAAGATCTTCCCTACTTATATGTTTTGGTTATATAGCCAAAAATTTAGTTTGAGGGAGAAGCAAAGGGGTAATGTAATAGTTTAAAAAATAATAATAATAATTCAATTGAAATACTTCTATAATATTTGGTCATTTTTATTATTTTTCTTATAAATTTACAAAACATTATTGTACTTAATATTATTCACTTATTAGATTTCTATTATTTATATTAAATATTAAAATAATTATATATAATATAATATGTATAATTTATTATAAGAAAACTTTTAAAATTAAAATATATGTATATAAATTTTCAAAAATTAAATATATCTAAATAAATGCCAACTTAGAAGGCTGAGTAATGCCATAGGTTGTTGGTAAATATGAGATGTCCAACTACTTTTCTCTAATTGGCCACGTGCAAATCACCACAATGAAAGTAATGAAGTGCTTAGAGAAGTGGTGTGGCTCATGACAGACTAAAAGTTAGAAGAATTTAATTTAATTTACCTTTTAAATATGGATGAAAGTGTCTTTTAATTCGACTGCAATTATATTTAATTTTTAATGTTTTTTTAAATTTACTTATATATGTTTTTATATAAAATAAAAATAATTATATAATATTATTTTAAAAATTATATATATATATAATATCAATTGTATTATTTATTTATTTATTTCAAAAAAATATATTTTAATATTTAATAAATCCCAATACAACAACTTAGGCATAAAGTTGAAAAATGAAGGATAACTAATCTATCGGTTCCATGAAGACTCCTCCCATCCTCCAATTAAAGTAGTACTTTGGTTTCTTAAAAAAAAAACTAGAACAAATGAAGGGAACGTGTGCAAATTTGATTATCAAAATCCTTTACTATGTTGCTAAGTCATATCTTTTGGTCTATTTGAAGACTGTGGTCATCGAGCCACCATCAAACCTTGAATATGCTAGAGCACAGGTTCAAAAGGACAAGCGAGAGAGGCTGAAGATAGAATATGATCCTGCTCTAGTTCATGCTTCATCCTGGATTAGGGCTAAAAACATTTGATTTTTAATATTGCCACAAAAATTGCATATTTATGTTTATCTTTATTCACATATGATTTTTCCATCAAATTTTTGGTAGAACTATTTTCAATTTGGGGGAAAATGATGAGTACTGGAAAGTGATTGTGTTATGTAATTTATTTCTGCATCTTAATTACAAATCTGCATGATATATATGTGTTTTATCAACAATATGCATGATTTTGTACGAATTCTAGATAAATATGATCTCAAAGTATTATATGTTGAATAGTTGCAATATTACATGAATTTTGTGAGAAATATTATGTTTTTAACAGGTGGAATTTATAGGTAATTCATGCAGGATGCTACAAATGAACACATCTAATAGAGTCTACTAGAAAGTGCAATGGAAATAGGTTATGAATGCTATCTACAAAAATGGTCTATGAAAACCTGTTGTTATTCATAAACCTATTTTGTGTAATAAATAACCCATGTGTACTGATAGCTTGATCAATATTGTGTGGGTCAATGGAACAGTCAACGTGGATGATTTATCATTCTTTATTTAGAGTTGATCACATAATAATTTATTGTGATTTATTATGTGGTTACGATTATGCTTGTAATAAATTTATCCCTTCCTAAAGAAAAGGATAAAGTTGTTATAATAAGTCCAAATTAGTTATTAGATTATTTGAATTATAGATTATTTTGTTATTTAATTTTAGTATCCAATCTAAGTCCGTTCAATATATAACAAAAGAGGTTGAAAAATTCTATCAAAATAAGTGATGTAAAAATTATATATTACAAATTCAAGACCTTAAAAAAGGTCTACTTTAGTCCACATAGATATGTAGGATAGGAGATAATATTCCTATACTATCTTGCATTGTATGAACTATATGGATTGGAATAAAAGAGTAATTTAACATCAATTGCCTGTCTTCTATGAGTATGGTAATACAAGTCTTTATTCTCTCCATGCTTTATTTTTTGTTATAAATTTATTTCTTTTTCTTGCAAGCATGAATTAAGTAGCATAAATTTAGTTTAAATTATTGAATTTAAAGTAGAGTATAAATGGGAGGAGATGAATACTAACCTTGAGGAGGCAGAGCCCACTCCAAAAGGTTAGTCCCTAAATCTCTTCTCCCCAAAACATAGTAGATATAGTTAGAACATAGAATAAACTTAGAATATAAATTTGATTAAACTACATACTATAAAATTTTAGAACATATTAAAATAAATAATGCATAATTAGATCATTAAATATGGATCCACACCTAAATTAATTTATAATTGCTTCCCTTAAAATAAGCACATTTTAGAATTAATATTTTCATTTATTGCAAATTTTATTTTATGCCAAAAACCCCACAGAGGACACTCCTATTCCCAAGTCTTCTTATTAGTTTAAGAGACCCAAGTATGATAAGATGCCCTACCCTGAGCATATCATCTTGAACTTTGATAGTGGAAGCAAAGTATCCTCTACCCAGCTCCTCCTAAAGATGGCCATTAAGTCGATGGCCAACATTGCTAGCTCAGTGAATGCCACCACCAAAGTTCTCAAGCAGCTCATCCGCAAGCGAAGTGAGGTCTCTAATGACTAGGAGGAAACCATGAAGATTTAGGGCATGCTAGATCCATCCTTAGGAGGACTTCAGATTGGTAGCCAAGGGAGGTTGGCAGTTTTTGATAGATGGGACTTGCTGGTTGTTTTTTGTAACCTGGTTTCTCTGTTGTTCCAGCGGTTTCTCTACTTTTTTTTGTTTACGTTTGGTTTACTGTATCAAGGCAATGTCTAAGGATGCATACAAGGTGCTACGACCCTTTTTGTCATAAGGTTTTGGGATCCTCTTAAAAAACCCATTTTTGTATATAAAATCTTAATTTACCAAAAAAAATTATAATTGCATTCCTTAAAATAAGCACATTTTTGAATTAATATTTTCATTTATTGCAAATTTTATTTTATGACGAAAACCAAGAAAAAAGAATAAAAATCAATAGTCATAATTATGGATATCTATACGGGATAACTATTTTTTAAATCTAACCTTGATTTACATTAAGTTTGATACAACTTTACTCAACACCCATTCAAAATTATGGGTATCATACATTGAGTGTACATCATGTAATTCAAATGTATGCTCTGTAAAAATATAACTATACTCAACTAAATTTATTCCTAACATTAGACAAATTAATTCATAAGGAGGGGTGAAGATGCATGAGAACATGAGGAAATATTACTACTAGCATGGGATGAAAAGAAATATTATAGAATTTGTAGTAAAATATTAAGAATATCAAAAGGTTAAGGTCAAGCAATTACACCCTTCTAGACGTTTATATCTACACAATATCCCTACTCAAAAGTGGAAAGTCATCATTATGGACTCTATAATTGGGTTACCCAAGACCCACTTCAGACATGACACTATTTTAGTGGTGGTCGATAAATTGATTAAGGTAGCATACTTTATACCTAGAAATATAAAATAAGATGCACCTTCTATAGCACACAAATTATCCAAGGAAGTGGTATGGCTACATCATTTTCCTAAAGTAATCATCTCTAATAAGGACTCTCATTTTACTTCTAAATTTTGGTAAGCATTGCACTGGGTATAGGGAAAAAACTTAACATTAGCTCTTCCTACCACTCAAAAAAATATGGGAAAACTGAACAAGTTAATCAAATATTAGAGGATATGCTACGAATGTACTGTATAGATCATCAGATGAAGTGGGAAGACTACCTCTTCTTGGTAGAATTTGTATACAACAATGATTATCATACCACATTAGGCATGGCTCCTTTTGAGGCCATATACGGGAGAAGGTGTAGGATGCCATTATCTTGGGATAATATGGAAGACAAGGTAGTGATCGGGCCGAATACTATTAAAGAAATGGAGGAGAAACTTAAAGAAATATGCCAATGGCTTAAAGGAACCTCAAATTACCAAAATATCTATGTAAACCTTAAAAGAACACCAAGATAATTCTCTATGGGAGACAAAGTATTCCTAAGGGTTAAACCATCCAAGATCTCAATTAAATCCTCTAAGCTTAGTCCCTAATTTGTGTATCATTTTAAAATTGTTGATAAAATAAGTCTAGTTGCCTATAATTTGGCCTTGCCACCTAGCTTGTTGAAAATTCATGATACTTTCCATGTGTTCCTCCTTAGGAAATATATCACATATCCCTCACATATTTAGAATATTGATCATTTGTATATGGTCTATCCCCTCTGCATTGAAGTATGACCAATTAAAATCCTTTGTTTTAGAACAAAGTAACTCAAATAATATAATGTTAAGTAATGTAAGGTCTAATGGGACCAATACTAAAAAAAATGCTACATGGGAGGATGTCGCTACTATGCAAAGACAATTTCCATTTTTTTTTTAACAATGATATAATATCTTTTATTATAGTAATGAATGGATGTGTATTTATTTATCATATTGATGGTTGAATATTCTATTGCATTATATTTGAAAGAGCAATATAAACATAAGGACTGTGTTTAATTCTATATGGAGAGAATGTAACACCCCTCCAAATTTAGCTATTATCTTGCTTACTTATTT
Organism: Wollemia nobilis; assembly: GCA_028583015.1. NCBI lineage: Eukaryota > Viridiplantae > Streptophyta > Pinopsida > Araucariales > Araucariaceae > Wollemia > Wollemia nobilis. The sequence continues at coordinate 666,263 of JAQPPZ010016965.1, forward strand.
TGCAAGGACAATATACTACTGATCAATTTTTGGTTGCAAGAACAAGCACTTTCCATAGAAGAAGTGGTTCAAGAGAGCTAGACACCTTCTCTAGTTGGTAGATGAAGAGCAATGATAAAAGGTAATATGGGGATATGATAAGAAATGAAGTGTTCACAATTACTGGATGAAAATATCCTATTCATAATACACCCATAAAGTGGTCATGTTGGAATTTTAATTGATATCAAAGAAATCTCAAAACTATGACTATTATCTTTAACAATCTGATTAGGCATGTACCCACTAATAACAGTCCAAATCCCAATATTGAATGGATTAAATATTGCTTTAACCCAACCTCTAGAGTAGGCTAGTATACCTTGTCAACTGATTGGATGTTGAATCATTTAAGCTCAGTTAAATATTTGAAATATAGGGATAGAAATGGATTTAGGGTTAGAAAGGTAATGATTAAACAGTGACCAGATAAAGCTACAACATAGGCATCTATAGTAAAACCCTTTCCAGTTAATTTCTAGTGTCCCACACTTGTGATTAACAACACTCAAAACAAGTAATATTCATCAATTAAAGAAATAAAGACATGCTTCAAGAAATTATTTCAAACATCTAAAATACTAATAATCCAAATAGTAGAATTAGATCAGTATTTAGACTAATAGAAAAGAATTCCTTCCAAGCATAGATTGAATCATGAAAGATTTCAAAGTGCTCTAAGTTAGCAATCCAAATTAGTATAATAGACTAACCATAGCAGTAGTAGCAGAAATACATTCACAGTTTAAATCTCTCAAAAAATAAAAAAGATACCATCATGAGGTAAACATCCAAATAATATTCCTTCTATTGATTTGTATAAAGTATTTACATATTAGGGCAAGCAAACACTCTAAAGCCAACCCCAAAAATGAGGGTTTGACTTCTATTTATAGTTTTACATGTTTTAAGGATTAAATAAAAAGAATAGAACATTACAAGGAATAAAATCACTAGATAAACTAGGTGCTAAGGTGGTAGCCTCTTATTTGTTTTTGAAGGAAGAAGAAATCACATGATCTTGTACTCCTCTGCAACTCGACTTCTACAATTTGCTTGAATTTAATGGCATTCACCTCTAGATTGCACCAAACCATCATCCAAACCATTTGTTGTTCTTGTAGACAATATTCAACCATAGATCTATAATTATATTTACTTCTTGGTTCTTTATCTATTCACTACTTCATCTTCCAGTTCACTTTGATTAACCGGGTCATATTAACTAGACTTCTTGCTTTTATGTGTTTTGAGAGCATTAGACCAAATGGATCATCTATCTCCCCATGAACAACTATTATTAGTGCTTCACTTTATTATCAACCATGTGGTATAGAACTATATCATGGCATTTCCTTCTTAACTTTCTCAATGACATAGAACCATGTCATAGCCTGCTCTTCAAAAATCCTATTCAAACAAGTTTGACCACTTTGATTATGGGTTGGAGAAAAATAATTTTTCATTGCAAAAAATATTTTGAGCCACATGGGGTAGAACCATGTGTTGGCCCACTCTCTTCAGATAAGATTCTTCTTGTTTTTAGCCATAATGTAGAAAAAAATCCTAGCCATGTCATAGCTTACACCTTGAAATTTTCATGCATAAGTTTTACTGACACTGATCGCAGGGTAGAACCTTGCACTGGTTTGCGTGGGGTAAAACCTTGCACTAGCCTACACCTTGGAATTCTCATATGTAAAATTTGACCTCTTTAACCATGGGTTGAACCATTGCATTGAGATATCTAGTATAGAACATGTTATGACTCACATGAGATAGAGTAGTGTTATGAACCATAATTCGAAGAGCAGATGTAGCGACCCTGAGGTGCACACATTGCTCTTACTCTACTTGCAAATGTGTTAAAACCAAAATGAAATGAAAGACCTTGAAAAAGCATATAACATAGAAGTAACAAATATATGTCTCTTTATTTGTATTAAAACTTAATAACATGTCAGTCCCTCTTAGGGATACCCACTTCGATAGGTTTTCAATAACCTCACGTTGTATTGCAGAAAATGCAAGCACTTTCCTGAATAGTCATGAAATCAATAGTCAGATTTTAAGGGATTAAGGATACCAAAGATTCCATGGTGTTTGCAAATCTATTTAATGTATGAGGGATTGCATCGATGTCATACCATTCCTACTGGGCTAGGTAAGTGTTAACAATATCCTTGTAAGCTTTCAAGAGTGGGCAACTACATTGGAACAATCCTTTGACTTGGTTTACTATGAGCAAGGAGTCACCGAAGATATTCAATCTGTTAATGCCCATTGTAACTGTTGTTTGGAGTCCCAATATCAAGGCTTCATACTATATGTTTTTTTTTGTGCATGGGAAGTCTATCTTGAATTATAATGGCAATGGAACACCCTGTGGTGTGATAAAGACAATCTCTACTCTGCCCTCTTGTTCACACTTTGAACCATCGAAGAACAATGACATGTATCTTTCCTTCTCTGGTTCTTCAAGTTTCGGTGGATTTGATAATGCAAAGACTACATCATCAGTCAATTATATAGTTAGATGTTTGCTATCTTGAAGAGGTTCCTCTACTAATTTATCTGCTATGACTTGTCCCTTGATGGACTTTTGGCTTATGAATTCTAGGTCAAATTTTATCAATAGCATGATCCACTTCATGATTCGCGTGTTGTGATATGTCTTGCTCATAATGTACTACAAAGGATTTTTTTTTGATATAACATAGGTCATATGGCTCAACATATAGTGTCGTAACTTTCAAGTTGCAAAGACCACTGTTAAACACAACTTTTTGACATACGCATACCCTAGCTCATAACTCACCAATGTGCGACTAATATAATATATGGCTTGCTCTTTGTTTTGTGCGTTATTTTGGGCCAACATGGTGCCAAAAGCAAAATTAGTAGTTGATATATATAGTAAGAATGGTATGTTTTGCATTTGTGGAGCCAACACTGGTGGCACCACCAGATAAGTTTTGATTTCTGCAAAGGCTTGTTGGCACTCTCCATCCCAATGAAATGGGACTTCCTTACATAGCAATTGGTTCATGGGACAAAACTTATCTGATAATTGTGTAATGAACCTTTTTATGAATTCTATTTTTCCTTATAGGATTCTTAATTCCCTAATGTTGGTAAAGGTGCCCATCTCTAGTATAGATTTTACCTTTGCAGGATCGACTTCAATACCTCACTTAGAAACTATGAATCCCAAAAGCTTTCTAGAAGTTAAGTCAAAAACACATTTCTTAGGATTAAGTATGACATTGTGCTCAATGAGGTGATTGGAGACTTTTCTAAGGACTTTAGTATACTCTTGCCGTAATAGTGACTTGACAAGTAATTCATCCATGTAATATTCTAAGATCTTATGCATGTAGTCATGGAATATGTATGTCATGGCCCGCTGATATGTGGCACTAGAATTCTTGAGACCAAATGGATTTAATTTGTAACAAAATTTTCCCCATGGAGTAATGAAAGTGGTTTTATATTTATCTTTGGGTTTTATTCATATTTTATTGTATCTAGAAAATCCATCCATTAGGGATAGCATTTCATGACCTATAGTTGCATCTGCAAGAGCATATATGTTTGGAAATGGGAACAAATCCTTTGGATTTTCCCTATTTAAATCTCTAAAGTTTGTGTAGATACGGACTCTTCCGTTGGGTTTCCTCATAGGTACCATGTTTGATACCCACTCAGGGTAGTCAATAGGAACTATGAAAAATGCATCCAATAGTTTTTGCAATTCGTTCTTTACCATCAAAGTGATGGTGGGATGAATTTTTCTCAACTTCTATTTGAATAGTTTCTTCATGTGGTGCAATGAAAGGTTGTGAATGACTAACTTTGGATCTATCCCAGGTATATCCTTGTAATTCCAAACAAACATATTTGACTTCTCTTTCAGGAGAGTAATTATGATGGCTTGTTCTTTTGGATATAGACTTTCTCTAAACTTGAATTTATTTGGTTGAGTGGGATCATCGCTAATGTTCACTTTGAAATTTGCTTCTATAGCCATGTGTGACCCATCCTCCAACTATTGAGGCATGGGTATCAAGTGAATGTCATTAGTGATATTTATAGGTCCTACTAAATCATGATACAAACCAGTATGGAATACATCATGGGCACAACCTTGTGCAAAATGAAATGGTTGTAACATCTCTTCATTAGAGAAAAGATATTCAAGATCTATTGGTGAATTAGTGTGATCCCAATCAATTGTCTCTACGTCAAGACATAAATGTTTATCAATATCTACCAGGTTATAAATTGAAGTGGTCAAATCAATGGAGATTGTATTTATGGATGGGATGAAATCTCTAGGACCACATGGGTGAAATATTATCTCTAAGATTTACCTTCCATGATCGCGATGAGGCTCTAGAGGAATGGGAATATCTAGATCTTACCCATGAGCTGGGCAGACAATAGGATCATTAGGTTATAAGAGTTCCCTGAATGTCGACAAAGGGGGATTGACCATGCGATGAATGACATTCAAGTCAACAGGTCTCCTTAAAAATTGCAAGCCAGGGTCTATAACATGAAGTATCATTTCTCTTTCCACCAACATATTGACTTGTTGTAAATGATGAGGCCCAAGATAGGACATCTCAGTCTCATCCTTAAAATTGTCATCACTAATCCAGAAGCCGTTAGCATTAGTATGTGTCCCTAATATGAGGGGCTCATGTATTGGCTCTAAGTAAGCCATCTCTATTTCATATTCTTCATCACTTATGAAGAATCCAATTGCATTAGTATGTGGCCCTAAGATGAGGGGCCATTGCATTACCCTTAAGTAGACTCTTTCTATTGATTCCTTTGACTTATAGCCACTTTTTTTAGATATGTATCCACTCTAATTATGGATTGATCAAGTAAGTCTACGTAAGTAGTGAGGACCATGATAGGCCAAGCCCTCTTGTTCTTGATCATCACTTGGAACATATCCATTTTCTTCTTGTTCTTCATCCCACGAGTTGTACCCTACTAGGATGGTCTCAATTTTGAGTCCTGGATGATAAATCTTGGGTGGTGGTATGCTTACCGTGACCACTTACCTGCTGCTCATAAGTCTCGAACTTAGTGGGTGATAAGGAATAAAATTGATTTTTTCTCCTAAACCCAAGCTCAATCTATCTAAGGCTGATTCTAGAGAGTCATATCGACTTTTGATGTGATAGCCTAACCCAAATCTATCAGTGGGAAGCTGGTATTGTGACTCAATTGACCGCATTCATCCCTGCTTATATATACCAAGACCATAACCATACCAATGAAAGCATTTGAAGTAGCTTAAAGTGAACTCAAGATTATAGAGGTAATGAACATTAATAGTGAATAATTTGTCATTGTCCTCTTCTTCTTTAGTAGACTTATGGGTGCAGTCTAGTCCAACATAGATAAAGTTTGACTAGTTTGGAGGGATTCCAAGCGAAACCACTATTTCTACTGGTGGCCTTAGATACTTTGGATGTCCCATATATTGCACAGACTCTATGATAGGTGTAAAGGTTATGTTCTACACAAGATATTCTCCTATCCCTATGCTTACCAAGTGTATAGTCGTATGTGAGGTGGATGACCCCATGGATGACACTGGCGAAGCAGGATGGTAGTCATCATATTCAACTTGGTCTTGGTGATATTATTCCATGGGATTTGGACCCTCTTCAATAGTTATAGTTAGCATTTACTTGATTTTGTTTTCCTCAACCATAGGTACCTTTAGCTTCTGATAATTTTTTGATTTAGGCATTGATGGTTGATTAGAAGCATTGGCCACTTTATGCATAAGATGAGGTGTTGATGCAGATGGGTCTTTTCATACCCTTTTGTGTCTATTATCTAGTTTGGTAGTTGGAGATGAAGGTCCTATAAACAATTGGGCAAAAGGAATTACAAATTCTCTTGGAAAATCCACCTGATGAACATACTTGAATGGTTCTACAATGGTGAACACCATGTAGACTTTGTTATCATGCACATACTTCACACATTGGTGTAAAATTGAAGGGACACATTTCATTTCCCTTATCCAAGGTCTCCCTAGGAGTATGTTGTATTGCATGGCACCTTCCAAGACATGACACATCATGGGGATTGTATTATGTCCTACCTTGATAGGTAGGACTATTGTTCCCATAGTATTGCATAAAGCATCATTAAAATCTCTTAATGTATAGGCTCCTGGAATGATATTGGACTTGAGTATCTTAAGGTGTTCTATTGTTGTTGTTGTGACGATGTTGATTGACAAACCTGTATTTATCAAGACCCGATTAAAATGTAAATCATTGATTGACACCACAATGTGCAGTGGAGGGTCTGGTAAAGCAATAGATACTGTCTTAATCTCATAATCATATAATCGAATTATAGGTAAATGGCATTCTTATACTTGTCCCACAAAATGGGTGAATGCATTTGGATCTTGCGGTTGAATATCAATTGACCTTAAAATCTCCATCAAGGTTTCCTTGTGCTTTGAGGACTGTTATATAAGCTCATAAATGGATAGCTTAGTCAAAGTCATTTATAATTTTTGCCCAAGTCTACTTTGAATAGTCTACTCTGGATAGTTTTGTAATTTTTGTCCCACCATGATCACCATATGTAGTGACCCTGGGGTGCACACACCACTCTTACTCTACTTGCAAATGCGTTAAACCCAAAATGAAATGAAAGACCATGAAAATGCATATAAAATAGAAGTAACAAAGATATGTCCCTTTATTTGTATTAAAATCTGGTTACATGTCGGTCCCTCTTAGGGATACCCATTTCGATACAATAAGGTTATAAGTGGGTAAAATGTCCCCTCATAAAGGGGTGTTGTGCTATCACAAGCTTTTCAGTTCTGCACATGGAAATGCATGAGGGCTTATAGATGCCTCCTTCCCCAGGTTTGTTTCCTAGAGGGATACCTTTGCTCTCGTATGTTGTCAATTTTTTCTAGTGAACCTATGGCCCTGTAAGCAATGAAGCAACAACACACACTTAGATGTCCGAGAATGCTTCTCCAAATGAGGTTTTTAGTGATGAATATATCAAATGAAAGCAAGTGCAAAGTAAATAAATGCTATGAATGTGAATGAATGAAATGATGTTATGCTAATGATATGCTAAAAAAAATAATAAAACTAATGTCTAAACCCTAAGCTAGGCCCGTGGGCCACTATCCAAGATAGTGGCCGCTAAAGTGAATCTTGTTCTCTTTGCTCCAAAGCTATGGATCAAAGCTTGTATCTGACATTTTGAAATGGTGATTGCTTTGCTCTCCAATTCATTAGGGCTTTGTCATAAACACGATCTCCAAGGGAAGATATCCAATGCTTGAAATATCTCCTCAAATTTGGACTTATTCTAATCCTTTGGTGCTCTAGGATTGCACCTTTTAAAGTGTGTAAAACCCTAGGTCTATGCCTAAGCTCTAGGATAGAATCCCTCATGCATAGTGAAGGTTAGAATGAGAAGCTTTTATCTTTTCTATGTTTAAAGACCAGTTAACTAAAGTATAAATGCAAACTCAAGTCTCCTATGTGATCTAGCCATGAAAGGGAATGCAAATTTACTCCCGTTCACCTTTATTACATGCAGACTACCACTTCTACCCATGATTGGGCATATATATCGGCAAATTTTTTTTTATGGCTTAGTAATTATCATCTATAGTGGCTAATATCTGGCCACTATCATATGTAGTGGCTAATATCTGGCCACTCTAAGCTTGAGCAACTAAGGTTTGGTCACTCTAGTCTTGAGCAGCTAGGCTTGGATGGGCTTAAAATACCCTAGATGAGTGGTGAGAACCACTTCTAATGCTTGGAAAGTCCAATATTATGTCATATGATATAATGAATGTGTCTATGTGAGCAGCTCCCCTAGACATGACATTTTTTAGATATCTATAGCAGATCCATCAAGTTTAACTGTGTTTACCATGTGTAAGGTAGAACCTATTGTAAACCACCATATCTTGGTTGTAATTTGGACTGCGCCCTTCAAAATTGCTAAGTAAAAATTTGACTACTTTGAACGCAAGGTAGAGCATCATGCGCTATGATGTTGCCACGAGGTGGAACAACCTTCTTCATGACTTAGAAAAGTTTGTAAAAAAAATTCTAAGTATGTGGCCATTTTGGACCTACAAGTCCACATATTTGCATCCATGTAGCTACATTTAGGTTCCTAAATATTGTGTTTGGATCATGGATTAAATTTCTCTAAAAACTAATATGATATTTTTAAATATATAAAATAAATATTAAATATAAATCAAAATTAAATAAAATAGATAAAAATAAGTTACAATTTTAAAAATTAAATTTAGAACACATTGGCCATGTATATCTTTCATAATTACACTTGGCGGATCATGAAGGTGGATGTTTGCATGGAATGTAACAAAATACACTTAAAATTAGATAGAATACATCTATTTAAAGGAGGAAAAATAGTTCAAATGTGTGTTCTATTGAACTGGTTAGGAAGATATGACATCAGATTATAGATCATCCTATAGTAGCAGCTTTAACAGGTTGGATAACCCTATCTGGTTGTTTATTTTTATATCATGTAGTATGGTGTGATTTTGATAAATATCTGAGTATGAGTATGATTGCATCCATGTAGCTACATTTAGGTTCCTAAATATTGTGTTTGGATCATGGATTAGTTTTATTTTAATCATCGAAGTTTTAAAAAAAATGCAAAAAGGGAAGGGTTAGAAAAATAAAAATAAATTCTGGAAATTGGACCAGAAAGCTAAAAATGTTAACATGCAAAGCATTCTCAGTCTAATGCTACCCTACATAGCAAAACCAAAGATAGTGAGAAATTTCAATAGGGTAACCTAACCTAATCAAACCTACAAAAGCACAATTTGGGTTAGATCAAGTGCTAGCTTCTAAGGAAAATAAATGGAATCTACACCCCATAGATCTTCACATAGTGCAAAATTTTTACAACATTAAACACTAGATAGAAATCCAAGAAAATATAGAGAAATATTGATAGTAAAACACTACCCTCTAAAATTATCTCCTCAAATCTTGCTCACAAGGTGCACATTTCTGAATTTTTTTGCATTAAAAAATAATAATCGTCTATTTAGTTATAGGAATTCTAGCCCATTTCTCTATATTTCCAATGGATATATAAAATTTCAATCCACCTTTTGGTTTCTTGTCCCTTCATTCTTCACTTTGCTTGACTTGCAATTATTTCTTTATTTCTTTCCTTCGTAATTTTTTGCCAATAAAAATATTTTCATTCTATCTTATTCATATGTCCATTTGTTTTCTATTCTTATTTTGGTTTCACAAAATTTCTTTCTTTCACTTTGTAACACTTATTCATAGGTTACATGCCCATTCTACCCTAAAATTCTCTTTCCACTAATATATTCATATCCCATGTGGGCCAAAGTTGAAATTCAATATTCCCTTGATGAGATGTGCATTTCATTTAATCTTCACCATGCTTTAGATATTCACCCCCACATGGATAGCCTGATTATGCTACCAATATACAAAGACTACACCACGATTATGAATTCCTCTCCATGTTTTCCAACCATGTGAATTATGATGTCTTCCTATTTGGATGTATTAATGACTATGTGCATTATTGTAAACACCAAATTACATTTACTAGCTCACCTAAAGACCTCCGATGCACATCTCGCTCCCTAAAAATTCTCCTATTGATGTAGTCCTTACATGTATTTCCATCTATCATATTGTTTTTTGTGCGAAGTAATTCGTTACTCCCAAAAATACACTGATTTACCACCTACATCACTACATTCTTTTTTGGACATCTTTGAAGGTGTCACTTAATCTCTACAATGGTGCTCTATCAGAACTGTGGGCCTTGTCTATTTCAAATACACTATGCGAGCCTGAGGGGACACCATTGAAATTTGTAAAGACCTCCAAATGACACACTAGTACCCGCTAATGCATTGTTTTGTATCAACACATCCAGTAATACTATGTTTATTTTGTCATTACTCCAACTATGCTACTGTCACTTGATTTCTTAGATTCACTATTTTATTTCATGTTGTTGATGTTGTATCCATTATATTTACAATTGGACCTTATAGTCCTTGTGATTTCCTACTGTTAATACATTTCGATCATGGCATCATGTAGATACTCTTGCTCAGAACTTCACCAATGATGATGTCCCTACAATTACCAAGGTGTTCCAACCTCTAAATTTCAAAATGGATTCTCATTCGAGAGTGCTTTGTTAAGCTTTTAGTTTTATCTATGCCTGATAGTCCTATAATCATCTATGTCTAGTAGGATCTTCTTGCTGCCATATCAATAATACTACATTGTACACACCCCGTCGAGCAATATCATGTGTTCGATATTTGCTTTGATGGTTCACCAGATCCACTATGTCTACATCACCTTTGTTGAGCCATGTGAATGTATGAGTTTGCATCTCGGAGCCCATTGGGTACCTACATTAATTCAAACACCATGCCACATAATAATTGATCTCTATGACACTTAAAATATACTATAATAATATATTTTATATGATTTTAAATCAACATGTAGTAGCATTATGGTAAAATAACATAAAATATAACAGAGTGAAAACGACACCACTTTAATAACTTTTTCATCATTTTAATTTTCATTTTCATTTGATTATATATATATAATATATCACATTATATAAATATATATTATATATAATTATTTATTTTTCATTTTCATTTTATTATTTTTTATAGTTTGATTTAATTAAAATTAATGTTTGCATTAATTCAATTCAAATATTGAAGTTCATAAAAATATTACAAACCAAAATATAAACTCTTGAAAAGGGCACAAGCCCATAGATGGGAACCTATCAATTAATCACTCAAAAACAACCAAAATACCAAGAAATACAAAATTTAAGGTGGATCCCCAAGTTTTTTAGGGCTAGTTGTGCATTGGCCACAACAAATGGTGACTCTATTGGGAAATGCTCCTAAGAATTTCAAATGAAGAACCCAAACTAAAATGAGAATACAAAATATCAGTGAAATAATAATTATTTAGCGATGTCCTGAAAAAGTGGGGGTAAACAACTTTGAATAAACAACAACTAATCCATCTACCTTTCCTTAGTGTGTGACAAAGTGATTCATTTTGTATCATTGAAAACCTTATAGATTCTATCACTTGAATTGCATTAGGCTATAAAATATTGCTCATAAAGAATTTTTTATATACAGAGCCCTACTTCCAATTAGACATCTATAGCCTTGGTAGAGTTTATCTAGATTAAGCTTTGTGTTTGATTGATCTTGCAAAGATTTTCTTTTTTTATCAATTTGTGTCTAGACAGAGCCCTACTACCATTCAAGAATATATAACCTCAATAGGGTTTATATAGGCTTAGTGACTAATTTTAACATGTTTTCCTTTGCTTGCTTCTTTTTTTATAGCTTTGCAAACATTTATGCCTCACATGGGTATTTGGAGTTAGATATGGAGCATATTGGATTTTCACCTTAATTTACAAATCAAGATAACTTCATCCTTTTGGAATTCCTAGAAATAGCCTTTAATATGTGGGTTACATGTGGAGATTTAATAAAATGTTTTATTTTTCCACTCTCCACCATTTTAGTCCCAAAATATGAGCATGATCACAAAATAACTCATCCCCCTTTTCTTAGGTTCACCTACTTTCATATTAGGTATTCCAACATACTTAACAAATGAACATAAAAAATGGACAAGAGGCCACTAATTAGTGACCATAAAATATCACCTCAAATAGAGGAACCAACCCAAAACACAAAAATAAAAACACAAACCCAAACCTAACAAGACAACAAAACAAAATAAAAAATTAAGGACAAAGTGCAAAAATAGCAAAGCTAAACAAAAACATGAAAACCAAAACTATATACAAGAATATACACTAATATACAAGATGATGCACAATATAGGCTATACAAGAATATACATTAATGTACAATATGATGCGCAATGTACAATATGATGCGCAATATAGGCTATCACTTCCCTTGATCCCAAACATGATTAGCACATTTTGAAAGACCCATACCATGATATGCATGCCAAGATTTATGGGAATATATCCAAAAAAATATTAAGACATGAAATGCAACAATCATTTATTTACCTCTCTCACCCCACAAATTCGCATAGGTGAGCTTCAAATTATTAAATTTATTATACAATAACTGATTTTCAATCCCTTCTTGTATATTCCTTAGAATGTCAATTTCACAATTCAACTTATGATTTAGAATTAGGCTTTCCTTTTCAAATATGAAACCTTTCAAATAGGAGCCTATTTCTAAAAATTTTGAAGCCACATCATTTTGCATGTTTTTAGGCCAATCAAACTTATGCAACAATTTGCAAGCATCTAGGATATTTACTAGATAAGGATCATTACAAGTTTGTATCCTAGATTCAATTATAACTTGTTGATAAATTTGATTCAATAATTCAAGCATATCTACTTTTGTTTCATTTAGCAAAGCAATCTTATCAGAGGTGTGAGTAGAAATCAATTCTAGTTCTTTATTAACCTCTAATGGCATTTCATCATACATAACATTTGAATCCAATGAATGATTATACAAATTTTCACATGAAGCTTGGATGCTTGGACACAAAAGGTTAGATTCTACCTTTTTTACATTTTATTTTACCGAAACTTGGTGAGTCATTACAATATTTTCTTCTTCTTCATGGTGTTTATATTCATCATCATATTGTAGCCCTTCATTTTCATCCATTACCTATTCATCAAAAACACCAAAATTAGGCACCCAATTAAACATATGTCCATCCTTTTCAAAACATACCTTTTTTTGATCAAGGGATGTATCAAATAACACATCTCCATGATCAATAATTTGAGTTACTTTGAATAAAGCCATATTTTTATCATTTGGTTCCCATTCCTTGTTAACCATCCATGATATTTCTTCCTTAGAATATTCAAGACAATCATGAGAATTTGCATCCAAATTTTCAGAATTCAATAATAAAAGAGTAGATTCCCTCTCTTCCTCATCCATAATAGATGAATCATAGGAAATGTTTACCATTTATTCCTTTTCCATTTTAGCCAAGTGTTCCATAAAATCACATTAAAAGTGATTGAATTTTGGACCCTTATCTATTTCTGAAATCATTTTATACTTGCATAATAATTATAAGATCTTCATGCAAGATAGCTTTTTCAGCATCCTCCATATCAATAGAAATTTCATCAATGGGGGTGTGAACAACAAATGATTCTTCATATCTTCCACAACCATTATAAAAAAATTCATTTAAATATGTGGGATGAAACTCTATTGTATCTTTGGTATGATCCTTATATTCATCTATCAATTCATTTTCTTCTTCTTTATCCACCTTTGAGGACTCAATTTCAACAAATTCATCTTCCTCAATTTCATCCTCCTCAATTTAAAAAAGTTTATCTTCCTTAGATTCATTTTTAGGTGAGTCAAGGGTTTATAAATTGGTATCATTTCTTATATTCATATTTCTATGATTATCTCAATGGTCCTTTGTAAATAATAACTCTAAACCATTCATTTCTATTTGGTCATCATTTGTAACATGATTCATCATTTGTAACATGATTCTAAAGACGATCAATATGGGTATTCTAACTTTGATTCACACTCGATAATAATAGTTTATCTGGAATGGTAGGTTGAGGTACACAAGTCATTGGGTGGGTAAGGGAGGTATTAGATTTTTGAGAAATATATGATCCAAAACCCACGTCATAATTTTGATAGATCAATTGTTGTTTAATTGCCATTATTTGAGTATAATCTTGGGATAAAGATGTGATTTGAGGCATCCTTCACAAATACATAAAAATTATTGGTTCAATAATATTGAAATACACTTGGATAGTAACTTCTTCTAGAGGAACATAGGGTACCACCAATTGAGTATATAACCCATGGAACCTTTTAGTGAACAACTCTAAATATTCATTTTGTCCTTTATGAGTAGCGATAAACTGATTATACATAAATATTGGGTCAACTGGTTTTCCAAAATAACTAAGAAAAGTTGCTTCTAGTTGAGCCCAAGAAGTGATAGAACCTACAGGTAAACTGAGGTACCAATCATAAGCCAATTCATCTAATGTAGATGGAAATGAATAACAAGCAACATCTTCATGCATAGTTTACCATTGAATTAAAGTGTTCTTGTATGCCTTAATATGTTCCTCAGTCGATTCTATTCCATCATGCCTAAACTGAGGTAGATGATCCCAAAGATCTGTAGGCATATGATGTGAAGGCCTAGGTATGTTTAAAGGATAGCTTGCCCTCCAATAAGTAAGGAATGCCATTAGTGGACCTTAAATAATAACTTCAAAAATAATTTTGTTAGTCAAATAAAAATATATTGCAAAGCATGAAATGACTAACAAATATCAAATGTTTCACATATAAATAATGTATATCAACCAATGGATATGCATCAATTAAACCATGACATTAGAGAACACTTTCTAATTTATAAAAGGTTAACATTAATGCATCATCAATTATAAAATGCTTAAATCAATGAAAGTGATCACAATAAAATAAAAATTTATTATTCAAGACCAATACTTTCAAATAACTCTTTCAAGTAATATGAATAAGTTAACATCTAAATAGCAATTAAGTAAACCAATTTAGGCCCTCCTTCTAGTGCCAATTATGTTGTGTGCTAAAGGATACATAAATATAACATTCAATAGGACATGAAACATTTTATCATTCAAATATCTTAAGTACCAATGAACAATATAGCATTAAAATTCATAATAAAATGAACCACTTCATGCCCTCATTCTAGCATTAATTCTATTGCGTGCTAAAGGAGGCCTAAAGATAACAGTCAATAGGACATGAAACATTTGATAATTTGAATCTCTTAAGTACCAATGAAAAATATGGTATTTAAAATAACAATAAAATGAACCACTTCATGCCCTCCTTCTAGCACCAATTCTATTGAGTGAAAAATTTTCCCAACTGCAAAATCACCATAACAGTAAGGATTTTGATTAGAAAACCCTCTGTTGCAAAGAAATGAAATTTCTCCAAGGTTCCTTTTACTTAATGTGTGCTTGTGATCTTGTGAAGATATATCAATAAGTTCTAGAAATACATTTGGGCAAAACATTGGTTAGTTTTTCTCTATGGGTCAATTAATTACCTCCATTTAATTATCAACCCAGGGTAGCTCATAGTCTTGTGAGCAACCGTGCAAAATATATGCTTATAATTTATCCTTTATAGATGAGTACCTTAGATTTATGGTTTTGAGGGTGTTTTATGTTCACTAAAGTTTTAATTCTAAATACCAAACCAATAATCTATCCTACGTTTGTGAAAACAAAACTAAAACATAGACATAAAGTAAAGCAATACTTTGCTGGAAAATACTAAAAATAGGGGAAAATAATAGAGAAATAAATTAATCTACAAAAAATTAAATAACAAAAAATAGAGGAAAATAAGGGAAGAACTCTGTTGTAAGTGGTCCCATGCTTCTAGTAGATTTTCCTTGCATTAAATCTTCACTAGATGCTTAGACATATTTAATAGGAAATAACTCAGAAATATTTTTATTAACAACTGCAGCAAGAATTTACAAGAAATTTTGGGGGGTCTTCTTTAGGGGTGGCTTGCATATTTATAATATATGCAGCCACACCCTGTTACAATTTTCAAGACATAAAAAAATTATTCGCTTTTACAACCACTTGCATGAATGAAGGAATTAGGTAAAATATCAAGATATTTTAGCGTATTCTATTTCTTGAATACGTCTGATATTTATTTTACCTGATTTACATAAGTATTTCATGTAGAATATGAAAAATAGGTGGTGATTCATCCTTGAAATTGTCCCTTTTTTAGTTTCAATGCTGGAACTCTTTTTATGCTTGTTGCTAAAATTTCACTCTATTTTGCTAACCATAGAGTCATGCTGGAATTTGGTGTTAGTGGAAATCAAGCACCTCATCTGAAGAATTTGGGAAGCAAGCACATTGCATATAGAATTTAGGAAGCAATCACCTAACAATAAGCAGGCACCTAACAGGAGTAGGCACTTAATGGTAAGTAGGCACTTAACAGGAAGCAAGCACCTAATGGGAAGCAGGCATATAACGAAAAGCAAGCACCTAATAGTTAAGTGTTGAACAAAAGTCAAGTGCTTCAAAGGAAATTGGGTTTCTGACTTCATACTTCACACTGATGTACCATAGATGTTTTGCCTTCATAAAATTGCAAGTGCCAGGTCCGAGTGGGACCTCAAAAAAACATACCAAAATGCAACAATTTCCACATAATCTACACAAAATACACTTAAATACAAATATTAAATAACATGTAGAATAAACTATTATATATATATATATATATATATATATAATTTTCACAAAATATATACATCTATAAAATAAGTGCCACTATTTTATAAGGAAAGAGGTACAAAAAATAAGCATTTTCGGGGCTCATCATCCCCCCATTCTTAAGGGGTGGCACATCCTTGTGCCACTTTATACTGGTAATTACCAGTTCTATTTACAACATCCAAATAAGCCCTGTTGGTCTCTATACTTTTATTTTTAGTGGATTTTTATTTTTTATAATCCAGAGGCTTTCAGCACTTTGGTGTTTTGGGAGCAGCTACATCATATTTTTGTTGTTTTTGCACTTGTTGCATTGAACTGGCTGACTTGGCCCTATTTTTTTCTTGGGAGGTTCCGTGGTCTAGGCCACATTACCTTTTTCCATGTTCAAATAGTAACTAGAGAAGCTAGTGGTATCCTTCTAGAATGTAGGCTCATCCATTCTCCAGTACTCATGGTGAAGGGGTAACTCTTCACCCATAGGCACTGATTCTTCATCACCAAATAGGATGCTAGTCTTTTTAGAAACCCTAGCTATGGGTAAATCTACCCTTGTTGGGTCAAACTCAGGTTTAGCATTGACATTTTTTTTTTCCACTGAAGGATTTCTACTACTTGATGCCTATTCTACAGGTGGCACAAGCCCTAGAAATCCCATCCTCATAAAATATGCCTTTATCCTTGAAGGCTCATCACCTACTGACCCATATAAACTCTAGAACTACTCAGGTCAGGCAACTAGAATTTTCTTGGAAGGCCTATTTGATTATTTTTTGTTTCCTTGAGTGCTTTCTTAGAGGTCTTCTTCTAATTCTTCTTGTCTGCCTTAATCTCTTGTTTAAGCTTCTCAAATTTTTATTTTTAGGCAGCAAACAAATTCTTTGTTGCCTCCCATTCTTCATCTAAATCTAGCTACAATTCTTTATCATATTTGATGTCGAGCACCTTCAATATAAAATTTTTTACTCTGGTTCTAGGTCATCATTGAGATACCCTTATAACTTTTTTCTTTCACCTCAGCTTTATTTGCTGCATCCTAGGGTATGTTGGTATTACCATTGATTCCTGGTTTACAGTAGATTCAGGCTACTGATCCTCTTCTTCCTATAAAAAAAATTATCACTCATTTGGGGCTACTTATTCCTTTAGAGGCTTTTCAGTCCCTACATTAGTTGGAGAGTGCTCTGGCTCTTCCTCCTTGCCTAAAACTTGAGGCTCTTTAGCCTCCACTTCATTCTTCTCTTCATCTCCTTTTTTTGTAGATTGTTCTAATTTTTGAGGTTCCTCAACCTCAACTTCATCCTCCTGAAGTACCTATTATACAAAAGGAGATATGGAAAAGGGCTCATCTACTTCCATTATAGCATCCTCTCCTTATTCTATTTCTATATCAGTAGGGGGAACCTCTATTGCCCCATAAATATGTACTACCACATCAACTTTGGCCAGCTACTTGGCTCCCACTGCTCTGCCCTATAGTTGCAATTGGTTTATTTGCCCCTATAATTGCTAAATTGTTTGATACAATTCATGCATCTTCAATGTAACCTCCTTCCTGGACTCTTGAAATAGATTTCATTATTCTTTGTATTTGGCTTCCCAAGTGGAATCCTACTATCTTAATATTTGTAGTTATTGCTACAAATATTCCTCTCGGACCTCCTATAGCAAATATTCTACTGCAACCTCCTATTGAGGAATTTACCCCTTAGAGATATACTATAATATTTGGGCTAGGTACTCTTCCTTTTTTAGCTCATCGATTGGTGTTTCATCATCGGATGAGCTTGAAACCACCCTAGATGCCTTTGTCCTTCTACTTTGAGTCTTGGAGGAAATTGGCATGGACGTCGAGCTTGGCGGTTCCTACCATAGTTAATCCTAAAATTAAGGGATAGTGGAAGATAAATCCTATCCTAAGTCCTCATCAATTTGGGGAAAAATAGGGGACAAGGCTTGTCCTACTTCCCTTGTAGTTTCTTCAAGTTGGGATGTAGGTGTCATCTCCTCTCGTTCTATGGCCTTTTAGGTTGGCTGCTCATTATGAATTTACATCTCACCCTCTTCTTGTGTCCCTATAACTATGGTTGTACCCTCAATATACTCAACTATCACATCTCTATGTGACTTTGCATATCGTACCAGGGCCAAAATAAAACCATGGTGATCCAAGCTATATGTTGTGCCTACTTGGTACCATTTGACCTCATCCTTTAGGGTGCATGCAAGGTAATATGGGATGTTGAGTTTATCCCTATGCAGGATGCGATTGAGAAAACAAAAATGTTTGGTGTTCAATATTGAGTACCTAAAATATCAAGTGAATAATCTCATAATATATTTGAAGACCACCCTCCAGAGCTTGGGGATGTGGCATTTAAGCAAACTAGCTTACATCAGGTGCTCAATCGGACCCCCAAAGCATTTTTGCACATAAACAGTGAGACTATTCTCCTTGTACATGTTCTCCTCTATAAGAGGGAGGCCTGCCATTGTGGTGATATAATTTTTAGTGATTGGAATCTCCAATCCCTACATGTGCATGATCCTATCTCTCATGGATGTTGTGAATTTGTTTTCTATAACTACATCATGGAACTAACTAACCAATTGAAAATACTCCATCCATCCTACAACATAAAATTGAGATTGCATATCTACAAAAATCCTTGAGTAGTCGGTAGGTTCACTTTTCTTGAGGTTATGGTTCTTCGATTTTCCCCCATGCTTTTCCTTTGATTTATAATTCTCTTAATAATACCTCTGGAGTTCTCCCTGAATTGCTACAACACTTCACACTATATTTTTTTCTTTTTGAATGAAACTTTATAGTAGCTATTAAGTAGTTCTTAAAACATCTACTTTCATGCATGCAGGTGATTAGTTATCATAATCAATAGTGATTATGGTTATCCATAGTAAATTTCCTTTGAGCATGTGTTCGATTGTGCAGAAGTAATAACCATAGGTAATCAACCAATCAGATTTATGTCATGCAGTACAATGCTAAGAAGAGTTGTTTTATTTTCTAGTATAGTAAGGAGGGTTGTACCAACACTCTTCCATAGACACACATGCATATAAAAAAATATAGACTTAAAACAAAAAATTTTAATCATGCACCTAAATTCATTCCATGGGTGTATATGTGCGTGTGCATTGCTATTAGCTGGAATTTGATGACTAGGAAAATTACAATGGAAAATGATGGCCATATTTCCCATACAATGAATTTTATTCCACATGATTTGTTCTCAGTAGCTGCAATGTGACTTATTTTAGATATCCTATAAAATTGAAAATAAAAGTTGGGAAAAATATATCATCTTGGGATGACAAACATCCCCTCCTTAGAATTTGGTTGATGTCAACTTTTAATTTTTTCCATGATAGATTTGACTTTATATGTGTATGGGGTGCTGACATGGCTTAGGAAACATCCCAATGTTGATGTGTTATTATTTCAAGGTAGAAAATGGCTGAAAAATATGTAAATTAGGCACCTTTTCCATACAAAAATTAGGTGCCTTCTTTCTGAATTATGACACGTAGATACCTTGGAAATTAGAAGCAAAAACCTTAGAAATTAGGTGCTTTGTATGCGAACCTAGGAAACGTGCACCACATTTATGCTACTTGCAATGTTATTATATCAAATGAAAATGAAGAATCACACAAGCATATATAATATGAAAGTAATAAGCATAGAGAAATTCTTTTATTAATGCTTTCAGATTTTGGTTACATATACGTCCCTCTGAGGGATACTCATTTTTTGATACAATTTATTACAAATGGAGTAACGGTGAAAGTATCCCCTACAAGGGTATGGTGCACCTTCGTGGGCCTCCTGATATTGCACACCAAACTATCTAAGGGTTTATAGATGCTTACTTCTCCTAATTTCATCGTAGAGAGATCTCGTGCTTTGGATACCTTGAACTGATC
This sequence comes from Wollemia nobilis, assembly GCA_028583015.1. Taxonomy (NCBI): domain Eukaryota; kingdom Viridiplantae; phylum Streptophyta; class Pinopsida; order Araucariales; family Araucariaceae; genus Wollemia; species Wollemia nobilis. The sequence goes on from JAQPPZ010016965.1 coordinate 686,714, forward strand.
ATGTGAACCTGTATCTATGTGTATGGAAACAACCAAGCATAATTAGTAGCATGGGCATCCTCTCCATATGAGGCTTTATGTTAGAAAATCCAATAAACCAAATAAGTAAGCATAATAAGAACTAAAATATAGTAAATCTAAGCCATATATGCACATGAATCTCAAAAATATTGATATAAATGCTATGAAAGAATCAGATCTATGCTACAACTATCTAATAGAACAAGGAAAATTAAGGATCTAATGCTAAGAACAAATAAAATGACTATTCTGGCCCTAACCATTGCTGCTCAGAGTAGCTATGACTATGGGCTACTATCAAATATAGCAACCATAACCTGAAATATTTACCTCAGATTTTATGGGTTGTTACCATCGATCTCTTCGCTCGAATTGATGTTCAAGGGTCATTAGGTGTGTCTCCTACTATAGACACTAAAATCATGTAAATCATATAATAATTCTAATGCACCACTTGTGCCACTCTTATTGACATCATATGGCCCCATTGGTCAACCCTCTAAGGTAACATAAGGCTCCATAACACTTTTGGGAAGGTTTCCACTAGTTTTGGGAAGTTTTGGGTCATATCTTTATGACCGCCCCACCCTAGAATGGTCATATAAAGTGATCATCCCACCCAGGAACAGTCACTAAAAATCATCATTGGGTGGGATGGTCCCCAAAAAGACCTTGAAAAAGTCAAATATGCATGATAAATGGTAATCATTTCCTACCATTTCCATGCCCAATCATCAAAAATTGATTTGAAGGCTATCATTGAAATTGGAGACTCCAAATTGGAGGCCACAAATGGGAAATATTTTCCACCAGTTCATGGCAAGGGATTTGACAAGTGGCAACACATGCTTTGCATGCCAAAACTTACCCCTTTTCCACCTATGTCCTATTTGGGCTCTAAATTGAGGTGTGATCACCCAATTCAGAGAGAGAAGAGTTGAAGCATGTACCACAAAGTTCTACCCAATTATATCCTCGTATTTGCTTTGTGTTTTACCTAGTATTTTCCATGAAACCCTCTTAATTTAAAGGAAATTTCAAGGGTATTCTAAAATATGCCTATTACATTCTAAAAACTATAAAATTAGAGAGAAATTTGGCCACATTTGCTGACACAATAGTTAAGAGAGTTCCAAACAAGATCCCCTTGGAATTGTTGATAAATTCCACTCAGTTTGGTAACCATCCCACCTTGGGATGGTTAACAATGGTAGTTGCACCTGATAGGGATGGTCACAAAATAATTAGGAATTTTGGTGCAATTCCATAATAGATCATTTCTAAATCCTTAGATTAGCCTTGCATTCAATTTTGGTCAAGTTTTGAGTAGTTTTGATAGGTCAATTAAGAGTTTAGTTATTACAGGTTTAGTTGTCCCTATCAGGGATGACCACTATTTATGCTTACAATTTCCTTTCAATTCATGCTCAGATATTTAAAAAACCATCTTAATAATGTTATATTAGAATTGCAAGTCATTTGGAAGTGTTTTGATTTATTACAAATAAGTTTTGGTATTTCTAGATGCATGCTTTCTATGTTTTCTTAGTTATAAATCAATAAACACATATGCTTTTAATATGTTTCAATCTCTTGTGTGTAGGTGCAAGTATTCTAGTAATGAGGGAGGATCTAAGAGGCACATCAAGATAGGCCTAATATTAGCTCTCAATTGTGGGTTGCGATAAGAACACTAGAACATGCCATCAAGCTCATGGAGGGATTTGATCCCTTTGGAAAATTGTAAATTGATATGTATCAAATTATGAAGCCCTAAAGGGGGTGTATTATAATTTTATTGAATACTATGGATTAATAAAATACAAGGATAAACCCCACTTTTATCTCAAACAATCCATGTTTTGCAATAGACTAGACATTTACATATTTATGCACCTTTCCCTTTGAATGCTTATTTAAATCTGCTTTTATATTTCACTAACGAACCCTCAAGGAGTGCCATTTTTTATGCTTATTCAATGGCAATAATGGTGGTTGAATTTTTTCCTTATCCCCTTTGAATTTGTTAATTTTTGCATCCTTTTTCTATTTTGTAGGTTGCAGGTTTTGACCGTTCTGAGCATAAACGAACCCTAAAATTGCTGGCTGAACCTACTAGGGATGGCCACATAGGTGACACACCCTAGGATAGACCCAAAATTTGAAATCATACCACCCTAGGATGGTTACAAAAATAGGGAATTTTTGTAAAAATTTGGAGAAACAACAAGTTTTAGTTTAGAAAATACACATTTTTAAACCTTCAATTTGCATTTATATTGTTCAAATAAGCTTAAATCTCAGTTTTTTTTGTTCTCTTTGTGCATGTGAAGGTTAGATATCACACTTATAAATTTTGCATTAATCAAATCAAGAAAAATAGGAAAATGAATAGTATTATCCATGCTTTTTTTTTGGTTTACCTACTTACAACTTACAAAAAGGGTTAAGTTCATATTGTTTTTAAACTTTTGTAGTTTCCTTTTATATATACTTACAAATCTAGAAATAAAATGTACTTTCATGCATTTAGTGAATAATCATTGAATGTTTTATTATTTTATTTCAATCATTTTAAAAGGAACAATGCACACCACACTCTTCTTTAATGTTAGTGAGTTGAACTTCATACCCAACCACTGATAGAGTTCAATGACGATGGCAGTCATTTCCACTAGTTGACTCAAATCCCACATACCCTATATTTTTGGCCAATACCAACTCCAAGATATGTCCTAACCATGCAAACTAGCATGCATCCCTCTTCGGAGGGGTGTATCATTGTGCATGGGGTGTTGGGTGAGGATCGACAAGACCTATGCTCCTTGATTGGGTATGGAATTCATCACCATACATTGGTTGGTTCATGTGATTGTACTTTCATTTTTGGTTGTTGATCTATGAGTGTATAGGTGAAAACCACTTAAAATTTTGAGTATTACATCAACAAAAATCAAACATGTGAAGTATTTTCTTTACAAAAGCAACACATCTTGAAACATAATAAACAGTTTAGGGATTCACATCTAAAAAACTTAAAAGAGATAATCACTTCTATTCTTATGTGTTTCTATTGTTTGTTTGTTTCAAATTCATAAAAAATGTAAAGGAGATAATCATATAGAGTTCTAGAGTACATAGATATGGTATATACCCATAGCCAAGCCCATTTAAAGGTGGATTTTGTAGGGAGTAGGGAAGAGGACGTAGAGCATCTTCCCCTTGATCCCAAAGACATGACCATACCTCCTTGACGACCATCTACTCTTCCTGGCCCTAGAATGGTTGAAAGGAGACCTATCCAAAAAGGGATTCCCATGTGAGACACCCCTATAGGTGATAGTCCCAACTTAGGAAATCATATCCCTAGTAATCGAGTGGCATATGAATGGATGGTTAGTTCAATAATAGCAAGAAGGGAACCTAGCCAATAAGGGACTCCTATAAAGGGTACCCCCATAGGCAATAGTCCCACTTTGGGTAATCATTTTTCTAATATAGATATTTCTAATGCCTTATTTTGAGAAGAATCACCACGTAATGAGGCACTTCCCCATAGAGCAATACCATGCATTCATGTGTCTGCTTGGTCTACTCCTCGCATTAGTGCATAATATCAAGACTTCTCACCTAGGGTAGGGTTGAATTATCATCTTATTATTTCAAACCACCCTCCCAAGGTTCCTAAATCATGATGAGTATGATACTCATCGCCATAGGTGAGCTAATTTTTCCCTACCTTTCCTCATTTATGAGGGAATACCTAAGGAGGATCTTGATTATCCTCACTCACATGTGTCCATACAAGCATTATGTGCCTCTGCACTAGTAGATTATCAAGAACATCTATTTATGGGTGAGCCTCAAGTAAACATGACTTCCCTCAATTAAGGAAAAGTTGTAATAGATCTCACAAACCCTCCTGAAAAAGATAGATGTTAGGGTAATAATTATAGGGCACCTAGAACTAATACAACTGATCAGATAAATTAGTTAGTAAATAGGTATGCTGACTGTCAAGCCAAGTTTAATAAACTTAGGTTTGATAAGCACCACTTAGATCTCTTAGAGTAGAGGTAGCAATTAGAGAGAGAAATGCTTGAATGATAAATTTTAGAGACTTTACATAATGAAATTCCTACTCCAAATATGCATAGATAGGAGGCCCACCTGAGGTAACCTAATTTCCAATAAGATAGGTCTCCTAGACCTAATCCAATGTTACCTCCTAAACCTCCTAGTCCTGAGCATAATGTATATGATAGGCCTAACATAGATCACATTCAACAATATTTCATTCCTCCTTGTAGGCCCATGCTTGAAACACCTTATGGGGCTTACAATGACTTGGAATAAAATGAGGATTATGTAGAAGCACATTTTGGTGGCATGGATGATGGAAATCAACCACCCCAACATCCACTTAATATTCCTCATCCACCTCTAAGGGTTCAAAATAAGGAAGAGAAGATTAAATCCTCAGATGCATATCAAGCTTTACTTGAATGCTTAGAAACTATGGAAGGTAAGACAACAAGGAATGTGATTCAAAAATCCATTGCATTATTTGTGGATTTAGATGCTACAACCATCCATTCCTTCCATGATATACCCTGAGCATTTCAAAATGCCAAAATTGGATATATTCAAAGGGGAAGAAGATGCTCAAGAGCACATCAATAGATTCTAAAATCTGTGCTTTAGCATATAAGACAATGATGTATTTCTCCTGAGAAATTTTCTAAGTACCTTCTCTAGTCCTACCATTGAGTGGTTCAACCAACTTCCAAAACATAGTGTCTACACATTTGAATAATTTGTTGACAGATTTTTGGAATGTTTTTTCTTTAACACCAAAATAAAGGCAACATTAACAGACCTCACGGGGTAAAGCAATATGAATATGAGTTGATCTCTGAATATGGAAATAGGTGGCAAAAACTTTTTTCTAAGCTACCTTATCTATTACTAGCATTCGAGTTAACTTGGATGTTTTCCAAGAGTTGCTTGAAACCCATTTATTTAATATTGTAATTACAGTAATACTCCACCTTGGAAGATGCTCTAGTAGAGGCTAGAAATATAGAGGAAATAAAAATCCAAGAAGAAGAAATAACCAAGACTTTCACAAAGGAGTGGACAAAGAACCCTAAAATTAGATCAATACCTGTGAAGCCAACAATGATCAATCAAGTGGCCATAAATATCCCTAGGCATACACAAGTGATACATCCTAAAAAGGTAAACTACCAGGTCCAACCTCCTCCTACAAGTTATAATAGTAATGGTCAAGCAAATCAGGGATAGAATCAATAGCATCGCTCTAAGAAACAATTTACTTCCTTTGCAAAATCTATGGATTCCCTATTCAATTGGTTGTGGATTTCAAAAATGAGTAACCTTCCAGATGTCAAGCCCATAAATCTGGATACAGGTAAACCAAATCCTATGGGATACCTAGAGGATCAATATTGTAAATATCATCAGCAAAGTTGTCATGAATTACCAATGTGCTATGGTTTTAAGCATGTAATACATGATATGATTGAGAGGCATGAGCTTCAAGTGGATACTCCAGTAGCCCCTAAAAATCAATAGATGGGTATATTCATGAGGTATAGGTAACACCTACTAAATCAATGAATGAGGTGAAGACAATACCCTCTTTGCAAGGATATGTTGGAATGGTGAGTATTGTGACTAGGAATAGAAAATATCCAAGCCAAGTTGCACCACCTACAACTTCAAGTGATGTTCTAGATATGTCATAGCCTACACCACCTATAGTACAAGGCATTTCACCTAGGCCAACATTAACAATAAAGAACAATCTTGCACAGAGCTTGAGGACAACATCAGTGAGATTGTCCATATATGAGCTAATTCAACAATCCCCTTTGCATAGGGAAATTTTGATGGATATTCTAAAGTTAATATAGTGGCAACCACAGGAGTCTAACTCCTTCATTGATTTTGTGGGTCATGTGTAACAATACCAAGAACTAGTAATAACATTCTATGAGCATGAGCTTAAGGCAATAGCAAGTGATATGGTAGATCCTCTTTTGTACATCATTACATGTGTAAAAAATGTACCATACGAGAGAGTGATCCTAGATACTAGTTCATCAAGTAATATCATCATAAAAAAAGGATTAAAATACCTATGATTACCAACATCTCATGTTATTGCATCCACTTACATACTTTGTGCATTCAATGACACGATATGCTCTACCGTCGATACTATAGTCCTACCCATTCAGGTGGCGCACAAAACTATATCGATATTGTGTCATGTGTTGGAGGGTGATATGGCCTATAACATATTTCTAGGTAGACCTTGGATCTAGGATATGAAGTGTGTCCCATCCATTATGCATCAATGTCTCAAATATATTTATGAAGGGTAGGTGCACATAGTTTCTACAGATCTAGAGCCCTTCAAATATTGCAATATAGTGCAACAAATGCCAAAGTTGACATTACATTTGACTCATGTATAATTTTGATTGAATACACCTATTGAAGGTCTACCAACTTCACCATTACCTTCCATTTTACCATCTACATCTTCATCTATGCCAGCATCATAATTGGTAGATTTAGATATGCCTTTGACATCATTATATCCTCCATCGAGGAACATGTCGAAGAGGCCAATTGATGAGAGCCCACCTGTTGTTTTCACCATATCCACAGAAGAGCCTCCTTGTTTAGTAATGAGGAATCATCTCAAAAGTTTCACATTTATTCACCTCAAGCCTAACTTATGTATCATCCATCTTCTCCATACCAGGTCATAGTGCATATGTCTAGTACAAGGATAGGATAATATCTAGTGATAAATGTCACAACGGTTCCATCTATAGATATGGTGCAAGATATGGGGAAACCTCATATTACCATAGGTAGCATCATGCCTCTTGGCATACCACCCTATAAAACTAATTTTATATATGGGGGTTTAGAGTATGGAGCGTTGCCAACTCCTCATAAAGGAGAAGATGATAAACCTTTTTTGGAGGACATCAACTATATGTCAAATCCTGATTATGCATTGCAGTATTTACATCGCTATAATCTGTATGGTTTGGGTTTAGGATTATATGAGTAGGGTACTCATGTCCCATGTCATCCCCAATATCAGTTACCTGATGATAAATTTGGGTTGGGACATAATAAGCTAGTACTAGTGTATGTTCTCATAGATAGTTTATAACACTTATGTATGAGTTACAAGGATAAGCTCACACACAATCCATATGCCAATATATATCACATTCATTCATTGGGAGATTATTTTCCCATAGACATGATAGATCAAGGTTTATATTTTGATGTTTCTCAACCTCATGAAGTGGGGGGGAGCTCGTATACCTTGCCATATGACAGTGAGTAAGAGGATCAAGGTCCTCCTCATGAATGGATGATTTATGATGAAGAAGAATATGGTGTAGAACCAATAAACTATCCAAGCTTGAATGATGAACATGAGTTAGTGTTCCCTTTGTATGATGAATATGAGTATTATATTTTCATGTTATTCCTCATCCAATACCCTATCTGATGCCAACTTTTATCATGTGAAGAGGAGTCTCACCATATTCCACATCAACCACCACCATACATTCCACTTCCACCAAAAATACCTCTATGATTCATGAGACAACATAAAGTCTCTAGACCCACTCACCATTGGATGGGACATCATGTATCCATCAACATGATTTCCATATATTTAACTACACCATTAAGAAATATAAATAATCCATCAAAATTGTTGCACCTCGACCTTGAGTCAATAGACTTTGATCATGGAGATTATCCATTATCACCATCAGATTATTGGCCTTGCAAGGAAATGTTACAACCATTTCAATTTTCTCCAAGAACTACTCAAGAATTTTTTGAAGCTGAGGCTGAGCAATGAATTTCCTATAGATGAAGCAAACCTAGCTGATGACATTCACTTGATTCCTATTCCACATCAGTTGGAATATGGGTCTCATATGTCAATTGAGACAATAGTTGATAGGTATATCAGTACAGATCTTGATAATCCCCATATTATAAATCTAGGGGAAGGTCTATCTCCAACTGAAAAATATGAGTTCATAAAATCCTTGAAAGAAAGTATGGAAACTTTTGCTTGGTCTTATAAAGACATGCAAAAACTAGATCCAAATCTAGTCACGCATAATATTACACTGGACCCAAATATCAAACCAATTAAGCAAAAGTTGTGTAAGATGCACCCAATAGTAGCCTTGATTGTGAAATATGAATTAAAAAGTCTATTGGATGCTGAATTCATCAACTTAGTGGACTATCCACCATGGATTTCAAACATGGTACCCATCAAAAAACCTGATGGGAGGATTTACATTTGTACTGACTTTAGATATCTCAACAAAGCAAGTCCTAAGGATAATTTTCCTTTACCAAATATTGATGCATTGGTAGATGCCATAGCAGGATATGAAATTTTATCCCTTATGGATGGTTTCTCTAGATATAATCAAATTTGTATTAATCCAAAATATCATTTAAAAATGGTGTTCACAATGCCTTAGGGGGCATTTTGTTATAAGGTCATGCATTTTGGCCTTAAGAACACTGGTGCCACCTACCAAAAAGCCATGACTTTTATTTTCCATGACTATATGCATAAGATTTTGAAATATTACATGGATGACTTATTGGAAAAATATCTATTACATCAAGAGCATGTCAATGTATTGTGCAAGGTTCTAAATCACCTCATTGAGCATAATGTTAGGCGTAATCCTAAGAAGTGTGTATTATGTATCACAAATGGTAAAATCTTGGGATTCATAGTCTCTAAGCTAGGCATATAAGTAGAACCAAATAAGGTTAAGGTAATCCTAGAAATGCCTCCCCCTATAACCATTAAGTAGCTACGCAACTTGCAAGGAAAGGTCACATCCATAAAACACTTCATAGGGTAATTATCGGATAAGTGTCGACCCATGAATAGGTTGCTACACAAGGGGGTATTATTTTATTGGGATGAGGAATATCAATATGCCTTTGATGAGATCAAGCAATACCTATATTTGTCACCTGTATTGGATCCTCCATGACCAGGAGTGTCGTTTCATCTTTACATCTCAGCTACTGGGTTGGCATTGGGCACCATGTTGTCCCAAAAGAATGAATTTCATAAAGAATATACTACATATTATATTAGTCATACACTCGTTAGCTATGAAATAAAATATGCATACATTGAGAATCTATGCTTAGTAGTGGTCTTTTCCACCAAAAAGCTACACCATTACATGCTCAATCATACCACGTATGTAGTATCTAAGGAAAATTCTGTTAGAGTAATATTCCATTAGTTGGGATATTTACCATTTACTCCACTAGGTAAAAGAGTATTTACTTTTACTACTAGGTTAGTTACCTTTTACTAATTACTATTTACCTTTTGATATTTATCTAAATATCCTAGGTTAGTCGTAGTCAATTTGACTACATAGTTAGTTTTTAGTAAGCATTATTCGCTACTATCTTGTTTAATGTTATATTTTATCATCTATTTAAACCTAGACTCTCTATAGTCTAAGGTAATGATAAATTATAATATTCTCAGACTCCATTTGTCATCATTGGTATCATTCATTGGGCTCTACCTGGTACATCCCGTAGGATCAGGCATGGTTCACAAAGTGCTATCCGATATGGCACACTTCCTGATGCACTAAGGCTAGCATAGGAGTTCGAGGGCCCATAGAGGCTTGGATCTCGAGGAGCAGGATCTACTGATGTCACTTCCTGTAGCTCAAGATTCGAGCTCAAGCAGCCCATAGGCACACAGATCCTGAGGAGCAGGATCTGTTGATGTAGTCGTCAGTCGGTCCATAGATTGGTCATCACAACTAGCCCATAGACTAGTTGACAAGGCCATAGGGCTTGTGAATGCACCATCCGACCTAGCACATAGGTTGAGCACAGCCACCCATGAACCCCTAGACTGGTCATGGTCAACGAGCCAAGGTTTTTCAACCTTGACTTCCTACGCTGGCCCCTAGGACCCGTAGCACCACATAGGCATCGCAGACCATGTGGCTCACACCTAAGAGAGTCGAGAGGATAGGAGCGCCCTCCCTCTTCCCATGGATTGACAGACATTGGGATCTAATAATCCCTGACTGACATCAGGATTTGAGAGGGCAGGCGGCCCTCCAATCCCTGACTGACATTGGGATTTAATAGGGCAGGCAGCCCTCTAATCCCTGATCGACACCTGGACATGGACTGATGTTGACAGGCCCTAGCATGCATCTCGAGGGACACATGGACTAACATCGATTGGCCCAGGAATGCATCCCAAGGGACACATCGACCCAAGAATGCATCCTAAGGTGCAGAATCGATCGAACACATGGTAGATAGCCACTGATGGACATGTGGTGGACTGCCACTGGACAGGGACTGGACAAGTTGCAGATAGCCACTGGATGTGACTTGACATGTGGTGGATAGCCACAGGACAGACTTGACATGTGGCAAAAGCCACAGGACAGACTCAACGGACTTTGCCTACCCCTGACGCCATGTGGTGATGACCAAAATGGTAGGCGACACAGTCGATTTCCCACAGGAAATCGATCGATAATGGCAGACTTTCCCCTTATCAATCCCCTAGCATCCCACTATGGGATGCATGTGGGATAAAAGTCTCTAGAGTTTTTTTTTTTTAATTTTTGCCGTCGTAGTCTTCAAGAGGCACCGCCGATGCCTTCGTTCCATCGGGTGTCATAGCCCGACTGGTTGATCGGGTCGAGCTAAGGCACACAACGGGGAGTCCAGGGTTCGACTCCCACCAGGAACAAAAAGGCCATTTTTTTTTGGCCTTCGGCACTCACAGGAATTTTTTTATTTTTTTTCTTATGCAATTTTTTTTAAAGTTTTTTATTATTAAATTATTTTTTTTAATATTTTAAAAACTTCAATTTTTTTTTAAATAATCAATTTTTATTTAATTATTTAAATTGATTTATTTAAGAGATATATTTTTAGTTTTTTCATTATTAATTAAAATGATTTATTAAAAACTTTTCTTAAACTATTGCAAATTAAAAAAAAAAATTAAAGAAATATTTTTTTTGCAACTTTAATATATTTAAAAGTGCTAATGTTTTCTCACACATTGGAGATATAAGACATACAAAAAGCACATTTTTTTTGTTGCAAAACTAGACAAACTCTTCTCCACCCTTGTTCATTTAGCATACAAAGAAAGGATCACAATGATTTTTCTTTTGCAAATTTAGAAAACAAGGAATTTTTTTTTGTAAAGATCAAAAGTACTTAGAGTGCATTTGTTTTCTCCATGGAGACATAATACATAAAATTGCACTTCTATTTTTTTTTTGCAAAATTGAGAAGACTTTGTAACCTTGGGTTCATCAAAACTAAGTCGTGTGTCGACTAGTTCTGGAGGCCTTTCAAAAGCGGATCGTGTGTCGACTTGTCTTGAAATGAGTGCTCTAAAATTCTACATTTTGTAAACATTAAGGGGGGATAGAATTCATTTTTTTATTCTATTGTTTGCAAAATTGTAAAGAAAAATGGGGGATATTTTAGTATAAGAAAGGTGCATTCTTGATTTTACTCGACACCTTCTCTTCAAAATTGCTTGTACTAGGTGCATTTTTGGTTGCATCCGACACCTAGAGTGATACAAATTTGGGTTACTCTTATGTTTTTGATTATTGCACTAAACACTCATGTTTTTTTGTGTGCAATTAAAAATTCAAATATAAACATTAAAAGAAGCATTTCACAAAACCCAAACTTCACTCCAAAACCATGCTAAAACTTTGCATAGGTTCAAACAAGTAATTACTCCCCAATCAAAAGGTCAAAACTTCAAATCACCTTGATACTCTCTCTTTGTTTGGCTTAATTACCTCAAAATTTTCATCCTTTTTTAAAGGGTGTTAAAGCAAGTGCCATTAAATATCCTAGAGGGAAAAATCAAAAGTTTTACAAACCTACCTCTATTTCATTTACTCTATTTTGTTTGGCTTAAAAATCCTCCAACTTTTCATCCCTTGGTAAGGGTGTTAAGGAAAGTGCCATTAAATATCTTATAGAGGCAAATTGAAAACATCTTCCATATACTCTTTTGAGAGTATAGTACAAGATATCCCATCTTAGTCCTATCAAATTTGAAACCTAAAACATGGTCATGATACACAAGTATCTCACTGAGAGCCAACTTCTCAAAGGTTCAAATTACTCAGCTTGGAAGACTAAGATGAAAGCTATCTTAACTATAGAGGAATTGTGGTCAATAGTGGATGGAAGTGTCACTAGACCTCAATCACCAAGAAAAGATCAAAGAGACTTTGATAAAAAGGATAAAAATCTATCCTTAATGATCTTGCTTGCTATTACTGATGATATCCAACCTCATATCAGTGAAGCTACAACTGGTAAGGCAGCATGGGATGCCTTAAGTACCATATTTGAGGGCAAGAATCAATCAACAATTCTTAACCTTCAAACACAACTTCATAATCTACATATGAAATCAGGAGAAACATTAGAGCTATTCCTTTGCAGAGTCGCAGAATTAAAAACAAAACTGCAATCCTTAGGAGAGAAACTGGAAGACCAAGTCTTGAACTCAATCATTTTGAGAGCTCTTCCAGACTCCTATAGAATGTTGATTACATCCCTTCAAGTCTCTAGTAGGACAGTGACTTTTGTAGAGTTGGTGAACATGCTTCAAACTGAAGAAGCTAAGCAATTCCAAAGAGATGATGCATCCAACAATGCACTGTTCTCACATAAAAAAGGAAAGAAAAAGTAGAATCAACAACAAGGCTCTTCTTCTAACAAAAACAAAGGTCAAGGCTAGGAAACTAAGAAGAAGAAGCAGTATTGTAAAATTTGTGACAAAGACACTCATCAAACCAAGAGATGTTGGTTTAAGAACAAGCCTCCCAAAGAGAAAGGTCGAAAGAAAAACCAAGGCAATGTTGCAAATGAGATGTCTAATAAATATTCTGATTCTGGTTCAGAGAAAGCACACAGAGTGGTAATTGCTAGAACGGTTTTGTAGAAGGAAAACACATGTGTTCCTTTGGCAAAAGCACCATTTTCTCTCTCTCCTCTTTTTGGCTTCATAAATAGCATAAGTATTTTGTTTGAAGACCTTACAAATAAGGGGTGCTTGTACCTCTTTTAGGCTTCATAAATAGAAAATTCTAGGTGTTTGAAGTACTTGTAACAAGAGGAGTGACTTTTTGTGATGTAAAATTGTCTAGGAGGCAATATTTGTAACATCCTTTACAATAGTCTTTAGTTGCACACTTTTTGCAATTGAGGGGGGACATAAATTTATTTTCTTAACAATTTTTTTTGTAAAAAGGGAAGTAGGCTTATAAGGGTGCATTTTCGGCAGCGACTAACACCTTAGTCACATTTCCTTCAGAAATTAATTACACTATGTTTTGCAACGAGAAGGGGAGAACTTATAAGGGTGCATTTTTGGCAGCGTCCGAAACCTTAGCTACATTATCTTTTGCAAATTCATATTGTAAATAAATGGACCTTGTATGAAGTGATATATTCTACTACACCTAGTGATTGCAGCGATTGGTTACCCATGCAAATCGGTTGGATGATGTGATTACCATAAGGACATTTTTTGGAATGAAGACAAAGTGAGTAATAACCCATTTTTTGCTTAGGAGTAGCCAGAGCACTGTGACAGAGCAAAGAACCAATAGATCAACATCTTCTTCACTATATTGGGGCAGTTATATACTTCACCCAAATATTGTTGTATAGAGGGATATGTATGTATTACCCAAATAATGTAATAAGGGGGGATGTTAGAGTAATATTCTATTAGTTGGGATATTTACCATTTACTCCACTAGGTAAAAGAGTATTTACTTTTACTACTAGGTTAGTTACCTTTTACTATTTATTGTTTACCTTTTGGATATTTATCTAAATATCCTAGGTTAGTCATAGTCAATTTGACTACGTAGTTAGTTGTTAGTAAGTTAGCATTATTTGCTACTATCTTGTTTAATGTTCTATTTTATCTCCTATTTAAACCTAGACTCTCTATAGTCTAAGGTAATGATAAATTATAATATTCTCGAACTCCATTTGTCATCAAATTCATTGCAATACATGATGAGTCGAACATATCACAATAGTCACATGATGAAATGGATAATGTTGTTGAAATAATTTGATCTAGATTTCATTGGATATAAATCGATCAAAGGATAGGTCATAGCCAATCAACTAGTAGAGGCTTCTCTCCAGGATAAATAACCTCTCAATATATAACTTTTTGATGATGGAGTGTTTCATGTCTCAGAATCACCTGATCCTGAAGAGATTAAGCACAAGGCTGACATAACTCTATTTTTTGATGGTTCTAAGTGTGAGCAAGGGGGTGGTGTAGGTATCATTTTTTCCACACTGAAAGGGTCTCCCATACCTCTTTTTTTTAAACTCAATTTCTCGTGCACCAATAATAATGTTGATTATGAAGCCCTCATCATATACCTTCACACAAAAATTGCCATGAAAATAACTAAGCTAAACATTTTTGATGATTCCTTTCTCATAGTTAATTAGTTTAAATGGATATTCTAATGTATGTGCCTATTATTACAAGCCTATAAATCCCTAGTGGATAAAATTCTAGTAAATTTTGAGTGGTATGATATTGAGGCACTCCCTTGTTCATCTAATTGTTTTGTGGACACAATGGCCTCATTAGGTTCACTAATCCTACAAAACCCTTCAAATGATTTCATGACTATTCAGGTGAAAATTATAGTGTAATTTGTAACTAAGCGTGATGAGTATAACACCACATCAGATGTCCACATAATTTAGATTGAACATTCACATGAAAGGTTCTCTCAACTGCACAATTATTTGAATAATGTTAGATGGGGGACTCTATTCCCTCAAAATTATTTTGATATTAGCACAACACTATATCTCCAAGTTTATTCTCAATCAGTATTTGCAAGAGACAAATGTTAAAAGTATTACATGATTCATATAATTGAGGCTTCTTCAAAGCAATATTGGGCCATACAAATTAAATATTATTTTAAACTAGAAAATATTCCTCCTAGATTGTTGCATGTCTCAAAGTGAGCATTTAAGAAAAATGCAGCAAAGTATGTCTTATTAGGAGACATAATGTATCATTGAAGCTATGAGGGTATCCTCCTTTGTTGCTTAGACTCATAGGAGTCATCATGGGCCATTGACCAAGCACACAATGGTACATGTGGTGGCCACTTTAGTGGAATGGCCATCGCTAAGCGCATTCTTTGCATGGTCTATTATTGGCCAACTTTAGAGAAATATTGTTGTGCTTATATAAAGAAGTGCATGAAATGTCAAAATCATGCAAATTTGACACACATACCTTCATAATCCTTACAACTGATTCAATCAGTTTGGCCATTTGCACAGTGGGGGTTTGATTTAACTGGAAAAATCTCATCTACCTCCTTAGGTCATCACACATTTATCATAACGGCTATTGAGTACTTCTAA
This sequence comes from Wollemia nobilis, assembly GCA_028583015.1. NCBI lineage: Eukaryota > Viridiplantae > Streptophyta > Pinopsida > Araucariales > Araucariaceae > Wollemia > Wollemia nobilis. Next base: position 702,323 of record JAQPPZ010016965.1, read on the forward strand.
AAATGGGTGGAAGAAATTACCCTTACCACTACGACTGGACCTCACATCACGGAGTTCATGCTACATAACATCATATGTTGTTTCGGTATTCCATCAAAAATAATATTAGATAATGGGACATATTTCAAAAATAAGGATGTGCATGCTTTAAAAAAAAAGTATAACATAAAGCACAATTATTCCATGCCCTATTATCCAAAGCTAATGGGCAAGAAGAGGTATCAAATAAGACAATAGTTGCCATCTTGAAGAAAACCTTCAAGGAAAATCATAAATATTGGCACAATAAATTACCTCTTGCCCTTTGGGCCTATCGCACTAGCATACAGATGCTCACTGGGTTAAATCTATTTTCGCTAGTGTATGGTACTAAGGCTATCATGTCTTTAGAATTAGAAATTCCATTACTGCACATTTCCATGCACAAATTCACCGATGATGATACTACTAGGTAATCTCATTTATATTAATTAACATTACTTTATGAATGATGTGTTAATGCTCTTGAGCATCTATTTTTTTATCAAGAATGCCTTAAGAGAGCTTATAACATGAAAGTACACTAGAGAGACTTTCAGGTTGGTGATTTAGTTCTAAAAGAGAACCAACAAAATTCAAATTTGCCACCCCATTTATGGGATAAATTTATAGTAAACTGGTTAGGTCCATTCATCATTACAAGTTAGATTAGACCTGGAAATTATCTCTTATCATCCATTTAAGGAAGTGAAGAGCTTGAACCAATGAATATTAGTCATTTATGACATTTCCATGCTTAGAGCACCATAAAATACCCCTATGTGGTCTATGACCATATAGGTCAAACTAAAATGCTTCTAGGTAGTCTATGACCATCTAGGTCAACCCAAAATACCCCAAAGGCATCTATAAGCCCTTTGTTCACCATAAAATACCCCTCGATGATCTATGACCATCTAGGTCAACCTAAAATACTCCTAGATGGTCTATGACCATCTAGGTCTAACTAAAATGCTCATAGGCAATCTATTATTGTCTAGGTCAATCCAAAATGCCCCAAAGATATCTATAAACCCTTTTGTCACCATAAAACACCTCTAGGTAGTATACAACCATCTAGGTCAACCTAAAAATGCTCCTAGATAGTCTATGATCATCTAGGTCAACCTAAAATGTCCCAAATATGTCTATAAGCCCTTTGGTCACCATAAAACACCCCTAGATGGTCTACGACCATATATGTCAACCTAAAACACCCCTAGGTGGCCTATGACCATATATGTCAAACAAAAAATCTCCTAGGTAGTGTATGACTAGCTAGGTCAACCCAAAATACCCCAAAGGCATCTATAAGCCCTTTGGTTTCCATAAAATACCCCTAGGCAGTCTACGACCATCTAGGTCAACCTAAAAATGCTCCTAGGTAATCTATGACCATCTAGGTAAACCCAAAATATCCCAAAGGTATCTATAAGCTCTTTGGTCACCATAAAATACCCCTAGGAAGTCTACGAAAATCTAGGTCAACCTAAAACACCCCTAGGTGGTCTATGACCATCTAGATCAAACTAAAATGCTCCTAGGTATTCTATGACCATATAGGTCTACCCAAAATAACCCAAAGGTATCTATAAGACCTTTGGTAACTATCAAATATCCCTAGGTGATCTACGACCCTCTAGGTTAACCTAAAATATACTTAGGTGGTCTATGACCATCTAGGTCACACTAAAATGATCCTAGGTAGTCTATGACCATCTAGGTCAATAAAAAATTCCCCAAAGGCATCTATAAGCCCTTTGGTCATCATAAAATTCCCCTATATGGTCTACAACCATCTAGGTCAACCTAAAATATGCCTAGGCAGTCCACGATTATCTAGGTCAACCTAAAACACCCCTAGGTGGTCTATGACCATCTAGGTCAAACTAAAATGCTCCTAAGTAGTCTATGACTATATAGGTCACCTCAAAATTCTCCAAAGGTATCTATAAGCTCTTTGGTCAACCAAAAATCCCATTGGTCAATCTATATATACATATATACTTATCAAAAATATAAAAACATCATCATAATCTCAAAAAAACAAAAATATTGCATCACATTGCATTTCAAATTAATTGCATTACAAAAATATGTGCATTAGACATATTCATCATTGCATTTTGTAGTATTATAAGTGATCATACATGTCTAGCACCAGGTCTGTACACTAGGCATCTATTAAATTTATTGTTATCATATGTCAACATTACCACCTATTTACATTATACATATCTTTTACATTTATACTCCATATTGTATGTATGTTTCCCATCACTTAGCCATTGTTCCTAAGACATAGTTGAGGTTTTTTGGTCACTCAGCCATATCTTTTTTTCTTTGCAGATTTTGTAGAAAGCTATCATGATTTTTAGTAGAATCCTACTTAGATTATACCTTGTATACATCAAAATCCTAACACATTTTCACATTAATAAATCCAATGCTAGAACAAGGAAATATGAAATTACAAAGTGGTTTAGGTTACTTTAAGAAAAAATATTTATCTCGCTCATCCCCCTGTGCAAATGGTTCAAATGTGCTGATAATTGATAAAATTATAAGTTCCTCCTTACCCAAATCCTTTGCCTCACATTGGGACAAGTATTCAAAATAAAACACTAAACAGTGATTATTATCACTTCACAATATGCAAAAATAAACTTGGTTTTTACCATTAGAAAAAGTAAAATAAATAGTGGTTCTCACCACTACCAAAATCCCTTGCTCAAACAAACAAAAATGAGCAAATCCCTTTAAAAAAATAAATTTAAAAGAAAATAAGGTAGTGTTGAACTTGAATCCCTGGAATTCTCAAAATTAGAGAACCATAAGGTGATCCTTATTACAAGTTTGGTGGATAGCCTACCTAGCAATGGTGGTATCGTTATGCATGAAAATATGTCTGTCACATAAGAAACTTGCTTGTTTCCAGACCAATGTTTGCATATGTATGAGATAGCTTTTCATAGCCTATACTGCCTAGTGGTCTAATCTAACTAATTATAAAACTCATGATAATGATACTTGCAGGGTGATCTCTAGTATAGATGGTCTGCATCAATCATGTTTGGCACTAGGAAAACTTTATGCATTATCAAAATAATGAACTCACATGCACACACAAGGATGTTTATTATATTGGTTATATTAACAGATGTATACTTTGTTAAAAATTCTTGCATAGTTAATTTAAAACTTTTGATTAGGTAACTAGAGTGTTTGAGTCTCCTAAAAACTACCAAACATATCATATCACATTACATTATTCATTCCATTTTACATCATATTTTAACATGTTTGTCAAGTTACAAATGCCATTAAATAATGTCATAATTGTTGAGCAAGAAGGATTGTCATTGTTTTCAACACAGGCAGTCAGATCCAAGGATGCAGTGGATAACAGACTTGAAATGGGTTTTTCTTAAAACCCAAGTTGGCTCTTCGTTTTGTTGAAAAAGATGCCCCGGTGTTGAAGATATTTAATTTTAAATATTTAGTTTAAATTTTTATTTTATTAAAAATTTAAATTAGAATATTAAATTAAATTAAAAAGGGCCGACGTGTTACTATTTCGCGGCAATAAGCTATAGGAAGGTAACAAAGGTGGAGAAGATTTTGAGGCCGACAAAGTTAAATCTGGGCTGACGGATTTTAGGGTTTGGCAGCTGACAAATTCTAGGGTTTCTCAGTCAACGTTCTTCTAGGGTTTGCCTCTAAAATTTCTTTTATAAAAGCAAGGGTTCTTCGATTTTAAAAGGTGCAGCATGATGTGATATATGTGTATGAAGTTCGGGTGCATCAGTGTGAGTGGTGCGAAGAGAAGATAAGAATGCGGTATGCAGAAGTTGTGTTCCGAGTGTGAAATGACAGTGTGCTGGCTGTAGAAGTGATATTTCTATGAAGTTGTAGCAGAGAACATGGAGAGATATAGAGGAGTGGTTGAAAAAGTGTGAATCATTTTTCACGATGACGATCGAATGTCGACAAGCAGCAGATCGCAAAAAAATAGCAGATCATGATAATTGAGGTGAAAGTTTACATTCTACAATTTTTATTATTATCTTCAAGTTGTAGCTTGAAAAAGGGGTTGGTGCCTCTTTCTAGTTGGTGCTAGAAAAATTGGAGTTGGTGCTCCATTCTGTTGTAGCAGATAAAACTTAGGGGTTGGTGCCTCTTACCAGTTGGTGCTGGTGAATGATTATGTAAAGTTGGAGCTTTGCATTTGAATGGATTTGGATGGTAGTCCAAGCAATACTTTTTGAGGAGTAGCCACATCGGTGAACCTCGTTAAAATATCATGTTATGTGTGATGCTATTTTTACTTTTATTATTTATGTTTTAATCTGCTGCTATTTATTTAAAAGTCTAAATTGCTTTTAAGTTTTTAAAGAACACACTGATTCACCCCCCCTCTCAGTGTCATTGTGATTATAACAATTGGTATCAGAGCCAAGTACCTGAAGAGGCTTAAACAGCTAAGGTGATATTGGAATTTACACAATGGCAAGTGGTGAAGGATTCTCTTCGAACAAAGTGCCAATTTTTGATGGGAAAAACTATGCGTTCTAGAAAATTAGAATGCAGACTTATCTCAGTGCGTTGGGCTTTGACATCTGGGGTGCGGTAGTCAATGGTTACAAAGCTCCTGCCACCGCTCCAACAGACATTGCAGGTAAAAAGGCATTTGAATATGATTCAAAAGCAAGAAATGCTATTATGTGTGGACTAATTGACGGTGAGCTAGTCAAAGTCATAAGTTGTGAATCAACAAAAGAGATCTGGGATAAACTAGAGAAAATTCATGAAGGAGATGACAGGATCAAGGAGGCTAAACTTCAAGCACACCGAGCTCAATACGAATTTTTAAATATGGAAAATGATGAGAACATAGAGACTTTCATGCAAAGAGTCAATGGGATCACAAATTCAATCAGAGGTCTTGGCGAAGAATTAATCGATGCTGCTATTGTGAAAAAGGTATTGAGATCACTTCCTCCTAGATTTTATTCTAAAGTCTCTGCCATAGAAGAAGCCAAAGACTTAAATAATTTTAGTATGGATGAGATGCATGGGTCCTTGACTGCTTTTGAAATGAGAATAGGAAAGTCTAATCCCACAGATAGAGAAGCAACCTTCAAAGCTCAAAAAGGCAAAAGCACAAAACATGAATCTGAAGAAGAAAATGATTCAGATATAATGGCAAATTTTGCAAGAAAGCTGAAGAAAGGAAAAGGAAAATACAAAGGAATGCTACCTCTTAAATGTTTTAGATGTGGAGGCATTGGACACTTTGCTACCAAATGTCCTTTCAATGAAAAAAACAAAGGTGAAGAAACTCAGCATCAAGAAAGAGGAGAATGGAGGAAGAAATCAAATTTCAAAAAAGGTAAGTTTAATAAGAAAAGATTTATCTCCCAAAATGTAGAATCTTCAGAGGATAGTTCCAGTGAAGACTCTGAATAAGGAATAGGTGAGGCTCTTTTTATGGCATTTGAAATATATGAATTAGAGAACATAGAGGGGATGAACTCTGAAGTTGAAGAAGTTGAGGCTGAAGTTGATTTAGAGGGTGAGCTAGTGTCTGCTCTTACGAAATTGGAATCGGAGAAAAAGAAGAATGAAAAACTGACAAGGAAACTTAAGGATGCAAATGACATTATTGCCAGTTTAAAAACACAGACTGAAGAATACAAGAAAATGTCTGAAGATCTAGAAATACAGGTTTCTATGAAGATAGACCACTTCTGCAAATTGGAAGAAGAAAATGTGAGTCTCCGAATACAAATACAAGAGCTGGATCAAAAAATCAATTTTCATCTAAAACATGAAGAAAGCTCGATGAAACTGGACAAAATTTTGAGCGATCAAAGATCCACAGGCATCAAATTTGGTCTCGAATTTACTAAAGGAGAATCATCAACTGAACCAAAAACAAGCAATGTTGAAAGTGAAAAGAACAAAGACAAGAAAAAGGTTGTGGAAAGTAAAACGAATCAGGCAAAAGAAAGATATAATGCCAGAACTAAAATGACAGCTGACAATGATGGCTTTACTAAGGTCACACATCAAAAGAATAGAAGATCCAAGGCTCCAGCAAAAACCTGGCCAAGACCATATTTCAGGTTTACTCATTATTTCTATGGTTTTTGTTTTAAATGTAATAATTATGGGCATAAAATTGCTGACTGCAAATACAATATAGGTCCAAGAAGTTTCACTAGTAGAAATGTGTTTGCTCCTTTAATGAATTATGTAGTAGAGTGCTTTAAGTGTCACAAATTTGGGCATATTGCCAGAAATTGCTGTAGTATGTCTATTTCATTTCAACCTCAGAAAAGAAGAACTCAACCATATAAGGCAAAACACAATAGTAGTTCTTCTGAAGGATATATGCAAAATTATGAAAAGGGAAAATCTCAGCTAGAACCCAACAACATAGTTAATACAGAATGGAAATAAAAGAAACAGCTCAGGAAAGAACAAGAATCCTTAATAGTGCAAACTGCTTTTAGAGCTCAGAATAAATATGTACCGTGGATTCTTGATAGTGGTTGCTCAAGTCATATGATAGGTGATAGACAGAAATTTGAAAATCTTTAGAAATATGAGGGTGGTTTTGTGAAGTTCGGCAATAATGATGGAGCCAAAATAATAGGTAAAGGATCGGTCAAAATAAGTGAAGGGAAAATCAAGTCAGAAGAAGTTATATATGTGGATGGTCTGAAACATAACCTGTTAAGTGTGAGTCAGATCTGTGACAAAGTACATGAAGTGGTGTTCAAGAAGTAGGGTTGTGAAGTCAGAAAAACAAAGAACAGGAAATTAATAGCAACCGGCTCAAGGACTTCTGGCAATCTGTACACACTATCAGAAATTTCAGAAGATATGTGTTTCATGGGACAAGAAGAAGAGAACTAGTTGTGGCATAAGAGGCTTGGACACATAAGTTTTGATAATCTGGTAAGAGTTAGCGCTAAACAAGCAGTGAGAGATATTCCAATCATTAAAAAACCTACAAATAGTATGTGTGCTTCATGTCAGAAGGGTAAACAGACCAGAGTTTCATTTAAAACAAAAGAACATCACACTAGCAGGCCTTTGGAACTTATTCACATAGAATTATGCGGACCCATGAGGACTCAAAGCATAAACGACGACAAGTACTTTATGCTGTGCATTGATGATTTTTCCAGAATGACTTGGATATTCTTCTTAAAAGATAAATCAGAAGCCTTTGAAATGTTCAAAACTTTCAGACAGCTGGTAGAGAATGAAACAGGGAAAAGGATTAAATGCTTGCGGTCAGACAGAGGAGGAGAATTTATTTCGAATGAATTTTTAGAATACTGTGAAAAATATGGCATCAGGAGACAATATTCAGCAGCCAGAACTCCTTAGCAGAATGGTGTAGCAGAAAGGAAAAATAGAACAATTCAGGAAATGGCATGCACCATGCTGGCAGAAAGCAAAATAGTAGATAGATTTTGGAAAGAAGCAGTTCACACAGTAGTATACATTCAGAACAGGTATATGTTAAGAACTCATGAATGCAAAACTCAGTATGAGCTGTGGTTTGGTAGGAAAGCAATAGCAAAACATCTCAAAGTATTTGGCTGCAAGTGCTACATCAAAAAAAAAGATGACAATCTTGGAAAGTTTGAAGATAGAGCAGATGAAGGTGTGTTTTTTGGTTATTCTCCACACAGCAAAGCTTACAAATACTACAACAAGAGACTCAAGAAAATTGTGGACAGTCAGAGACATTAAATTTGATGAAGGGAGGAAACAAATAGTTAATTTTCAAGAAAACTATCCAATCTACGAAGAAGTCATTGAAGGAGATGAAGTACATGACACAGAAAATACAGATACGACTGATGCAAATAACTTATCGGATGGCTCAGAGGTACAAGAAAACAGAAAATTCAGAATGGGCAATTGGCAGAAAAATCATCCTAGAAACCAAATAATTGGAGATCCCACAGCTGGCATTCAGACAAGAAAGAAAGTAATAAGTAATTACTCTCTTTTATCCAGCATTGAGCCCAAAAACATAGATGAAGCAAGCAAAGATGACAGCTAGATGAAGGAAATAAATGAAGAGTTAGATCAGATTGAAAAGAACAAAACTTGGGAGTTAGTACCTAGACCTGCAAACAAGAATGTAATCGGCACTAAATGGATATTTCGCAACAAGTTAAATGAAAACGGTTAGGTCATTAGAAATAAAGCAAGACTGGTTTGCAAAGGCTATGCACAGGTCGAAGGGATTGACTTTGAAGAGACTTTTGCACTAGTAGCTAGATTAGAAGATATTAGGATGTTTTTGGCACTAGCAGTTTACAAGAACGTCAGAGTTTATCAGATGGATGTTAAATATGCATTTTTAAATGGGAAACTTGAAGAAGAAGTCTATATTGAACAACCAGATGGCTTTCAAATTAGTGAAGATCCTAACCTTGTCTACAGATTAAAGAAGGCACTGTATGGATTAAAACAAGCACCACGGGCATGGTATGCTAGGGTAGATAATTATCTCTCTCAACAGGGATTCAAGAAAGGTTTAGTGGATAGCAATCTGTATGTGAAAACAGAATATGGGCATCTCATTGTTCTTGTTGTCTATGTGGATGACATCATATTTGGTAGCAACAAAGATGAATCTTGTAAAGACCTAGCAAACAAGATGCAGAATGAATTTGAAATGTCAATGATTGGTGAACTATCTTATTTTTTGGGACTACAGGTTAATCAGAATGAGAAAGGTATATTCATTTCCCAAATCAAATATGTGAAAGAGATGTTAAAGAAGTTCACTATGGAGGATAGTAAGCCAGTCAGTACTCCCATGACAACGAGTCGTAAGTTAAGTAAAGAAGACAAATCTCCATCTGTAGATCAAACCATGTATAGATCAATGATAGGAAGCTTACTATATTTAACTGCAACTAGACCTGATATTTTGTAGGCAGTGTGCATGGTAGCCAGATTTCAGGCCAGTCCCAAAGAGACTCATGTAACAACAATTAAAAGGATTTTTTGGTATCTCAAAGGCACCATGGAGTATGGATTGTGGTATCCAAGAGGAAAATATTTCACTCTTATATCATATTCAGATGCAGATTGGGCTGGATGTGTTGATGACAGGAAGAGTACCAGTGGAGGAGCATTCTATTTGGGGGACAGATTGGTTGCATGGCACAGTAAGAAGCAAGAGTCAGTGTCTTTATCTATAGCCGAGGCAGAGTATATTGTAGCAGCAACATGTTGCACACAAGTTTTGTGGATGAAACAGACCTTGAAAGATCTTGGTATTAATTTTAGTGAACCAATATCAGTAAAGTGTGACAACACCAGTGCAATCAACATTTCTAAGAATCCAGTAATGCACTCACAGACAAAGCATATTGCTATAAGGTATCATTTCTTGAAAGACAAAGTTGCAGAAGGAGAAGTCAGATTGGACTATTTCCCAACTACAGAACAGGTAGCATACATTTTTACAAAACCTTTGCCCAAGGAAGTATTTGAGTATCTTCAAAGAAAATTAGGAGTAGTCACACTTCCTAAGAAGTGACTAGCTATAGGGATCACCTTCTCAGGGGGAGCACTTGAGTGTTTGAGGATGGACTCAGGGGGAGTCAAATTGTGCTTGAGAAGTGTGAGGATGGACTCAGGGGGAGTCAAAGCGTGCTTGAGAAGATTGAGTATGGACACAGGGGAGAGTCTGCAGCGAGCCCTTTGGTATTATTGACAAAGGGGGGAGAAGAGTTACAAAAATGTATACAAGTGTTGCCAACAATTCCAAAGGGGGAGATTGTTGAGCAAGAAGGATTGTCATTGTTGTCAACACGAGCGATCGAGATCCAAGGATGCAGTGGATAATAGACTTGAAATGGGTTTTTCTTAAAACCCAAGTTGGCTCTTCGTTTTGTTGAAAAATATGCCCCGGTGTTGAAGATATTTAATTTTAAATATTTAGTTTAAATTTTTATTTTATTAAAAATTTAAATTAGAATATTAAATTAAATTAAAAAGGGCCGACGTGTTACTATTTCATGGTAATAAGCTATAGGAATGTAATGAAGGTGGAGAAGATTTTGAGGCCAAAAAATTTAAATCTGGGCCGACGGATTTTAGGGTTTGGCAGCTGAAAAATTCTAGGGTTTCTCAGTCAATGTTCTTCTAGGGTTTGCCTCTAAAATTTCTTCTATAAAAGTAAGGGTTATTCGAGTTTAAAATATGCAGCATGATGTGATATATGTGTATGAAGTTTGGGTGCAGCAGTGTGAGTGGTGCAAAGAGAATATAAGAACGTGGTATGCAGAAGTCATGTTTCGAGTGTGAAATGACAGTGTGTTGGCTGTAGAAGTGATATTTTTGTGAAGTTGTAGAAGAGAACATGGAGAGATATAGAGGAGTGGTTGAAAAAGTGTGAATCATTTTTCATAGTAGCAGTCGAATTCCGACAAGCAGCAGATCGTAGAAAAATAGCAGATCATGATAATTGAGGTGAAAGTTTACATTCTGCAATTTTTATTATTATCTTCAAGTTGTAGCTTGAAAAAGGGGTCGGTGCCTCTTTCCAGTTGGTGCTTGGAAAAATTGGAGTTGGTGCTCCATTCGTTGTAGTAGATAAAACTTAGGGGTTGGTGCCTCTTACCAGTTGGTGCTGGTGAATGATTATGTAAAGTTGGAGCTTTGCATTTGACTGGATTTGGATGGTAGTCCAAGCAATCCTTTTTGAGGAGTAGCCACATCGGTGAACCTCGTTAAAATGCCATGTTATGTGTGATGCTCTTAGTACTTTTATTATTTCTATTTTAATTTGCTGTTGTTTATTTAAAAGTCTAAATTGCTTTTAAGTTTTTAAATAACACACTGATTCACCCCCCCTCTCAGTGTCATTGTGATTATAACAATAATAACATGAAAATAATGGGATACATTTTGTATAGTCTATGGTTCCAACATACAGTGTGTCAAATAGTCATCATAAATTCATCATACAAAATTAAATCAAATCATCCATTTCATTATGCATTTACATTGCATCTCATATCATTGCATTATCACATCATAACAAAATACATGCATACATGATAGGCATTCATCAAAAGCATCATAAAGCATAACATAGCATACATATCATAAAGTAGTAAAAGTTTATGTGATGATCAAAGAACAATTATATATATATCAATATGTAAGAATTCCCAAGCTACATCATTAGTCCATAAGCTTCCCATAGGCTACAATAAATGTGGGTCCTCAGAACTCACACTCCAAAATACCAAAAATACAAAAAGAGATATCAGAGTCTCCAAGCCATGGTCACACAAAACTAACACTATGACTCTCTCCTCTACCCTCAGTAGGAGTCCACTGCAAGCTTCCATATCTGCTACCCCTTGACCTATACAACCTTCATGTAGAACTAGGAGGCCTCATCCATTCAGAAAACTATCCTATATCACTCCTCTAACTCTGCTATAATCTAATGGCTAATTCCCAATTTGGAATGCACCCCTTAATGCACATTATCTCATCCTCCAGCATGTTAGTATATTTTTTATCCTCTCAGCACTGAGTCTGGTAGGTCAATACTAGACCTTGGAGATGTACCATCTCCTCCTGCATCTTGTCTGCTTCACCAATAGTGGACTCCCCATGGATAGAGCTTTTTAATCCAACATATGCCTTAAGAGTAGCTATCAAAGTTGCCTACCTCTCCATATTAGTTTATGCACTCTACACTTGTGCCTATAGTATAGCTCTATCCTCTGCAAACTCCTATCACACCCTGTTGAGATCACCCCACAACTTTGTAATCATGGCATATCATGTTGCCAACTATACCTTCATACATTGATCCCTAAGGTCCTTCCCATCAAAGTCCAGTGGATCCTATACATCAATAAGCTCCATCCTATCTTGTGCTACATGATGATGCACATATCACTTATCTATTTCTGTCCCCTCATCATCTAGGGACTCATATTGACCCTCTCCCTCTAGAAAACCCCTAGCTACCTCCTCTACTACTATAGTTGCATCTCCTCCTATTGGCCCCTCTCCTCACCACTACCATGTAACCCACCAAGATTCATAATACTCTATCGTATTGATATCATCCAACTTAGAAAACTCTATAATAGGTTCTAACTCCTCTCCTAATGCCTCCATAATAGGTCATACAAGAGTATTTTCATCCCATATATGATGATAGATAATTCGCTCCCTAGGAAACCCCTAGTGTAGCCCAAACTATCATAGGATGTGAGCATAAGGGAAATAATCTTGCTCCATCCCATGTCACCCTATTAGCCACATGCCTTGCCACACTCGGTGTAGTTGTGTCTCAACATCACTCCATATGGGATAATACCTATAAGATATCCATGTAATTTTTGCTACCTTGAGCCATGCAAAAGACTCCACATAGTGTTCAAACTTCCTAGCATGTTGACGACCCTAGCCTATCTCATGTACCATCTACCATAGCATCACATAACCAATATCCCTATCAGTTAACTCTACTTGGGTAGTCCATGGTAGTCCCCATGGTCAATCTATTGCAATATGCTGCCACCCCCAAACCTATAGTAGAAAGTTGTAGCCCAATACCTTCTGCCCATAAGAGCGAATATCATATAAATCCTCATACAGCTAAGCTAACAATGTAGGACCCCAAACCATCACTATAGGATCATCCTTTGTACACTCTACAAGGATGAACACCAACTCTATAAGGTTCTAGGAGAACCTAGCACCTGATGAGTCTGTAAGTAGCATGTTTTTGATCAAATTCATAAACAAGACATTCCTATTCTTAAGCACATTAGCCTCAAACCATGATACCACTAGTATCTCTCCATCGAGAAGATCGATCATTTCATCCTCCCTGTGTCCTCCAAAATACCTCTGTAGCATGACCTCTAATCACTCTGTGGGAGTAGATACAATAGGACACCCATCTATAAAAATATGTAGTATTTAATATACATCTTATAAAGTCACTATCATTTCCCCCATAGCTAGGTGGAACGTATTAGTACAAGGGTCTGATAAGTCTATCAATGTAGTCAGATAGACATTATCGCTCACCATGAGCTCCAACCACGTAACATGTTTCAAGCCAATGGCATCAATCCATCACCAATCCACATCATTAAAAAGGTCTATCACAACTTGAAATAGAGTTATAACCCTATATCGACTCTTCACTATCTGATAGAATGAACCAACTTGTCAATAATGCACTAAAAATGCATTAAAAGAGTTTAAAAATACCAAAAAAATGACTAACAAGGGGCCCATTTTGCCCCATTTTTTGGTCATCCCACCCAGTTACGGCCCCCAATTTGGTAACCATCCCACCAAGGGATGGCCACTAGTGACCATCCCACCCAGGGATGGTCCCCAAAAGTGACTAAAATAGGGTCAATTTGACCCCTAAAATAGCCCTAAAACAACCCTAAAAAGCATTAAAAAATAGCATAAAATAAAAATTTCAAGCATGTAGATTTCAAATAAAATCTAAGATTCATACATTACACTACTATTAGGGTTCCTTAACCATGATTTAGTGTGTTTTATGACAAATGCAAAATAAATCAAGATTTCACAATAAAATAGAGAAGAGGAGGAAATGTGTCCCATACCTGTTTTGCACCAGCTCCACCGCCTATCGCATCCTATGGCTGGATCATGTTGTTGGGTATATATTTTTTCAGCACTTTGATTAAATAAATCACCCTCCTACCTCTCACCTCTCCAATTCCTAAAAGTAGAATACAAAAATGAGCTTATTTACCCCATTTTGGGCTTAAATAGAAACCAAAATAGTATTACCACACCTAGGTGGGATGATCACATAATTGGCTAACCATACCACCCTAGTATGGTCATAAAATATGTACTCATCCCCCTCTAGGATGATCACCAAAAAATTTCACTAAAACAACTTAAAATCATAAAAAATAAGGTCAAAAACACACTAAAAACATGGTAAAAATGGTCAAAAATTAGCAGGGATCAAGATTGAATCAAGTACTTATGGACGCTTTAAAATTATTTATTTCACTCTCAAAGAAGGCCTATATGTCTGGACTTCTCCATGGGAATGAATTTTTTAGTTTTTTGCCTCCGGGAATGCTCATCAAAATAATCAAAAATCTTAGCAATACAGGTATATATTAAAATGGGTCTAGCAAAAATTTATCCCAATTTAGTCATATGTGTCAAGAGAATAATCGCTTTATCATTGGTCATGCCCTCATAAACTCATTGCTTGATGGGGTAGTCATAAAAAATATTTCATAATCAAATCAACACTTAAACACTCAAAAGTGCAATTTTCATACATTCAAAAGAATCATTGCCAAAGATAAATTTGCAAGCCCATGCTAGGGCAAAAAATTAGCATAATGAAAAAAATCAAGGGATTGACCTACTTGAAGCCTCAAAAATTGACCCATCTAAAGGCTTAAGAGAACACAAGGCACCAAGACCTAGTATACCCTAAGCCTTAAAAATTGTCACTACAGTGCGCCTGAAAGGTATACCCAAAAATTAATCCTTCAACTATGTCAAAATAAATGATTCCAAGAGTGTGTGCTATTTCCTCAATGGAGGCATATAATTTGGTTAGTTTAATGAATAACCTCAATAATTTAATTATTTAGTCATCTATTTTTACTCAACACTTTTTTGTACATAGCGCATCCCAAAAAGGGGCATCTATAGACACTAAAATCATGTAAATTAGATAAGACTACTAATGCACCACTTGCACCACTCTTATCGACATCATATAGCCCCATTGGGCAACCCTCTAGGGTAACATAGGGCTCCATAACACTTTTGGGAAGGTTATGGAGCCATATGTTTTACCTAGTATTTTCCTTGAAATCCTCTTAATTCGAAGGTATTTTTAGGGGAATTACAAAATATGCCTATTCCATTCTAAAACATGTCTAATTGGAGAGCAATTTGACCACATTTTCTGACACAACATTTAGGAGAGTTCCAAACTAGATCCCCTTGGAATTAGTGACACATTCCACTCAGTTTGGTAACCATCCCACCCTGGGATGGTTAACAATGGTAGTTGCACCTGATATGGATGATCACAAAATAATTAGGAATTTTGGTACAATTCCACCATAGATAATTTTTAAATGCTTAGATTAGCCTTGCATTCAATTTTGGTCAAGTTTTGAGCAGTTTTGATAGGTCAATTAAGAGTTTTGTGATTACAAATTTAGTTGTCCCTGCCAGAGATGGCCAGTATTTTTGCTCACAATTTTCTTTTAATTCATACTCAGATATTCAAAAAACCATATTAATAATGTCATATTATAATTTCAAGGCATTTGGAAGTGTTTTGATTTATTACAAATAAGTTTTGGTATTTCTAGATGTATGATTTCTATGTTTTCTTAGTTATAAATCAATAAATGCATATGCTTTTAATCTATTTCAATATATTGTGTGTAGGTGTACGTATTCTAGGCATTAGGAAGGAGCTAAGAGGAACATCAAGATAGGCCCAACATGAAGAACACTAGAACACACCATCAAACTCATGGAGGAATTTGATCCCTTTGGAAAATTGTAAATTGAGATGTATCAAATTATGAAGCCCTAAAGGGGATGTATTATAATATTATTGAATACTATGGATTAATAAAAGACAAGGATAAACCCTCCTTTTATATAAAAAAATCCATATTTTATAATAGACTAGACATATGCATATTTATGCACCTTTCTCTTTGAATTCTTGTTTAAATATGCTTTTACATTTCAATAATGAACCCTCAAGGTGTGCCATTTTTCATGCTTCTTTACCTACACTGGTTGGTTGTTGGGAATGATGGATATGAATAGTGATGCGTGGACATGGCTAAATTGGATGGTGCTCCAATGATCCTCAAGGGGCATAGATTGGCTCTCCATTTTGACAGGGCTCCGATGCACACAATTTGAACTCTCTCTTCCTCTTTTTTGCCTTACTAGAAGTCTATATATGTAGGTTTCTTGGTTTTAGGTCCAAATATATGGCTTGGCTTCCTAAGGAATCCAAGATCCAGATCTGCATGCCAAATGATTATCCCAAAGGGATGGTTCAATCTTGGATTGGCATGGAAGGGGCAATCAAGATGAACTCTAGGAGTTCTTCACTAAGATACCTTCAAAATGTATGCAAACTGCCATTACCACCCATGATTTGGGCATTTCCTCATAGCAGTTCATGTTTCAGTCCTAGCCGCTATCATCGAAAGTGACTATATGTGGCCGCTCTGAGGTTTAGTAGATAGTTTTGGCAGTCACTTTTACTAATAGTGGCTAAACTTGAATGGGCTAGAACTACCCATTTTGAGTGGTTAGGACCATTGCTTGCTCTTGGAAAGGTCCAATATGTTTCATATGGTATTTGAATATGTCCATATGGTTAGTCTCCTAAATATAACACATTTTAGGTATCTAAAAATACCTCTTTTTGGGATGCATTGTGGTAAAACATAGTGCGGGGAAAAAATAGACCACCTAGGCTCACATTATAGGTTGTGTGATGATCATCAATTTGATCAACATTGGATGCCCTAGTCATGAGAAAGGGTGTGCACCCTAGTATCATTACTTCCAATAGGATGGAAGGTTTAAATTTGCAAAAGCTTGCACTCATTCATCAAACAATCGAGTAGCTTTAGTACTACTATAGGTTCGAAAGGAAGAGAGCTACAAACTTAACTGTCATGTTTGATTTTTGCCCCAGCAAAGGGTAAGATTATGATAGTTGTTGGCAATTATTCGTAAGACAAACACAATTTGACATGATCAAGTGATCTTTTATTGACTTTGATTATGATTGTTGATATTATGACTACCCTCTCAAACAACGAGTCGATGAGGGAAGGATAATGAAATAAGCGATGAATCACTTGACCAATATGAATGATTTGGAACCTTTTAGAGGTTTACTTTGTTGTTATAGGGTATTTTACATCTCAGGTGTGATTTCAACAATTTTTAGTAATTGTACATCTCTATCTCGTGGAGCAGTCCAACTGCAATGACCTTCGTAGGAAATAAATATGATAGCAATTCTATTTAAGCTTGTGTTAATCACTACATTCAAACAATATTATAGAAGAAATGAGAAGAATTTTTGTTCCCATGCGGTATTTAGGCCACCGTGGCCTTATTCGAGTTTGAATTAAAACTTCTCAATTCTTCCATAACTAATTTATTCCAAGTGGCCTTATTGTAATCTACTCATCCTTCTGGATTGCATGGGGCACTAGTCACTACAACCGCCAAGTGTATAGAGTAAATAACTGATTACAAGGCTCACTTGAGATTTTGTTGCTATTTGATTTTTATGGTATTTTTGGATTGTAGTGTTTGATGTTTTTGGATTTTTAGGTGTATTTAGCCATCATGCTTGTAGCAATAGGCTATCTTAGTTTTGTTTCACACCATTTTTGTTGTATTCTTGCTTTTAGCTTGCAAGTGCATTTAATTTAGGTATTTTTTTTCCACTCTTAGATTTTTTCTACATGGGCTAGGGACCCCAGATTGCTCTTGGATATCCTATCTAATATGGATGACATGGACTGGGGTTGGCTTGATGCTCGTAGGCTCCAGTACATTACTAGGATTTTGATGATCATGTTGGATCAAGTCTACCTCACAACTTTAGCACATAGGTGGGACTCTAGGACTAACACATTTCATCTCCCTATGAGTGAGATGACCATCACACCAGAATATGTCTATAGGATATTTTGGATCCCTTTTTATGGAGTTCCCATTATGTATTCTCCCATTGGAACTAGATATGCAGTCCTTGTGAAAGTTTTTGGAGCACATGTAGTTGCTACATTTATTGATTATCATTCTGGTGGGATCTTAGTAGATCAATGGTATCAGGAGGATGTCTTTTATTGATGACATGTAGTTTTTCTAATGGTTATATGTAATATACTTTTACCTGACCACTCTAGAGTGAGGTTCCCATGGAAACTCTTAGCTATGGTCTAGGACTTGATGGATAGCATAGAGCATAGTATTTATACTTTGGGGAGGGCATTACTGGTGTATTTCTATGGTGAGCTATACCAGATTTAGTACCATGATTGAGCTAGTATTGCTTACAACTTGCTCCTCCAGATCTAGGGATGGGAACACATTAGGATGGATAATCCAAGAGGACTACCTATCGAGATTACTAACATATTAGATGCAACTTAGTGCTATGATAACAAGTGGCCCTGAGAGATTGAGGAGTGCAAGAGTTAGTACTTCATAGGGGAGCTTTTCCATTATACAGTGACAATGACTAACTTGTAGGCTCAAGACATTATTTGGAGATATTATCATGATTGCCCCACCTAGGAGGATGCAGATAGGTTCATAGCTCAGACTCAGTGCAACTAATGGATTATCAGTCACAAGGATGGTATTAGGGAGTTCTTCCACTATTATAGGATGCTCCAATATTTTGACCTACAGTAGGATGTGCCTCTTTAGGTAGTTTTATATAGGTAACTTACTCTAGAAAGGGATCTTCCACTATCCCAAGTTATAGCAGTCATAGAGTATGATGACCCTCTAGTAGTGGATGTAGGTATAGCAGATGTTAGGATGATAGAGGTGTATACCTAGTGGTGGGTTACATGGATTTGGCATGGTGGTGGTAGCTTGGGTAGGGAAAAAGATGAGGTAGCTATGGGGGAGGATCCTGATGGACACTAAGTGTGGAACCAGATAGAGGACTGGGGATAGTCCACAGAGTAGTAGGTAGTAGAGGAGCATGTAGTTCTAGAGGTGGAGGATGAGTTTGATTGAGAGGAGCAAGAGTCTCCTCTCTAGGATCAACTACACCATGTAGAGTATGAGCTTCAGTTAGCTCAAATCTAGATCCTATAGTGGGACTCCACTATTTATGGGATTTAGACTCAAGTTGTGCAGCTTATTGCCAAGAGAGATGTTGCATGGGTTAGATTGTCCCATATACTCCTACTATGTAGGGGCCTATAGGTTTTGATGTTAGAGCCAAGGTGAGATGGATACAAGTGATTATAGATGAGAAAAAGGATTAAATGGTTTCAGATACCACCTAAATCATCACTCTATGATCGTAGATATTGATGCTAGGGGCTATTCCTCTAGAGAGACCTACAGTAGGGGGTCATAGTGGAGCACATGG
Source organism: Wollemia nobilis (assembly GCA_028583015.1). Lineage (NCBI taxonomy): Eukaryota > Viridiplantae > Streptophyta > Pinopsida > Araucariales > Araucariaceae > Wollemia > Wollemia nobilis. The sequence continues at coordinate 721,566 of JAQPPZ010016965.1, forward strand.
ATCACATCAAGGTAGTCTTCAGAGTAGCCAAGCCTTAGGAATAGGACTCAAATAGAGCATACCATAGGGACTAGCTCCCTATGTACTCATAGGGATAGAGCTGAAGGTGGAGGTGAGGCTAGAGGTGCAGGTGCAACTCGATGAATTTGATTATACTAGCTTTATGTTTGAGTGTAAGGTCAAATGACCTACACAGTTATATCCTATGGGTAGTTTTGTACCCTTATGTACTTATTAGATATATATATGATATCTACATTTTTGTGACTCATTATGTGTACTTAATTTTATGTTTTTTATTTGTATATTTATGTAATGCAGTATTATGATCTTATGTTATATGATGTGATGTATTGATATGCAGTTAGCTAGATGATGAATGTATGTCTTAGATGATATGATCTATATGTGTGGATGCATTATGGTGATGGATGCAATGTTTTTGTTAAATGCATGTTTAATTTGATCCTATTGTGTGCATCTAACCTTTTTTGTTATGATATGATGAATGCAATGTGTGAAATGCAATATGATGATGATTTAATGTAAATGAACCTGTATGCTTTAATCACCTAAAACATAAGTTATTATGTGATATATGTTATAAAAATCTAATGGACAACACCACAAAATGTATAAAAATCATGAATAAATAATAAATATTATAATAAGAATTACTTATTTAAACATCCAAGTTAATGAGATGAGATGATTTTATACGTATGTTCTTTCTTTATAAGCTTATGTAAGTTATAATATATACCCAAAATAGTTAGTGGCCATCTAAATGTCATTGCTAACATTCATCATGTATCTATCCTATTTCATGAACACATTTTAATGTACAAAATATCATAAATAAGGTTTATGATTTGACTTATGGAATGATTTACTGCTATGAGGGGATTTTTGAGGTTTTACAAGAGACTCAAACACCCTAGTTATTCGATCAAAGGTTGTATACTGACCATACAGAGCTTATGAAGGATAAAGTTCTTGTTATGAATACATAGATACTCACTATCCCTATGTGTGCAAATATATATATTAGATATAACATAAGCATACCCTAGTGCCAGGTGGGATTCATGCAGCCCATTATTGTATTGGGGATCCTCAAATGTTCAACCTGATCCTAAGTTGGACTCAATTGGATTAGACTACTAGTCAATATAGGACACCTTAAGCTAGCTCTTCCACATGCAAATATTGGTCTGTACAAAAGCAATATGCTAATGTTATTGATATATTTCCATGCATAAGGATCACGTTATGGTTCGTCAATGTTGAGAACTCCAGGGATTCAAGTTCAATACTCCCTTCTTTTCTTCATATTTATTTGGGATACTTGCTCATACTTAGTGATGAAAATCACTGTTTGTTTTGAATTTTTTCTTTCTTTTGAGCAAGGTATTTATGTAGTGATGGTAATAATTGTTTATTTTATTTTTGAATTTTTGTTTTGTTTAGGATTTTTGCTTATTTTGATTAAAGAAAGGGATTTCTTTGGGTAGGGGGAACCTTTCCTTTTGCTAATTCTCAACATTTCCAAACTGGTCGCACAGGGGGATGAATAAGATAAACTTTTCACTTAAGGATATCTAGTACCACTTCATAGAGTTCATCTGTCCCTTATTCTAACTAGGATTTTAGTTTTTTGATTAGTGATAGAATTTTGAAATATACCAGGTGCTATAAAAACCAAACCTCATCTATTAAAATCAAATATAACTTTCTACAAATTTTGATAAAACCACTAGGTATGGCTAAGTGACCAAAAAACTCTAGTATATTCCTTATAGAAACAGGAGGGGTTGTGTTGGAAAACACAGTTACACACATGGGTTATGGATGATGATGAATTTTGATGATGCATGATTGAGATACAAATGTGGTATCATTTGTAAGATTGTAAACACAACCTATCCTAATGTAAATGCAATGGATGCAACGTGCCTAATGCAATGCAACTATATGGATGCAAAGTGTGAATGCATAATGCAAATGTTTTTGTATTTTTGATGCTTTCAATTGTTTTTTAGTTTTGATTATTTTAACTATTTTTGACCTTTTGACTTCTGAGTTATTTTTATGCTTTTGTGTTTTTCTATTGACCAAAGGGCTTATGGTGCCTTTGGGGAATTTTGTGAGTTGACAAAAGGACTTATGATTACTTTGGGGATTTTTGTGTGTTGACCAAAGGGGTTTAAGATACCTTTGGAGCTTTTTGTGATGTGACCAAAGGGCTTTAAGATGCCTTTGGGTATTTTTGTAAGTTGACCAAAGGGCTTATGATGCCTTTGGGGATTTTTGTGTATTGATTAAAGGGCTTTAATATGCCTTTGGATCTTTTTGTGTGTTGACCAAAGGGCTTTAAGATGCCTTTGGAGATTTTTATGATGTGACCAAAGGAATTTAGGATACTGTTGGGCACTGAATTGCATCAAGTTTTTACTCAACACTGTGGCTAACTATCTTCCTATTTTTTGTCTAGGCTTGCACCCGATAGCTACAACTCAATACTCAATATTGGATGGACCAAAATAGGGTTTCCTATCCAACCTCTGAAGTAGGTTGGTTCCTTTTCAAATTACATAGTGTGTTGACACAATTAAGGTCACTTAGGGTTTGAAGGTTAGGATTAGGAAAATATGAACAATAGTGGACATATAGGCTAACAACATTATACCACAAGAAACAACTCTAAAAAAACTAACACATCAGCACATACTCAAACCAACATTATATCGATTTGGATGGTTCTTCATTCATTAACATACAACAGAGAAATATTGCAGACATAGATTTCAATATCCAAACAATGATAATCCAAATAGCAAAATTCACCAATATCTAGATTCTACAAAAATACACTTTCTAAAAATAAAGAACAATATTAGAAACATATTTCAACTACTTTAATAGCTAGTAATCCATTCATTTGGCATAAACTAACCATTTGATTATTCACAAAAATACAGCTAAAGAAATAGAACCTCTGATTTCAAGCATGAAGATACAGATTTTAAGGTAAAAATTAGTGTAATGCTCCTTCCATTAGCTCTTGGAAATATTTACAGTAGCACAAAAAAACACACTAGATTCGACCCTTAAAAATGAGGGTTCAACCTCTATTTATAGTTTTGTAGAATTTAAATTTACAAGGAACATTACAAAGATTAAAAACTGATAGCACAGTAGAGAGTTCTTGCTGGAATTTGCTTACTAGTCTCCCTTCCAAGAAATCTACTAAAAGTGATATGCCATGGCAGCTTCAAGGCTTCTACAACTTTATGGTCATTTGGTATGAACTGGAGTTCTAAACATTTGATATCATGCATCACCATTGATATTTCTTGGAAGCCATTCATTGTCACTGATCCATAACTGCCTCTGGTTCTATCTATTTGAAAAACCCTCAATGCTTCGACTTCCTCTCCAACTTGTTGTCTTAAACCTTGGTGAAGACTTGCTTTTAAATACCTTAGGTTCTTCTTCATAATCTCCATCATAAATCTTCCTTATTTTATGGTTTAGATTCATTCTTATACAATCTTATTATAATGGAAAGGATAACACAATGCCATTCCACTTTAAAATACTGGTGACATAATCTTCTATATTAGAAACTACGAAATCACCAATCTGGGTTCCAAATGACCTAAAATCTGAGCAAGATCGAATCTTCTCTTTGTCATTCATATTTCTAAAGCAATCACCAATCTACACTAAAAAATTGATGACATCATCACTTCCTTGAAACTTTTGTGGATTCCATTATGGGCTAAGCAAGTGTATTGGTGCATGATCTTCAATTTGGACCCATCATAGTGAAAAATAACTCCTCCTCCGTTCTGCTAAACATTCCTTTGTCATCATTCTAGAAAGAAGTTAGTCATAATTAACTTTATTTCTAATCTGCATCTACTTCGTTATCCAAAATCTACCTTATCACCATTCCAAATGAAGATACTCTATGTGTTCTCTAGAATTGGGTGTCCCAATGCTTAGCCACTTGTGAAGCATGCAAAATATCGGGTGGTCACCAATCCACATTTTTTTGTTGCTGATATCATATCCTCTTGAAGAATTTTGCAGATTCGGGATGCATCACCAGTCTAAGATCAAAAATAAAGAAAATCCTTTGAAATGGCTCCAACATAAAAAATTGAGTAAGTTTCAGGTGGGCTCATCCTTCCTATTGTGAATCCACATTGAAATACACTGTAAAGTGTGCAGAATGAAGACTTCCATTACTTAGGCAAAATTTGCAAATTTTTCCTAGTATGTGATCATTTTGGGCCTACATTCTAGTGCCTCTAGAAGTCTTATCCATTGGGCTTTAGGAGTCAAAAATATTCACCTTCAAAACATATTTTACAAAAAGTTTTGACAATCTAATTAGAGAGTAAAGGTTCATATGGAAGTGATGCCAAAAAATATTTTAGAATTCATTCGCTCTTACTTTGGGGATTTTTGTGTGTTGACCAAAGGGGTTTAAGATACCTTTGGATCTTTTTGTGATGTGACCAAATGGCTTTAATATGCCTTTGGGTATTTTTGTGAGTTGACCAAAGGGCTTATGATGCCTTTGGGGCTTTTTGTGTATTGATTAAAGGTCTTTAATATGCCTTTGGATCTTTTTGTGTGTTGACCAAAGGGCTTTAAGATGCCTTTGGAGATTTTTATGATGTGACCAAAGGAATTTAGGATACTGTTGGGCACTGAATTGCATCAAGTTTTTACTCAACATTGTGGCTATCTATCTTCCTATTTTTTGTCCAGGCTTGCACCCGATAGCTACAACTCAACACTCAACATTGGATGGACCAAAATAGGGTTTTCGATCCAACCTCTAGAGTAGGTTGGTTCCTTGTCAACTTACATAGGGTGTTGACACAATTATGCTCACTTAGGGTTTGAAGGTTAGGGTAAGAAAAGGTTAGGGTTAGGAAAATGTGAACAATAGTGGACGGATAGGCTAACAACATTGTACCATAATAAACAACTCCAAAAAACTAACACAGAAGCATATACTCAAACCAACATTATCTCAATTTAGATGATTCTTCATTCATTAACACACAATAGAGAAATATTGTAGACAGAGATTTCAATATCCAGACAATGATAATCCAAATAGCAAAATTCACTAATACCTAGATTCTACAGAAATGCACTTTCTAACAATAAAGAACAATCTCAGAAGTAGATTTCAACTACTTTAACAGCTAGTAATCCATTCATTTGGCATAAACTAACCATTTAAGTATTCATAAAAATACAACTAAAGAAATAGAACCTCTGATTTCAAGCATGAAGATACAAATTTTGAGGTGAAGATCAGTTTAATGCTCCTTCCATTAGCTCTTGGGAATATTTATAGTAGCATAAGAAAACACACTAGAGCCGACCCTTAAAAATGAGGGTTCGACCTCTATTTATAGTTTTGTAGAAATTAAATTTACAAGGAACATTACAAAGATTAAAAATTGATAGCGCAGCAGAGAGTTCTTGCTGGCATTTGCTTACTGGTGCACCTTCTAGGAAATCCACTGAAAGTGATCCGCCATGGCAGCTTCGAGGCCTCTACAACTTGTTGGTCATTTGGCATGAACTAGAGTTCTGGCCATTGGAGATCATGCATCACCATTGATATTTCTTGGAAGCCATCCATTGTCATTGATCCATAACCGCCTCTGGTTCTATCTATTTGAAAAACCCTCGATGCTTTGGCTTCCTCTCCAACTTGTTGTCTCGAACCTTGGTGAAGACTTGCTTTTAAATACCTCAGGTTCTTCTTCATAATCTCCACCATCGATCTCCCTCATCGTATGGTTTAGATTCATTCTGATACAAGCTTATTATAATGGCAGGGAGAACACAATGCCATTCCGCTTTAAAATGTTGGTGACATCATCCTTCTATATTAGAAACTATGGAATCACCAATCCAGGTTCCAAATGACCTGAAAGCTGAGCAGGATCGAATCCACTCTTTGTCATTCATATTTCTAAAGCAATCACCAATCTGCACTAAAATATTGATGACATCATCACTTCCTTAAAACTTTTGCGGATTCCATTCTGAGATGAGCAAGTGTATTGGTGCATGATCTTCAATCTGGACCCATCACAGTGCAAAGTAACTCCTCCTCCATTCCGCAAAACATTCCTTTGTCATCATTCTGGAAAGAAGTTAGTCACAATTACCTTTGTTGCAAATCTGCATCTACTTCGTTATCCGCAATCCACCTTGTCACCATTCCGAATGAAGATACTCTATGTGTTCTCCGGAATTGGGTGTCCCAACACTTAGCCACTTGTGAAGCATGCAAAATATCGGGTGGTCACCAATCCACACTTTTTTGTTGCTGACATCATCTCCTCTTGAAGACTTTTCCAGATTCAGGATGCGTCACTAGTCTAGGATCAAAAAATGAAGGAAATCCTTCATAATGGTTCCAACGTAAAAAAAATGACTAAGTGTTAGGCGGGATCATCCTTCATGTTGTGAATCCACATCGAAATACACTGTAAAGTGTGTGGAATGAAGACTTCCATTACTTAGGCAAAATTTGCAAAATTTTCCTAGTATGTGGCCATTTTGGGCCTACATTCTAGTGCCTCCCGGGTGGATTTGCTTGCAAAGCCAATCGAACTCAGAGTCTTATCCATTGGGCTTTAGGAGTCAAAAATATTCATCTTCAACACATATTTTATAGAATAACTTCCACACAACTCTGAAAGTTTTGACAATCTGATTAGAGAGTAAAGGTTCATATGGAAGTGATGCCAAAAATATTTTAGAATTCATTCGCTCTTACAGAGGTCATGTCAAAATTGTAGGCCTTGCCCTTGTATTCAAAAACCTAGACACAACTCCACTCCTTTTATAAGGCCTTACTACAAAATATGCCTTCACACAAAACCCGCTGCTCTGTAGGCTTCACGCCTTTATTGTTTATTTCTAACAATTTGTCAAGGCAAAAAACAAAAATGCCAAACTTATGTATATGTACAAACAAAAATAAGCTAAGTGTGGGCTCCTTCTGAGCCTGTAACTACTTCATCCTACTCTTCTTCTTCATGGGCCTCTTCTTCTTCATGGCTCTTCTTCCTCATTATCTTCTTCTAGAGTGGGTGTTTTCTGACTCCTTCCTCTAGAAGTATCACCAAACAATTGAACCATCAATTTTAAAGATTGTAGAGCCTATTTCTAGGCTGCTTCAGAGGGGTTTGATGTTTCTTCTAGCTACTTATAAATGTATTGTAACTCTCCAATGTCTTCATAGTTAGCAACATTCCCTCTATTTACCAGATCTTCCATGAGATCTCTCAACCAAGTAAAATCAACAATCAATTGGACAACTTGTTCTTGGGGTAGTGGCTCTTCCAGAGAATCTATTCTAGACTCATCCTACAAATACTCATCAATGCTCTACTGGATCTCTTCCATGGATAACAAGTTGTGATCTTCCATCCATAGGCCCTTAAAGCCAACTTGAACCATTTCCTTGTTTAATTCAACAACATCCTTGATTACCCTTTCAATCCTGTCAAACAAAAACCAGGCTCTTTGAAGTGCCTTGTGCTTTTTCACCACAATCCTAGCAGTAACTCTGGAGAGATTCCATTCTTTATTAGGAATTGGTTTAGAAGAATCACTAAGTCTACTATCAACCAACCTATACATTTGTTCTATCGAAATCACCATAGGCTGTAACTCTCCAGTTATCTGATCTAGATTTTTATAGATATTGGAGAGCAGGTGATTGGCATCATCAAGATAATCAATAATAAGTTGAAGCCCTAAACATTTCTCTTGGACCTCAGAAAGCAACTCTTTTTTGATCTTCCTTAGTTCATTCTTAGAAAGGCCTGTAGACTTAGCTTTCTCAATTTGAAGTTGATGTTTTAAATTCTGAATTTCTTTCACCTGATCTTCATTCAAATTCTTTTGCTTTTCTAATTGGTCCTTTAGTTTATTGGCTTCTTGAAATTTATCTTGCCAACCCTTAGCCTCTTTTCTTAGAGCCTTTTCCACCTCCTTTTGATCCCTCAGACTCTTTTTGAGCTTCTCAACTTGTTTCTCCAATTTTTTCACCTTCTCTCTGACTATATCATTTTTCACATAGAAGGTATCCAAATGGGCTTTGGCAATGATCAACTCATCTTCCTCAGGAAGCTTTTCAATATCTTCTGTGACCTCCTCCACTCGATAATCCTGAATAGTCATCTTAGTTTTAGGCTTGCTTACCAATGGAGTCATTGATCTTGACACTCTCTATCTAGAAACAGGGTCAACATACATGCTTCTTCTCCTAACAACCATCCTATTGGAAGGCTTAGCAAGCTTCTCTACCCAATAATCATTTATACTCTGAGTGGCTGCCTATTCTTTTGAAACAGAAATAGGTCTTGAAAGGCTAGCAGCCAGGGGAGATGAAGATACTAAAAATGATAGAGTGGATGGAACTACTGATGATGAGGGTGTGGATACAGTTACAATAGCCTCTATGACAACAGTGGACTCTATAACCACTGCTACCATTGTTGATGGTAAACTCATGGAAACTGATGCAATACTAACAATCGGATGGATGGATGTACTTGGAATGCAATGTCCCATTGATGGTGGTAATGAAATAGATGGAAGTGAAGCAATGGTGGATGATGGAACAATGGGAGATGATGAAGTGGGAACCTCAGATGCAGAATATGGGATTTGAGGTGGTTGTGATGAAATAGAAGTGGCTTGTACCTCCATGGCTACTGATGACACATGTAGTGGACTTTGAGAGGGAGAATGTACATTCGTCACATCTTCTTGATTAGAAAGGGAGGGAGATTTCTTTGGGGACTCATGAGTATGAAGAGGAGAAGAGGGATTAGAAATCATACCTTTACCTACAGATGTAGGGTGCTCTTGATCTGTTTCTATTTCTAGTTGTTGCTCTTGATCAATTAACTCTTCTATAGCGAATTCAGCTACCTCTTTAGCAATCTCCTCCATGTCCATTTTTTGTTTCTTTGAAATTTCTTTCTCCTCTCTTTCGGAACTCTCTTAGTCCTTCTATGAACCAATTGAAAAGTAGCCATCTCATCCTCAGAATCTTCTTCCAACACATCTTCTTGTGCCACTCCAGAAAGTAATGATTGCCCAAAAATAGGACGTACTTCAACTGATGTTGTAGGGGTAAAAGAAAGGGGTTTGTACTTAAACTTCTCATCCTTTTTATGCCAGTAAATATCTATGTCTGGAGGCCATGCTCCCAGAGCTAAGCATTTAGGTCTAGATGTTGTTTCAATAACTGGGGTACTGACAACTTTTTCCTTAGAATATTGCATTTTTCTCATCAACTTAGCCCCCTTAGGAAACTTTTCCACTTGCTTAGTGGTAGGATGAAAGGTTTTCAGTACCTTAGCTATTGTCAAAGGATTTTTGGCTCTTCTTGCTGAGTTTCTTGATATGAAAGTGGAGAAAGGGATTCAGAGCCATTTTGAGGTTTTTCAACCGTCAATACTATGTTTCTGACATCCTTTTGTCTCCAAGTCTCAATGTTTTCATTATATCTTCTTGAAAATTCTTTATCAATCTTCATTCTAAACTTGGACTTAGGCTTTCCAATTTCAATCCTCATTCTCCACCAATCTATTATTTTGGCAACATTCCATTGTTCTTTTTCTTCTGCTTCTTCAGCAGCTTCTCCAACAACTTCTTCCTTGAGGATCATTTTTCTCTGAAGTCTCTCCCTCAAGATGAGGCTTATTTTTCTTTGGAGTTCCTTCCTCAGGCTGGGGCTTCTTCTTTTTTGAAGTTTCTCCCTCAATATTACTAATTATAGCTTCAGTAATCCGATGACTAGGCTTTCTATCAGGATCAAAATCAACAACCTGCTCATAAAAGTCCAACCATGGAGGCAGCTGACCCATATTCGAGACATTCCACTCTAAAAGAGCAGTCTCATCATTGTTTCTACCCTGTTCAAAATGGGCCCTAGGCCTCTTTTCAAATTTATAGGCCTTATCCCCATTTAGGGTTTTATTCCTTGCAGTAAAAATGCCATCAGGGTCATAGCTCCATCTTTGGGGAATATAAAATAGACCTAACCTATCAAGGTATTGGTCTATCAGTTGACTTTGCCCCTTCTTGGTGATGGTAATATCCTCCACTATGTGATGGGTAAGGAAAGACTTTCTCTTTCTCCCAGAACCATAGTTTGCATCAATGTACTTTACCTGCCTTAAATATTCTAGGGCAAACAACCTCTCCATAATGAAGTGGGGTAGGAGGAAAGGTTTACCCATGAAACCATACAATCTGATGATTGTGCCCTCGGTTAACAAATACCAATCACCTTCTTCAACACCCTCTACTCTCAGAATCTGCTTAGCTAGGGGTGGCAATCTCGGGTACTTATTATACATTATTTTTAGGGCAGGTCCCAAAAATTCTAAATTGAATCTATAATAGGACTCACTGCTCCTCAAATGGCTTGTCCAATAATAAACTGGCATGGGTTCTCCATCATTGTTTTTATCCCGAACTGGGATCCAAGGCATTTTATCCTTAACAGCAACATAAAACATCCATACTAGGCTCGAGCAATACCTAAAACTAGGAGCATCAGAGCCCCTTTTCATACTTACTAACTGCTCATGTATTCTCTGTGCAAGAAAAGTTGGCCAATAAAAATAAATCACCCTAGTCCCATTTTTTCCGCATATTTTTCATACATTCTCTCATTAGAAATATAGTAAGCTACGACAATTTTCCAGTCATGTACCATTCTATCAGAGTCTAACCCCTCCATGCAAGCCAACATAGAAAATAGTTCAAGATTTGCAAATTCATCAATATGAATAGGGACTTTAGGCATTTCATCTTCATTCCTAATTATTCTAAAATTAAAATGCAACCATTTCTCTATAGCTATTTACTTCCCTTTTATTTACTTTTGAAGCCATCATTACATCATAAGCCCTAGCTAATTATGCTATGTCAAATGGTCTAGGTTTTGAGGGTGGCCCTACTCCAATTGAGAATAATTCATGGTAGAATTATTTTGTAATTGTGAATAGGGGAGCACCCTCAGAGGTTTTAACTATTCTATTTTATAATCATAGAATTGAATCATAGCAAAGACTAATTCAGGGTAATGATGTATAGAATCACAGATATAGGTGAACAAGAAAGATTTTATAGCTATAGTACCTTGTCGACGCATTGGATTTCCTCTAAAATATGGGAATTCAAAACCTATCCTTAGGCGGGTCCTCCTTACTCTCATCATCAATATCTATGACTCATTTGGTCTGATGTACATGAGCCTATAACTTTGCTCCCATATTATGTGCCTTTGTAAGTGATTTCTTAGGGGCCATTTTGATAGTAGTATGACTTTGTTCTTTGTGACTAGAAGCAAATTCCTCAGAACACTACTTTGCCTTCTCACCACTTAGAGGATGTGAATAGCTACCAAATGAAGCTCATGTATGCTTTCTAGTCACCTTTAATCTCTTGAATGTGTATCCTCTACCATTAATGTACCTGCTGCACGTCCAACCCACTAGCACACTTTCCAATTATTTAATCATTCCCTTTGATGGCTCAATGGTGGCATCCTTTCTTTTCATTGGTCAAAATTTCAAATTGTGCTACCACCTCACTACACCTCTTCAACTACTTCTTGATTATGGTGCGAGTTCATTAGCATTGAATGTGGGATCATTCTCTAGCCTCCACATGTCATGGTAGAAGTTGTTGCTTGGTTCCACTTCCTTTTCAAACCAGTTGATTAAAAGCCTTTTGAGTCCACTGACACTTAGAAAATTTGATGCATGAATCTCCGTCTTGATTTCACTCCGACTTATTAAGCTTTGGAAGACTCCTAGATTGGGGATGCCTTTAGCTCTTCTTTAGTGTGGGGTAGAAACCTTTACATCATTCCATGGGGATCTAATGTATTTTGATGTGGATTTAAGAGTGCGCACCATTCCAGAAGATTTTTACATGGAATTGAGTGTGGAATGGAAACTTGTTGTGCACTTAGCTCATACTTAGTCATTTTTGCAATTTTTTTTTTTTTCAAGATTTTTTTGAAGAAAATCAATTACAAAGTGTAGAAAGAAATCAAAGTACAAAGTGCAAAAAGGAGGGGAAATAATTTTACAATGTATATACATATGTTACAGTGGACTCATTCCTTACACATAGTAGAGTTTGAGGTGAAAACCATTCACTAGAATCGGTTGTATGTTTCCCTCTAGATCCTCCAGCTGAAATACATTAGACTCTTTGGCTTCCACTATTCTGAAAGGACCATCCCAAAATGAATCAAAATTTTCATGTTTGCCTGGTTTTTCTCTATCAACATTCCACCTAAGAACTGAGTCTCCCACCTGGAACTTTCTGAATCTGGCTTTCTTATCAAACCATGCTTTGATATCTGATGAATGCTTTTGAAAACTATCATATGCCTGAGTTCTACTTTCTTCCAATTGGAGCAAATGTGTCAACCTGGTTTTCACAGGATCTTCCTCTGACTCTTCTTCTGTATTGACAAGCTTAAGTGTTGGGATCTCCAAATGAATTGGTAATACTACCTCCTTGCCATATACTAGTGCGTAAGGGGAAGTCTTAATGGAATTTTTTATAGTAATCATGTCTGCCCATAGAGCTTGGTCCAACAATAGGTGCCAACTTCTTTTGTTACCCTCAAGTGATTTCCTCAAAATCCTTAACAGGTTCTTGTTGGTAGGTTCTGCAAGTCCATTACCCTACGGATAATAATTTGAAGTATTTTTTAGAGTAATACCAAACTTGTTGGCAAACTCAATATACTTGGCTCCTATGAAAGTTGGACCATTGTCACTCACCAAGGCTTCTGGAACTCCAAACCTTGAGATCAAATTTTCCATAAAGTTGATTACTACATCCTGGTCTGATTTCTTGGTAGGGATAGCTTCCACCCATCTGGTGAGATAATATGTGGCAGTTAAGATAAACTTATGTTCTGCTAAGGAGTTAGGTTTGATAACCCCTATAAAATCTAGCCCCCATTGTTGAAAAGGCTCTTCAACTTGAATGGGCTTGAGGGGGGATGAAGCATTCCTTGTCCTTCCAACATATCTCTGACATTTGTCACAAGCCCTGGTGACTTTAAAAGCATCAGTGAAAATAGTGGGCCAATAATAGCCAACTCTTATGATTTTTAAAGTTGTCACTCTGCCTGAGCTATGACCACCAGCTGTTCCTCCATGGAACTCTTCCATGACCCTTTTTTGTTGATCATCCTTTAAGCATTTTAGAAGAATTCCATCCAAGTTTCTTTTGTACAAGCCCTCTGGTAGTAATACATATTTCAAAGCATGAAGCCTGTATCTCCTCCTTTGGGATGCACTTAGATCGAGAGGGCATATTCTAGTTTGGAAATATCTGATCATCTGGTCAATCCAATCAGAGTCTGTAGTTTGTATTATTTCCACCTGATCCTCTTCTATTGTTTGACAAGTTGTTACTTCTATCAAAGCTACAACTTCTATTAACCCTTGGCACAAGGCTCTACCTCTCACTAGCTTGGTGGGATGAATTTCCACATCGTATTCTTGGATCTTAGTAATCCAGCCAGCTCTTTTATCTCCTAGATCACCCTACAGGATAAAACTTCTTACATCTGGGTGAACCACATAAACCAGGGTCTTGCTTTGTACCAAATACTGCCTAAACTTCTTCAGTGACTTCATCACAACAAACACTTGTCTTTCAATAAAATTGTATTTGACCTGATAATCATGAAGTGTCTGACTCCAAAAGAATACCGGATGTTCTTCCCCTTGATCATCCTTTTGGGTGAGCACCGAGGCATAACTTTCTTCAGCTCCATATGCATAAAGAATAAAATATTTACTAAAATCTAGGTTTACCAATACTGGAGTTGTTGCAATGGATTGCTTAATGATCTCAAAAGATTTTTTCCTGATCTCAGTCCACTTGAACTTGGCATTTTTCTTGAGTAACTCAGATATAGGCCTCACCTTCTATGCAAAATCAGAGATGAACTTTCTGAAAAAATTGATTTGGCCCAGAAAATACTATAAAGTCTTCTTATTTGTAGGCAAGGGGAGAGCAAGTATTGCTTTTATCCTATCTGGGTCTATGGCCATGCCTTCTTTTGAGACCACATGTCCTAGTAGTTTTCCTTCATGGACTGCAAAGAATGATTTCTTAGGATTGAGTGAGATGCCAAATTCTCTGCACTTTTGAAAAACTTGCTCCAAGTGTGAGAGATGATCCCTTTTATCATGGGAAAACACAGTCATGTCATCTAGGTAAATCAGAATAACTTTGTTGATCAGTGCTCCAAAGGCATAGTCCATGGCTCTCTAAAATGTAGCTCCTGCATTGGACAATCCAAAAGGTATTCTCTGGTAGGTAAATGTACCCCATTTTGTGGTGAATGTTGTCTTATACTGGTCTTCATATTTCACCCAAATCTGGTTGTATCCAGAGTAACCATCTAGTAATGAAAACCTCTCAGCCCCTGCCACTACTTGCAAGATCTGATCAATCTGAGGGAGGGGGTAGTGATCCTTAAGGGATGCTTGATTCAGATTTCTAAAGTCCACACACAAGCGTATATCCCCATTCTTTTTCCTTACGGGTACCAAGTTGGCTACCCAAGTAGAATGTTTGATGGGGTATATGATTTTAGCCTTTAACAATTTTAAGAGCTCCTCTCTCATAATGGCCTCGATCCTTGGATTAACCAGCCTCTGCTTCTACCTAAAAGGCTTGGCATCAGGCTCTAACTCAATGGTATGTTGGATGACCTTTTTATCATACACCTTAAGGTCTTCATATGACCAAGCCACAATATCTTGGTATCTCAAGCATAAAGCTTTGATATCTTCTGCTTCCTTGGGTGAACATCGGATTCCAACATTGAGTTTCTTTTCTATACCGACTTCAATTTCTTTATAGATTTTCTCATTGACCTTCATGGCTCTGACCTTCTTTCTATCCTCATTATCGAACAAGCTCTCAAGGGTGACCAACCCTCTTGGGATATGATTGTTTCTTAGTTGGATAATGTCTTGCTGATCAATTTCTTCTAAATATTCCTCTTGGAAAGTAGAGAGACATGCCTCTCTCACCATAAAATCAACTATTTGTTCATCACTTTCAAAAACCTGCCAGAAAATCTGCTTGTCTAGTACTGTAGGTCTAAAAATCATTTTAATTCCCTTAGCCTTCTTGATTCCAAAGTCTACAGAAGGGTTGAAGTTAGCTCCCTTTGTTGCTAAGGAATCAACCAGAGTATTCTTTTCTCTAGGAACAAAATTTAAATTCAGGGCATCAAAAGATTCCATTAAATCCCACACCCTATTTCTGTAAGCTTTTAGGTAGTGGTGCTTACTACTGCACCTGTTTCTTACCTGATGGACTATTAGCTCAGAATCACCATATATGTTCAAAATATTAATGCCCATACTTTATGCTTGTATCAATCCGAGACACAAGGCCTCATATTCTACAGCATTGTTAGTACATGACCAAGTCAGTCTGTAAGCAAAATTCTTTGTCCCTTCTGATTGGGATTGTAGGACCACACTAGCCCCTGCACCATTTTTGCATTTAGCACCATCAAAGTGCATGACCCATGTTTCTTTCTCTCTTAGAGATTGATTGGATATAGCAGGGATTTTCCTCTTTGATTTAGTTGAGATGTTATATGTTCCCATACCAGTGCTGAACTGATTGTAATCTTCTCTGAAAGGCAACTCATCCTCAATGTCCAGATCTTCAATATTTTCCACTAGCTCAAATTCTTCTATAGGGTTAATATTGCACATATCCTCTTCAATATTTTCAATATGATAGGCTACTGGTTTCTCAGGTGTTATCCTTATCCTCTTTCCTTTGAAAGGGATTACCATGCTAGAATAATCCATGTACATACACCCCCTAGCTTTGCAGTAAACTCTCTTGAAAGACATAATCCAAAATAAGGTTCTAAGTCAACCACAACTATTTCTTGCACTATGGTCACTTCAGGGGCTCTATGCAGTCTCATTAGTACATCTTTAATGACTCCCACTGTCTTGACAGGTGTCCCATCTAGTTGTAACACTCCAAGACAAGATCGGGTATATTCCATACCCATATCCTCATAGACTGCTTTAGGCATGACTGTAGTTGATGCTCTTGAGTCAATCATACAATTTTGGACTACCCAACCTTCCATTCTTAGGGATATATAGAAAGGAGGAGGCTTATTATTTAGCACCGTAGGTGTCATTTCTTTATTTTCTGGTGGCATACTAAGGATTGTGGTGGCCAACCTATTCTGTGGATTTTTACTGAGGGAAGCTTTAAGCAGGTCAATATGACCAGGAATGAACAAAGTGTCATACAGGCTAGCTTTTGATGGGATCCTTTTCATCTCTTCAACAATGTTATACTCAGATCTAGTCAAGGAGAGTTTTTCCAGTCCTCTTTCTGGCTCACCATATCTTCTTTTATATTGTTGGGTGGCCTCTAACCTTTGTATTTTAGTAATAGAGGGGAACCTAAGTCTCTCTTGATCTTCATATTTAGATCTCATCCGGTCTCCTCCAGTTTCCTTTTCTGGTCTCTTAGGAAGACTATCAGTCTTTTCTTTTTCCTTAGCTTGAGGAATGGGGAAAGTACTATTGCTTTGAGAAGGGGGATCAACTTTCTTTTGAGAAGGGACTTGGAATTGTCCCATTTTTTGGGGATCCACTTGCAGAGCTTTCCTCCCAGATCTTGTCATAACAGCAATAGGGTTCTCTTCATCCAGCTCTTTCCCAACCATGATTTGATCAGGGTGCCACAACATATTAACTCTTCCCTTTTGGTTTCTTTCAGCTTGATCCATAGCTTGTTGAACATGGTGTTGATACATCACACAAGACTATGAGTCATGGGGGTCATTGCATACCAAACACCAGATATTTGCAAGAGTAGTATCTGAAGAACATTTTGGCTCCTCATATGCTGCATTCACTCTAACCCCGATGTTGTTACTAGGACCAGGTCTCTGATATTTATTCACATATGGGAATATCCTCTATTGTGACCTTTCTTGGTCTCTCTTTTCCATTGAATTCATTCTATTACTCAGGGTTTTTAGGGTATTTTGTATATCAAGGATAGCAGACAACTCCTGAGATGGTTGAGAAGGAAGGGGAGGAAAAGGAGCTGTAGAGGGAACCGACTTTGGTTGAGGGATCACATTCATTTGTGGAGATGGAGATGATAAAGAAAGTGGGTCCATGAAAGATGGTTTGGATGCTAGATTTTGACTATTGGTGGTTTTTGAGTTGTAAGGCAACACAATTTTGGGGGGAAGCCTTCCTACATTGATTAGGATATTTTCAGCATGAACTATTGCATTATAAACTTGGGGGAAGGTCTCTACTCTTGATTTTTGTGTCTGTAGCCCAAGCTCTGATCCAAGAGCTCGGATATAATACATATAGGCTAAACATGTAGCTGGCCTAGCTATGGGAGGGATTCTCTTCCATGTTCTGCTAAATCTCAAATTAAAATCTGAGATAGTTTCCTGCTGAGTTTTTTGCATAGATGTAAACTGATTAAGTAGAGAAAAGGGATCAGTAGATTCATTGAACTCTTCCACAAAAGGCTCTGCTAAAGCTTGCCAAGAAGTGATGGTATTATCTTCCAGAGTTCTAAACCAATGCAATATCTTCCCTCTGAAGGATAGGGCTAGAATCCTCACAATAATATCTTCTTCTTTTATGTTGTGGATTGCTTCCAGGTTCAAGATATCCTGATAGTGCTCATAAGTTGTTTTCCCAGATCCATCATAAGTGGGAATAGCTTTAGATACAACTTGGGGAATGGCATTCATTTGGGCTAATCTCAGAGGGCCAATTGTATTCCAACTGGGATACTTCTGTAATGGCTGATTAGGTGCTGCATTATGTGCCATACTTCCTGTTGTAGGTCTTATTGGGGGAACTATTGGATTTTCTTCCAGAGGCTCTTCCTCTTCGAGGAAATCTTGATCTAAAATTTTGACAACAGTAGCCCCTCTGTAAGGTAACTCATAGTAAAAGTAGGAATTAGGGTTATTCCTTTTGAAAGACCTGGTATACATGAACAGACACTGGTCTATAGGAATAATTCCTTTTTTGGGTTGAAATACTAGGGAGTCGCCAGGTGAACTTGCTCTTCTCCGCTTATAAGGTCAAGATAATTCACCAAATCTTGATTCCTTCGGGTTGAGATAACAATAACTCTTTTAATGGGATTCGTGTTCCTTGTGAACGGGTCCCACCGGGCGTGCCAAAAACTGTTGGGCACTGAATTGCATCAAGTTTTCACTCAATACTATGGTTTTCTATCTTCCTATTTTCTGTCCAGGCTTGCACCCGATAGCTACAGCTCAACACTCAACATTGGATGGACCAAAATAGGGTTTTCGATCCAACCTCCAGAGTAGGCTGGTTCCTTGTCAACTTACATAGGGTGTTGACATAATTATGCTCACTTAGGGTTTGAAGGTTAGGGTAAGAAAAGGTTAGGGTTAGGAAAATGTGAACAATAGTGGATGGATAGGCTAACAACATTGTACCACAATAAATAGCTCTAAAAAACTAACACAGTGGCATATACTCAAACCAACATTATCTCAATTTAGATGATTCTTCATTCATTAACACACAACAGAGAAATATTGCAGACAGAGATTTCAATATCCAGACAATGATAATCCAAATAGCAGAATTCACCAATACCTAGATTCTATAGAAATGCACTTTCTAACAATAAAGAACAATCTCAGAAGCAGATTTCAACTACTTTAACAACTAGTAATCCATTCATTTGGCACAAACTAACCACTTAAGTATTCACAGAAATACAACTAAAGAAATAGAACCTCTGATTTCAAGCATGAAGATACAAATTTCGAGGTGAATATCAATGTAATGCTCCTTCCATTAGCTCTTGGGAATATTTACAGTAGCACAAGCAAACACACTAGATCCGACCCTTAAAAATGAGGGTTCGACCTCTATTTATAGTTTTGCAAAAATTAAATTTACAAGGAACATTACAAAGATCAAAAATTGACAGCGTAGCAGAGAGTTCTTGCTGGCATTTGCTTACTGGTGCACCTTCCAGGAAATCCGCTGAAAGTGATCCACCATGGTAGCTTCGAGGCCTCTGCAACTTGTTGGTCATTCGGCATGAACTGGAGTTCTGGCCGTTGGAGATCATGCATCACCATTGATCTTTCTTGGAAGCCATCCGTTGCCATTGATCCATAACCGCCTCTAGTTCTATCTGTTTGAAAAACCCTCGATGCTTTGGCTTCCTCTCCAACTTGTTGTCTCAAACCTTGGTGAAGACTTACTTTTAAATACCTCAAGTTCTTCTTCATAATCTCCACCATCGATCTCCCTCATCGTATGGTTCAGATTCATTCTGATATAAGCTTATTATAATGGTGGGGAGAACACAACGCCATTCCACTTTAAAATGTTGGTGACATCATCCTTCTATATTAGAAACTATGGAATCACCAATCCGGGTTCCAAATGACCTAAAAGCTGAGCAGGATCGAATCCGCTCTTTGTCATTCATATTTCTAAATCAATCACCAATTCGCACTAAAATATTGATGATGTCATCACTTCCTTGAAACTTTTGCAGATTCCATTCTAGGCTGAGCAAGTGTATTGGTGCATGATCTTCAATCCGGACCCATCATAGTGCAAAGTAACTCCTCCTCCATTCAACAAAATATTCCTTTGTCATCATTTCGAAAAGAAGTTAGTCGCAATTACCTTTGTTGCGAATCTGCATCTACTTTGTTATCCGCAATCTGCCTTGTCACCATTCTAGACAAAGATACTCTATGTGTTCTCCGAAATCGGGTGTCCCAACACTTAGCCACTTGTGAAGCATGCAGAATATCGAGTGGTCACCAATCCACACTTTTTTGCTGTTGACGTCATCTCCTCTTGAAGACTTTTGTGGATTTAGGATGTGTCACCAGTCCGGGATCAAAAACAAAGGAAATCCTCTAAAATGGCTCCAACGTAAAAAAATGACTAAGTGTTGGGCGGGCTCATCCTTCCTGTTGCGAATCCACACTAAAATACACTGTAAAGTGTGTGGAATGAAGACTTCCATTACTTAGGAAAAATTTGCAAAATTTTCCTAGTATGTGGCCATTTTGGGCCTACAGATACCTTTGGATATTTTGTGTTTTGACCAAAGGGATTTAATATGCCTTTGGAGCTTTATGTTTTTATAGTTTTCTATTGTTTTTGTGATATTTGAAATTTATGAATGTTTTTGATATTTTGTTAGTTTATTTGAATGTTTATGTTTTTTGGTGTGCTTATGCGTGAAACACCCTTAGATGAATAATTTTTAGAGGATCTGGCTCCTCTAAACCTTCTAGCGATGTTAGGTGATATGCCCTAGGTACAATCTTCTTAGAGATGATATAGGGTGTAGACACCTAAACATGTCATGTTTAGGGGAGCTACTCACATAGACACATTCATAATATCATATGATATAATATTGGACCTTCCAAGCATCAAAAGTGGTTATCACCACTCATATGTGGTATTCTAAGACCATCCAAGCTTAGCTACTCAAGACTAGAGCGACTAGACCTTAGTCGCTCAAGACTAGAGTGACCAGACCTTAGTTGCTCAAGCCTAGAGCGGCCAGACCTTAGCCACTGTAGATGATAGTGGCTAGATCTTAGCCACTATAGATGATAGTGGCTAAGCCATAAAAATCATTTTGCCAACATATATTCCCAATCATGGATAGAAGTGGTAGTCTACATGCAATAAAGGTGAGTGGGAGTAACTTTGCATTCCCTTTCATGGCCAGTTCACATAGGAGACTTGAGTTTGCATTTAGACTTCAGTTAACTAGTATTTAAACATAGAAAAGACAAAATATTCTCATGATAACCTTCACTACACATGAGGGATTCAATCCTATGGTTTGAGCATAGACTTTAGGGTTTCACACACTTTAAAAGGTGCAAGCCTAGAGCACAAAAGGATCCAAGAATCATCAAAGATCAATATCAGAGTAGAATAAGTCCAAATTTGAGGAGAGCTTTCAAGACTTGGAGAGATTCCCTTGGAGATCATTTTTATAATGAATCCCTAACAAATTGGAGAGCAAAGCAATCACTATTTCAGAAACATAAGATACAAGCTTTGATCCATAGCTTTGGAGCAAAAAGAACAAGATTCACTTTAGCGGCTGCTATATTAGACAATGGCTTGCAAGCCTAACTTAGGGTTTTAGACATTAGTTTCATTATTTTGTTTAGCATATCATTAGCATAGCATCATTTCATTCATTTTTATTCATATTATTAGTTTCATTTGTGCTTATTTTCATTTGAGTATATTCATTGCTAACAACCTCATCCAGGGAGGCAATATCAGACATATAAGTGCGTATTTTTGTTTCATTGCTCATAGGGCCATAGGTTCATCAGATGAAAGCTACAACATATGATAAAAAAATGATCCCTTTAGGAAACAAACCTAGAGAAGGAGGCATCTGTAAACCCTCATACATTTCTATGTGTGGAACTAGGAAGCTTGTCATAGTGCACCACCCCTTTGTGAGGGGACATTTTACCCACTTGTAACCTCATTGTATCAAAAATGGGTATCCCTAAGAGGGACCAACATGTAATTGAGTTTAAATATGAATAAAGAGATCTATCTTTGTTACTTCCATGTTATATGATTTTTCATGGTCTTTCATTTCATTTTGGGGTTTAACACATTTGCAAGTAGAGTAAGATTGGTGTGTGTACCCTGAGGTCACTAAAAATGGTGATCATGATGGGACCTCCACTAATTTTTCATTTTATGCCTAGACATTGACTTAATTTTTTATGCAAGCTTAGTTGTTTTGGTCTACAATGGCCAAAAATCAGCTGCTCTGAGCTACAATAGCCAACATAGCCTTAGCTACTCTTGCTAATAGTAGTCAAAAACTAGTCGCTCTGGTCGACAGTGGCCAATACTAGAGAGAAGCAGAGGATAGAACCTCGGTTATCTATTATGGATTAGAGGTTGGTACAACTTCTCTAATATTTTATAGATTTATTTTTGCTTCTATGTTTTTAAAACAGTAAAATTAAAGCACATTTTTGTTTGGGAATTGAAATAATAAAAGAAGAAAGAGTTAGGTATTTTGCATATCTTAGATCTTCTTTTAGATTTCCACTAGGCGTTTGTAGGAACAACGGCTTATGCTTGAAAATTTTACCCTAAAATACAACGTGCTAGACATTGTATGTTGTTTTATTGCCTTGAGGTCTTGCAAGAGGCCATATTTGTATGAAATAAAGTGCACCCATACAAATCATAGTAGTTCATGCATATTTTTGAATATTTAAATGTACTTTGCACTTAGGCATATAGGAAAGATTCATTTATACTATATTATGCACTTTACTTCATGCAAGCTCAAAATGAACACCATACACACATGAATCATTTAAACATTGGGGAGTTGGATTTCATCGCCAACCCTCAACTCAGTTCAGTGACATTGGAATTCATATCCTTCCATTAGTTTACCCCCTAGATTCTCCTAGAAATGGATTGAATAACTTCTTCATAGTGGTACTAAGTTACTTGTGTTCAAACTATCTCCCACTATTGGAACATTCATTGGTTTAGAGTGGAAGATCTAGGTGAATCCCCCACTAGGATTTTAGCGGTGTATCCTAGTATATTTTGGGAAATCATGTTTGGCATGAGTACTATTGATTATCACTATGGGTGAGTATCCTCATTTCCAAATCCAAAGCAAGAAGCAAGAAACAACAAAACATCAAAACACAACAAATAGATTAGGGCACACTTAAAATCATAAGAAATATAAACATTTGCTTTATATTGTTTGCACAACACAAAATCTAAAAGTATCCAAAAACTTACAAGATTACAAGCTTCTTCTTGATGACAAGGATTTTATCCTCCAAAATTACTTAGTTTGGATAAAAAATTTAATTCCAAAAATTACAGTCTTTTCATGGTTGGTTATCCAAGGAAGAATTCTAACCATTGATCATATGATGCGTAAAGGTATTTGTATCACTAATCACTGTTATCTATGCAAGGCTAATTGGGAGACCATTTATCACATTTTCCTTGAGTGTATTTTTTCCTTGACTATCCTAAGTGGGGTTTTTTAGGCCTATAATATTTATTGGGTTAAACTAGCCATCGTACTTGATTTGTTCGTCTAGTGGCCTTGCTCCTTTTCAAGCCAAAGACTTAGATACATGTAGAAAATTTGTCTCAATCACTATCTTTGGTAGGTGTGGTTAGAAAGGAACCATAGAGTCTTTAATGAGTCTATCCATGATCATAAAACTATTATTGCTAGGATCCTATCCTTTGCCAATGATAATGTGAACCTTATCCCTTTTGATAGTTGTAAACCTCATCTGCAGGAGACCACAATTGCCCAATATTTAAGCTTAACCTTGTTAGATGAGTTTGTGCCTAGGGTAGTCAACCTGAGAGCCAATGTTAAGTGGTCCCCACATCCTATAGGTTTGTTTAAGCTTAATTTTGATGGAGCAGCTAAGGAAAATCTTGGAAGAGCAGGCACTGGTGGCATTGTGCGAGATCATAATGGGAATATGATGCTTGCATTTGTTAAATATTTGAGAACAAGTACGAACAATGAAGCTAAAGTTAGAGCTATGTGGAGAGGCCTTCAAATGACTCAAGACTTAGAAGGAGATTTTATCATAGAAGGAGACTCTATGCATGTTATAAATCTCCTCAATAATTGGAAAACACCTCCTTGGAGGATTAAAATAATTGTTGAAGAGGATAGGATTCTTTTCTAGGGAAGACAGGATGGAAAAGCCCAACATGTCTTTCAGGAAGCTAACAAAATTGCTAATAAGTTGGCCAATTTGGGTGTTGATGGTGATAGACTTTTCAAATAGGAACACGGTGTCCCGAGTGAAGTAGAGGAGCTTATTCAACAAGAATGCCAAGAATGATAGTCAAATTTACCAATAGGGAAGGTACTATTAGTTCGAAGGCTAGGAGTATTCTCATCTCTTTTTTGAAATGGACTCACAATAAAAATTATCCAAGCTATCAGTCTTCATGGATGCTTCTTGGAAATATCACAAAGACTAATGGGGATAGTCACAATTTAGATAACATGGCTCCTAGTCATCTTAGTAATTTGAGGTTGGTTGATAATCATAGGGTAGGAAAGAAATGACAATATAAGACTTCAAACTAGAGCCACGTGGACCACCAAATAGCCACCACCATAAATCTAGCCAGTAGGTTCACTTCTCCAAGGTTGATTGGCCAAGATGGGATGTGGTCCCAAAGCATGTCATATATGAAAGAAAGCAATTACCAAAGAATTATTAAGAGTAACTATCAGTACAGATCTTGTGGGAGTTTTTTTTAGTACTCTGATATGTGTTTCTACAACTTTTTGTTTCTCCACTATTTCAAGGAAGGGATCCGTGTCTATTTCTTTTTTTGTAATTATGATGTAGGTGTGTTTTCTTGGGGTATACCCAGAATGTTGTATGGGAAATTTCTTTTTGATAATAGACTATGTGCCTTATTGGATGTAATGGATTTGGTTTCATGTAGATTTTACATAAATTGGATTCTTAGTAAGGACATGTTCATCAACAACCCTGGGCTTATTTTTGTAAAAGGTTTTGGGTCAACTTGTAAAACCTAGTATTAATGCTATAGTATCTTATCTACCAAAAAAAAGTTTCCAAAAATTATGGTCAAAACAAGAAGTAAACAACCTCAGTCTGATGCTGAAGGGGGATATTAGGCAACTCATACCCTTAGGCAAAGACATAGTAAGATTAAAATACCTACTCAGAAGATCATGAGACATAGTTCTATGAGTCTAAGAGGTGATAATTCAACCCTTGGGGGATATCCTTGAGAAACCTCAAATAGGGAATCATAGCATGAAACTACATCTCATAAACACAAAGAGGCCTCATGGCCATCATCACCAAGGAGACATGAGGAAACCTCAAGGGCTTCCTCTAAATGCACATAAACTTCTTAGAGACATGAAGAAGCTTCAAGATATTCCTCCTCACATAGACATAAAGAGAGTTCTAGACCTTCACACAGATATGATGAGGTTTCCCCATATCCATCCTCATAGAGGGTAGATATGCCTACAAAACCCTCATCACCATGAAGACACACAAGAGTCAAAACATCTCAACATTCACATGCAACACTTAGAGTAGATCAGCCCACTAAGGGGTAGGAAAATAGAAACACATCCCATCATAGACATCAAATAGAAGATATCCTTCAAAAAATAGGAATAATTCCATTAGACTATAACCTCATTGGAGTGAATGGTGCCTTGCGGTATTAGCCATGGAAAACAAGATAGTTGGATGAGTTGGATCAGTTGCACCTAAGGCCACCAACCAGAACTATAGCCACAAAGAAATTTGCATCTAGAAGTTCACAAAATATGAATTCTAATCCCACTTCTCAAAATAGTGGTGCTTCAAGGTGACCCCGCAATAAATATATAGATTCTGATCATAGAGACACCCAAAAATATACTAAAAAAGTCACACTAGCTAGTCAAATCAAAGAGATAGTAGAAACCTCTTCGAGGAATCTACGAATCAAAACTACAAGAACAGAGTCAAATAAGCATGAGTCTTCTATAACCGCACAAGTCAACCACATGCAACAATTAGAAAATTCCTTGTGTAAGGAGAGAGATCTTGTAGAATCTCTTGAATATGATAAAAAAAGAGAATAGTTGTTACGCAAATATGAGCAATGCTTAAGAGAGCAAGCTGAGAAACTAGCTCGTAGCAACCAATAAGAAAATAGATATCAACATGCTGACTCACAATAGAATGAATGCACTAGAAAATAAAGTGACCCACACCAAAATCACCTTCCAAATCATGAGTGGAATCCAACTAGGAGGGGAATGGTAGACTTAATAAATTAGGATCAGGTGTATCCTAGATCCCCTCATAGGAGGGAAGAAAATAGAGCAAATCAAATGGATAGAGTGCTACCTCCACCATCACCACAGGGGGGTTTGCAAGAGGAAGAAATCCTTGCTTCAAAGGAATTCCAAGAGCTTACTAAAAATATGAAAGCCTTTGATAAACAAGAGGTTACTAGGATTCAACCAACATTGATCAAAATACACAACCATTGTATCAATCAGTTCCTAGCCCGCCCTATCCCAAGAATTTTGAGATGCCTAGGCTATAGAATTTTAAAGGTGAAGAATATGAACAAAAGCATGCCACAAATTTCATCAATGCATATTTTCATCTCGAAGACAATGATGCTCTTATACTAATAACATTCATCATGAAATTTTTGTGCACAACCACTCAATGGTTCCAATTGCCCAAGCACATCATATCCAACATTGAACAACTAGTAAACACTTTTCTGAAGTGTTTCTCCTTTGGTTCTATGAGGAAATTAAATATCTTGGACCTATAAAATTTAAGACATTATGATGATGAGCCAGTAATAGATTATGGGAATAGATGGAGAAAAGTCATGAAAAAATTATCATTCTTTGTTCCCACAAAGGAAATCATCCAGATGTTCGCTAAGAGTTGTTCCAAACACATTTCCCTCTTGCTATAACTACAAAAATACCCCTCATTTGAGGAATATTTGGTACAAGAAAAACTCATTGAGGACATCAAAGTAGATGAGGTAACCATAAAACTCCGAACCAAGAAAGAGAGGAGCAAAAAAGACAAAAATGACAAATATAAGCAGAAGCAGGTAAACCCTACCCCAGTAAATCAAGTGGTATTGGCTATGCCTAAGGATGGGGCTACACAACAACCCCAAAATTATCAAGCACAGCCCCCACCATCCAACTATGATCAAAAGAACAATCAAGTTTGAAACAAAGAATGCAAACCCCCTCATTATTTTATGCCATTGACCAAATCAATGCAATCAATATTCAATCAACTGAGCAAGGCGAGAAAGATCTTATTCCTTGATATAAATCTTATAGATCCCAACCATCCTAAGCCAAAAGGATATAGGGAAGATCAATTTTGACCATATCATAGGATACCAGGGCATAATATCAAAGTTTTTGTTGGTTTTAAACATTACGTGCAAAACATGATTGAGGCAGGAGAACTAAAAGTGGACAACCCACTGGCCCCTAAAAATCGAGATATAGGCATCTAAAAAAACCTACTACCAAATAATGAGGCCCCTAGAGAGGAAGGGGCCCAAGTCAATGAGGTCCAAGTTGATATACCTATCCACGGATGTGTTGGGATGGTAAAAATTATCAATATAGCAACAAGGAGTAGACAGTATGGTCAACCGCAACCTCCTGCAACTCCTATCAATGTTCAAGCTGCACCAAGGTAGAGGTAGGGGTAAAATAATATTCTAGGTCCACTAACTCGACATGTGGTAACTATTTGGAGTAGACTTGAGAAAAACTTACAAATGACTCTGGCTAAGCTATCCATTTATGAACTCATACAACAATACCCAAAGCACAGGGATACCTTGATGGAGATTTTAAGGTCAATTGAGATCTAACCACAATATCCAAATGCATTCACCCATTTTGTGGGACAAGTACAAGAATGCCATGAACCTATAATTCGATTCTATGATTATGATATTAAGATAGTACCTACTGCCTTACCAGACCCTCCACTAAATATTGTGGTATCAATTAATGATTTACATTTTAAACGGGTCTTGATAGATACAGGTTCATCAATCAACATCACCACAACAATGACAATATAACACCATAATATCCCCAAGTCCAATATCATTTTGGGAGCCTATACAATAAGATATTTCAATGATACTTTATGCAATACAATGGGAATGATAGTCCTACCTATCAAGGTGGGGCATAAGACCATCCCTATGATGTGTCATATCTTGGAAGGGGCCATGCAATACAAAATCCTCCTAGGGAGAACTTGGATAAGGGATATGAAATGTGTTCCTTCAATTTTACACCAATGTGTCAAGTATGTGCATGATAAAAAAGTCTACATGGTGTTGGTTGATGAGGAGCCATTCAAGTATGTTTATCAAGTGGATTGTCTAGGATATTTTGTAATTAGTTATGCTCACTTGTCTGTAGGACCCTCATCTCCAGTCGTACAACTGAGTAACAAAAACAAAGGGGTATGAAAAGATCTATTTGCATCAACACCTCATCTTGCACACAAAGTGGCCAATGCTTTCAATCAACCATCAATGCCTAAACCAAAAAACAATAAAAAGCTAAAGGTACCTATGGTTTAGGAAAAAAAAATCAACCATAGCTATTGAAGAAGGTCCAAGTCCCATGGATGAAGAAGATCATCAAGACCAAGTCAAAGATGATGACTACCACCCCACTTCACCAGTGTCATTTGTGGGGTCATCCACGTCACATAAGACTATACATTTGGAAAGCATAGGGATAGGAGATTATCTTGTGTAGAATATAACCTTTACACCTATCATAGATTCTGTGCAAGATATGGGATGTCTAAAGGATCTAAGGTCACCAGTTGAACTAGTGGTTTTGCTTGGAATCCCTCCCAACCAGACAAATTTCATCTATGCTAGACTAGAATGCGGCCATAAGTCTATTGAAGAAGAAGAGGAAAATGATGAATTATTCATTTTTAATGTTTGTTACCTCTCTAATCCTGAGTTTGATTTAAGCTACTTTGAGCACTGCCATTGGTATGGTTACGGTCTTGGTATCTACGAGCAAGGATATAGGCAGCCACTCGAGTCATAATACCAGCTTCCTACTGATAGATTTGGGGTAGACTATCACATCAGAGGTTGATATGACTCTCTAGTAGTAGCTTTAGATATATTGAGCTTGGGGTTAGGAGAAGACATCAATTTTATTCCTTATCACCCACTAAGTTCAATACTTATGTGCAATAGAAAAGTGGCCATGGTGAACATCCTGTTACCTGATACTTATCATCCAAGACTCACAATTGAGGCCATCCCAATGTATTACAACTCATGGGATGATGAGCAAGAAGAAATAGATATGTGCCAAGTGGTGATGAAGCATAAGAAGGCTCGACCTATCATGGGCCTTGCTACTTATGAAGACTTACTTTGTCCATCCATAATGAGAGTGGATAAATATCGGACGAAAGTGACTATGAGTTAGAGGACTCAAAAGAGAGAGCCTACTTAGGGCTAAGGCATTGGCCCCATAACTTGGGACAACATACTAATACAAACACATTCTCATAAGTGATGAAGGATATGAGGATGAAATAGAGATGGCTTAATTAGAGCTAAGACATGAGCCCCTCGTCTTAGGCCCAGACGCTAATGCTAATGGATTTTGTATAAGTGATGATGATTTTGAGGATGAGACTAAGATGGCCTATCTTGGACCTTGCCATTTATGACAAGTCCATATTTTGGTGGAAAGAGAATCAAAACTTCATGTCATAGACCTTGGCTTGCAATTTTTAGGGAGACTTGTTGATTTAGCTATCATTCATCACATGGTCAATCCTCTTCCACTAAAATTCAAGAAATTATTAGAACCCAATAATCCTATTGTCATCTCGACTCATGGGCCAAATCCAAAGATTCCCATTCCTCCAGAGCCTCATCATGAGCATGGAAGGGAAACCTTTGAGATAATATTTCACCCATGTGGTCCTAGAGATTTCATCCCATCCATAAATACAATATCCATTGATTTGACAACTCCACTTCATAACCTAGCCAATCCCATAAAACCTTTGTGTATTAACATAGATATGATTAATTGGTACTGCACTGACTCACCCATAGAGCCTAAATATATTTTCTCTAATGAAAAAATGTTACAACTATTTCATTTCACATCAAGATGTGCCCATGATGTATTTCATGCTGGTTTGGATCTTGAATCAGTAGGACTTATAAATCCTATCGACGATATTCACTTGATACCCACATCTCACCAATTGGAGGATGGATCACATATGGCTATAGAAGTGACTTTTCAAAGTGGATATTAGCGATGATCCTACTCAACCAAATAATGTCAAGTTCAAAGAAAGTCTATCTCCAAAAGAACAAGCCATCATAATTCCTCCCCTAAAAGAGAGGCCAAATATATTTTCATGGACTTACAAGGATATGCTTGGGATAGATCCAAAGTTAATTGTTCACAACCTTTCCTTGGACCCCATGAAGAAACCAATCAAATAGAAGTTGAGAAAAATGCATCCCACCATCGCTTTGATGGTAAATAACAAATTGTAAAAACTATTGGATGTAGTTTTCATAGTTCCTATCGATTACCTTGAGTAGGTATAGAACATGGTGCTTGTGGGAAAACCCGATGGAAGAGTTTGTATCTACACAAACTTCATAGACCTAAATAAGGCAACTCTAAAGGATTCATTCCCATTTCTAAACATATATTCTCTTGTGGATGCGATCGTAGGTCATGAAATACTCTCCCTATTGGATGGTTTTTCTAGATACAACCATATATAGATTAAACCTGAGGATCAATATAAAATAACTTTCATTACTCCATGGGGAACATTTTATTACAAAGTGATGCCATATCAGCAAATACCCCAATATCAATGGTATCATCGATACCACCCATACCGGCCACCCTGTCTCTCTCATATTACACTCCAATAGGTTGCTCCATACCAACATCTACACCCACATCCACCTCCTCTACCCTCACACCCTGGGTACTCATCGAGGCACCTACATGATGTCGTGATCATCATAGAGGAACATCCTCCTCAATAGCAGCCATACTCACTCCCCCAACCCGAGTCCTCTTGCTCGTCCTCCTCTCTGGTAGAGATGCCCCAGAAGCATGTGCCACCCACACATCCACCACACCTCTCCTAGTATCCCAAGACTATAGTTCCCACTAATCATCAAACTTTGATGTCATCCCTACATCCCCTACATCTAGGATATCCATAGGAGGGGCTTTCTCCCCAACCCAATGTGATACAATAGGTCATTCTCCCCTATCTCCTTTTCACCTAAAATAGATAATAGGAGTCCCTAGAACATCTTATCATAATCCAAACTGGTGATGTACTTGATAAAACTATAAATACTCAGTCTGTTGAGTATATACCAACCAATCATCTGCCCCATCGTATGGCCTGCAACTGCTCATCATCCTCTCTCAAAATCACTCCACCCATCCATGGTCTCCATATAATATCATCTTATGTCAACTCACTAAACTTAATCCTCCATAAAAATGGATCACCCTCATGAGGCCTCTTCATACCGTACTCTGCTTTCATACTCCACATCAAGGCATAAGGAAGCTCCTTATCCTCCATGTGTACAGGCTGAGGTAGTAAAGAAGGCCTCTCAACAGCTATGTGTTCCCATGTCCATACTTGCAGTAAGATAATCACACTCAATCCCATATTTCTACCTCGAACCACATCATATAACTCATGATATGCTTGGGTTAGAAGCATAGGAGCCCAAGAAAACACAACCTTGTGCTCCACTAGGTCACTAACTATGTCCAGCATGTTCCAGGTAAATAGAAACCTAGGACTATCAGGTAGGGCATAGGTAGATATCATCATCATAACCACACACTGCCTATTAGATATCTTCTTCTAACACCACAACCACTCATAGTCCATATTGGTAGCATCAATCTCTCTCCACCAAACCCCAAATAATCTCTCCAACACCTCATCCTTCCTCCCATATTTAGATGCCCTCACAAGAACACCCTCGATTAGCAACCGATTGATGTGATACACATCCTCCAATGTTACGGTCATTTACCACATAGGAAAAAAAAAAGTGTTCTGGTTTGCATCCTACCGCTCACATAAGGCAAACAAAAATGCCCTATTAGTGAAGATGCTCTTACACTTCCACACACCGCATAAGTGTATGCCATCTAACCACTATAATTCCTCCTCAGTATTCATTAGATTTTCAAAACCTTGCTTAAAATTTCTTACCCAATGACAAGGTTCAAGCGACTTCACCTGTTCAACACATAGCACAACACCCATCAGTAACCCACATAACAAATCAATCACATATAACATCATCAATCAAAATTTACAACTTAAAAATATTTAATTTGACATGCATCTTGAGAGAAAATAACATATAAATAAAATGACAAAACACATCAACAACAGAATCACATATTTGGATACCCATTTTTTCATTTTATGGCAATAATCCAAACACATATGACATATAGTTTACATTGGTTGCCCAAACAACCAATAACAAACTCAATTGTATAGTTAATATGGCACGCAATCTAAAACATGATCAATTAATACGACATACAAAAAAAAATCACATTTCTAGATACCCTTTTGCCCACTTAATTGTAAATGTGTTGAAAAAATTTAGAAACAAAGCACCAATCAATACAGATCTAATAGTCAAATTTATCCTAAAAACACCAAAATCAAACACATATTCAAATTGACATCAAGTATAGTCTACATCAATATAAAATGTAGTTAGCGCATTTGTCTAAATTTTTTTTTGTTGAATATTATCATATGATTATAATCTCAATCTCAAATAGACATGGGTTACATCATGAGAGTTACGTGTTACTATGGAGAATTCAATCTAGCATTCATGTACGTCGAGTACACAATGATGATACGTTTTATCAATCCTAGCGCAACATTTGGAAATGGACTTCGCAACCACACTGATATGGTCACGAGTTGATGATCCAGATGTTAAACTAGCTCAAATGGTTTGACACTTATTGCCATGTTCTCATCAATCAATCAACAACAAATATTTAGTTAGGATTTTGTCCTAATCATACTTTAGGATCACACTGATCTGGTCATAAAATCAAAGCATTCAAAGTTGTCATTCTTAAGCAACTAGTATGGCATTGTAAATTTCATACAGACTCAGCAAAATCACATCATTGCATTCATAATCATTCATTTTCCATTACTACCATTATTTTATCTCTTTCCTCTTTTCATTATTTCCTTCCTCTCTTCTTCCCCTGTGGACATCCAATTGATGTTGTATGGTCACGCTTTGAGCGGCTACATACCTTCGATTAGATTCCATTCTTTCTCTTATTTTCCTTGGATACCCAATTTATTTGTATGGTCATGCTTCGAGTGACTACATACCCTTTGATTGGATTCCATTCCCCTTCTATCCCTTTTCCTTCTACACAAACCCTTCATATTTTTGTATTAAACTATGTTCTACACAATATAGTACAAAAAGAGGTAAAATGTAGACACCTAAAAGTCACACATTGTTATTTTTGCATATCTATAGGTTATTCTAGACATCCCTAGGATACTGTAGACTATTGTAGTCATGCGTAGACATGCGTAGACACGCTTAGACATGTGTAGACATGCGTAGACTTCCATAAGTTCACCATAGTAATGTGTAGACTTCCACAAATGGTTTTTAGGCCCAAAACCCTAATAATCTCTCAAAACTACATTTTAGGCATTGTGATACCTTTAGATGGCAACCCAAGGTGATGCATAGCCCATTTACACTCAATTGACACCCCCACGGGGTATTAATTGACAAAATCAATTAAAAGTCAATTATCAAATTCTAATTTAATGTTGACTTCACTTAAGCCCCTTTTTAGGGCAAAATTGGATTAATTAACTCTTAATTCATAATTAGTGTTAATCAAATCCTCCCACATATGCCAATTTAGGGTTTCTTAGGATTTTATTTTAATCTTCCCCTAAACATGCATAAGTCCTAATTAGGATTAGCACTAATCCTTCCTCACACATGTGTGAGGATAAGATATTTCCTACTTAGAATGAGATATTGCCACATAACATCTATTAACCTAACACTAGTCATAATCAAACCTAGGTTTAGTTTATCTAGCCCCCCTCCCTTGCACCTTGCATTTGCCTATAAATAATGTGTCCTAAAACCCTAGTTAGGTCTAATTCCCAAATTCAACAAAGTATTGTTACTCTATAGAAATGGAAATCCAATAGCACATAGTCTATTACCAAAGCATAAATATATATTATGATAGCATACAAAGGCACCCTAGCTACCTTAGGATGGATTCACTAAAAAAATTTCACTAAAATATCATCACAGCTCAATTCGCAGCCCTGTGAATCCGGCCCCAATTAGCAATTTGGGTCATGAATTGCATCTGTAGGCCCCAAATCACTCCATATTTGGGAGGTAAGCTCTATTTTAGTATGTTATTATATTCTGCATATTTCATTTTAGTTTTTTTTACATTTTTACAATTATTTTTGTCTTTATAAACATGGGGCCTGACTAAGGCAAGCCCCCCATCACACTAACCCCCTTTTGCAGGTCTTTCACAAGTTATCTTACAGATCTAAGGAAGAGGAACAACATACAAACAACAACCCTATGGTGGCTTGCATACATCAAAGCCCACCTACACTGAGAAATGCTAGAAGAAAGCATCAGATTAATTGTAACATTGTTAGGAATAGATATGGATAGGGCATCAAGACCCTCTTATAACACATGCTCATTAATATCAATGGAATACAATTTCTCTGTTTAATGCATCATTTATGTTTATGTGTTAAATTATTAAATGTCATTTTCTACACGTTTCACTCTCCTCCATCATGAGGCTGACATACTTTTATTATTACAGCTACTAAGTACTTTACCAAATGGGTGGAAGTAATACCCTTAACAATGACAACTAGAGCTTGCATAGCAGAGTTTATACCCAAGCATATCATATGTTATTTTGGTATTCCATCCAAGATAATTTTGAATAATGGAACATCATTTAAGAACAAAATTGTGAGAGCTTTGATGTCTAAGTATAGAATCAAATGCAGTTTTGTGGATCCATATTATCCATAGGCAAATGGGTAAGCTAAGGCCTCAAGTAAGATAGTGGTGGCTATCTTAAAATATACGGTCCAAGAAAACCACAAATATTTGCATATCCAACTACCCCTTGCATTATGGGCTTACAGGACTAGCATTCGAATGCCCACTAGGGCAACACTGTTTTCACTAGTATATGGTGCTGAGGCCATTATGCCCTTAGATTTAAAAATTCCAACATTGTGCGTCATATTGAAAGAGTTCATCGATGATGACACCATGTGGTAAGATCACCTAGATCAATTGACGATGCTTGATTAACGTAGTGTGAATGCCCTAGAGCATATTCATATTTACAAATAGTGATTAAAATGAGATTATAATAACAAATTCCATCAGAGAGACTTTGAAGTTGGGGATCTTGTGCTAAAAGAGAACCAACAGAACTCTAATTTACTGCCTGATATACGAGACAACTTTGCATCAAATTGGCTAGGGCCTTATATCATATCTAAAAATATTGGTCTAGGTACCTATCACCTAACATTGCTAGGGGATGTTGAATAGCCTGAACCTCTCAACATAATCCATATTAAGGTGTTCTATGCTTGAGAGCATAGTAAAAGGCACCAAGGGTTCCTAAAACCACTTGGTCATGTCAGTTAAAGGCCCCGAGGGTTTGCTTAAAACTACTTGGTAAATCCCAAAAGTCTCTAAGGGTTTGCTTAAAACTACTCGATCAATCCCTAAATACCCAAAGGATTCCTAAGAACCTCTTGGTCATCCCTAAAATCTCCAAAGTTCCTCATAATCCCTTTGGTCAACCCAAAATCCCCAGGGATTTTCTAAAAAATTGCCTGGTCAAATTTTAAAGGCTCCAAAGGTATTTCTATGCCATTTGGTCACTCCTAAAGGCTCTAAGGGCATGCACTCAATGTTTGGTCAAATATAAAGGCTTAAAATCCATAAAAAATAAAAAAAGCAATAAAATACATAAAAATTGGTAAATCATAAAATCCAAAAATATTTACATTTAAATTATGCATTTTTATTTACACATGCATTTACTTCATCACATTGCATGTAGGCATTTTTCATCTGTTGCATCCTGTAGTAGGATGGACTATGTTTGTTAGTCTTGCAAATGATGCCATGTGTTTCAATCATGCACTTTTGCATTTATCATAATCCATCATTCATGTGAATAATTGTATTTTCAACACAACCCATAATGTTTATATGAGGAATATACTAGGGTTTTTTTGTCATTCAACCATACCTAGAGGTATTTTCAAGAGTTGATAGAAAGCTTGCTTTGCTTTTGTAGTTGAGGTCTAGTTAGTATAGCCCTTAGCATATTAGAATCCTATCACTAATAAACAAATTAAACAATCCTAATAGTGACTAGGGGAAGATGAAAGCCATGAAGCAGGACCAGGTATCCTAAGGTGAAAAGAGTTATTCTTGTTTATCCCCTTATGCGTACGGTATGGTAAATGTTGGAAATTTGCAAAGGGACAAGTTTATTCCCTACCCATAATCCCTTGCTTATGATAATATGAGTAATATCCTAGAGTGATATCCCACATAAATCCTCAATATTGATACCCCCAATCGATATCATAGATCGACATCCTAGATTGATATCCCATATTGATATCATAGATTGATATCCTAAAATTGATATCCCATAAATAGTTCCCCAAAGTAAAATCCCCAAAGGAAGTTTTTGAAGTAAATTATGAAATGTAAATTCCAAAAATTCAAGTCAAATGAAGACATTGTACAAAAGAAGAAAAATTAGTATCAAATCCCTTGCTTAAGAAAAAAAGTGAAAGTACAAAATAAATAGTGATTATTATCACTATCATACAAAATAAACAGTGTTTTTTATCACTATACATGAGCAAGTATCCTAGAAAATTGAATAAAAGAAGGGAGCAAACTTGAATCCCTAGAATTGTCAGCACTACTGTACCTTATGCATGATGATAATTTTGATGTATTAGTACCTCGCTTATATATAGACCAATGTTTGGATGTGGAAGAGCTAGCTTCAAGTGTCCTATATCACCTAGTGGTCTAGTCCAACTAAAATATAAACCCATGATTGGATAAACATTTGTAGACCCCCAATATTAGCAATGGGATGAAAGAATCCTGCTTGAAATAAGAGTACACTTATGCTTTTTCTTAATATACTCATTTGCATACACAGGGATAATGAACAGTTAGGGCCTATCCTATTGAAAGCCTTACATTTTAGAAGTCTATTTTTATCAGTATAAAACTTTTGATAAGTCTACTAGGGTGTTTGAGTCTCATGGAAAACCTCAAAGATTTCTCTAATAGCAAAAAAATACCAAAGATCACAAACTATCAAAAATAAAGTCATTCAATCATCAAATAGTAAAGTATTGAATCTGTGATACATCATTACATTGAGCACAATCAAGATATAGGATAGATATCGGATGGATATAATAAATGATATTTAGACGACCATTGACTATATTGTGCATATATTTCAAAATTGCAAAAGGAATATAGAATGACATATTAAATCATTCACACCATACAACTTCATATCAATGCATTTCATATATGGGTGATTAATTGATTTAATTTTTGTAATGAGAATTTTCAATAACATTCATGATTTTTACACATTTTGTGGTTTCGTCCATTAGATTGTTAAACACATAACGCATTTATTCCTTATGTTTAAGTGATTAAAGCATATAGGTTCATTTATATTATATTTCCATCATGTAAATAATGCATTACATTAATTGCACTAGCATATCATGACATAGACATAAATTAAATGCATACAATAAATCAAAATTAAATATGTATTTAAAAGTAAACATCGCATCCATATGCATCCATCATAAATAGCACATATAAACATCTAGATCACTACATATCATCATCATCATAAATTAAATAGCTATTTAGTGCATGTCATCCATACATCACATCATATAAGCATAACATCAATATGAACATCTGCATCCATGTGCATAACATAAACATAAAATCAAAAATATACAAGTACACATAATGAGCCAAAAAGTAAACATCGCATCCATATGCATCCATCATAAATAGGACATATAAACATCTAGATTACTGCATATCATCATCATCATAAATTAAATAATTATCTAGTGCATGTCATCCATACATCACATCATATAAGCATAGCATCAATATGAACATTTGCATCCATGTGCATAACATAAACATAAAATTAAAAATATACAAGTACACATAATGAGCCAAAATGATAAATCTCATATACATATTATATATATGTGTGTGTGTGTGTGTATCTATAGATACATAGAAATACATCAAAATACCTACAGGCTACAACTGTGTAGGTCCTCGACCTTACACTCAAAAATAGTAAAATAAAGTATATCTAAGATCTATACTAAGGGCCTACACCCCTAGCCTATGAGTCACTACCATCATCCTTGCATTATTTGTGGCTCCTATGTGAGCTGGCTCCATGAGTGCTAGAAGACCTATGTGTCCTCTCGATCCTGTGAGTCCTATGACTGGAGCTAACAATAGACTACCTTGTATCTTTGGTCTGGGATTAGTTTCTATGGGTCCTTATAGAGTGTGTATCCTATTGAACCTCCCCACCTATTAGCATAATATGACCCTCCATTTGGGATATGTGATCCACAAATGTTGTATCTTTCTCATTACCCTCCTCCATGAGGGAACGAAGCCTCTTGATCTCTACCATAGGGTCATGACCTACTAGTAGTAAAGAAGATGGTGTGGCTAGAGGACTCATGATGGCCTAGGAGGATGAAAGATCTCCCCTATCTACCCTGAGTAGGTCCCTCTTTGTAGTAGTTGCACTCAATTGTACCTATGACAGATCATGCTCACTGATGAGATCCTTGACCTGTGTCTCCATCACTATAGCCTGTGCCATGAGAGCTATCCTCTCCTCCTAAACCTACTGTAGTTGCCTCTCACTATGATATAACTTTACCTCTAGAGTGGTTATAAACATATCTTGATGTAAAATTTGAGTACACAGCCTACCCACCTAACTCTACAAGTTAGCTACCTACACTTGTAGCTACCAAATCTCACTATCTGGTACTACCTTGCCCTCCTTGAGATCCTCCTCATTTGCATACACCTAGAGGCCCTCCCTTATTGTACCCCAGTCACCTTCAATCCTCTATAAAGTGCAGTTCCTATGGGGATCCACATCTGCACCATCAACACCCTTTAGAGCAAATACACCAAATGGGCAACCGATAGGTCCCATTTCATGCCACTGGATGTCGGCCCACCATCCATCATAATTAGGAGTAGTATCTACATTCATCTAGCCCAACTCCTAGAAATCATCATCCTCCTCTCCGAGAGGAGTAACCTAAGGCCAGGTGAGGTCCCTCTCTAGGACGAGGTATATGTAGATTGAAGGCATGTCTAGGACATCCTTCTAAATCTTGAACTATTGCAAGATGCAATAAAAGTAGTGGTACTCGCACCACTTAGCCTTATAGCCGATGATCCATCTGTCCCTATGTGCTTGACATATGTATCTAGCTACCTCATTCCATGTTGTTCATTCCATGTAAGGGTGCCACTCGATTTACTAGAGTGAAGTTAAGTGAACCAATCAATGTAGTGCATCAAGTCTCCTACATGATATCTACTCCTAAATACCTTCTACTACTAGTTCTAGTAGGCAACATAACATTGGCAAGCATCTATAATGGTGGTAATATCTAGGGGTAAATACATAGGGTGCTCTATCTAAATGTGCTACCAACACCATATCTATAATAGGAGGCTACAACCAATACTTACTCTACTATGACGGGTGATCTAATACAACTCATGATACAACTATACTAATAGATTACTCCCCAAGGATAGGATAACTGGCTCCTCCATTGAGTTGGTCATGATAGACCAAATGTAAGCTAAGAGGTTCTAGGGGAACCTCACACCTGAATAATTAGATAAAGCTATCCAAATAACCATGTGCATGAACACAACTTCCCATTATGAGAATATGTTCACCTCATACTACTCTTCGATATGGATGCCACCATGGTCGATGTAGCCTTGTGCCTCCACACTCTGATCTCTGAAGACAACATCAAATATAGCTCTCCTTGCTGTAAATGGGGAGGTAGTGATGGGCTCACCATTGATAGATAACCAGAATATGTGGTACACATCCTCTAATGTGACCATCATTTCACCTGTAGATAGGTGAAATGTGTTGGTCCATGCATCCTAGCAATGGGCCAAAGCAGTCAGATAGGCTTGGTCTACCCGAATGGGAGGGAGATCCAGGATGTATCTAAAACCAATAGTGGCAAACCACTCCCACTCTATATCAATCAATAGGGGGTGTAGAGTGTTAAGGATATTAGTCTCCCTCACCCTATTAGTCAAATACTGAATAAAATAAATAAAAAATAAAGCAAAAAAACAATTAAAATCACTCTAAAATCGATAAAAAAAATTATTATAAAATCTCCTAAAAATGCAATAATATGCACACATATGATTAAAATTTTCAAATAACATTAAAGGAGTGCTTCAAAGAAATAAAAAGTAGCATTAATTGCCCATAAAAAATAAAAATAAAACACAAAAAAAACTGATTTTTTTTAATAAATTTGGGCATCGCGGGTTGAAACCATGGCTAGCCCAATGGTCAAAATTTTGATCGTTGGGATTTAAACCCAGCTACGGCTAATAACCATGACCAAAAATATTCCAATTGGGGATTGTTTCTGCCACCTGTGGCTAGTGAAAGAAACCCCAAATGGGTTCACTCCTACTGAAAAGCACCCTAAAAACTAAAATTAAACCCCCCTAGGTAACTAACCTATGGTAAATTCTAATCTACAATGAGGTTCATTGCCTACGGTTAAGTGTGATTCAATTATCAATTAATTAATGAGATTAATTTTAAACCTGATAATCCCAAACGAGGTCTCAGTTTATGAGTTACCTTTGAGCCCCTGGCTCTCCCACTGGTCAATGCCTTTGCTGGGTCAGCCATAGGTGGGAATTCTAGGTAATCTGATTTGGTTTTAGTAGTGTTCCAGGTTAAGTTTTAAGGTTTTATCTCCAGAGCTCTTAGGTTAGCTATTTAAGTCAGATGAAAATGACCATTTTTCAAAGAGCATGTCCCTTTTATAATTTTTCTTATTTAGGTTAGGCCTCGGCTAACACCCGTGGTCCCTGAGTTAGGGTTTTGTGACCACATATCCTAGCCACGATGAGAAAAATTACCTGCAATTTAGAGCCACAGTTAGAAAATTGCATATAATATCCTTAGTTTACCTTGAGGAAAGCTACTAACTGACAATTTAAACACTCTAAATAATTGAACCAATCACAATGACACCAAAAAATGTCATCATAAGGCAAAAATAGAATAACCAACTAAGATTATAAAGTATATTTAATCGAGGTCATCGCCATGGAAATCCTTTCTTTGAGTGCCGCATCTCCCAGCCGATAAAACATTCAATTTAAAATTCATCAAAAAAAAAAATCAAATCAATCAAAAGTCAAATGTACCTCGTATTCAGTTATTTACCCTATACACTTGGCGGTTGCAGTAATTTGCAATCCATGCAATCCAGTGAGATGAGTAAATTACCATAAGGACATTTGGGGAAAATTCATCATTGTATAATTTCTATGCTTCATTTCAATCCTTAAGAAGGCTTACACATCTAGACTGCTCCATGAGAATGAGATATTCATCGTAATTATCCTATGATATTTTTAGAAGATCATCAACAATATGATTCAATATACGTCTAATTGGAATTGTATCATTTTGATTCACTAAGA
Organism: Wollemia nobilis; assembly: GCA_028583015.1. Taxonomy (NCBI): domain Eukaryota; kingdom Viridiplantae; phylum Streptophyta; class Pinopsida; order Araucariales; family Araucariaceae; genus Wollemia; species Wollemia nobilis. The sequence goes on from JAQPPZ010016965.1 coordinate 763,379, forward strand.
AGGCTATTACAACCTAACCACTCCATGGGATAGAAATGAGAAATTAATATTAATAGTTGTAATCATAAATGATTAGGCCTTGCCAAGAATTTTAAATGCTAAATCCTAATTTTTTTAAAGATCATTCATAGTGGTCAAGAAACCTCATTGCTTCATTCATTGTAATTACCCTCATTGACTCATCGCTTGAGGGGGTAGTCATAATATCAAATCATAATAAAATTCAATAGAATATCCCTTGATCGTAGATCCCTAGATCTTGTCAAAATTTCATTCGTCTTATGAATCATTACCAAATACTATCATAAGCTTACCCTTCTACTAGGGAAAATAGCATATATGATAGTTTATTTGTAGCTCTCCTCCTTTTGATTATATAGGCCTAAATCCTATTGTAGTACCAAAGCTACTCGAATGCCTGAAGACAGGTGCAAACCCTTTCAAAATTAAGCCTTCTACTGATTTAGAAGTAATGATTCTAGGATGCACATCCTTTTGTTGGACTTGAGGCATATAATGTTGATTAGACAAATGATCATCATGCAACCTATGACATTGTTTTAGGAGGCCTAGTTTTTCTCAGTGTTTTTTGATCTCACAAAGCATCTCAAAATGGGCATCTGTAGACACCTAAAACATGTCATGTCGAGGTTACTACTCATATGGTACATGCTAGAAGACCATATGGAATACCTTTGGATAGATCCAAGGTATAGCAGTGGTTTTTACCACTCAGTTGGGGTATCTTTGCTTAGTCTATGCTAGCCATTGTTGACACCTACGATTAGCAGTGCTCACCATGCATGTCAGCCACAATCAACACTCAAAGTCAGTTGACCTTCATCCAATCCAAATTTGTTTGTAATGACAAATTGGTTGCATATTGGAGCAGTTTGAGAGAGGAAGGTTCTATATCCTTCCATCCAACTAGCTCAACTTCCCAATATTGATCTTGGCTTCATGAGGAAGCCACCCCTAGCCCTAGGCCTATGCTATAAGATGCCCCTCTAAATTGGGGTTAAGTTTTGATGAAGTGTGATCAATTGAGTAGTGAATCCCTATCAAATTGTATACTCACTTGCATACATTGAGAGGGACACTTTTGCTACCCAATTGGAAATCAAATTGCTATGGAAGACCTAGGAGCCTAGGAGAGCCAAGAAATGAAAATCCATGCAATCGATGCATAATTCTAACAATTAAACCACCAAAATTGTTAGAGGAGATAGAGGCAACCCTTGACCATCAATTTGGAAAGGATAATCAGAGAGGAATCCCTAATTCTGAGGGTAAGTCTACTCATAACTCCACCATGTTTGTCAGCCATGGTGCATAGTTTTGATCACTCATTAGACCTACGGTGAGCAAATGGCTATGTATCCCCTTGTATTATTTCTTGCAAATAATTTTATTATATCACATTATGCTTATTATAGGCTTAGATGATGTTTTAGAGACATATGACCAGTGGAATTAAGCATTAAACATAGATTTACCTTCATTATGTCAATTTAGTAACTAGTGCAACTGTGAGTCATTTCATGCTTGCATGTATTTTCTTTGATAAACTAACCCAATAGATAAATAATACTTGCTTTCTTATACATATTTGATGATAACATTTCATGATTAATATAGGTTTATTAGGTTTTATCTATTTTCTTGATTACATTCTTGTTATGACATTTTATTGTGAAATATCATTTTAAAGCCTCATAAAGAGAGGCCTCCTTTGTTTTTAATGTTTCTTATTGTTTCTTGAATGCAAGATTAATTGTATTGTACCATTCAACATAGTAAATACCTCTAAGCATGGATAAGAAGGCCATCAACACCTTGGAGTAGTTTGTGACTATTTGGAGAGCATGAGTATTATGCCTACCCCGTTGGGGCTTTCGAATTGTATCAATTGTATCAACATTTGGGTGACCCTAAGAGGGGCATGATTGTAACCAATATTTTTTTCCAATATTAATAAAAGGAACATCAATTTTCTTATTATTTGTAATCTTGTCTATCATTTCAAGCTTTGATGTTGATTCCAATTGATGTATTAGTTAGGTGCATGCTTTTTGGATAGGTCAGAACCCGATAATCAAGGTGTAGTCTAGTTACACCAAAACTTATTTTAGGTTGTTGGGATGATAAAAAACTTCCCATAGCATTGTAAGTATTCCCAAGCATGATCATGTACTAGAACTTAGCAGTAGTAGAGCTCCCATCCACTTTTAGAATTTATCTATCAAGAGAGTTTACGACCAAGATAAATGAATACTTATCCTTAGATAAAATGCACATGCTATTGAGTGATCAAAATGGTTTCAAGATGAAAATATGTATAGAACCCCAAAATTCCCACCATGTAGAATCAATTCTTCCAATTAAACTTAATGATGAACAAAATGATTGCATAGAGGAGGTTCAATTTAAAAACAAGGCATATAAAATTCTTCCTTATGAATTCAAATAATCTGATGAAGCAATAGGTTATGGATAAGTACAATCCTGAATATAGGTTTAATCTAGAACTTGGTGAAATATATAGACAAACTTGTATAGGGAAACACACGATTTATGAGGAAGTCATTACTTTTGGAGAATATTACATTATTTGTAACATGCAAATGTACCCCCATGGTACATTCATGGTATAAATATAAATATATAATATATTAGGGTTGAGTCTATAATTTAGATGTGTGATTTATATTTCCACTTTCATGTAAGTGTCATGTAAGAGTGCAATGTGTTGTAAATACACAAGTTTCATGTGAGTTAGAGTACAAGTGTGTATTGAGATAATTTAAACAAGTGTCTTGTATGTAAGTGTGCATCTATGTAAAGTGATAATGTGCATAGGTGTCTTTAAATTAGGAGTGCATGTAGAAAGTGCAAGTGTCATAGATTCAAGTGTGCATGTAAGAAGAAAGTGAAGAGTATAGTAAGCAAGTGGCAATATGATAAGTACTTGTCATATGGAGAGCAATAGTCAAGTATTTGAAGAGTCACATTACTATGGCTATATTATGGAGATACTACTCCATGAAATAACAATTTGTAATATGATCATCTAATTGTAAAAGGAAGATATAAAAAAGTGAATAAATTTTACATACAAATTTTGAGCAACTAATATTTTAAGTTTTCTTCATCCATAGTTCATGAATGATTTTGGCCATTTATATTCATATTTAATTTTCTTTTTTATCGGTTAAAATATTTAGATTAAAAATAGGTTTTAACAGGATCCCAAAACCTGATTACAAAATGGCTTTGTTAGCCCAAGAACCCAAAATATTTGAAGCAAGCCTTAAGAGGCTATCCTTAGTACAAAACATAAAGGAGGAAATCCTTAGGATAAAATTGATCAACAAAGCAAGCCTCAAGAGGCTATCCTTAATACAAAACATAAAGGAGGATATCCTTAGCCAACACCAAGACAAAGCAACAAGCAAGAACATCTAGAAAATATGAAACCATGACCCAAAAATGATAATCCAGAAGCAACTAAGCTTCCTCCTTGAGCACAACACCAGCATCTTGATTTTCCACATTGGAAGTGTCCACCACAATACCCAAAGTAGTACTAGGATCATTCTCTAGAACACTAATATCAACCAAAACATTAACGTTTGTATTAGGAAAACTACAATTACCATCAGTGAAGGACTTCGTAAATAAATGCAGGTGGAGGGTATTGCAAAGGTCAACAAGTTGAGTGATACAGTTTGAGATGGAGTTAATGATAAACAACTGCATGCACTTATCAAGGGAGTCCTTCTCATCATCCTCAGAGTCAATAACCAAAGACTCCTTCTATTGAGCCAATTTCTTAAGGTGAAGTGAGGAATGCATAGGTTTTTGCACAAATTCAAGTTCAGGTTTAGGAGATGCACTTCAAGTTCTCTTTCTCAAGATACTAACATTATCAATTATTTTCTATTTCTTAGCAGACAACCTAGGGTTATCAAAATACTGAGGAGTCATTTGAGATGAGCTAGGTTTGATAGGGCTTGGCCTAGGTTTAGGAGGTGGAGTCACAGATATGCCCTTAGGGCAATGCACCAGCCAATGCTTATACAACACATTAAAAATCCCATGATGAGTTGGCAACTCAGACCCTTTTTTGTCCCTATAGTGCTCAATTGTGTAATTCATGGAGTTAAACAAGAATTATGGAATATTGACCTGATTGACATCCCAAAAATGGTTATAGAAGGCAAAATGAAAGTTACAGAGGTGCTTTTCTAGGTCATCAACAATAATAAATTCCATAATCAACTTCATGATACTTTCTCATGGAAATAGTAGGTCGTCACGGTGCATCCCTAGGTGGGATTTTCTACAAATTTATTTGTCTTTCACATCCTTTAATTATGCATCCAAATGGTGTTTCTCTCTCTTGATGTACCTTAATTCAAGAGGTTACCCCTTCAAATCAACCAGGAATTTTATATCCACAACATAGGTCTTCCCATGAATGGTAACATGACCATTGTCCTAGGTTTCCATGAAAGCAGCAATGATTTCAGGGTCTTCTCCCTCAAATTTTTTGAAAAAAGGCATGAACCTCTTAGCAGCAAGGATACCTTCAGCAATACTATCCATGGAAACCTTAGATGGCTCAATAAAACTTGCCATGATGAAACAAAAACAAAGCCAAGGCTTTCTTAGTAGGAACAAAATCAGAAGATAGCAATGGAAAAAGGTCATAACAAGACCGATAAAATAAGGGATGAATGAAGAGTCCAACTCAAAAAAAATCCAATGGCCTAATAAAATAACATACAAAATATAAATGAGGTTCAAGGATCTACACAAAATATGATGATTAATATAGAAAAGTAGATGAATGTAGAAGAAAGAATCGTGTGAATGTCCCCAAACATCCACATAGAAAAAATAAACATCAAAACATGAGAGGAGAGTAGTATGACCTTAAAAATATAGGCTTAGAGGAGTAAGGTATAAGGTGGTGCTAAAATATAAAGGATAGGAAAGGGAGCAAAAGACGAAGGGACAAGGGGAAGAAAAATGAGAGGGAAAAATGGTGGAAAAACCCAAAAAAATGGAAACCCAACACCTAATAGAAGCAATATCTTGAATAGTGGGAAATATGAGACCCAAGAGAGCATGAAACCTATCTTCAAGACAAACACAGATCATGAGCAAATTAGCCATTGACTTGCACCACATCGACAATAGAGATACTAGGTGTCAAAAAATCTTGATTCGTGACCTGGACCAGCTCAACAGGAAAAGTAGAATTCCATGTTAGCAAATTAGAGGATTGAGTCCCAATGTTTGCTAATACGTCAACAACATAGTTGCATTCCTGGAAGGTATGCTAAAATATGATATCTTGGAAGGATCGGCTAAGAAATCTAGCCTCATCAATGATGTTTCTAATTTTCCATGAGGGCACTTTTGAATTTTTTAAATAATTGATAATGGTAAGAGAATCACCTTCCACCAATAACTTACCAGCATAATATTTGGCTAAATTCAGACCACACCACATGGCACATGCCTCTGCAACCTGATTTGATTGAATTCCCAGGAACTTAGAAAACACAAGGATGACCCTTCCTGAACTGTCTTTGAGAATACCACTAGCACATGATTTCCCAGGGTTCCCCTTTGTCACACCATCAACATTTACCTTAAACCAACCTAAAGGAGGAGAAATCTAGGTAGAAATAGATTTGTAATTGGAAGGTTAGGACTATAAATTATCAATTATGGGAAGATTGAGATATGCCTCCAATGATTGTTCAATCCAAGTAGCAAGGCCAGAAGGGAGAGGACAAAGGGTGGCATTTTTAGTGGCAAAAGATAGAATCTTGTTAAAAACAAGTTCTTTTGAATTTGTTCAATTTTGTTGCAGATCCTCACAGGAACTTTAAAAACAAACATAAATTATATGGGAATGCTTTGAAGAGAGGCATGGGTAAGGATGACCTTGCCAGCTTGCAACAAAAGATTACCTTTCCACCCAACCAGTTTCTTTTGCATCCTCTCAACCACATTGAAGTAGAAGGTTACCCCAAGAATAAAGGGAGTCCCAGATAAGTAGAAGGAAAAGAAGAAATAGGACAACCAAGGATTTTAGAAATTCTACATTGTCTTTCAGTAGGGGTATTGATAAAATATATCTTACTTTTGTGAAAATTGATCTTCTATCCTACAACCTCTTCATACAAAAGTAAAATATGCTTGATAACCCTAGCTTCAAATATAGCCACATTAGAAGTAATAATTGTATCATCCAAAAACTACTGATGAGAAATAGGCCTAGTTTGAGAAGCAACTTTAATGCCTAAAATGAGATTTAAATTGCAAGCTGCCTTAATAGTTCTACCTAAGGCCTCAGTAGCTATAATGAAGAGCAGAGGGGATATGGGATCTCCTTGATGAATACCTCTCTTTATGGGAAAATAGCCAATTGTCGATCCGTTAACAAGAATAGAGAACCAGGGAGTGGAAATACATCCTTTTATAAGATCAACCCACTCAGGATGAAAGCCAAATTTGAGGAGAATGGAAACAAGGAAATCCCAATTAAGTCTGTCAAAGGCTTTATTCATATCCAAATTTAGTATGAAGGCAAATTTTTTAGCAAGCTGGGTAGAATGAAGGGCTTCATGAATGGTGATGACCCCATCAAGGATGGATCTCCCTTGGATAGAACTCCCTTGGCAAGGATCAATGATATAAGGGAGGATATCCCTCATTCTAGTAGCAATAGCCTTAGTCAGGATTTTATAAACAACATTACACAGGCTTATTGGGTGAAAGTTAGTCATAGATTTGGCATTCAAGATTTTTGGGATAAGAGCAATGAAGGTTGAATTAATACCACATGGGAAAGATTTGGCAGATTGAAATTCATGGACCATAGAATGAACATCAGAGCCAATAATCTCCCAAAAAGTTTGAAAGAAGCAAGAAGGAAAACCGTCAGGTCCAGGGGCCTTGTTAGGATGCATAGACAAGATATCTTGATAAATATCATCATCAAAAAATGGAGTCAAAATTTTTGAGTTTTCTTCTTTAGGTACCAACTAAGGAATGTGGTGCAACATAGAATTCAAAGAAAGATTAGAAGGAGGCTCAGATTCAACCAGGATATTGGTGAAGTAAGAAAATACTTCATACATTCATATTTGATATTATAAGTGAATTATTTTTCATTATTATATTATCCTCTATATACATATTAGATTGCTCATATAGGATATTTTGAAAGGGTCCTTGAACCTTTTACATATTTACAAAATGGACCATTAGAGTAATTCTAATAGAACCCAAGAAGAGAAAACCATAAAATACTAGAGCCTAGTCCACACATACAACCCAAATAAAACTTACTAAAAATAGGAAATACAAAGGATACAAGACACCAGAGAACTATAGAACAAACCAACCTATTAAAGACCTTCCTCAAGAAAGTCCTGAGAGTTCTTGAAATATATCATAATCGAGAAAACCTCTTCTATGTAAATAGATGCCATATTAACAGATCTACTAAGGGAGGAGAGAAGATCATTCATCATCTTCCAAGTATTATCAATAATATTAAGTGGGTCACGAGCCCATGGAAGGTCCTCACCTAATCCAAAGAATCTTTCACTTTTCAACTTGACCATCTTTCTAAGATCTAGGCCAACATCTATAGACTATATAGAGTTAGACATGACCTAATTGGTCCTTTCTTATTTATCCACTTTGAATATTAGGTGCTTTGATCTCCTAGCCTCTTGCTCATTGGATTTGGGGGTCGCTTGGGCTTCCATATTCACCAAAATGCCTTTGGAGGTTTTCAAACCTTTATATTTCACCATTGGGATTTTGGGAAACTTCAAGACATCCTCCTTCATAAATGATCCTTTGGGGGGTTCAGACTTGTTCACCCCTAGAAATTTGGTTTTCTCCTTAATTGACTTCTCAAAATAATTGGTAAAGTCAATGAGGGCTCCTTGTAATTAGACTATATAGAGGTACTATCATCATTCACTACATAATATTGGAACACATGCCTTCTATGACTAAGATTTTCCACCTTATATCTATGCTTTACAACATGCTCAAAGAGAATTTCTTGTAAACCTTGATGGAGTAGGCTAGAGAATTTACCCTGCTTAACTTGAACCATGGTCTTTTTTATGGCACTAAATAGAAATTCTAGAATTTTCATCATTTTCTTTCTTCACAAGTGATTAAGGAAATATAAATGAAAACTTCACACTATATTGGTTTACCCATAATGAGTGAAATAATCCATAACCACTAACACGATCCTATCCTAGGGGTTTTGAAGGATTCCAAAAGATACTCATTTTGTCATTTGGTAAGGTGCTCACCTTTGCCTCTGAAGAATATAACTTATTTGTCTAGGTAATGCTTAGCCTTGCTAATGGATTTCCTAAAAATTGGGAGGCTCGATATTTCAAATATGAGGGGAATAGAAATGGTGAATTCCATCCCCTTCAACATAAATTTTCCATAAACCTAGGAGAAATCAATCTACTTAGTAAGCTCAATATCAAACCCATTGAACTTTCTTATTAGAAACATCAATTCTTCCTTCTCCAAAATTCTTTGAACATTAGCATCCATGGATAATTTTACTTATATATAATTCTACTCTTTATTATTATTTTGATCTTTAATATTATGGCTTATTTATATTGGGACCTATGATATTCTATGGTAGTAAGGCTTAAAATCCAATAGTGGTATTAGAGCTACCACTTAACTCTATCTAGAGTTATTTTATTAGCCATTGTCACTTAACTTTATCCATTCTTGATAGAGTTATAGGAGAGTTTATCCACTTTTGAGGTAGTGAAAACTTGGAATCTATTTCTAAAAGGTTTTATTGAGTATAGATTGAGGGGATAAGGAAAATTTACCCTAATTTGGATGCTAGGTTCTTTCCACTGGGTTGAAAGAAAACCAATGAATACTAGGACTCAACTTGAATATATTAAAGAGAGCTAAATTTGAAGATATTTGGATGTGAGGGGACATTCATAGTCATCTTGATATTAATTTTGGATTCTCTAGAAAAAATTAGAACCATATTTTGGTTCTTATATACAACCTAAGACATTATAGTACTGAATAGCATCAAATATTGTAGATAATATAGGAATATTAAGACTTACAGATAACATAGTACCATAAAAGCTTCCATAGGATTGAGAAGCAATATAAGCTTATGGAGATTATATTTTTTTAAGATAACTTTTATTGAATCTAGAGTGTGATAGAAAGAAGAAAATAGATACTTTCTACTAATATTGAATATTATTTTACAACTAAGAGCACAAATTAGGAATAACATTCAAAGTTGTAGTGAGTATCAAATTAAAGAGAAAAGAAGAAATGGCCCTAGTAGTACCCAAACATAGAAGAATCACTCAAGCTTGATAAAGCTCAAGCATAAGAGCAAATTCACTCAATCTTGATAAAGTTCTAATAGAGAGAAGTAACACCTAATCTTAAAAGAGATCAAGCATAGAGAAGTTCTAACTTAAAGAAGAAGCACCTAAGTTTGGAAGGATACCAAACATAGAGAAGTTACACCCAAGTTGCACCTATTAATGTATAATAAAGAGAAGCAAATGATTCAGGGAACATCCAAGCATAGAAATGATTGAATTAAAAAATAGAAGTGGTTGAGATTAATATACAACAAAAGTTTATAGGCAATATAAAAGTTCCCAAAGCACTTAAGAGAAATAATTCAATCTACTATAAGAAGTGCTTAAGGAATTTAAGCAAGATAAATGAGCAACGCTTGAGAAGTGTTCTAGTAGAAGATATTTAGCACTATGGATAAGTGAAAAACTAGAACAAAGTTCACACAATAGAACAAAGAGGTGAAGCATTTACATAAAATAGGAACTCTCATTAGGGAAGAAACACTTGGAACATTAATCACATAGAAAATTAATATCCATTAGTGAAGAAGCACTTGAAATAGTGCTCACATAGAAAAGGATCATCCATTAGTAAAGAAGCACTTAAAGAAGCACTCACATAGAAGAGGAACATCCATAAAATAAATAAGTGCTTAAGAAATGCCCAAATATAAAGACAACTAGTAGAGATTTGTAGTGTCTAAGAAACATCCACATAAGGGAAAGAAGTATCTAAGCAATGCTCAAAGATATCCAACCAATGTGTTTTAGCAATGCTCAAATACATCCACCCAAAATGTTTAAGTAACACTCAAATACATCCAATTGAAGTGGTGAAGTAGCACTCAAAGATGTCCAACCCAAGTGTCTAAGTATTAGTTGTCAAATTTAATGATTGATAACAATGAAGTAGGAGCCTGAGTTGTAGTCATAGGAATATTCCATCGAGTTTAGTAGAGAGAAGAGTTAAAAATACAAAATAGAATCATTTGGGAAGATAGGTCATTCAAAATAGAAATGAAGGAGCAATGAAACATCATTGAAGCATTATTACTATGTGAAGTATAATGCTTGAATATTTGGCATAATAATTGACCATTTTAATAATAATTTCTAATGCATATTCTTATGTTTAAGATGCCATGCAGACATTGAAGTCTATTTGAGGTGTTAAGGATATTTAGTTCACTACAGTCACAGGAACGTTAAACAAGGAAGGAGAAATAAAAGGTAAGAGTCATTACCTTAATTTAAGACATAAGGTTAATAACTTAGGTATTTATAAGTTGGAGCTCAAATGTTCTAAAATATTTTATTCTTAGGTGTGAGTTATAAGGTTTTATAAGAACTTTTATAATTTGATTATTTAGAGTTATAAAGTTTTTAACTATAGTTTGAAATCTATAGTTCAAGTTTTTGAATTTTTTAAAGCATTGGATGATAACATTTTCTACTTCAAATGAGGTTAAGTTTATTTTATTTATTTTTGGAGTTATTTGAATTTTTTATCAAATTTAGAAAATTTTGAAATTTGAAGATTTAAAGTTTTTTGAAGTTATTTGATTTTTTTTAATTTTAAGAAAATTTAAAATTTTGTAAATTTAATCTAGTAGGGAGTTAAAAGGATTTCAAAATAAAAAAACTTAGATATTTTAAAATTTGCAAAATTCTTATTTCATTTGCAATTTAACAACTTGGGAGATATAAGGATATTTATCTCAAAATATTTTAAGTTTGAATGAGTTCCATTATTTCATAGAATAAAATTTTCCTTTATAAATATCAAATTTTGAAAGGACCAAATTTTGCATCATGGAAGAACAAAATTAAATTCATTCTTATTGCAGAAAAACTATGGGATATAGTAAATGAAACAAAGAAAAAACCTAGTGAGGATGAAAGAGAAATATAAAAAATTGAAGAAGGATATGCAAAGGCACTCATGTTAATAACATTTGGAATAATTGATGAAAGACAATCATACTTAAGTGAAGTAGAAACTTCTGCAGATACATGGAATACATTATGCAAAATATTTGAAGGGAAAAACAAAGTGAAAATTCTGAATATATAATCTCAATTACTCCTTAAAGGTTAATAGTGGAGAAAGTATAAAACTCTTTCTTTGAAAAGTAATGAATATAAAAGTAAAACTATTAACTCTAGGAAAAGAGGTAGAAGATAAATTTCTTGTTCAAGTCACACTAAGGGAACTTTCAAAAAGTTATAAATATTTAGTTACTTCTTTACAAGTCCTAATCAAGGAGACTACATTTGATGACTTAGTCAATATTCTTTAGGAATATGAAGTAGAGAACTTAGTCAAGGATGAAATGACTAATAATGCCTTGGTATCTAAAGAAAATATACCAAGTAATATAGCTACAACTTCCAAGTATAGATCTAAATGAAATTTAATATTATGTAATATATGTAAAATAAAGGGTCATAGTATAATTTTTTGTAGATATAATAAAGGAAATTAGATGAATAGTTTTTTTTATTGGTAAGAGGGGTTTTGAAAGGATCATGTAACCTTTTATAGAAAAATTCTAGTTAGGAAAAATGGTCCCAACCATATAAAACAAAAAGGAAGAACCTTCTAAAATACAACCAAGAATAAAGACAAAAATATATAGAGAAACCCTTGTAGGGTCAAAAGAGGAAGCCTCAATGGGCTCATGTAGAAAAATTATATGAATATGAATCAAGAAAGTCAAATGAATAAACAATTTCAACAAAGACAATATCAATCTCAGTATCAATATAACACTCAATGAAAACTAACTTCAATATCATCCTTAGTACCAATATAGTCATCAACAGTAACATTAGCTACAATTTAGAGAAGAAAAAAAAAAAAACTTAGTTCAAGAAATTCAAGATTTAGATGAAACATCAAAAGAAAATTAAGTCAAATCTCTTATAGTAAAACTCTTGGTCAATGAATATGCTCATTTTTCAAAGAATTATGAAGATACTAATTTTGCAAATGCTATAGAACATCATGATATATGAGGAGATACTTTAGAGAGATGACATGTAAATATTAAAATAATAGAATAAATAAATAGAAGAAGAATATCAAGAAAGTAAATAAGAAGAAATCTAAAAGAGACACATAAAAAATAAGTGTCAAAAAAATAACGTAATGGATCACATGTTGAAGATCTCAATAAAATATCAAAGATGAAGATTGAATATGAAGACCAATATTGAAGACTAAAGTATTCAACAACCATATAATGCATTATAGGGGGTGTTGAAGAATATTATATTATTTGGTACATGCAAATGTATCCCCATGGTACCTTCATGGTATAAATTTAAATATGTAATAGATTAGGGTTGAGTCTATAGTTTAGATGTGTGATTTATATTTCCACTTTCATGTAAGTATCAATGTGCAACAAATGCACAAGTGTAATGTAAGAGTGCAAAGTGTCAAAAATTCATAAATGTCATGTGAGTTAGAGTGCAAGTGTGTATTGAGATAATTTGCACAAGTGTCTTGTATGTAAATGTGAAAATATGTAAAGTGAGGATGTACATAAGTGTCTTAGAATAGGAGTGCATGTAGAAGTTTACAAGTGTCATAGAGTCAAGTGTACATGTAAGAAGAAAGTGAAGAGTCTAGTATGCAAGTGGCAATATGACAAGCCAAATATCATGGAACTTGTCATATAGAGAGCAATATTCAAGTAATTTAAGTATCACATTACTATGACTATATTATGTGTTGGACCTAAAATAGGTCATAATATAATACAACTCAAAAAATAGAGGTAAACAATAGGTAAATGACCTAATATGATAAATTTAAACCTCAAAATATTTCATAGATTATGATACCTTTATAAGATAAAATCTAGTGATACATGTCACCATACAAACGATATGTGCCATGTGGAAATAACACATGTCAAGTGTAAAAAATGAAAGGTAAATATTATATTAATTTTAACATTTCCAATGACACATGTCACCATACAAATGACATGTGTCATGTGGAAAGAACACATGTCAAGTGCAAAAAAGGAAAGGTACACATTATAATTTTTAACATTTTCCCTTAATATGTACTTTCCTAAAAAGGGAGTAAGTCAACATTAGATACATTACCCCTTAATGTTGACTTCCATTACAACATACATAGAGAATTTTGCTAAACTTGAAGAATTTATCAAGTACAAGTGACTTGGTGAAGATGTCCACATCTTGATCTTCAGTAGTTACATACTCCAATTGTATGATGTTATCTTCAACCATTTATCTAATGAATTTATGATGGATTTCAATGTTCTTTTTTTAGGTATGGAAGACTAGATTCTTTGTCACTACTTATTAGGTTCACCATGGGTATTGTCCCCCCTCATGGTGAAATTCATCTAGAAGGTGTTGATCTTTGCCAAAAATGTATCTTTATACAATAATTATGAGCCATTTGGAAGTGTAAGATACTACCAAAATTTGCACTCCAAATTACAACAAAAATGATGAGCCATAGACTAGAATCCAAATTGGAGGATGGAGAAACAAGAATCTTTTGAAGTGTCTATGTTTGTAGTCTTTAGAAGTTAATGTCTGAAGTATCAAAGAAAATTTGTATTCTTTGGATAGATTTTAGGGTGTCAATATCTTGGGGTCCCTAGAGTGATAAATTTCATTATGGTAATATTATCATCCTACCATAATTAATGGATAACTATTCATTGCATCCACCTAGGGCTATAGAGAAGATCACTAGATACTAGGTTCACTTATATTTTTGAAGAAGTTTTTGGTTCAACCAAAAATGCACTCTGTATTACCAAAAAAATTCAAGGCCCAAATAAATATAATAAACAATCTTAAAACTAAAAATGGACACCACCAATGTGTTCAACTTAAAAAAATATTTCCAATAAATATATATAAGGCTATAGTCAGATCTAAATGGGGCCTTGATTTATGGGAAATACAACATCCCTCTCTAGGAAACAAAATAAAAAAAGAGGTTATTTTTCTCATCCAAAATTAAATTGGGAATATTCTGCATTATTTCTCCTCCTACGAGAATATTCCAAGAATTATCTTTAGAACATTTACATGTTTAAAACATTTTACATGGCCACTTCCCATGTTTGAGTTTTCCCTCCTACTAAAAAGTGAGACAATAATACATGGGCACCACTTCTATTTTATTACATTGAATTCAAAGCAAATACATATTTTTTAAAAATGTAATAAATACCCTTCCCACATTTCATGTGGGATCAGGGAGATTAAAAAATATATTTTAAAAAGCATAGATGTAGCTATTTTGTTGTTCTAGGCCATGATAGATGGCTGAGAATAATTTTTGTTGGTCATGAAGGCAATCAAGGCCATGGGGCATCGACATAAGAGGTTATGGGGTGGATGGAAACATGGAATCAATTGGTTGAGCCATGTGTAAGATTTTAATATCATACACACACAAGAAATAAGTAATATATTTTCATAAAGGAAAACATGCAATAAAAAGACATCCATGGTAAAATGAGTGCTATAAAAAATAATATCCACATCAGCTAAAAATGATGTGGTAAACTATTGTATCTAGACTGCAAAGGAAGGCTTTGAAATTCCTTCTATTACACCTCAACTAGATCATTAGCACAAAGGTAGATTTGGGAATAATGGGCACAAAGCCCAATGAATATGTGGCTAAAGAACACACATGGTCCACTCAATTATTGTGGCTAAAAAAATGATGGCCACACAAGAGGTGCAAAAAATTATGTATGTTCATCATGGAAGTGACCATGAGGTAGGAGAGAGGAAAGAGCCATGATACCTATGCAATGAATACCATGCAACTAAGAATGTGACTGATAAAGAATGCATAGGGAGTGCATTTGAGAAAATGGTCCTTTTGTTGTCCTTACTTGGGATGGATGTAGTTGCTTCGTGGACAAGAGGGAAGAATGTGTTAGGTCACCATGTGTTTGCTTTGGGAGGTCACCTACTGGATGCATTGGTGCCATAGAAAAAAATATGGAGGATTTCCATGAGGAAAATCCTCCCTCATAGGATTAGTATCCTAATTCACTCTGATACCAAATGTTAGACCCAAATTAGGTCCTAATATAGCACAAATCAATAAATGGAGGTAAACAATAGACAAGTGGCCATACAAATGACATGTATCATGTGGAAATAACACATGTCAAGTATAAAAAGAAAAAGTACACATTATAATTTTTAACATTATGGAGATAATGCTCCATGACATAGCAATTTGTAATCTGATCATCTGATTGTAAAAGGAAGATATAGAAAAGTGAATAAAGTTTGTATATAGATTTTGAGAATTTAATATTGTAAGTTTTCTTCATGCATAGTTCATGAATATTTTAGCCATTTACATTCATATTTAATATTATAAATTAATGATATTTTTATTATTTTATTGGCCTTGATATACTTATTAGATTGCTCATATGTATAATTCTACTATTTATTATTATTTTGAAATTTAAAATTTTGGCTTCTTTATGTTGGGACATATGATATTCTATGGTATTAAGGCTTAAAAAAGCCAATAATTATTATACCTCAAATATCAAAATGGAAAGAGAAACCCATTAAGTTATGGAGGTTATGTTTTGATGGTTATAGAAGTAGAAAATGGGTTGGTGTTAGTGTGTGCCTATTATCATAAAAAGGATAAAAATGTTATAGGCATACCAATTACAATTCATCTATTCAAACAATGTGTCTTAATATGAAGCTTTGGCCCTTAGTATTCAAATGGCAGAAAGTAAAGGAATCAATATGTTATAGATCTTTAGTGATTTTGAATTGATTATAACATAAGTAAGAATGCAATTCCTAGCAAAAATAGGTTGATGAAATCTTATAGACATAGGATTTAGGATATAAATTAATATTTTGATGTTGTTGATATGAGTCAACCCAAGGGATAAAAATCTAGATGCTAACAAAATGGTAGTGGTTAGATCACAATTTGACCTAGTCGATGATTTAATCCAAAATCATCAGTTAGTAAAAGTAATAATAAGGCTAGTTGTCCCTAATAATGAAGTGAATTTGAAAGTGTTTGAAATTTATGAAAACAACATTTAATCCTTACAACAAGCAGATGATTATTTTAAATAAATATCTCCATAAATTAAAGAAACATACAAATACTAGGTCATTTAGTTGAAATCCAACAAGTTACCAAAAGGGTTTATCACCTTGGAATATCTCTTTAGCCTAGATGATAGGTTCAAAGAGAAAAAGTGAATTATTTCCAATAAGGAATATTACCAAGAGATAGAGGTGGCTTTAGGAAAAACATTAAATATACAAAAAGTGGTCATGCAAAAAGAAAAAGGGTTTCTTATTAAATTATGACAAAAATAAGAAAGTGTAATAGCTCGGACTTATGAGGAGCATAAAGGATATAATAAAGAAATTATTCAAAACACAATTGAGTTATATCCTGAGGATAAGGTTGTGAGGAAGAAATATAGGCCCCTTAATTCAAAATTTGAGCCTATCATATGGAAATAACTATTCAAGCTAATTGAATCAAAGATTATATACCCAATCAGACACACCACATGGGTATCCAATCTAGTACCAGCAAGAAATAAAATTGGTGAGATAAAATTATGTGTTGATTTTAGATATTTAAACAAGGCTTATCTAAAATACCATTTCCTCCATAGCTACTTTTGTAAACATCTCCATAATTTCTATTTATAGTATATTTTTAGTCATCTCATAGATTTACTTTATTTCATATTATTTTGCATATTGTGATTGCTATATCTTATTACATGCTGCATCAAAATCTAACAATGGTATCAAAGCCATGGTAGGTCAATAGGAAAACCACCATTATCATTGACCCTAAGTTTTTGTCAACCTAATGCACCATTGGACTAGTCACTATAAAAAATTCTCAAAAGAGTCTAGGTGGTAGAATTAAGGAGAGCCACAAGTAAGGACTAAAATAAATCTTAGTTTTTGGAATACTAATATTGCATATGGCTAGAGTCTTTCCATAAATTTTCAAGGGAAAACTTGTGAAGACTAGGACTCAAAACTTGATCCACTAGTTTTATGAATCAACTAGTGAAGCTCATCTAAGAGATCTAGAGAAATTTACCTAAAGTTTCTTTTATTGTAGGGAATTAATTCTCAGATGATTGGGACACCTCCTACAATAGAAATTTGTGAGATTTCAACTTTATTACTTGAAGGTCGGAGTGCCTTCATAGTGCAAATATTAGTTGTTGCAAGATAATAACACTACAAAAGAGACTTTTAGAGAAGAATTGTGGTAAATTTGGGAGATAGGAGATCTCCATTGCTATATTGGAAAATTCACAAGAAGAAAATGCCATAGAAGCCTTGATCTATAAGAAAAGGCCATAGAAGCCTTGATACAAAAGAAAAATCTATAAAAGCCTTGATCTAGATTAAAAGGCCATACAAGCCTTGGTACTGAAGGAAATGCCATAGAAGCATTGAAGAAAAGGCCACATAAGCCTTGATCCTAAAGAAGACTCTAGAAGAGAGCATCTAATTTAGAAGCAGATTTTAGTACTAATACTTTCTTGTAGGAACAAGGAGCTTCAGTGAGTTGGGAAACCTTCCTACAAAAAGGTTAGAAAGAGTATATTCTTCAAAATCAATATAGCATCTAAAGCAAAAGAGATCATGAGAAGATCTCATTTATGAAGGAAGAGGAGAGTCCTTCTCAAATACAGAGGTAGAAGAATTGGATATCCAGGAGAAGATCTTGCCATGAAAACTTCTAGAAGTAGAAGGTTGAAGATAAGGTCTCAAGAAAGACCAGAAGAAGTTGCAAGGCCTTGGAGAGGCCTCTATGAGAATTTAGTAAAAGGCTTGGAAAGCCTTGATAAATAAATAATCAAAGGAGTTCTAAGGAAAACTCGTTAGAAAAATTCACTATTGGAGATAGTGAAAGATTTGATACAATTATCACCATCTAACAACAAGCCCAAGAAAAATAATTTGGTAAGGAGTTTTAAATCTCAGAAGACCTAAAGATATTCATAATCTTGAGAAGAAGATCCTATTTGAACTTAGAATTCAACAAAAATCATGAATAATTATTCAAATAGAAGAAGCCTACCTAATCCAGGAGATTTGGGTATTACCTATCATGGCAAGAAGGCACCACTTTAGAATCAAAGATATCTTTAAATCTACAGTAAAATGAGGATACTACAAGAGGATAACAAGCCACCAAAATCCTAGGCTTGTGAAAGAGAGTTAGAGACCATATTTTGGTGAAGACAAAGCTATTCAAGGTAGCCTACAAAGAGCTGCAAGATCTTACTCAAGGTAGAAACTTGGTGATCTTAGACACCAAGATCTACATCCTCTACATAATTAGAAAAAAATCCTTTCAAAAAAAGTTAAGCAACTATTGGTGCAAGTAAATTCATTAAGTGGATTACTTATCAGATTTTTTTAAGCACCTTGATTGGAGTAAAGTTGCAAAAAGGAGAGTTGAATTAAGAGTCTTCAAAATTGCAAAAAAAATTATTCTTTAAGGTTTATTTGCACTTTAGGAGTTGATTTGATTTCATAATCTCAAACTATATATCAACTACCTATCATCTACTTTGGAAATAAAAATAATATTAGCTCCTATTACCTTATAAAAAAATTGTAGGATAAGTCTTCAAGATTTATCTCATATGATTCTTGATTAGCTGCAGTAAATTGATTAAGTGCATTATTTTTTAGAGTTGATTGGAGTGAAAAGGTAAAATTGTTAGTGTAGTAGAAGTAAAATATTATTAGATTCATTTGCACTATCGTATTGCTCTCAAATACTATTGTTTGTGTTTATTATAAGGGCATAAAAATAGAATTTTTTGAAGTGTCTAAAGACACTATTAGTGCACTAAGATCTGTAAATTTGAAGTGGCCTAAGGAAGCCATAAAATCAGCTCAATCCTCCAAGAATTGGAGAAGAAAGTAACCACTAAAAGAGCATCAAAAGAAGCCTCGAACGAGACTTGGTGAGACTCAAGTTCAAAGAACAAGAAATAGTGTAGAAAAATATAGTAAAAAAAGAGCTTCTATCATGTGGTTATGTTGGACATTTTGATTAAATGAGTTGTCATTGATGTCAAGAGTCAGTTTTAGTGAACAGTGCAAGAGGAAGAATGTATCAAGGCCAAAGGAAAAATATTATAATATTTTATTATAATTTTCCAATTAAAGGTTGATTTGAAGAAAATTTAAGACCATGAAGTGATCTTTCTCCAAGTTCTCTAAAAACCTAGGAAGCAAATTTAAAAGGATAAGGTTTAAATTATTTAAATTTAAATATTTTAACTAAAGTTAAATTTTAAATTTAAATAATAATTTTTGTGCCAAAGTAAAAGGTTGTATGTTTAAATCAAATTTTAAATTCAATATTATCACTGACATTTGAAAGCGCATATGCAAGTGTGTCTAAAAGGGGGATTAAAATTTTAAATAACTCACCCATACGAAATATTGCCCACGTATGCTAAGTGTTCGAGCACTAAAGATAAAAGGATTTTTGCATGTGCTAAATCCACATTGGGTTGTGAAGATACAAGTCAAATAGAGTGCCAAACTTAGTACAAAATATGTTTGTAGCACAGCTAGCGATAGAGGATAGCGCTAAGTGTTTTGGCAGGAAAGGAGTGTAGGGTTCAAACCCTACTAAGTTTGGTTTTGCAAAGCAGTGAGGGCATTTTTATTTTTTAATAGTTCTAAATTAAGAGATAAAGGTAGGCTTGCATATTCCCTTCCCCGTGGAATAACCTAGCTCATGTGGTGGGCTAGCACCTCGATAAGGCACTCGGTTAGGAGCAAGTTTCACGTTTGAAACCCATAGAGGCCTTTTGGTAGTGTTAAAGGTATGCACTTATGTCATTTATCTTGGTCGCTTAATTATTTTGAATGTGCTAAGGTTGAGAAAAATAAAATATTTTTTATGGTTATGAAGTTTAATTTTTGCCTAAATTAATTTGGATATTTAGTATTTGCGGGAGATAAAAGGGTAGGCAAATATTATTTTGAAAGGTTAATTTTTGGAGATTGATTAATTAAAGTTGGATATTATAAGGAGCAATTGAGTAATTATTTTTATGTGTGATTTTATGATTGCTAATTTCAAGGAGTAATAAGGTGTATTTGAGTTTGATTATTTTTGTAATTGAGAAATTTTTTTGAGAGTCTTAGTATGATATTTTGTCATCTAACCATTGAAATTGGTAAAGAAGAAAATTGTGATTGAGATAATTTTTAAGGGAACTTCTACATCAAAAAAAAAGGTATGGGCACATCTTTCTAGTGAGTGATTTTTGGATGATGTGAAGTTGGAGTGAAAATGATTGTTTGACAAGCATTGTTGAATTTTATTATTGAAGGTTTTTCTGAGTGAGAGTTCATGATAAAAACATTGTTTTATAAGCATTGTTGGAAATATTGAGTAAATATTTTATATGATTGAGCTAGGTTTTGTAAAAATAATATGAGTATCATTGTTATGTGAGGATTACTTGATAAGCATTATTGTTGAAATTATTCGTTGAGTGAGGAACTTGAACTAGGATTTGTAAAGATCATGAGTATCATTGTTATGTGAAATTGTTTGATAAGCATTATTTGAAATAAGTGAGTGTTCATATGATTGTACTAGGGTTTGAAGCAAGGATTATTTCATTGAGTGATTGGTTGAGTAGATTTGGTTGAGCCTAGTCAAGTGGACGTGTTGAAGTGATAATTCAAGTTCTGTGAAACAAATTGTTCTATATTCTAAATTGATTTGACAAAGATATTGAGAGTGTTTGTGAATGTGAAACATATTGAGTATCTAACAATTATCTATATGTTTCTATGGTAAGAAGAGATTGATAGTGATTGAGCATTGTGATGAATGTGAAGCATATTGAGTCTCTAACAATTCTCTATATATTTTTGTGATATTGGACAAGTTCTAGTGAGGACTTGTTAAGCAGATTTGAGGTAAGTTGTAGAGAGGACTTATGGATAGATTACTGTCAGCTTCTGTGGAAGCTTACAATGTAGATTTGAGACAAGTCTTTGAGAAGACTTAAGAGCAGAGTTAATTGATTGATTTGTTCAAACCTTGAGTTAAGTTTTGGGGTATATCTAGAAGAGTTGATTTTGTGATTAATTCAAGATTTGTATTAAGGCTTTGGGATAGAGGTTGGTGTAGATTTTAGGGTAGGTTTGTGTATCGTTCCAAATTTTTTGCACCCTTACCTTTAGGCTATAGGATCCGCACCCGGAAGGGGGATGTGAAAAGGATGGGACAATACCTCAGACTGAGAGGCCTTTCAAAGGTCCCACCTCTCAGGGGAGGTGTATAAAGGTGATTTTTTGACAGATGGTGGGGTTCACCAGGAAACGTTTAGTGGTAGTTTGTACGCCTAGGTTGGGAATGTGTTTTATGTGTTCAATTTTATCTTTAAACATTCAAATCCTAGGTTTGGCCGAATTAATCTAAGTTATTCTATATGAAATGCAGATTTAAATACAGAAAACAAATTTAACAGAAAACATAGAGAACAAACTAAGTGAAGAAATCCATACCTGGTTTCGGATGTCTGATGGAGGTTCTAATTTTTGAAGTAGTCCAGATCATCTAGAATTTGACAGTTTCATCTCCTAACAAACAGGATCATCTGAGATCTGACAAATTCATCAGACGAATTCGTCAGAGACCTGCAAACAGAGAAATAGATACAAAATACCAAAATTGCAACTATTCTGATAAAAGAAAATGATATGAAACAATAATAAGGATGTTAATAAGATAATCCTGAATGGAAATGCAAATAAATTACGATACTTTAATAGCTAATCATGATATTATTATGCAATTAAACTACATGAGTGAACTCCAAGATGCAAGATAACAGGAAATAATAATAAAACTGACTAAATGCAGAATAAAATAATAGCAAAGTATAGAAAAAGTGCAAACTCTGGGCACTGATTGCCCTAATGTAGACTACAGTCGAAATCATCTCGGATTGATACAAAATCATCTCAAATTAGACAGGATCATCTGTGACGATCTGAGCTTGCTCCGGCTAAAGAATGACAAGGTTCCTACAACAAAATTTGAAAAGTACAAATGTAGATGGTAATCCTGGGTATTCTAATGCGTGTAAAGGTCAATTTACAAGAAATTTTAGCTAGGGAAAATTCAAGGGGGGTCCTAAGGTTTAAATAGGCTTAGGAGGAAACTTGGGAGGTTGGAGATCATTCTAATTTGGAAGATCTCCAACAGGGGAGGTCTCTAGCGATGCAGACATGCTTCTGCCCAACTTAGAGACGTCGTTGAAATAGAGGCTAATTATGAAAAATCTATTTTGGGACAAGATCATCTGGATGTCCTAGTCCAGACGAAATCGTCCAATCTGAGGCGATATTGTCTGATCGACGACGATATCATCAAACGGTCAAAACAAACTCTAAAAATGGTGCGAGAAATGAGGAAATGGGTTAAACGACGGTTTTGGAGTGGTTTTGGGGTTGAATTTGAATTTGAATTATTACTAAGGTAATTTTAATTATTGCTAAGGTTTTACTATGCCAATTTTAGGGTGCTACATTTTGCCCCCTCTTTAACAATTTTTCTGAAGAAAATGCATTAAATATGAGTTCTTCTCGATCTACGAGAAAGCAAAAATTATTCCCATTTTTAGGCGACGATTCTAGGTTGAATCGTACGACAGCTTACTATGGTGCCCCCTCCGTGTTTTTACCCAAATCGACGTTTGAGGTAAAAATGCAAAAAAGCAAAATTTCATCCAATAAGGGATGATTCCCTCATGCAAAATTGGAGATGAATTTCAAATTTGGGACGATATCGCCCAATGGTGGACAATATCATCATTTGTGAAAGTGAACTTATTTTACTTGCATTTTGATTAATGATTTAATGATTTTTATTGTTGATTTTTTATTGTTTATGTTGTTTATGTTACAGAGAGGATTACTAAAAAGCCAAGAATGGAAATATGATAGACTAAGGGATGACTTGGCTGCTCTATCTCAAGCAGAGCAAGATCAACTGGCTCAGGTAGGCTTGCAGCACATGGTAGATATGCCACAAGTGTCTATAGACATGGGGCTATTGAAAGCCCTAGAAAAGAGGTGGTATCCGAGTTCTTCTTGTTTCTAGTTATCGATAGGGGAGATGACTCCCACACTGGAGGATGTATAGAGGATCTTGAGGATCCCCATACAAGGATGGCTGATCACTCCTATGACCAATCAGGGCCACGCTATGATGAGACTATGTGAAGATCTAAGCTTTGCCCTAGAGAAGGGTGGAGTGAACATCGAGTCTCTACGTCAGATGCCTGGGGCATCTAGGCTGACATAAGTTTTGGCTAGGATGGTAGGTGGTCTACTGCTATGCCATCAGAGTGGATGCAGGCTACCATGGCTACTGACAGATGTGGTCTGTGACATGAGAGACCATGAATACAAGTTTTCTTGGGGGAGCTTTGTACTATGCCGATTGTATAGGATCCTATATGGGGTTGTATACAAGGGCAACTGATGTATGGTCATGACATCACTACTACAGGTTTGGTGTTGGGAGCACATCATGATGTGGAGGCCGGTAGGGCTCCCATTGATAGGGATTGATGAGGAGAGGCCTCGATTTTTCTACTGGTGGCTCCAAAGAGGGTCACAGTGACGAGTAGATCTGTCAGTGTCTCGGAGACTATTTGATGACCTTGTCTCCGACCAGATCACCTAGAGGCCTTGGAGAGATCATCCAGGGTGGGCCAAGGATGGACAAGAGCTAGCTTGCATCAGGAAAGTCTGCTGGCTAAGGATGGAGAGGGGAGAGGTGGAGCTCCACCAGTACGACTAAGTTTTGAGGCAGTTCGGTCTACAATAGGGGATCCCATATCTTAGAGACTACGAGTTTTCACAGACCATCCAGGATAACACTACAGTTAGCAAGGCTCCATATATGTAGTGATTCTAGAGTTAGGACATGGATGATGCTGCCATCCAACCAGTGGATGGGGACGATGCAGGGGTAGTCGACGGCTATGATGCCTAGTACGTAGGCATCCACCCTCCTTGGATGACAAGGGCTAAGGGTTCGATTCATGCAGTTGTGCATCAAATAGGGAGGCAGTGCCAGGTAGCCTTTGAGGTAGCACAGGGTCATGATGAGAGAGAGCAAAGGAGGCCATAGGCTCAGCAGAGGCTACGACAGTGAGAGAGGAGGGAGGAGAGACCCCCTTCTCCATAGAGAGAGAGACCACCATCGCTCGATAAGGGCAAGGGTGTCGAGGTAGGAGAGAGTAGCGAGATGGCTACTCTCCGGGTAGAGACTTTCTATCTCTAGGCATAGGTGTAGACTTTACAAGATGAGGCTACACGTCACTAAACGAAGGCTACACAGCTCAAAGATGAGGTTGCATGCCTTATAGCATGGAGTGAAGGAGAGAGCACTCAGGAGCTGGTGCGATCGATTGCTTAGACTGCATTCTACCAGGGTATCTACTTCTAGCTGGTGCTAGAGGGCTAGAAGGTACAGCTGCTAGTCAGCATTACAGATCCGATTAGGGTTGGGTCATCAAGGACTTCATCTTGATCGACAACTAGGACTCGCAGTACCACACATACTATGATGGGGCCACCTCGTCCACCTCAGGGCATGGGAGGAGATGAGGTTGAGAGCTCGAGGGGTTCTTGAGGCTAGGCTACTACACTGCATAGACTAGATATATGATTGAGAGGATTGAGTATGCCAAGATGTAGATTGTGGCATACCAATCTAGTTTTGATATGATGTACATACATTGTTGAGATATATATATATATATATATATATATATATATATATATATATATATATATATATATATATATATGATATTTTTGATCATATGACTTGTCTTATGTATGGTGCTTTAATGTTTTTGATGTGATTGATTTGATGATTCATGTAATTATGTTGTTTGAAAATATTATAGTTTGAATGTCATGCTTTAAAATTTAAATGAAATAATTTGATGTAAACAAATTGGTTGTTGAGATGATAATTTGATAAAAATAAAAGGGACTGTTAACAATAATTTAAAAGGACATTGTCACTATTATAGACCATTTCATGGAGTAGCTGCTCACTCGGTCATCAAGCTAATCCCGGTATAGAAATATTGTTAAAAGTAAAAAGAGTGCTTAAGAGACTGTCTTAAGACTTTGTTGTGATGATAGAACTGATGATGGTTTGATGGTAATTTGTTTTCAGATTTTCATAAAAATGATATGCATGAAATATTTTAAAATGATTTTTGCTAGGCATAAACTCCTAAGTGTTATAAAATTTTGAATAATTCCTTAGAAATTATACCATGGTTGCAAAAAAATAGAATAAGTCGTATTCTGTTTGAAAGAATAATTGTGGAACATAATGATTTAAGTCATATGTTGGAATAAATGGGAAATAAAATTAGTTTGATGGTTTGTGCTAGGCATAGAATATTTAGGTATAGACTTATAACATCATTGCGAAATCCAAAAGAAGAAAATAAATAGTTTTATTGCATGGTTGATTTTTAATTTTTGAAAATAAACAGAAAATATGAAGATGAGGACTTGTGCTAGGCATAAAATTCCAATTTTGGTTTTGGAACTATACCATCGTCACGAAAGTCAAAAATTATATGTAACTTTATTGCATGTTTTTGAAAATGATTTTTATTTTTTGGTAATGCATGTAGTTGTCTTTATACTAAACAACTATTCTTAGAGAAGAAAATGAAATTATTTCAGACAATTTGCAAAAATATTTCAAAGTATCTTAAAGACAAAAGTTAGATTTATAAAGAATACCATGTGCATATGTGAGTTCATTTCCAATCTTGATTTATCATAATGATACAAAAAATCTCTCAAATACAAATGTGTGTGTGATTGTATTGTTCATTCACCAGGTTTGAGCAAGATACTATGATACAAGTGATTTAAATTAACCAAATAAGTGTTCATTAACCATGATTTAGATGCATATAACCATACCAGACTACTATGTAAGTCAGATTATCAAGAGCTAGCTAATCCATAAGTAGACATAGGTCTATACAAAAGAAGGTCGCTAATGTGACAGACATATCACCATGCTAGGAGTTACCCAAGGCCAAGCGGGTTGGGCACAAACCACCTGTTATGGGGCTTACCTCATAGTTTTCGAATAATTGAGAATTCCAGGGATTCAAGCTCATCAACCCTTATTTTATTTTTAAGGGGTAGGGAAAGGATTTTATTGCTTTTTCTTTTGCTCATTTTGTTGTCTTTCTTTCTTTGCTTTCTCTATTTTTTTTTTTGTATCTTTCGCTTTGATATTTGAGATAATGCTGAAATAGTGTAAATGATTTTGCCTGATTTTTCCTTTTCTTTTGCTTCCTATTCTAGGGATACTTGATCGGATTAGCTATAGAGCAAGGGATTTTTATTTCGGGTAGGGGTGAGCTTGTCCTTTTGCCAATTCTCAAAGATTCTAGACCATGTGCATGATAGGATAGCAAGGGAAACTTTTCGCTCAAGAAACCACTTCTACTATGTAGGATAGCATGGACATTACAAATATAATCATTTTATTGTGAAAGGATATGTTTGGTTTAAGTAAATAACAAGATCAATTCTCTATGCTCAAAACTTTATTTAATTGAATTTTGTGGACTTTGATATAAGAGAGATTAGTAATCATACCAAATAAATCAAGATATTTATTCATGTGAGTGTGAAAGTTCGAGATTCCAAATAAATGGTAATTTATACAAAATAATTTGAAAATATAACTGCAATGCGTCACAATGTGAGAAGTACAAAAATAAAAGATATTTTTGAAGATTTTGATTGTTTTTTAGATTTTTAAGTTTATAAATTGAAAGAAATATAAGATAGTGATTTTTTTTTTAAATATTTTAAAAATATATATACAATGATGAAATGACAAATTTTGTTATGCATAGTAACGTTTAAGATGTAAAATGTTCATGGGTTCTTTAAGTTCTTTACCATCTAAGGTAGATAATTTGTATGCTCCTGATTCAAATTTAGCAGTGATAATATATGGTCCAAGCCAGTTGGGCTCAAATTTACCTTTAAGGTCTTTAGTTGCATTAGTATTTTTTTTATTTTCTTTTAAAACAAGGTCGTCGACCACAAAGGATCGATGCCGAACTTTCTTAGCATATGATCTTTTAAGCTTGTTTTGGTAGGCACGAAGATGCTCCAAAGCATTGATGCACTTTTCATCTAGGAGCTCCAGCTGACTGAGTCTGCCAGCTCAATATTCATCTCCTACCTCGGTATCTTGAAGTAGTAGAGCAAAAGAAGGAACTTCTAATTCAAAGGGAAAAATGGCTTCAACACCATAAACCAAAACAAAAGGTGAAGTTCTAGTGGGGGTTCGAACACTAGTTCGATAAGCCCACAAAGTTGGATATAAT
Source organism: Wollemia nobilis (assembly GCA_028583015.1). Classification (NCBI taxonomy): domain Eukaryota; kingdom Viridiplantae; phylum Streptophyta; class Pinopsida; order Araucariales; family Araucariaceae; genus Wollemia; species Wollemia nobilis. The sequence continues at coordinate 791,319 of JAQPPZ010016965.1, forward strand.
TGAATGTGCCAGTCATGGCCAGATTTATTGACCAATATTTTAAGAATTTTGATTAAGTTTTTGTTTGAAGCTTTTGCTTGGCCATTACCCTGAGGATAATAGGGAGTGGACCAACGATGTTGAATCTTATATTTTTGGCATAATTTTTTAACATCTTTATTTTTGAAAAAAGTTCCATTGTCTGAGATGAGATTTGTAGGAATTTTGACCCTACAAATGATTTGATTAAAAATAAATTTAGAGACTTGTGTCCCAGTGTAGGAAGCTAAAGGCATAGCTTCAACCCACTTCGTGAAATATTCGATGGCGGTTATGATGAATTTGTGTCCATCAGATGACATAGGATTAATTTTGCCAATAATGTCTAAGCCCCATTTTGAAAAGGGCCAAGAAGATGAAATAGCCTATAGTTCTTATGCAGGGGCATGGATAAGGTCAGCATGTTTCTGGCACTTGTCGTAATGGCACACATAATCATGTGCATCATTCTCCATGGTAGGCCAAAAGTATCCTATCCTAAGGAGCATTTTAGCAATGACACTACCACTGAAGTGTCCTCCACAAGATCCATCGTGGGCTTCACTCAAAGATAATCTAGATTCTTCTAGATTCAAACATCTCAATAGGATACCTTCAAAATATCTCCTATATAATATATTTCCAATTATTACAAATCGACTTGCTCGTCTACATAATAATCGACACTGGTTTCTATTAGAATTGGCAGGGAAAGGCCCATTGTGAATAAAATCAAATATATTCGTATACCAAGGTTTAGGAGTAGTTTCATTGATTAGAAACACATACAAAGGTTCTAAGCATGACTTATTTGAAGTGGGTTCCTAGAGTCGATGAATAATTATGGTGGCATATTCATCATCTAACTCCAAGGGCAGAAGAGATGCAGCTGCGGCCATAGCGTCAGCCGCATGGTTTCTAGTTCAAGGAATAGCTTCCAAGGTAACTTGATCAAATAGAGACATTAATTGTAAAACATATGCTTTATATGGATGCAATTTATCATCTCTGGTCTGATAAACTTCATTAATTTGGTTTATAAAAAGTTGAGAATCACCAAAAACTAATAGATTTTTAATTTTTAGCGCTAAGGCAGCTCGTAATCCAAGGATTAGAGCTTCATACTCAGTAGTATTATTAGTGCAATCAAATGTTAATTTAAAGGACAAAGGTATAATGTGCTTTTGTGGAGATATTAAAATAATACCGCACTCAGCCCCACTCATGCATCGGGCTCCATCAAAGTATAAGGACCATTGTTCAACGTGGTCTGCCTCTAATTGAAGGCATTCATCAGGAAACTCAATGATGAGGGGATGGGTAGACTCTAAGGGTGCAGCAGCTAATTGATCTACTATGATTTGACCCTTAATAGAATTTTGTCCTATAAACATGAGTTCAAACTCACTTAGAGCAAGAACCCACTTGGCTGTGTGACCCGATAAATAAGGTCGACTCATGAGATACCACAAAGGATCATATTTAGCAATGACATACGTTTTATGACTAAGCATATAATGGCATAATTTCTATTTAGAAAATACGACTGCTAGACATTTTTTCTAATGTTGTGTAGCGGGTTTCATAACTAATTAAAGTTTGGCTAATATAATAATTAGCACGTTCTCTTTTCTCATCATCAAGTTGAGCTACAATAGCTCCTAAAGCAAAATCTAAAGCTAAAATATATAGGATAAATGGACGGTTAGGTCTAGGCGATGAAAGCACAGGTGGGTTAAGGAGGTATTGTTTAAGAAGTTCAAAAGCTTCCTTACATTCATCGTCCAAATTAAAATGGATATCCTTCTTAAGGAGCTTAAGAAAGGGACCGGTTTTGTTCGCCAGCTTATCAATGAAGCGACGGATGGCTTGAAGTTTACCTTGTAAACTTTGTAACTCAGATATATTGGTAGGTGCGGGCATATCAGTGATAGCTGCAATCTTGAGAGGGTCAATTTTGATACCACGTAAAGAAACTAAAACCCCTAATAGTTTACCGAACTTAACTCCAAATATGCATTTAGCAAGATTTAATCGAATAAGATATTTTCTTAACCGATTAAAAACTTTTCTCAAATCATCTAAATAATCATCTTCTTTAATAAAGCGAGCTATAATATCATCTACATAATCATGTAGGATATCATGCATAATATCATGAAAGATATAAGTCATAGCTCGTTGATATGTTGTGTATGCATTCTTTAAACCAAATGGCATCACTTTCCAACAAAAGGTACCCCAAGGGGTAATAAAGGATATTTTAGCCTGATCTTCAGGAGCTATCCTGATCTGATTATAGCCAGAGAATCCATCCATTAGGGACATCATCCCACTCCCAGCAATAAAATTAATTATTTGATCCATTTTTGGAAGAGGAAAATCATCTTTAGGGCATGCAGCATTAATATCTCTAAAATCTATGCAAACCCTAACTTTGGTAGCTTCTTTCTTGGTGACTGGAACTACATTCGAGATCCATTCAGAATAATCAATAGCTTGTATAAAAACAAAATTCAAGAGTTTTTCTAACTCCCCTTTAACTAGCAAAGCCACTTTAGGATGCATTTTTCTAAGTTTCTGTTTAACAGGTTTAGCATCCAGATGGACTACTAGGTGATGCCTGACTACAGAAGGGTCTAAACCTGGCATATCTTCATATGTCCAAGCGAAGACATCTTCATATTTTTTAAGGAATGCAATGTATTGCTCTTATTTTTCTTGACTTAATTCTGACCCAATATTGATTATGTGAGGATTATCCTCAGTTCCCATGTTAACTTTAATGACGTTTTCTACTTCCATGTGTAGATCTCTTTCAAAATTAGGTGGGGCGGGTGAGATGCCCAATTCTTGTAATTCTTTTAAGGTTAACTTAGATAAGTCATTTTGAGGAGTAGTGGCTTCAATTTGAGCTATAGTTGGTATAGAACCATGAAAATAAAACCCATTGTGTAACATCTCTTCAACAGAGACATCATGGAAAATATCACCTTCCAACTCATCATCGGATCTAGCAATCATTTCATCATAAGCTATGGATAGCATATTGCATGTAAATGGCTGATTTTGTAGAGGCAAATCATCACGCCTATCCAAATAATCTTGATAACATATGAGTTGATCATCATGTTCAAAAGGGAAGGGTTGACCCTTACTAGGAAATAGGCCCACACCACATCGGGGGGGCCATGGTTCTACCTCGAAAGGTTCTTTCATACCATTTTGGAAAGGTCCCAAGCCTTTCCCTTTATATCCCATTTTAAGCATTATAGGTTTAGCTTTAATATACTCATTAGTAAAATAACATCGAGCATATCCCTCATGATGAGTTTTGATGTTCTTGGGTATTCTTCCCCATTCATATCCCTTATAAATGAAGGCACAACTCCCGGCTTGTTAAGTACTTCCCATAGGTTGTGGGAGGCCCAAAGTACGAGGATATGGCGGCAAATTACTTAAGATAATGGAATTTTGCATAGAAGCATTTGTTTTTTTTTATATAAGAATTTTAGATAAATCAGGTAAGAGTTCATCAGAAAGAGCATAAGATGTAGAAGGATCATTCCCTATATCTTTAGATGTGGAAGGTATGATAGATGTAGATAATGTAGAGGTGTTAATAGATGGGTCTATAGGTTTTGAAATTATAGGGACAGAACATGAAGGATTGGTTGTGGATTTAAGATCTTTTTGAGGTTCTAGAGTGGTTTGTTTAGAAGATTGTTGAGTTAAATGTATAGGTGTAGTTTATGGGGTAGATGATGTTATGTGTGTGTGTTTCACACGTTTAGATGAAAAATAAGAATTAGGATGTGTGGATGACAAAGTAGGGCAAAATTACACTCCAATAGGTTCTGCCAAAGCACACATATCAAAGGGTCTAGGGTCACCATGGATAGTGACCAACTGATTTTTAAATTCAAATTTAACACACTGATGTAAAGTGGAAGGAACCGCTCGCATCGCATTGATCCAAGGGTGACCCAAAAGTATATTGTACGATGCAGGGCAATGTACAATAAACACGATTGTATCTAGGGTTCTAGGACCAACTTGCAAGGGTATAGTAATGACTCCACACATTTCTTGTGTCTTGTCATTGAAAGCTTTGATAATCATGTTAGTTTTTTTCATTTCATCACTTCTAAAGCCAAATATTTGGTAGAAGTCAAAAGTGCAAATGTTTAGAGATGAACCATTATCGATCAAGACTCTTTTAATAGCTACATATCCAATTAGAGTAGTAATATATAAGGGATTATCCTTATGTAAACTATGCTATGGTATATCTTTATCTCGAAAGTCAATACAATCAAATTCTCTAGTGATGATAGTATTGGCCATGGCTTTGGGTTGAATATTTTGAGGTACCATAATTTGGATTAATGTAAGCATCAATTCATCCCTATGGGTAGGAGAAGATCTTAACAAGTCCAAAAGGGAAATTATGGCTATAGTATTGGATAATTGCTCATTAATATTATAAGGGGGTTTAGGTTGAACATTAGGAGCATGATTCCCTTTATTGGGATTTCTCAAAACAAATGGAGTTGATCCATCTTTCTGATTTGGTTCTTGTTGAGAATTTTGAGCCTGTTGTCTGGTAACGACTTCGATGGTACCTACAATGTTATATTGAAGATGTTGAACTGGTATTGGTTGAGCATTTATGGCTTGTTCATTAGGAAGGAATTGATTAGAAGAGGGTCGAGTAGTAACTCTTCTAGGAAATGGTTCTTCCGGAACCATAGCATTTGTGATAGGTTGAATAGGATCTAATTCATTTTCAAAACTATTTGATTGATTTGAGGTGATGTCTACTTCACTTTCAGTATCCGATTCTACATCACTAGGATCGGGAGTTTGAATATTATGTAGGGGCTTGGTCATGACCATGGATAAAGTTGTGCCAAATATTTGAGGATCTTGAACAGGTAATTGTCTGCTAATAGTCCCTACATATTGGGTAGGAGGGGGGACATTATGATGCTCAATTTGATTGGCCACCTCTTTACCATGTCTTGGTAAAGGATGTTGAAATATGTCTAATGATTGATTAGCATTTTGATTTTGATTTTGGGAATGTTCTTTTGAGCATTATTAGGAGCATTTTGTTTAGGTTGGAAGGCTTGCACCTCCATTTTAGTATTATCAATAAGATCTTGTATTTTATGTTTTAACATTTTACAAGAGTTGGTAGAGTGTCTAGGCCCTCTATGGAAATCATAGTGTAAGTCGGCTCTGTATCCAGGTATAGTTGGATCAGGTTCATGGATAACTGGTAATTGAATCAAACCTCTTTTGAGTAATTGGGGTAGAATAGTTGATAATGGTTGATTGAGTCTAGTAAAATCTCGAGGAGGTTTATGAAGAGGTTTCAATATAAATTTTTCTGTTGTCTTGGTTGTATTGATATTAGCAATGTTTCTACTATCAGTGACTCCATCACCTACAACTTGTTTATTTTTGTACTAATTTTTGGATGTTTTCTCATCATCTTTCTTTTTGAGCTGACCTCTCCTAATGAGAGCATCTTCCACCCTTCGAGCTAAGTCTATAGTCTGATCGAAGGTAGTTAAGGTAGTAGTTGATAGTTCATAAGATATTTGTTCTTGCAAATTATTAATAAAAATGTCCAACATTTCCCTATAAGGTAGCACAAAGTGCAGTTTTCCTATCAACTGCCTCCATCTAGCTAAGAAATTAGCAAAACATTCATCTTTGTCTTGTTTTAAGTTGTACAAATATTTAATGGTGACATGCCTCTCGATATAAGCACTAAATTTATGAACAAAGGATTCAGTTGTTTCTTCAAAATTTCTCAAAGAATGAGTGGGCAATTGATAGTACCACTCTAATGCCATTCCTACTAAAATTTTCGGGAACATTTTTAGTAATAGCATGTCATCATGTGATATATCATGACATGCTATCCTAAACATGCGAAGATGCTCTATGGGATCTTCAATTCCTTTATATATAGGTAGAACGGGCACAAGAAAATGTTTAGGGTATGGTTGTGCTACAACCATAGGATCTAGAGGTTGACTACACATATCTCGATAATTGTACAAGGAACGGTAGGGATCTATCTGGTCCATGTAGGAAGCTAACTGTTACACCATGGCTTCCAGATTATTGGTTTGCCCACCATATTGGTTTGGTAGGGCATTAATATGAGATTTGTGAGCATATGATGGAGGACACACATATTAGATGCTATATTGCTATTGTGTAAATTGTTTGTAGGAAGGGTGTTATGAAGAAGTTTTGAAGTTGTATTATGTTGTATCCCAGATTGTTGAAAATTGGTGTTTGGCTTCATTTTAGATTTTTGTCGATTTGAAGCATATTGATCAATAGTTTTGCAAAATAAAGCAGTGAATGAAGGTCTCTTTTGTGTGGGAATGATTTTAGGCTCAATAATAGGTTCCTTAGGGGGTTGGTTAACCTGTTGTTTTTGCATGTTCTAAATCATAGTGACCATATCTCTATTGGATGGTCCAGCTTTATCACTTTCTTGATCAATGAAAGACAAGGGATTAGTGTGTATGTCAAACATATATTCCATGGCTGCTTGAGTGTCACTAATTTGTCCTCTATCAATACGAACTGCCATATTAAGAGCACCAATGTTATTATTGAAAAATTTCCAAAAATGATCAAAGTTATCAAAAGCAATAGTTCCATCTGGAGCTATTCTAGGGGATGAGGATCCTTCCTCTTTAAGATTTTTTTGTTGTTCATTTTCTTCAGCCAGCTCATCTTCTGGCTGTTCTAGAGTTTCTTCTTTCAGAATTGATTCCTCATGAAGGACATTTGGTTTTTTTGTTTTGTCTCCTAACCGATCTTCTCCTTCTTCTTCAGTTTGTTTACCATTCCTAAGTCTAGGCATTGTGCTTAAATTTAGATTTTAGAAAATATATATATATATATATATATATATGTATATATATATATATATATATATATATATATATATATATATATATATATATATATATATATGCAACAAGCTTAAGAGGTATATATTTTAATTATATACCTACTATAGTATTTGAAATAAAATGTTTTTGGTTTTTCTTGTTTTTGTAACAATATTATAAAGATAACAAACAACACACTAAATGCAAGAAATAATAATAATGAAAGCAATGATCTAGTTTTCTATAAACAATTTATAAATATCATTAATGGGCTCAAGTTCTTCAGGAGTCATGAAATGTTCTTCTTCAAATTGAAATTTTTTTTTCAAAAACTTGACAAAAAGTGCTATAGTGATATTATCTATTTCAGACTCTGGTTGGTAGAAATAAAGCTCGTGGCAATATTATCGATATAACACAGCCCTAGGAACTCTATTCCATATTTCTCTATCTATAATAATGATCTCTTGGTCTTCTACACGACCTAGGAATTGGTGTATAATGGTTGTGTTCTCGAGGTATTCCTTGAAGGTGAACAATTCTGAAGACACAAGAGCTCTCCTATAAGTTAACCACCTATGGCAGGCTCTCTAAAGTTCATGATAAAAAATAAGTTGATGAGGATCCATGATTCTATCTAGGACAAGCCTCTTGATTTGTTTAAGTTCAGTTGACCTAGATGAAATGACACCTAGTCTTCTATCAAGTTCATCCCACAAAAGTTGGTTTCTATTTGTTTCAGGCACACTAAGCACAAAATTAATTTCTAAGGCTGCTAATTGGTTTTCAACATTTATAATAACTGCTAGTCTTTTCTTAGGAGCTACCATCTAAACATGATATGCAACTTAGTAATTTTCTAATGATTTTAAATGCATCTATTTTTTTTGTTTTGTTTTCATTTTCAAAAGGTTTTAGTTTCATGTCGGGTTCACCAAAATGTATCATTCCAAATTTTTTGCACCCTTACCTTCAGGCTATAGGATCCACTCCTATAAGGGGGATGTGAAAAGGATGGGACAATACCTCGAACTGAGAGGCATTTCGAAGGTCCCACCTCTCGAGGGAGGTGTATAAAGGTGATTTTTCAACGGATGGTGGGGTTCACCAGGAAACATTTAGTGGCAGTCTCCACGCCTAGGTTGGGAATGTGTTTTATGTGTTCAATTTTATCTTTAAACATTCAAATCCTAGGTTTGGCCAAATGAATCTAAGTTATTCTATATGAAATGAAGATTTAAATATAGAAAATAGATTTAATAGAAAACATAGAGAACAAACTAAGTGAAGAAATCCATACCTAGTTTTGGATGTCTGATGGAGGTTCTGATTTTTGAAGCAGTCCAGATCGTCTAGAATTTGACAAGATCATCTCCTAACTGACAGGATCGTCTGATATCTGATGAATTCATCAAACAAATTCATCAGAGACCTGCAAACAGAGAAATAGATACAAAATACCAAAATTGCAACTATTCTGATAAAAGAAAATGATATGAAACAATAATAAGGATGTTAATAAGATAATCCTAAATGGAAATGCAAATAAATTACGATACTTTAATAGCTAATCATGATCTTATTATGCAATTAAACTACATGAGTGAACTCCAAGATGCAATATAATAGGAAATAATAATAAAACTGACTAAATGCAGAACAAAATAACAACAAAGTATAGAAAAAGTGCAAACTCTAGGCACTGATTGCCCCAATGCAGACTATAGTCAAAATTGTCTCAGATTGATATGAAATCGTCTCGAATTGGATAGGATCGTCTGCAACGATATGAGCTTGCTCCGACTGAAGAATGACAAGGTTCCTACAACAAAATTTGGAAAGTACAAATGCAGATGGTAATATTGGGTATTCTAATGCGTGTAAAGGTCAAGTTACAGGAAATTTCAGCCAGGGGAAAGTCAAGGAGGGTCCTAAGGTTTAAATAGGCTTAGGAGGGAAGTTGGGAGGTTTGAGATCATCCTAATTTGGAAGATATCCAATAGGGGAGGTCTTTAGTGACGCAGACACGCTTCTGCCCAACTTAGAGACACCGTTGAAAAAGAGGCTAATTATGAAAAATTAGTTTTGGGACAAGATCATCAGGACATCCTAGTCCAGACAAAATAGTCCAATATGAGGTGATATCATCTGATCGGCAAAGATATCATCGAACAATCAAAAAAAACTCTAAAAATGGTGCGAGAAATGAGGAAACAGGTTAAACGATGATTTTGGAGTAGTTTTGGGGTTGAATTTGAATTTGAATTATTACTAAGGTAATTTTAATTATTGCTAAGGTTTTACTGCGCCAATTTTAGGGTGCTACAGTTTGTACTAGACCAAAGATAAAAATTAAGTATATTTATGCTAGACCAAAGGACTGTGTTTGGTGCAGATTTGAGGACAGATATTGGTGTATATTTGAGGGTAGGTTTGTACCAAAATAGAGATAGAGATTGAGCATATTTGTTCTAGATCAAACGACTATGTTTAGTGCATATTTAAGATAGATATTTGGAGGTGGAAAAGTATAGAGGATGATAGTCTCTAGTGGATAGATATCCATTAGCTAGGGCAGTGAGGATAGGATTCTTCAATGGATAGAGATCCATTAGCTAGTGTAGTGGAGGCAGTAGTTCTTCTAGAAGATCACCAACCAGAGTAGAGGAGAAAGGATTTCTCCTATGGATAGAGATCCACAAACTTGATTAGGGGATTGGTGTCTCCTTTGGATAGAGGTCCATAAACATTGTAATAGGGAAAGGATTCCCAATAGATTTATTGAGAAAATTTTAGTGGAATATTTTCTTCGTGGAGTAGACCAAATTGGGTGAACCACATTAAATTGATGTCTCTATTATGTGTGGTGATTTGTGCATTGCTTTGATTATTGTTGTTGATATTGATATCTATACATTGCATAATATTGATTGGAAAGAAAAGTAAAAATTTATCTTATACTGTTCACCCCCCTCTCAGTATAAGCTTGTGTTCTTCAGGTTACAATCTTGGATCCGTTTATAAAATATCCAAGCAAAAGTAGGAAGGTGTATAATCAAAGATACAACCTCAAAATCCCTATATTGCACTCAATATTTTTCCTCAAAACATAAAATTTAGATTTATAAAGAGGAGTGAAAAAGAATGTGCAATAAGGACATTTTGTATAAAAAATATTTTACATTATATTGCACTATCCTAATATGGTTATACAAGGAGAGAATGCAGGTTTAAATGTGCCTCAAAGACACCACTCATTGGAAAAACTAGCTAAAAGTAGTCTTATGCTAGCATCCATCCAAGCCTGGCTCAAGGAGCCATTCTAAGGGCTTATTCTCCACACATTTGGAAAGTTCAAACCTACAAGATACAATGTACAAAATCAAGGTAATAACAACATCATTTAAGATCAACATAATATGTGGAAGGAGGATGTAAACAAGTAATAAAGGAATAGAAAATTGAAGCACCATTGGAGTGTCACTAACTCCACATATTCTTGCTAAAAATGGTTCCTAAAGCCTCCAGATTTTTTCTCCATATCCCATTATAAAATAGTGTAGGTGAATGAAATAAGAGGGGATTTTCCAAGCTAAAAATATCTCCAAAGGGTTCATTCAAACCAACAATAGAGATGACATCCATGCAGAGAAGAAAGTGACACTTATCACTAAACAAAAAACCCTAATGCTCAAATCAAGAGAATGCTCATCTTCAAGAGAGGGTTTACATGAACATTTTGGTGCATTGAGTGTATGGGATACACTTGTCAATTGGAAGACCAAACATTTTCCTAAAGAACATAACACTATTATGTTAAAAGAAGGTGGAAAAATGTTTCTTTGGTACCAAAACCTCCTCAAGCACTCAAAGTGAAATGAACCTGCCACTTGGCACTTTAGACAAGAATATTCTCCATTTTAAGGATATCAATTATCAAATTCAGCAAGCATTCTTCATCCTCACATATACTATCTCACCATTTGCACAAAAAGAGTTGAGTTGCAACATGCCAAGAAGGTGATAGAGCCTTTAATGCTCAAGGAAACTGAAGTCAAGGGAAGAGTCTAAACAACACCAAATTTAGAATGCTTTAATCTCTAAGTGATTCCATTGGATGGTATAGTCATAACATCCATGATGTCTATGCCAGTACTGTAGCCCAAGATTCTCTAAAAATAGTGTCGAATATTGCTTGGAGAAAGGTAAAATTTATTCCCATTTATAAGTTTTTTCTTTTCTTGGAGTTATAAGGTTTAAATTGAAGGAATTTAATTACATTTAAATCCATACATCAAATGGAATATTTTATCAAATAAATATAATATGTGTAATATAAAACCTAGGAGTTATAAGGGTTTCTATTTGGATAAATATTTAATATTTGCAAATATTATTGTGGTGTAATTTATCCAAATATTAGGTAGTAATAAGTGCTACTAAATCAAATTAATTAATTGGAAAAATATATACACTTAATCTAATTCCCAAAGCATTATTTATAATGAAAGTTTCTTCAAATATTGGATATTCATAATATTATTTTCTCAAAATATCCAAATATTAGGTAGTAATAAGTGCTACTAAATCAAATTAATTAATTGGAAAAATATATACACTTAATCTAATTCCCAAAGCATTATTTATAAAGAAAGTTTCTTCAAATATTGGATATTCATAATATTATTTTCTCAAAATTCTTAAAATGAGACAAAAGATCCAACATTATAACCTCTTTAAAATTTGGGAATAGTTCTTAGTTCAATAGGAGCAATAAGGGATAATAGGAATTGATTTTGGTATTCTATAAAAATTTACAAAATCAATCAAATATTGAACTATAATTTACAAAAGTGCTATATATTATCCATAGTATACTAGGGAGTCATAAGACATTCTACAAAACTTAGTAATATCAACATCTATCATAGATTATCAAGTTACAAAATATAATCTTTCCTCATAAACTAAAAATCCTTAGGTGTATATACTCAAATTACTAGGGAGATATATGGAAGTCTATAAAACAAGGATTAATAAAGGTTTTATCAAATCAAACTTATATTTCTTCAATCAGGAATCATATATCCTAACATATGGAGTCATAAGGTAGACTTCAAAGATTTTTGTAAATTCAAATAAGGATCTATCATGGATGATATCTTGAGAAATGCCTTTAATAATGAAGAACTACTGCATGAAGTACAATACTACTCCCAAAGCATAATAGATGCTCTAGAAGGATACGAGTATCTACCCATTAGTGACAAAGATAAATATTTCTTGTTTCTTAAAAAAGCTAAAGAAGGTAACTTTACAACATTGATTGGTTATCTTCACGATATTCTCTTCACAACATGGTTGAATTCACACAGATTAGTTATATTTTCACAATAAGAATGTCTGATGGTGTATCTATCACTAATTGTGTTTGTGCTTACTCAACACAAGGAACAAGATAAAGAATAATATTATTGTGATGATAAAATAACTTGTCATGAAGTAGAAATTCTACCAGCACCAATGGAGAATTACAAGAGAAGAAGAAGAAGAAAAATGAAGAAAATACATGCTAAAAGAAACATGGCATCATGAAGACTAAACTAGTTGAACACATACAACATTCATAAGAACCTCTAGCTACAACTTACTTTGCATTATATGAAGACACAAATTGTCTACTAAACCTGATATCAGTAAGCAATGAATGAGAATACAAATTCCATTATTTGCTGGAAGAAGATCCACATTGAAGATAGTATTCAATATCCAAATAATGTAATACATGGGGATGTTAGAAATAGATTATATTACATCATTTAGATCTTCTTGGTACATACTTAGGACATTATATTACTTTAGGGGGAAGTTATCTAGTTACATCATGCAATGTAATAAATGCACAAGTGTCAAAGTGCAAGCTCTATATGTACAAGTTGTCCCTTGCACAACTAGGTAGAGTGTTGGCCAAGGAACCAATTTTCTATATGAAGTGTTATAGACATAGAGCAAGATATATTATTACAAAGTAGTGTAGAATAGTGTGGTATGATGTAGCAATGTGATGTAATGTGAGGGAGAGTAATATGCTCAATACCCATTATTGAGTAGTAGCTTTATTCATGGAGTGTTCATTTCCTCCAGAGCTACTTTTGTAAACATATCCATCATTTATATTTATAGTATATTTTTAGTCATCTCACAGATTTACTTTATTTCATATTATTTTACATCTTGTGATTACTATCTCCCATTACATGCTGCATCAAAATCTAACAAGTTAAAGGAAGAGTGCTTTATCAAATACTATCTAAATATGTGATTAAAGAATAAATTGACTCAAATTATGACAATAAAGAAGTAAATATATATAAATGTTTGATTAACATGATGAAATATAATAAAACTAGGTGGAGCAAAGAGTGGAGTATATGCAAAGAGGTAGATACCCTCATAACTAAAGAGAAATAATACCTTGATAAAAAAAATCTATAAAAGTAGTAATTGCATAATCAAAGGAAAAATAGAGAAGAACACATTACACAAGAATTTATCCTAGGAAACCCTTTTGGGAAATAAACCTAGCAACAATATCTCCTTATTGTATAAACTTGATCATCTCCAATATAATAATATCCTTTTGTTTCTTTCTCACTTGCTCTACCACTTGTGATTACATTTCTTGCATATTGTGTTCCCTCCCTTGGGGGGTGTTCAAAAATTCCCTCTCATAAATCCTCGTGCAAGTGATATTTTATATACCAACAACACAAGAATAGGTTTTACAATACCATGGGTGCAAAACATGGGTTCAAATATATTAACCCAAAATAGCCCATATGGGTCTAAACATATAGGTCTAAACATATGGGTCTAAACATATGTTAACTTGCTAGAATAACATGGAAAATATTCAACACATCAAATAATATAGATCCCAAGGAAGAGCTTTTTGGTTGTAGAATGTTCATTGTACATTAATTGATAGAATATTATTCCAAAGGGACTTTGATGGAGTGTTTCTCTAAAGGGAAAAATCACAATTTCTACTACAATAATTTCATAAAAAAACTTCAACAAACACTTCTCAGCTCAAACAACTACTAATAAAATCACAAAAATATGATATTACTAGACCAATATATTTTTAGATGCCCATCATTGGATTAGAAATAATGAAAAATGCAAATTATTTACTGGTATAAGGAGAAATGCACATATACCCTTAATATTCATATCCACAGATGAAACTCTCACTCAATGGGGATTGTATTTCATAGGAATTATCAACCTACCATCTAGTGAGGGGTAAAAATAGATTCTTACAGCTATAGACTATTTCACTAAATGGGTCAAAGTAGTTCCTTCAAAAGAGGCCACTAAGAAGGTGATCATAGAAATATTATAAGATATCATAATTAGGTTTGGTGTCCCCAACATAATAAATACAAACAACACCAAGGCATTTACAAGTTCTAAAATCATTCAATTCATGTTATGGCATGGCATCTATTTGAAGGCTTTCTCAAATTATTTATTCTAAAACATTTTAGATTGAACAAAAATAATTCACCAATATGCAAAAATATCAAATCATTCATCTATAAATAATTATCCACAATAACAATTTACACAATAAGACAAATATAGATACTACCCTTAAGGTAGGGCAACACTAATAATACTCCTTGATGAAGGAATAACACCATAAGATCTCCCAATACTAGAGTGCCACTTAGAGAGGAAAAAGTCCCATAATCCTTTGCTTGTGCAAAGACGTTTACATATGATTGATCTCCATGATGATTACAATAACAAATATTTATTTTTTATATACCATATTCTAAATCAATCTACTTTGGGTTGATGACTACTAACATAATATTATATTATACTATAATATAATATAATCAACCTTGGGTTATATGTGGTCCATTCCAATCCTTATAGAATATAATAATATATCCCCATAAAAATTCCATCCTCGTAATAAATATTTCATCCTTGAAATATATAAAGAAACAAGACAATATGATTTGTTAAGAAATGCTAGGAACTGGTACCAATCTCAATCATACATCCATCCTAGTGAAACTATGATTAGTGGTGGTCTTCATTGATGTTGGTATGCCATTTTACCTCGAGTATCCAAAACTAATTTGTTGGTTCTATGCTTCTACTAATTTATTATGATAATTAAAACAATGGATCCATTTGTTCCTTTATGTTGTAACACCACTCTGAAAACTATGATTACTATGCTTTCTCTTCCAAACACTACCATAGTTGGAACCCTTCTGATTCAATGTAGAACCATAACATTGTTTTCCTAAGCCATACCTCCAATATTGTTACCACTCTTGGTGGTGTGGATGGTGATATGTTGTAACCTTAAATTGATGTTCAACCTTCATTGAATCCTCAACATTTTGCTTCATTATTTTAAATTCTTCTACATGTTTTTCTTTCATGTTCCCTTTGTTTGTTGTGTCCTTGTGCTCTTCTATCAAATATTCTTTGTACTTTGCTATTGTTATTTCCATAGAACTTGTTGCTACTAGTTATTTCATGGACACTATTGTTAATAATTCCTTCTTGGATTCTATTTTAGGTTCTATTTATTCTTCAGCTTTTTCTCTACAACCACTTATTGTTCCCTTACCATAATTGCTTCTTGTTTCTCCTTAGATCCTTTCTCCATAAGCTAATAAATATCTTGCAATGTTATGTTATTTTTTCTATACAATGACTTCACAAATATTTTTTGCACTTTAATGTTAATAGTACACAAATAATCCAAGGATAACCAATAATAATATCCATACCATCCATCTCAATAGCATAAAAATTTGAATGTAAAACATATTTATCCATGGTGATCTTGAAATATTCAAAAAATTGAACATTCTCACACTCAAGTTGTATGCCCTTAATTTTTATTGTCTAAACCTGCATCCTTTTAGCCAAAGAAATATTAATGAAATCATATTTGTTACTAGGGTTAATAGAAATAATAACCTTTTTGATGAGCACCAGATATGCTCATATTTTTGTATAAGTACTAACGGTTTTTGCACGACAATATATAATGAGTTGTATATTTTTATGAAACATTATGTATTTATTTAATGAAATCATGTGTATTATCTAATCTATGCGTGAAGTGTGTTTTGTGTAGTTATTCACCTGATTTTGTCATCTTTTGCTCAGTCGAGGTCCTACATGGACCTGGCATGCTTTTGCTCATCAGACTAAGGCATACCAAGTAGGTGCCTTACTCATGAAGGTGCCTTACTGAGGTAGGTGCCTTACTAAGGTAGGTGCCTTACTGAGGTAGGCACCTTACTGAGGTAGGTTCCTTACTGAGGTAGGTGCCTTACTGAGGTAGGTGTCTTACTCAAGTAGGTGCCAAGTAGGCGCCTTACTCAAGCAGGTGCCAAAATTATACGTGTTGATCAGATGGCTGTAGAAGGACCTCATTGACCATAGTTCCACATCATCTATGGGAAACCACTGAATGAACGAGTTATCCCAGCTAGAGTGGATGAACATGTAACCACTCAATGAAGCAGAACCATAACCAAGCAGAAATCATCCGATTTCCAGGAAATGATGAGAAGTTGTTTATCGTGTGCCTATTACAGTAACTAAACTATCCCAGTTTAGATTGTAACCAGGATGCCTATTGTAACAGAACTGCAACAGGAAGTCATGTGTGTGTTATATAAACACACAAACTTCTCTGTAGTGGAAGAGGCAAATATTTTAGAGAACATTGTTGCATGTAATATTTCATTGCACCATCAATAAAAGCTTGAGCATTCTTTCATTTGTGTATTGTCTTCATGATTCGTTGGGTGGGATCTGTTGGAGCTCGGGCCCACTCCAAGACAGTATTCCTCCCATGCTTCTTAGTTATTTTTGTAGATTTAATTATGCATGATAGTATGTTTATTTATTAGATTAAATTTATTTGCTTTAGAGTGGTGTGCTTTTCAATTACGTAAGTGTGTTTACCACTTTCAGTGTGGTGTGTTTATTTTTACGTATTTTATTTATGCATAAGTTTTATTGGTGTGGATGAATCAATTGCTATTTTACAAACACCCCCAATGATAGTTGAATGGATTCATCTCAAAAGTGGTAGTGTGAGCAGTCTCAACCGTGGCACTTCAAAAGTCTACGAGCTCCCTGGTTTGATAATTTAAATGTGAGTGTTGTGACATATATAGGAAAAATTTAACCAGTGTTTGGCACCCAATATTTTGGCACCATTTCTGGGGAAGCACCACTAGTAGACTGACCACAGTACCCCTTAAAAACCTTCTATTTGACCTTGTATGAGTCCACCAAGAAAAATAGGACCCGACGATTGATTTATAAGATAGAGCCCATAAGAAAAATCTGAGTCAGTCAAAGATTTAGAGTTTGAATTAGATTCCCCCAACTCATCACCAGTAGTCCACTGGAGTGAGCACCCTCACTTTGTGCAAAGCGCCTCCTCATCTCATCGACCTAGGAAAGAATAGATCATCCTGAACCCATTGTTTAAAAGGACACCCTCGGAGGAAGCCCTATTGTGGAAAGTCATAGAGGATCAGACCGTAACACCAACTGACTTAGAGGCTCTAATACAAAAATTTTTGAATGATCGAAAGGCCATAGAAGTTGCATTAGAGACCACACTTCCTAAAAAAATGGTCGAAGAAGTTTCATCTGGTTTTAGCTTCCTAATAGAGGAAGGAGTAGGGGAAACCAAAATGAAGAATATATCCCCTACCCATATCCCTACCTTCAGGGGATACCCAACCGAAGACCCTGACCTATTTTTGTTTAAATTTGATGTGTTGTGCAGGTCTGTCGACTATAAGTCAGATGCTCAGAAGCTGAAACTCTTTCCATCAACATTGGATGACTCAGCTCTATGCTGGTTTATCGGGTTGGGGAACAAGTAGATCACCACATGGGAAGAAATGAGGAAGCTCTTCCTAGAGCAGTACCAGGACTTTGGTAGAGCACGAGATTCCAGAGAAGAAGTCCTCAGCATGACATAGAAGGAGGATGAATCCCTAGAAGAATACTAGGAAAGGTTCAATTTCAACCTGCAATGATCCCCTCATGCAAAGCTAGGCGATAAGTCCCTCAAAAGTATTTTTTTGAGAGGACTCAACAACGAGTCACTGGAAGTGCTAAACATGATCTCGGGAGGAGACATTTACCAACATGCGATGGAAGACATCCGACAATTATGTTGGAACTACTCACGGAGGAGAGGTAAGCCCACCTCTAGAATAGTTAAGGCGACCACATCGGTCACAAAAATAGAGATAGGCAACATGTTGGAAGATTTAAAGAGTGAAATGCTATCCTCTCTAGCATTGCAGTTGGATACACTCTTGTTGGAGAAGAAGAAACAAGAGAATGATGTAGCGTTGACCTATTTCTACCCAAAATACAGAGGAAAGCATGCTAGGAATGCATGCCCAAAGAACAAGGTCAAATTATGCATGGTTTTCCAATAGAATCACAAAACTTGACTATGCCCACAACTTCCCAATACCAAGGAGGATGCTGATGTAAGTGAAGCCTATTTCATGGGCAATCAAAGAAATTGGTAGCAATCCCCTATGGGGAATATGCCCATGGGGATGCCGCCCTATGGAGGAGGACCATATATGCCACAAGGGTAGCCACAACCACCCAATATGGGATGGTGGGGACCACCACCTTGGATGAATGTACCTCCAGGAGCTGCATTTCCCAATCAGCAACCATGGATGCCATATCAACATTTTGGGCAGCATTGGAGGAACCACATTTTGTGGAACTCTGCTCCACAAAACATGGCACAGGCTCCACCTCAGTAAGGCTTACCGGCCCTACCTACGGTGAGACCTACATAGTTACCAGCACAGTTGATAGTGAACCCAAATAATAAGGTAAACCATCCAACATATCAAGTAGAGGGAGAGATGTATTCGATGTATCATATTAGTTGTAATCCCATTCAACTTAGATCAGGAAAGAAGCTAGGAGTAGAAGCACCTCCCCTAGTAGAAGAGGAGGAAAACATAGGAGACTCCCCTCTTATAGAAGAGGTGGAGGAAGAAAAAGTTGTTGAGAAAATAGAGGCTCCATTCCCTAAACGATTGTAGGAATAGAGGAAGCCGACACAGCCCGAGTTTGATATCCTTTCTAGCTTAAGGAATCTCACAATTACTATCCCACTCTTCCAAGCTATCCAAGATGTCCTGATATATACCAAAGTGATAAAGGAGTTGTGCCTGAGGAAACCAGGATGTAAAGTGGCACAGACCATCAATGTCAAAGGAAAATTGGCTGACTTGATGATGGGGAATGCATATCATCCCAAATACGTAGACCCAGGTAGCCTGATGCTGACCATAAAAATAGGAGGGCATTCATTGGCTAACACCTTAGTTGATCTAGGTGCAGCCATCAATGTAATGTCATAGGAGACCATGCAGAATCTGAAGCTCACGAACCTAAAACCCACCAAGATGGTGTTACAATTGGTCGATCGATCAACCATAGCACTAGAGGGAATGCTCGAGGACATCATCATGATAGTTGATGCATGGGAATACCCAGCGTATTTCTTGGTGTTATAGTCTAAAATAAGATTGGGTGGTTATCCACTCATCCTAGGGAGGCCATGGTTAGCTACGGTTGATGCCTACATTAGCTATCATGATGGACTTATGACCATCTCAAATGGTCAAAATGTCAAGAGATTGACTATCTCACCTCATGTATAGTCCATGGATACATTGGGAGAACCCACGTGGGAAAATCAAGAGGATAGTTTATTGTCTATGCTCTAGCTAGTGATGGCATTAATAGATTTGGAGGAAGAAGTCAATGAAGATGGCATCATCATGAGATTCCTTCAAGGGGAATCCTCCCTCATAGTTCTTGAGTCACCATTGGTCGGTGCTTAGGACCACCACACTAGGAAAATTGACATTGAGCCTGGAAGAACATTGAACATCAGTAGTGAGTTGACCCCCATACAGCTAACAGAGTTAAAAGAACTCCTAGCTAGGCACCAACAAGCATTTGCTTGGGATTATTTGGATATGAAGGGAATCAGCCCAAAAATCTACACCCATTGGATCTACCTCAAAGAGCAGGTGACCCTAGTCAGACAACCATAGAGAAGGATGAACCCAACCATGAAGGAAATTGTTAAAGCTGAGCTACAGAAGCTCTTGTCAACTGGATTCATCTATCCAATCTTCGATAGCGAATGGGTGTCACCACTTGTGGTGGTCCCCAAGAAAAATGGGAAATGGTGGATCTATGTTGATTACAGATCATTGAATAAAGCGACCAAGAAATATCACTTCCTACTTCCCTTCATTGATTAGGTATTGGATACACTATCTAGGAGAAAATACTTCTCCTTTCTGGATGGATTCAGCAGATACAACCAAATCCAGATCGGGGAGGAGGACCAAGATAAGACAACGTTTACCTACCCATGGGGAATGTTCACCTACAGAGTGCTACCCTTCGGGTTATGCAACACACTAGCCACCTTCCAAAGGGTGGTGTTAAGCATATTATTGGATATTATGGGGGAGGCAGTTGAGGTATATATGGATGACTTCATTATTTATGATGAAACCTTTGAAGAAGTGATGACGAACTTGGAACAAGTGCTCCAGAGGTGCGAAGAGAACAACTTATCCCTCAGTAATGAAAAGTGCTTTATGATGATGCATGAGGGCATAGTGTTGGGACATCATATCTCGGTAGAGGGAATTAAAGTTGATCAAAAGAAAATAGAAGTCATCAAAGACTTACCTAACCCAAAAATATAGAGGGAAGTAAGAAGTTTTCTCGACTCTGTCAGGTACTACAAGTGATTTATCACTAACTTTAGTAAGATCATCAAACCATTGCACACCCTATTGAAAAAGGATGTAGATTTTATCTGGATGGAGGACTATGAGCAAGCATTTTAGACGCTAAAGGAGAAGCTGATTTCTACCCCAGTTTTATGGGGCCCAAATTGGGCTATCCCATTTCATATATATTGTGATGCATCCAATAATGCAATTGGAGTGGTTCTCAGGAAGAAGGATGGCGAGGAATTTTATGCCATTTATTATGTCAACAAGAACTTAGTAGGGGTTGAGCTCAACTACACGATAACAAAAAAATAATTTCTCATAGTGGTACATGCCATCAACAAATTCTACCACTATATCACTAGGTACAAGGTGTTCATTCACACGAACCATGCGGCCATCAAGTACCTAATGAGTAAACCAATGATCAGTGGTAGGATCATCAGGTGGATTTTGTTGCTATAGGAGTTTGACATTACCATCATTGATAAGCCTAGGAAGGACAACGTAGTCACGAACTTCCTATCCAGGCTAATACCAATAGATCACGCAACGGTAGAGGACCAGTTCTTGGATGAACATTTGTTCATCATCAATGAAAAGACACCATGGTATGTAGACATCACCAACTATTTGGCCATTAGTAGAACTTCCCCTACTCTTTCATATAGAGAGAAGTAGGTGGTGATTGAAAAGAGTGCTTCCTTTCAATGGATTGATGGCCTCCTATTCAAAATAGGGCCCGACCAGATCATGAGGAGGTGCGTAGTAGAGCATGAGTTTTTAGAGATACTCAAAGCTTATCATAGTGAGCCATGTGGAGGGTACTTTGTAGGGAGAAGGACTATGTATAAGGTGTTATAGACTAGGTATTTTTAGCCCATGTTGTTCAAAGATGTAGCCACATATGCTAGTAGGTGTGATGAATGCTAGAGAATGGGTAGGCTAACCCATAGGGATGAAATACCCCTTCAACCTCACATGCATATAGAGCCCTTCGACAAGTGGGGCATGGATTTTGTGGGACCCATCAACCCACCTTCAATCGAGAGGAGATATATTCTAGTCTGCATAGACTACGTTACTAAATGGGTCGAAGTCCAGGTGTTGAGGGACTCCAAGGAAGGGATAGTAGCTAAATTCCTATTTTCCCATATTTTTATGAGGTTTGGGGTGCCTAGGGAAATTACAATGGACCAAGGACCCCAATTTACCTCCAGGATAATTGAGGAGTTGATGGAGCAATACAGGGTTCAGCACAACAGGACTACCCCCTACCATCCATAGGTGAATGGGTAGGTGGAAGTGACCAATAGGGAAATAAAGAACATCTTGATGAAAACCATGCAACAACACAGAAAGGATTGGGCTGCAAGATTACCAAAGGTAGTGTGGGTGTACAATACAATATGGAAATCAACCATAGGCTTTACACCCTTTCGACTGGTATACGGGAAGGATGTAATGATGCCCATTGAGTTTGAGGTTAAGACACTCAGAACGGTGGTAGAACTAGACCTGAGCCTAGATGAAGCATAGAGGGAATTAATTCAACAGCTAAATGGATGCCCTATAGAGAACAGAAATCATGCAGAGGCAAAGGAAGCAGTGGCATGACCACCACATTAAGATAAAATAATTTAAAGAAGGAGATTGGGTATTATTGTATGATTCCAGGTTCTAGGAGTGGAAGGAAAAACTGATACAAAGGTGGATGGGACCATACAAAGTGGTGGAAATCATCAGAAATGGTGTTGTGCACATCAAGACAATTAATGGTAGCAACACCATTCTAATAGCTAATGGCCATAGGTAGTGCCCATACCACATGTCCGAAAGCTTGTTGGTGGAGTCCAGAATAGGCATGGGGGAGACCCCATCCAAGTAAATTTTTCCAGAGTTCTCAACAACATGGTGAACATAGAGGTGTCCACCAAAAATAAGCTAGAGTAGTTTCCCATTTTTTAGCTTATAGTGTGTTTTGCAGGAACAACGCCCGCATGCAAGCTATAGGTATCCTAAGAGCCAGGGCCTAACATACATGGATCATGTTTAACTACATTTTTATTTTTTTGTTTTATTTTTATAGGGAAATGGCCTAATTTCTCGAACAATAGGCATCTTGGGTAACAAGGCCTAGACCGGCTCAGCATCCATGAACCTGCATGTTTAGGAAGATAGTTCTAATCCAAGCATGGAGTGGGCACCAATTCCTCACAAAGGAAAAATTATGCACCCCCGTGCCTATATGAAGCAGATGCCGATGTAGTATGAAGAGAATTTTAGGAGGCTTGATCAACCTCACATCAATGAACACATCAACCACTAAAAACTTTTCAATAGTGGTAGGATTACTGACCCCATAAGGGAGGCACCTTACTTTGGAAGAGAGGTGCCTTACTCTAGAACCTTACTTCGAAAGGAAGGCATCTTACTATAGCACCTTACTCTGTAAGGGAGGTGCCTTACTATGGTGCCTTAATTTAGAAGGGAGACACCTTAATCTGGTGCCTTACTCCATAAGGGAGGTGCCTTAATCCTCCAAGGAGGTGTCACTTCGAAGGTATTCTTCCATTCAAAAAAAAAATGATCAAGAGAGGCACCTTACTCTGGTGCCTTAATACAGAAGGAAGACACCTTACTCTGGTGCCTTACTCCAGAAGGGAGGTGATTTACTCTAGAACCTTACTCTAGAATGGAGGTGCCCTACTCTAGAGCCTTACTCCAGAAGTGAGGTGCCTTACTCTATCACCTTACCTCGAAAGGTAGGCACTTTACTCCACCAAGTTGGCACCACTTTGAAGGTATTCATTATTTCAAAAAAAATGATAAAGGGAGGTACCTTACTCTGATGCCTTACTCTGGTACCTTACTCTGGTGCCTTACTAAGGTAGGCACCTTAATCAAGTAGGTGCCTTACTGAGGTAGGCACCTTACTGAGGTAGGTGCCTTACTCAAGTAGGCGCCTTACTGAGGTAGGTGCCTTATCGAGGTAGGTGCCTTACTGAGGTAGGCACCTTACTGAGGTAGGCACCTTATTGAGGTAGGTGCCTTACTCTAGTAGGTGCCTTACTCAAGCAGGCACCTCGATTGAATCAAGAGCACATGCGCAACTTGGCAGTACGTGGAGCAACCGAAACCAACACCATCATCTCACATGATGGAAATCTGAAAGCACCCAAAAATATTTTGAAATTATTGGACAAGATCTTTGCACATCCCAAGGCCAACCATCAAGAGATATGCGTCCCAACCTGAACCAATAGGATCCATCACATTTTCAGCGTAGGACCTCAAGTGAACCAGAATTGTAGTACCCAAGGTGACGTAATCAGCACATGGGAAATATATTATCAAGTACCAAATTGGCATACTCCACGCAACACGAAATGACCAATCAGGTATGCGCATGATTTATTTTAAATATATATGTAATTTTTCATATGATATGCTTCTCTAAAAATAATGCTAGTGCAAGAATTGAATTCACCCCTCATGCCTAATACGTTGTGCCAAAAATTAATTTGGGTTGCGTACCCTACCAACCCCAATGCAAAAATAATTTCTAGAGTTAGGTTCCTAGATTTATAAGAAGATGCCTTACTAAGAGTAGAGTATCAAGCCAGTAGAAATCAAGCATAGAATTCACCATTGGAGGACTTTCGAAGAATCATGCACTCAAAAAGCATGAGCCCAACAACATTGAGGGGATTAGAGGAGAAGTTTGCTACCAATTCGAGGTGGCCGGGTGGATGAATTACTATCACTTGGTCAGCCAAGACTAGGACATAGAGGAAGCAAAGGAGTTTATCTATCACTGTGAGAGGAGGAGTTGCTCGATTATGTGAACTGGAGATTCCAATCACCCTAGAACACATTGCTCATGTCACCGGTATCCCCCTCACTGGAGAGTGCACATACAAAGATGGTGCGATAAAATAGTGCATGAAATTATTGCTCGGATAGAGGAACATTCGATGCGACCATGGGGGGCTCCCAAAATAAGGACTCCTGATGCACCTAAGGAAGCTCTTTGAGTAGGTTGTGAGATACTTCACATGCACTGAGAAGTATTCGCACCTGAATGCGAACCATATGTAGTTCTTGAACCACCTAGTGCACGGATAAGAAATTAATATCCTGTTCTACCTGGAAAATGCCCTATAGGATGAGGCATCATGATACCAAAGAGGGGTGATCTCTTCCCTAGCCCACCATGGGCTAATTACAGCCCTGATATGCCATGTAGAGGAGCATAGGGGAAGCTCATCGGAAATAGCATCTAAACACTCTAGTGCACAAGAGCAGGTGGCAATCGAAGTAGAGCAAGAGGCCAAATTATGAGTAGTGGCCAAAGAAGTTAGGGCCGAACATTCTAATGAGCAAGAGAAAGTAACATCAGAGGCTGGATACGAGGCTAAATTTGGGGGAATTTCTAAAGGGGAAAAACCCCAAACTTCACTAGATGCTGTAGAGGAGGGGAAAATTTCTCTACCCAATTATACGAAGGATAGGTCGAAATCCTCCAGCCCCAAACCCACAACTCGATGGATGGAGCACATACATGGTTGGAGATGCCTATGATGACTAATTCTATCAAGCAAAGAAGAAGAGGAAGATGTGGAGGTCATATTCATGGCCCAAACCCTATAAAATTTGGTTTCCCGTAGTCCACAAGACCCATAATCTTTGGAAAGACTGCAACAGTAGTCCGAGGTGCCGATGGGAGAGGACCACACTGGGTAGAGTGAGAATTTCATGATGTAGGTGTTGTTCAAGGAATTTAAGGAGATGACTATGAGAAATATTTAGAGGTAGGAGGCCACCATAACCCAATTATAGCAACTGATCTAGCAGCTCAAGGTAGAGAACCAATAGTTGCAGATCAAGGTGATTGAGAGGTGGGATGCCTCTACCCAAATAGATTGGGCAATTGAGGTACCCACAAACTCTCCAACCTCACTAGAGAGGGTAGTCTCATCTAGGGTAGTCAGGTTGGACATCCAAAATGAGGAAGTAGAGGTAGGAGAGGGTTCATGCACCTCTGATAGAGTGACTATAGAGGAATAGGGGAATTCTATTTTTCAAAAAGAAATCCCTATTATTGATATTGATGATGATGAGGAGCCTTTAGGTTAGGTCCAATGGAAAAAACCTGAACCTGAGGCCAAGGAATACTCTCTAGAGTTCTAGGTACCCAAAATTTAGGGACCACTACATAAAGAACAAGAGGAGTAGGTTCTAGATGACCAAGAGATAGGGGATACAGCTACGAGGGACCTAATATTAGAAGGACAGATTCTCGAAGCCTCTAATAGGGAGGCATCTCACATGGGAAAGGAAGATATCCCCATGTAGGTCGCTACAATACCAGATAGGATAAAGAGTAATGCACCTCAAATGATGCATAAGGGAGCCAAAATAAAGGTTAGAATTACATTCATCGAACCAAACCCCCACTTAGACGAAGAATGGGAAGAAGGCATGCAGGACTTCAATAAAAAAAAAGAAAAATTTGAAAGCTTTGGGAGGATTTTGAGGTAGAAAATGTAGCTAGGAAAGATTCCAAGAAGGCCAAAAGAGGGTCTATTATCTATGTGGACCCTACTACAAATGACCAATTTTAGGATATTTATGGTTCGTCATAAGGCCGGTCTTCCAAGATGAGGAAATGGCTAGAAATATAGAGGATATATGGACTAGAGGATGTGGCAATAGTGATTGCAGAAGAAAATGTTGGCCTCACCCCTGAAGAACTTTGGTTGTACAAGGCCAAAATGGTCATTCAAAAGAGGGATGATTTTGATATTCCCTTCAAATAATCACACCCTCAACACACTGACCTTTGGTAGGAAGTAGAGGTGGAATTCTAGGGAGGAGAAATAACTATAGCCACAACACCCAGCATAGGCGCTGGGCCGAGCATGCCAGGGAGGCATATTTATGGGGGGACAAAAATTTGATCCGCCCAAATCCTCAATGTCTCATTCATTAAACTTGGAAAAATTTACAAAAATGGCAGACTCTGCCAAATAAACTTCTTTTACAGAAATATAGTTTAATAATTTTTACATTACAAAAAAATTTCCAATTCTTGAAGAAAAATAGTCCACACAGGTCCAGAATGGCCCTCTTGCCCTCACGTCTACAACCTATCTCTATAGTTTTTCAACTGCAAATCAATCTTCGCTATTTTTTGATGACTACAACTGTGTCTCAGTAGTTTTTCGACCCTAGAAGAAAATAGCTCAAATAGGTCTAGACTGGCCCTCTTGCCTTCATGTCTGCAACTTTTTTTTAGTAGTTTCTAACCTCTCTGTATGCCTTTGCTTCCCCATTTTAAAATTTTGGGTGTGACTCTCCATTTCCCTTTTTTGACCCTTTGTTTCATCTTCTGTGCCTCTTTGTTGTTCTGGCTTTTGAAACATTTTGACTCTTGGTCTTTGTTTGCTTTCACTGCACCTTGGTGCCACGTGCTTGTCCAATGCTGCCACTATAGACTCTGTCTGCCTGTCACCCAATGATGGCATTCAGTATAACCACCACTCGATAATTTCCTCTGTAATGGCCCCTATAACTGCCTGTCATTTCTTTTATTTTGTTTGGTCATGAAAATGCGACATGTCACGATATCGTGACATTTTTTCTTTATTGCCTTCTTGCCCCCTATCGAGTCACAAAAATGCGACATGTCGTGATATCATGACACTTTTTGCTTTTTGGCCTTCTTGCCCTTTGTGAGTCACAAAAATGTGACATGTCACGATATCGTGACACTTTTTCTCTCCTGCGCCTCCTCTCGCCTTTTGGTCACGATAATGCGACATGTCGTGATATCACGACATTTTTCTCTCCTTCACATTTTGGTCACGAAAATGTGACATGTCATGATATCATGACATTTTTCTCTCCTGTGCCTTCCTTCACCTTTTGGTCATGATAATGCAACATGTCACGATATCGTGACACTTTTTCTCCTTTGCACTTTCTCTCATCCTTTGGTCGTGATAATGCGACATGTTGTGATATCGCAACATCTTTCCTTTTTGGTTCCTCTTTCTCATTTTCGGTCATGAAATCATGACATATCATGATATCATGACATCTTTCCTTTCTACCTCTTCCTCACCTCTCGGGTCACGATATCGTGACAACTTGGCTCTTTGCTTTATTTCTGCTCCTTCGGTCATGATTTCACATGTCACAAAATCGTGACATTTTCTTCTCTGGCCTTTCCTGTCTTCTTTCAGTCATGATTTTGTGACCTGTTGTGACATCACAACATTTTTGCTCCATGCCTTCTCCCTCCTGCTTGGGTCATGAAAATACGACATGTCACGATGTCGCGACACTTTTTTGCTTCGTGCCTTCTCTCTCCTTCCTGAGTCACAAAAATGTGACATGTCATGATATCACGACACATTTTTCTCCATGCCTTCTCTCTCCTTCTTGAGTCATGATAATGCGAAATGTCGCGATATCGTGATACTTCTCTCTCTGGTGCCTTCACTCAGCTTTTGGTCACGATAATGCAACATATCGTGATATCGCAACACTTTTCTCTCTTGAGCCTTCTCTTGGCTTTTGGTTGCGATAATGCGACATGTCATGATATCGTGACATTTTTCTCTCTTGAGCCTTCTCTTGACTTTATGTGACATGTCATGATATCGTGACACTTTTTCTACTTGAGCCTTCTCTCAACTTTTGGTCGCGATAATGCGACATGTCGCGATATCGTGACACTTTTCTCTCTTGAGCCTTCTCTCGGCTTTTGGTCATGATTATGCGACATGTCGCGATATCACGACACTTTTCCTACTTGATACTTCTCTTTTATTTTGGTCATGATAATGTGACATGTCACGATATCATGACACTTTTCATCTTTGTCGACATGTCGTGATATCACGACACTTTTTCTACTTTTCTGTATTTTGCCTTTTGTTGGATGCTTCTGCATCAAAAAACCGGGGTGGATGGAGAAGTGACCTTCACTTCTGTACTGTTCTGTCACCTTATTTTTCAACATCTCAGTACTAGAAAAATATTCAGCCTCAGCACTACTCTTTTCTCCATCATTCTCAACTCAGAAGCATTCCTTGGACTACTCCTCTTTGCAACTCCTCTTGCAGGGCTTGCACTTACCTCTGCAAAGCTCTGAAATCTTTCTTTAGGTACCACATTTCTCCCACCACCATGGTTTCTTCATGGAGGCATTCTTCCTCACTCTCTTCTCGCAAACCTTGCATAGATCCTAGTGCAAACTACCTCACTTTTAGCAATCTGATCACACACTCAGGAACTCTATGCTCTTCCATAGATCCTGGTGCAAACTGCCTCACTTTTGGTGATCTATTTACACACTTAGGAACCTCCGTGCTTCCATCGATCCTAGTGCAAACTACCTCACTTTTGATGATTTACTCACACACTCAAGAACTCTCACTCTTCCACAGATCCTGGTGCAAACTACCTCATGTTCGATGATCTATTTACACACTCAGGAACTACTGCTCTGATACCACTTGATGGGGGGACAAAAATTTGATCGACCCAAATCCTCAATGTCTCATTCATTAAACTTAGAAAAATTTACAAAAATGGTAGACTCTGCCAAATAAACTTCTTTTACAGAAATATAGTTTATTAATTTTTACATTACAAAAAAATTTCTAATTCTGGAAGAAAAACAGTCCACGTAGGTCTAGAATGGCCCTCTTGCCCTCATGTCTGCAACCTGTCTCCATAGTTTTTCAACTACAACTCTGTCTCCGCTATTTTCTGACGACTACAACTCTGTCTTAGCAATTTTTTGACCTTGGAAGAAATTAGCTCAAACAGGGTCCAGACTGGCCCTCTTGCCTTTGTGTTTGCAACTCTGTTTTAGCAGTTTCCAACCTCTCTACATGCCTTTGCTTCCCCCTTTTAAAATTTTGGGTGTGACTCTCTGTTTCCATTTTTTGACTGTTCATTTAATCTCCCATGCCTCTTCATTGTTCTGGCTTTCAAAATATTCTGACTCTTGGTCTTCGTCTGCTTTCACTGCACCTTGGTGCCACATGCTTGTCCAGTGTTGCCATTGTAGACTCTGTTCGCCTGTCACCCAATGATGGCGTTCAGTATAACCATCGCTTGATAATTTCCTCTGTAATGGACCCTATAACTGCCTACCATTTATTTTCTTTTGTTTGGTCACAAAAATGTGACATGTCGCAATATCATGACATTTTTGCTTTACTACCTTCTTGCCCCCTGTCGAGTCGTGAAAATGCGACATGTCACGATATCGCGACACTTTTTGCTTTTCGGCCTTCCTGCCCTTTGTGAGTCATGAAAATGCAACATGTCTCAATATCATGACACTTTTTCTCTCCTGCGCCTCCTCTTGCATTTTGGTCATGATAATGCGACATGTCATGATATCATGACATTTTTCTCTCCTGCACCTTCCTTCGCCTTTTGGTCACGAAAATGCGACATGTTGTGATATCGCAACATTTTTCTCTCTTGCGCCTTCCTTCGCCTTTTGGTCATGATAATGTGACATGTCATGATATCGTGACATTTTTTCTCCTTTGCGCTTTCTCTCGTCCTTTGGTCATGATAATGCGACATGTCACGATATCGTGACATCTTTCCTTTTTGGTTCCTCTTTCTCCTTTTTGGTTGCGAAATCATGACATGTCACAATATCATGACATCTTTCCTTTATGCCTCCTCCTTGCCTCTCGGGTCGTGATATCATGACAACTTGGCTCTCTACTTTCTTTCTGCTCCTTCGGTCACGATTTTGTGACATGTCATGAAATCGTGACATTTTCTTCTCTGGCCTTTCCTGTCTTCTTTCGGTCATGATTTCATGACCTATCATGACATCGTGAAATTTTTTCTCCGTGCCTTCTCCCTCCTTCTTGAGTCACAAAAATGCGACATGTCATGATGTCGCGACACTTTTTTGCTCTGCATCTTCTCTCTCCTTCCTAAGTCATGAAAATGGGACATGTCGCAATAATGTGACACATTTTGCTTCGTGCCTTCTCTCTCCTTCTTGAGTCGCGATAATGTGACATGTCGCAATATCATGATACTTCTCTCTCTGGTGCCTTCACTCAGCTTTTGGTCATGATAATGCGACATGTCATGATATCGCAACACTTTTCTCTCTTGAGCCTTCTCTCAACTTTTGGTCACGATAATGCGACATGTCACGATATCGCAACACTTTTCTCTCTTGAGCCTTCTCTCGGATTTTGGTCGTGATTATGCAACATGTCGTGATATCGTGACACTTTTTCTACTTGAGCCTTCTCTCATATTTTGGTCGTGATAATGCGACGTGTCGTGATATTGTGACACTTTTCTCCCTTGAGCCTTCTCTCGGATTTTGGTCGTGATTATGCGACATGTCATGATATCACGACACTTTTCCTACTTGAGCCTTCTCTCGACTTTTGGTCATGATAATGCGACATGTCACGATATCATGACACTTTTCATCTTTGCTGACATGTCGTGATATCGCAACACTTTTTCTACTTTACTGTATTTTGCCTTTCGTTGGATCCTCCTGCATAACATATCCAATGTAACAGGAAGCCAGTGTAGAATTAAGGCCAACCCAGCACAACCAAAAGTGAGGGTAGCTAAAGGAAAACATAACCTAAAAATACCCCATAACAAATTAGTGCCTCATAGTAGAAAAGGAAGCATCTGACTAATGGGAAAGCCAAGGCCACTGGTAATAAAAAGAAATAGGGAGAAGTGGCCTAGGTGAAGGAGGTGATTATTAGTTTTAGGTGCCATAAGGGCATGGCACATATTAGGCATGGGGTATGATGAGCACCAGATATGCTCATATTTTTGTATAAGTACTAATGGTTTTTGTGTGAAAATATATAATGAGTTGTATATTTTTATGAAATATTATGTATTTATTTAATGAAATCATGTGTATTATCTAATCTATGTGTGAAGTGTGTTTTGTGTAGTTATTCACCTGATTTTGTCATATTTTGCTCAGTCAAGGTCCTACATGGACCTGGCACACTTTCGCTCACTAGACTAAGGTATACCAAGTAGGCGCCTTACTCATGAAGGTGCCTTACTGAGGTAGGCACCTTATTGAGGTAGGCACATTACTGAGGTAGGCACCTTACTAAGGTAGGTATCTTAATGAGGTAGGCACCTTACTCAAGTAGGCACCAAGCAGGAACCTTACTCAAGCAGGTGCTAGAAATATACGTGTTAAATGGATGGTTGTAGAAGGACACTATTGACCATATTTCCATGTCATCTATGGAAAACTGCTAAATGAATGAGTTGTCCCAACTAGAGTGTATGAACATGTAACCACTCAATGAATTAGAACCGTAACCAAGAATAAATCATCTGATTTCCAAGAAACAATGAGAAGTTGTTTAACGTGTGCCTATTACAATAACTAAACTATCCTAGTTTAGATTGTAACCAGGATGCCTATTGTAATAGAACTGTAATAGGAATTCCTATGTGTGTGTTATATAAACACATGGACTTCTCTATAGTGGAAGAGGTAAATATTTTATAGAACATTATTGCATATAATATTTCATTACATCGTCAATAAAATCTTGAGAATTCTTTCATTTGCATATTATCTTCGTGATTCATCAGGCAGAATTTGCTAGAGCTTGGGCCCACTCCAAGCTAGTATTCCTCCCCTACTTCTTAGTTATTTTTGTAGATTTAATTATGCATGACAGTATGCTTATTTTTTAGATTCAATTTATTTTCTTTAGAGTGGTGTGCTTTTCAATTATGTAAGTGTGTTTACTACCTTCGGTCTAGTGTATTTATTTCTACATATTTTATTTATGCAAAAGTTTTACTGGTGTGAATGAATAAATTATTATTTTACAAACACCCCCAATGATAGTTGAATGGATTCATCTCAAAAGAGGTAGTGTGAGTAGTCTCAACCGTGGCACTTCAAAATTCTATGAGCTCCTTGGTTTGACAATTTAAATGCGAGTGCTATGACATATCTAGGAGAAATTTAACCAGTGTTTGGCACCCAACACTTTTTCTTCTAAATGTAACCATAAACCTAATTTTTTTTTTTTATATTCAAACAAAAAATATTTGTCCACTTTCTAATTTATTTGTTATGAAAGGTATGGTTTCCTCTGTATGCACGCTGACATCTTTTTTACCTTCTACCACTTTTAATTTTATATCTCTCTTTTTAATTCCTTTTGTTATTTCTAAATTATGTTTATTTTTCCTACATTGCCTTTGAGCATATCCTTTGAACTAAATATATTTTTATATAGGTTTCATTGACTCAAGAATTATTACTCTATTTTATCCCAAGTCAATTCACAATTATGGGTGCTACAAAAACTATAAAACCAAGAGATCTTATCCTCCAAGAAAAAGAGGAAGCATAAGGTGTTAAGTAAAATAATTAGTAGAATACAAGGATTTAAATAGTTTCCACCATTCTATAACATCAATATCATCTTTTGTATATAAATTTTGTAGCTCCATAGTTCATGCCCCAACAAAAAGACAATGGAAACTAGGATTTCATAAAAATATGTCTTCCTATTGATTTGAAGTTAAACCTCCAAAATAAAAAATAATAATCGTCATACACAATTGTTGGCTTTTAAGCCTTACTACCACAAAATATCATAGGTACAAATATAAAGAAGCCACAATATTAAATGTCAAAATATCAATAATCAAGATTGGAATTATAACATTCATTTATAATATATAATATGAATCTAAAATGGTCAATATCATTCATGTACATGCATGAAGAAAACATACAATATGAATTGCTCAAAAATATATATACAAGATTTATTATCAATGCTTGTAATGTGGTGATCCCTATAGGCCATTTTACCTTACATTTTATGGATATTTATCTCCATAATATAGACATAGAATATGACTCTTCATGTACTTGACTATTGCTTTCCATATGACAACTCCCATGACCTTTGGATTATCATCTTGCCACTTGTATACTAGACTCTTCACTCTCTTCTTACATGCATACTTGACTCTATGACACTTACATGATTCTATATGACTCTTACTCTCCTACATGCACTCCTAATACAAGAAACTTGTGCACATCCTTACTTTACATATTTGCACACTTACATATATGACACTTGTGTACACTTGCACTCTTACTTACATAACACTTGTGTATTTCTTGTATATTGGTTTCTTACATGACACTAGTGCATTTTCTACACATTGACACTTACATGAAAGGGAAAATATAAATCACTCATCTAAACTATAAAAACAAACCCTAATTTATTACATATTTACATTTGTACCATGAAGGTACCATGGGGGTACATTAGCATGAATCGAATAATGTAATATTCTTCAACATCCCCCTATATAACATTATTTGGATATTGAAGAATTTAGTCTTCAATATTTGTCTTTGTCTTCATGTTCAAACTTTAATCTACTTCCTTTAGACCTTTATTTGAATCTTCAATATATGATCCTTCTTTAGTTTTTGATTTATATATTTTTTTCTCATTCCTTTTGTGTTTTCTTTTATTCTTATTCTTTGCTTTTTTTTTTGTCCATATTTATTTGTGATGTACCTAATAGTGTGCTTTCTAAACAATGAGTTAGTAAATCATCACAATAATACATTCTATATTTTAATCATTCCTCATTGAAGCTAACATAAGCTTAATTCAAACCATATGTGTCAAAATTTACATTTTTCTTCTCTTGTATTTTACCTTGAAAAATATCAAAGGTAAGTAGAGGCAAATACATCATTAAGCATTATTTTGAGGAAAATATAATAGTGTTTTGTGAATTCCACCATGTTCTAAAAAGTTTTTCATGAAGATAACTTATAAGTGTTGTGAACTTTTTTCTTTTGCATCAATGAGAAATAAAAATATTTTTTCTTTTAAACCATTTGATATTTGCTTCTTTCCATCAAATTTATCTATTAAATTTTTAGAATAAAACTTTAAATTGTTCACCATTTCTTCACTATCTTCACTGAATGCTTTCCTAATAATTCCTTCTATGATTTGCAATTCAATTCCTTTGAAGTATGAATCCTTATATCTCCCAAGTTAAAAATACAAAAATAAGAAATTTACAAATTTTTAAATTTTCTAAAATTTTGAAGTAGAAATCCTTTTAAATCCCTATCAAATTAAATTTTCAAAATTTCAAATTCTAAAATTTTAAAATTTTCAAATCTTCAAGAACTTCAAACTATATTTCTTACAAATTTAAAAATATTTAAAATATAAAAACTCAAATCTAAAATCCTTGTAACTCCTCTAATATCTAATTCTTAAAATCCTCAAACACATAAAAATTAAAAAATATTCAAACCTTATAATATTAAAAGTTTTTAAAAAATAAACTATTATATTTTATACCTTATAAAAAATAAATCTATGTAGTAATCCTTATCACTCCATATCTAAAAATATAAATTAAAAAAAAAAAAACTTTTGAAAAATATTAATTAATGTGTATAAACATCAATAAAACATTATAACTCCACCTTATTTCTTTCAAAGCAATTATAATTGACTTATTTCCCTCCAAAACCTTAGATTATGCACAAAATGTGGAATGTGATATATAGACATTACCTAAAATTACGTTAACAGATTTATTGTTGCACTTAATGTTGTATTATGGTAGGTGATGGTCAGTGAGCCTTATTCCTCTAATTTTCCTCTTTCCTTAATGCTTATATTTCCTTATTATCATTTTTGTGAAGAAAAATCTCTATGTTCTCTCTTAAGTTCTTGTTTGGTAGCTTGTTGCTCTTTGCCTCCTATATCTTGTTGTTCAAGTGCTACCTATTTCTTGAACAATATGCATTGCTTACAATACTTGATGAGGAGGTGAATAGATACTTTCTAATTGAATCTTCAACCATGGTCATGTTTGTGACCATGAACTCTAACTTCTCCTTGTTCTATGTCTCCTAGTAGCTCATCCTCTAGTAGTTCATCATCTGGTAGCTCATCTTATGGTTGCTTATCCTTAGGTAGATTGTCTTTTGGTATCTCATCCTCTGGTAGCTCATCCTCTTATCTCTAATATCTTTTGGAGATTATTTACTTATTAACGCTAACTATTATTTCTTTAGCACCCTGTTAGTGCTTTTTATTCTTTCTCTAGTGCCCTATTACTGCTTGTTATTCTTCCTCTAGAACCATGTTATTACTTGCTATTATTCCTCTAGTGTCTTATTATTAGTTTTTATTCTTCCTCTAGTGCCCTATTAGTGATTTCTATTATTCCTTTACTACCATGCTAGTGCATGCTATTATACGTCTAAAATCCTACTAGTTCTTGAATTTTTACAATATTTTGTTGTATCAAGTAGCTACATGGTTGTGATATTAGATTGATGTTATTCTAGCACACATATCCTCTATATTGACTTTTATATAATATCCTCTTGTATAATGATCTCTGCCTTAACTTTTACAGTGAATATTCTCCTTGAAGAACTCTACTTCAAAGACTAATCCATGACCAAGACAGAAATATGTGTATTATTTCTAGTTAGCCTTATCTTTCTATTTATTTTATTAACAAAAACTCTTATCTATGCATCTATATACTTCATCTTTGGAGGCTTCTTCTCTGTGCTTCTCAATACTATTCTTATATATCCTTTACAAGCTTATACTACTTCTCAATATTTGTACTCTATCTCCAATGTATGAAATATTCAATATCTTAGGTCAAACCTAAGAACCAAAAATGATTCTGCTTTTTCTAGAGAATCCAAAAATTAATATCAGACCATCTATCAATATCCCTGCACATCCAACTTCCTTCTAGATTGGCCCTTAACTTCTTCAAGCTAAGTACTAGTATTCACTATTTTTCCTTTATAAGAACCCAACCAACCCAACCTAGAGAGAGAGTAATATTTTTTTCAAGTAAATTTCACAAAGAAGTCTCAATAATATTTCATTATTATAAGGCATAATCACATTTGAGATACTATCATTGTAGACAACTCTCAAGTGGACAGGATAGGCCAACATCCTATAAATTTTGGGGTTTACTTTTCTAAACCTCCATGGTTAGAATAGACACCTTTAGTGGTTTTCCTATATTACTTACACTCTCCATAAGTATAAAGTAATTCAACCATAGCATAGGGATTATTTATTTTTAGTCCATCAAAAAAGGGACATAATTTTCATAGTTCTACATAAGTTCATCTATGTATAACTAACTGATGTGATGCCTTA
This sequence comes from Wollemia nobilis, assembly GCA_028583015.1. NCBI lineage: Eukaryota > Viridiplantae > Streptophyta > Pinopsida > Araucariales > Araucariaceae > Wollemia > Wollemia nobilis. The sequence continues at coordinate 828,426 of JAQPPZ010016965.1, forward strand.
AAGCCTAGATATCACACCTCCACAATGAGTTAACTAGTGCCCTTGTGTTTAATTACCACACCTCTACGATGGGATAATTAAGGCTATTATCACTTCTTATGATAATATGCATGATTACCCGATACTTCATGTTTAAGGTAATCATCACTAGATTATTTGTGAATGAGTTCCCAACCTCCATGGTGGAAACCTTAATCCATGCTTCTCCATATAGAATTCCTCCAAAAACCTCACCATTTTTGGGATACACCCAAGCCTCATTGCTTAGGGTGTATTATTCACAAAAAACATGTATATCGCATCCCCTATGATATTCTCTAGGTTTGGTAACATCTTGAATATAGGGTTCTAGGTAAGACTTAAAGTTTCACCCAAAGAGAACCCCTTTAAAACCCAATTTTAAATATTTTAAAAGAACATTGAACTCTCTCATAAATACATAATACTGTTAACATGCTTAAATGGAAGTAAAATACATAAAACATAAATAGAAATATTAGACTTTACTTTCTAAAGGAAATAATCATTCTATTATACAAATGATATTTATATTAAGACATTAAACTTTCATATAAAATATTAACAAGCAACTACCATAAACTTCCTATTCCTTTCTTAAGAAAACACAATATCCATTAATATTTCCACAAATATAATATATTCCTTTGTCATACATTAGATATTGATATTTATTATTACAAGTATAATCCACTAAATGTATCACTTTCTATCATTCAATTAAATAACTTCATATGCATATCTATAATTTTAGAATAAACATGGATTAGTACAACATATCTCAATTTCAAAATAAAACTTCTAGGTGATACATTGTTCTTCCCAGTACCCATATTCCACAAATATTTTTTTTTTTGATTGGTTGAAAGGGTGTTGAAAGGTCCCTGAACCTTGTACAAGTATTTTTTACATGTTATCCAAACCGACCAAAGAGGCCCAAGAGCTAAATATCAAAGAAAAATCCAAACACCACAAGAAGAAAGGTGTCGCGATATCGTGACATGTTGCATTTTCGCGGTCCCAAGCATAGAGAAAAAGCAAGGAGGAAAAGGTGTCGTGATATCGTGACATGTTGCACCATCGTGGCCAAGGGAGGAAAATATGTCACGATATCGTGACAAGATGCAGCATCGCGGCCGAAGGAGAGAAAGTGTCACGAAATCACGACATGTTGCAACGTCGCTGCCAGAATAGAAGAAGTGTCGCGATATCGCGACAAGTTGCATCATCACGGCCAGAGGAGGAAAGGTGTCACGATATCATGACAAGTTGTATCGTCGAGGCCAAAGAAGAAAATATGTCACGATATCGCGACATGTTGCATTGTCACGGCCACAGGAGAAAAAGTGTCGTGATATCACGACATGCTGCACCATCATGGCTATAAGAGAAAAGGTGTCGCGATATCGTGACATGTTGTATTGTCATGGCCAAAGGAGGAAAAGTGTCACGATATCGCGACATGTTGCAATGTCATGGCCAGAAGAGAAAAAGTGTCACGATATCGTGACATGTTGTATCATCGCGGCCTAAGGAGAAAAAATGTCGCGATATCGCGACGTGATGCATCATCTCGAAAAAAAGATAAAAAATGTCATGATATCATGACATGTTGCATTGCCACGGCCAAAGAAGGAAAATGTGTCACGATATCATGACATGTTGCATCATCGTGGCCAAAGAGAAAAAGTGTCATGATATCATGACATGTTGCGTCATCGCGGCCAGAGGAAAAAAAGTGTCGCGATATCACGACATGTTGCAACATCATGGCCAAAGGAGAAAAAGTGTCACGAAATCACGACATGTTGCATCGTCTCAATAAAAGGAAAAAAATATCACGATATCGCGACATGTTGCATTGCTACGGCCAAAGAAGGAAAAGGTGTCACGATATCGTGACATGATGCAACATCACGGCCAGAGAGAAAAAGTGTCACAATATCGTGAAAAGTTGCAATATTGTGGCCAAAGAGAAAATATGTCATGATATCGTGACATGTTGCAACGACGTGGCCAAAGGAGAAAAAGTGTCACGATATTACGCACAATGTTGCATCCAAGAAAAAGCGAACGACAGTTGCATACAGGCCAAAGAGAAAAGGGACGGACATTTGCATGGCCAAAGAGAAAAAGTATCACGATATTGCGACATGTTGCATTGTCATGGCCAAAGGAGGAAAAAGTGTCATGATATCGTGACATGTTGCATTATCACGGCCAAAGAGAAAAAGTGTCACGATATCGCGACATGTTGCATCATCACGGCCGAAAGAGAAAAAGTGTCGCGAAATCGCGACATGATGTAACGCCGCGACCAAAGGAGAAAAAAGTGTCACGATATCGCGACATGTTGCAACGTCGCACCCAAAGGAGAAAGAAATGTCACGATATCATGACATGTTGCATTTTCATGGCCAAAGGTGAAAAGTGTCGCGATATCGTGACATGTTGCATTTTCACTGCCGAAGGAGAAGAAGGAAAAGGTGTCGCGATATCGTGACAAGTTTCAACAGCATACCAAACCAATCCCCTGGCAACATCTCACATTGTGCAAACATTGAAACTTGTAGGATCATTCCTTAGGCCAATGGGGAAGGAGTCTCTCCACACTTGAATGTCATATTCACTGACTCCCTTGTTAGCAAGCCAGTCCGTAGCTTTGTTTCCTTCCCGGTATTGATGCTTAATGGCTAATTCTGGGTAATTGCCAATTAGGGCCTTGCATTCTTGGAAAATCAAAGCAAGGGCCCAAGGAGGCTTAGCGGTACCATTGAGCCAGTTGATACAGTGCAATGAGTCTCCTTCGATGATAAGTTTATTGATGGTCAACCCTTCCATGAGGATCAAACTTTGGAACAGGGCCCGTGCCTCTGCCATATTATTGGATTGAATTCCCAGGTTCTGGGCAAAGGCCAAAATTATTTCTCCTCTATGGTTTCTGAGAATTCCCCCTCCACCAGCCGCTCCTGGGTTGCCTTTAGCCACACCATCGAAATTGAGCTTATGCCACCCAGTAGGTGGTAAGACCCACTTGATGAAAGACCTATCAACAAAAATATGGGGCATGATAGAGATGTTAGATAGATTGAAAAGTTTGGTTAGGTCCGATTCTAAGCCAGGAGGGGGGGTTTTGGAGACGAAACAAGAGAGGCATTCTCCATAGCAAGGGCCATGATTTTGACAATGATAATATTCTTATCAGTGGCTTGATTTTTGAAAATTTTGGCATTTCTCTTGAGCCATATCTGCCACAGGTAAAGGTGGAGGCAAGCTTGCCACATGAATTTTAGTTGGTTGCTCTTGAAAGGTCGGGGCCATTGCTTAATAAGGAGGGGAATGGAATGTGGGAGGACTGTGGAGATGTCAAAGGTGTTATGGACCTGGTTGAGAACTACAAGAGAAAAGGGACATTCCAAAAAAACATGCAAAGTTGACTCACAGGCATTTTTGCACAGGATACACCAATTGGGAATGAGTAACCCTCTGATTATCAAGTTGTCAATGGTGAGGATTCTATTTTGTATGGCCAACCAACAAAATAATTTGACCTTGGGAATGATCTTGGGGACCCAAACCTGATTTGATAAGTCCCAACCATCTGTGGGAGTTTCTTGACTGTACTAGGCTGATTTGATAGTGAAATTTCTAGATTCTTCAAGGTTCCAGACCATGGAATCATCTTTGTGTGAGCTCGGGATGATGCAAGTCCTCAACAAGTTTTGTAACCACCTGAGAGCCTCGATGATATGCCTGGGCCCGTTAAGAGCTAGGTGTTTCCATTCAGGTCTTGTAGGACCTTGGTTAATGAAGTGACACACCTTATCTCCAAAGGTGGCTTCGATAGTCGCCTTGAGCACTGCAAGATGCGGATCTTGGCTGAGAGGTTTATCACGGATCCACGGGTCATCCCAAAAATGGATGGTCATTCCAGTTCCTAGACACCACCTTAAGCCTTCCATGATGATTTTCCTTGTTTTGATTACACCATTCTAGAAATGGGATCCGATAGGGAGGTTGTGCTCTCCAAGAAAGGAAAACTGATGGAGGTACTTAGCTTTAATGATATCAATCCAAGTGAATTTTTCATTGATGGTAAGTCTCCAGGCCTGCTTGGCAATGAGGGCCATGTTCATCCACTTGATGTCTCTGAATCCGAGTCCTCCATCCTTTTTCTTGGAATAGACCTTGTCCCAGGCGACTAGCAAAAATTTATTCTTGTTTTCGTTTCTAGCCCAAAGGAATCTGCATTGAATTTGTTCAATTTTTTGGCAGATGGTAGCTAGAGCTTTGAAAATAGATAAGAAAAAAATGGGGATACTTTGAAGGCAAGCTTGGACCAGAGTGGCTTTGGCTGCCTGGCTGAGCATTGAGCTTTTCCACCCCGCTAGTTTCTTGTTGAGGCGATCTAAAATAGGGTTCCACATAGCCAAGACTGATCTGCCATGGAAAAGTGGTAATCCAAGATAAGTAGTTGGAAGGCTCCCAATGTTGCACCCAAGGATCTCAGCAATCCTATTTTGTCTATGATTGGGAGTATTGAGAAAGTATAGCTTGCTTTTGTGGTAGTTGACTTTCTGACCAGCCGCCTCTTCATAAGAATCAAGAATGTTCTTAATGATTTTTGCTTTGGGAACGGAAGCATGAGAGGATAGAATAGTATCATCAACAAAGTGTTGATGGGATATGGCTTTGGATGTTGAGGCTGGTTTGATCCCGGAAATAAGACCACTATTGCAGGCAGCTGAAAGGGTTCTTCCAAGGGTTTCAGCCAAAATGATGAAGAGAAAGGGGGACAGAGGGTCCCCTTGATGGATGCCTTTGAAACTTTGGAAGAAACCTGCGGGTGAGCCATTGATAAGAACCAAGAACCAAGCAGTCGAGACACATTCATGAACCATCTTGATCCATTCTTTGTGAAACCCAAACTTTTCCAGGACTTCAAACAGGAATTTCCAGGAAACCCGATCGAAAGCCTTGTTCATGTCAAGCTTAAGGAACATGCTGGGTTTTTTATTTTTAGATGCCGAGTGGGCCAATTCGTGGATGGTTATCACTCCATCCAAAATTAATCTACCTTTGACCAAGCTCCCTTGGCACTGATCGATGATGGAGGGAAGGATGTCTTTCAACCTATTTTCCATAACTTTGGTGATAAGTTTGTAAATGACACTGCAGAGACTAATCGATCTAAAATCAGAAAGGGAAGCATGATCGTTGGACTTGGGTATTAAAACAATGAAAGTGGAATTGGCTTCTCTCGACATATTTTTGGCTCTCTGGAAGAATTTAACCATAGCAATGACATCTTGGCCCACAATATCCCAAAAATGTTGAAAAAACTAGGGTGGGAAGCCATCAGGTCCGGGGGCCTTATCAGGTTCCATTGTGAACAAAGCTTCTTTGATCTCCTCTTCAGTGAAGCTTTCAAGCAATTTTCCATTATCATTGTTAGACACCAACTTTGGGATGTTCTATAGCAAAGAACTTGAGGTGCGAGGATGGCAGCCAGTGCTTGGTCCTAAGATTTCTTGGAAGTGGCAAACAACTTCCTATCTGATTGCTTGGATGTCAGAGACAATGGATCCATCAACCTTGGTCAGCTTAGAGATTTTATTAGAGCCTCTGTGATGCATGGTGGAAGCATGGAAAAGCTTCATGTTGGTGTCTCCTTCTTTGAGCCAGAGGTTTTTGGATTTTTACCTCCAATATGTCTCTTCCTTAGCCAAGGCATTGTGAAAATTTGAAAGGAGGCTCTTTTCTTCAAGGAAATTTTTGGCCCTCAGATCTCCTCCCTGAATCAGATTTTCCACCCTTTTTAGCTCATCCATCAGATGCTTTTTCTCGATAAATAGGTTGCCGAAGACATCCCTGTTCCAGCATTTTAGCTTGAGTTTGACCGCTTTTAGTTTGAGGAACAGATTCATGAGAGGGTTTGGACAAAAGTCCTGCTGCCACCATTGGTGAATACATCGGCCTAAATCTGGATGAGTGAGCCACATATTTTTGAACCTGAAAGGGGTTTTGAAGATTTTTTGGGGATGGGAACAATCCAAAATTAAGGGATTGTGGTCAAATCCAATTTTAGGGTGGCTATGAAGCCTGGCATCGCCAAAAATAGGAATGAGTTCTTTGGATAAGAGAAATCTGTTTAGCCAAATTTGGATGTGATGGATTCCCGCTCGTATTTTGCTCCATGTGTAGTTGGACCCTTGGAGCGGCATGTCCATTAGTTTGTTGTGGTTGAAAAATTCACTGAAGTCTTCTATGCAGTTGTTGATGATCGGATTGCCTCCTTTTTTATCAAACAAATGGAGGGGAGAATTGAAATTGCCATAAAGCATCCATGGAAAGTCTACAAATTTGTTACGCATTGCAAAAATGTTATCCCATAGCAACTTTTGTTAACAAGACTATTAGGTCCATAAACATTGGCGGCGATCCACTGGAGGTTAGTGTCTTTATTAGTAAACATAATATTGATGGTTCTATCTGATACTAAAATAACTCTCCCTTCAATGGTTGTCGGGTCCCATAAATAGAGGAGACCCCCGGATGCCCCTATGGAGGGACAAAAGGCAAAATTGTTGTTTTCCCATATTAGCTTGTAGACTTGAGTGCTGCTATTCTCATCTAATTTGGATTCTTGAAGGAACATGATATTTGGTTTTAGATTTTTTCTTACTATTTTAACAGTTCTCTATTTTGTAGTTCCATTGAGGCCTCTGATATTCCAAGAGATGATCTTCATCGAGATAATTTGGAGTTTGCTTCGCGACCTCTGCCTCTCCCTTGAGATGGAGTTAGTTTAGGTCTAACTTCATCCTCTTCTTGGTGGGTTGTGATGGAGTGTTTGAAAATGGGGCCCAAGGTGGTAGGCACTGTGCCATCAGCCATTTTGATCTCAGCTACTTTGGAAATTTTTTCTGCATTTATCGGTCATCCCCTCCGTTGTTCTTTTTTGACATCTACTTTGTGTGTGGGATTGGGAGATTTCAGTAGGCTAGAGATTTTGTGGATGTTAGTGGAGTCAATCCCAAGGGCAGTCCGATGGGGGGATGAAGAGCAAGGAGGCTGGCATAGGGCAACAGACTCAAGGGTTTGGGGAAGGGGGCTCTGAGATGGGTGGAGGGGTGGGAAGGGAAGAGGAATGTGTGAGGGACCAAAATTGGTGGGTGATTATGGAAAGGTCATTACAGAATTTCCTTTGGAAAAAGGGGACTGGATCAAAGTGGGTGTGGATGCAATGGTTAGATCTATGGGTAGGTCATCTGAAATATCCTCTCCAATATGAAGATTATTTAAGGGGGAAAATTATTAGATCAAGGAGGTAGAGCGCTAACCTTATTAGGTTTGACTGGATCTGAAGCAGAGGTCTTAGGAGGGCCTATAGATTAGCCATGACATGAGGTAGTAGCCTTTTTCTGGATAGTTTGGATCTGAGTATCCAACTTTTGTCTCGAATCATTGGGGATTTCTTTTTTCTAGGAAGGGCATTGAGAAAGTAGATGGCCCTAAGTATTGCACTCCAAGAAAAAAGTGGGCTTATTTTCATACTCAAATCCTTGGCATCTCCTATAGCTCTTGTAGTTGATATCGATGCAGGTAGGCAAATCTGAGTCCATATTTCCCATGACACAAACTCGAGCATAGGTCATTCTGGTTTTGGCTCGGATAGTAGGGTCAATGGCAACCAAATCTCTAATCGGTTGAGTGATGCCTTTGAGTGCATCATTTTAGAAGAACTATGGGGGGAGCCCATGAAGTTTGACCCAAATCGGTGCGATGTTGATAGACTGAGTCTCAGGGTCAAAGTATTCCCCCCATCTCCATAGAAATAGGCTACGACGGCCAAAAACCATGGCCCTCGGTAAGGATGCGGTGGGTGTCAAGGGCATTATTTAGCCTTATCATGAAAAACCCCCTAGGAAAGGCCACTAACTCCAAGATGCCCAAAATATGCCATTTGAATAGAGCCCACTTGCTGATAGTTTCCATATCAGGTCGAGCATCGATAAATTTCCCAATAAGATAAAGAGACTCTTGGAAGATTAGTGGATCCATGACCTCACTCGAGAAAGAAAATTTAGTACCCGTAACAGAGAAGGGCAAAGGATTTTGGAAAGAAAATGCATCGGATGAAGATTGCACTTTGTCAACAAAGGATAAAGACCATGGAGGTGCTTTGGAAGGAGAAGAGGATGAAACCCTAATGGTTTCAGAGTAGCTCCCATCGCCATCCACCGGTTTCACCACATCGTTTGGGTCTTCACCAAGATTCTTTCCTAGTGGGCCTGTGGTAGGCCCAGTAACACCTACAGGACCTGAAGACATTCCTGCAACACCTGCTCCCACCATCATCGCCATCATCACTACTCCCACCATCATCGCCCACTCCTTAGGTCTTAGATAATGAATAATAGAACCTAGAGTAAATATTCTTTGCAAAGAGTTATCATATAAATTATGAAATCCATACTTTATTTTGGTTTCATATCTGACTCCTCTCCTTTTTTCCAACATATTTTTATGAGGGTGAAAATGATCAGTATAACTCATGTATTTATGAATGCAAATTAATATGAAATAAAATGAATTCTATTCCATGCAATACATGCATCCATTCCATACAATAGGCTCTCAGGATAATCCCATACTTCTCTTGTGAATGGACTTTGCATCCATTATTTTAGAAAAATCCATTAAAAATCTCAATCCTAAAGCAACCCTTAACACAAGTGTAGCCATTAGCACAAGTGTAGCCATTAACAAAGATACAACCTTTAACACAAGTGCAACCCATAACACAAGTGCAAAAATGAGCATAAGTGTAGGCTTATAACCTAAATATTATGGCTCTTGCATTAAGAAAACAACAACAACATGCATCCAAAAAGTGTAGGTTTATAACCAGAAAAAACTACAACAATATGCATCCAAAAAGTGCATGCTTATAACCAGCAAAATTGTAGTATTATGCATCCAAAAAGTGTAGGCTTATAACTAACAAATATTCAGTATTATGTATCCAAAAAGTACATGTTTATAACCTAAAAAACTACAAAAGTATGCATCCAAAAGTAGATTTTTATAACCAGAAAAACTACAACAACATGCATCTAAAAAGTTCAAGTTTATAACTATAAAAACTACAATAATATGCATCCAAAACTACATGCTTATAACCAATAAAACTACAACATTATGCATCCAAAAAGTGCAGGCTTAAAACAAAACTACAATAATAACTATGGTTTTCAACAACTTTTTAATCAAATAAAATGTAGAAAATATCTAGGTTTTTCATTAACCTTTTGATAAAGAAAATACAACAAATATACAAGGTCTTTAACAATATTTATTCCCAATAAAATGCTCATCAACATTTTGATCAAATACAATGCAACAAATATATAGGGTTTTCAAAAACCTTTATTCCCAAGAAAATGTATCAAATAACCAGGGTTTTCATCAACCTTTTCATCAAAGAAAATGCAACAAATATACAAGGTTTTAAAAAAACTTTATTCCCAAGAAAATGCAACAAATATACAAGGTTTTCATCAACCTTTTGATCAAAGAAAATGCACCAAATATACAGGGTTTTCAACAACCTTTATTCCCAAGAAAAAGAAGCAACCAACCTACTTTATAGCTCTTGCTTCCATGCTTCCTATCTCATTCTCCTCTCGCTCTTGCTCCTTTTCCATTTCTATCTCCCTATTCTCCCCTCCTTAGCTCCCAAAAGAAGATAAGATATATTCAATCCCAAAGAGACATGCAAAACCTCATGCTCTTCCATGTTTTTTCTTTGAAAGCCTTTATTGCACCATAGTAATGTTTTACCTAATTTTAGTTTCTAATTTAATATTTTTCTAAGGTTAATGCTAAAACATGTTTTTAAGAAAATTCTAATAATTAAATTAATCCGCTTAATTAAATTTATATCTAATAATTAAATTAATTAATTCCCTTAATTAATTTAATTAATATCTCATATTAATATTTACCATCAATAGAGATATTGAATAGTTTTAGGTATTAATAGTATCTCTATGACTATCCATACCTTTCTGGTTAAATAATTTTGTCAAAACATTCCTATAACCATTGTACATCAAACCATGCATCTACCACCTATTTTCCTTGAGTAACAGATTTTATGATAACCATAGCATTATCATCTATCTACTAAGGAGGTTTCATTTACCTAAGCAAGATACTTGTACATGGTATAATTAAACTAATCAAAAATCATAAAATACAACTACATGAGTGTACTTAGTTACCTTGGAGTTATCGATGAACATGTCATCACCTTCATTTCTTGTTTTGAACTCTCTTTTTTGGTGGTTGTCTAGGTCAATCCACCTATGAAAGTATCTAGTCCTGTAATAATATATTCCATTAGTAGTTCCATATTATAACATAATATAATCAAAGCATAATTTGTAATTAATAACATATCATATTAACATAGTAAAATATTAAGCATTAAAATTCATAGATTAATACATAATTAATATCCATGATAAGTCCTACCAAGGAGGGTCATGAAATCCTTGAACCAAGTGGAAAGACCCTAGCATATAAATCAAAGTGACTTATCCTTGTCCACTCAATATCTACTCAATCAAACCTTCAAAAATAAAGTCCAATTCTCCATTGCTATCAAAGTGGACAGACTCCAATATTAAGGTGGCTAATATAACTCTATAAAAATGGAAAAAGTTAATTGGTAGCTCTAATATCACTGTTGGATTTTAAGACTTACTACCACAAAATATCATAGGTCTCCATATAAATAAGCCATAATATTAAAGGTCAAATATTAATAATTAAGAGTAAAATTATATATGTGAGCAATCAAATATATATCTAGGACAATATAATAATGAAATAAAATTCACTTATAATATCTAATATGAATATAAAATGGGAAATGTAATTCATGTACATTCATCAAGAAAAATTACAATTTGAATTTCTCAAAAATTTGTATACAAGCTTTATTATCAATGCTTGCTATGTGGTGATCACTACAAACCATTTTCCCTTACATTGTATGGAGCTTTATCTCCATAATATAGACATAGAAGATGAATCTTCATGTACTTGACTATTGCTCTTCATATGAAAAATCCTATGACATTTGGCTTATCATCTAGTCACTTGTATACTAGACTCTTCACTCTCTTCTTACATGCATACTTGACTCTATGACACTTGCACACTTCTATATGACTCTTATTCCCCTACATGCACTTATAATACAAGACACTTGTGCACATTCTTACTTTACATATATTACACTTTTGTATGCTTGCACTCTTAATTACATAACACTTGTGCATTCCTTGCACATTGCACTCTTACATGACACTTGTGCATTTCCTACACATTGATGCTTACATGAAAAGGAAAATATAAATCACTCATCTAAACTATAGATACAAATCCTAATCTATTAAATATTTACATTTTTAAGATTAAGGTACCATGGGGGTACATTAGCATGTATAAAATAATGTAATATTCTCCAACAACAACAATATATGATTTGCTTACCCACAAATAATAGATATATCATTTTTTTTTTATTTGTATAAAACATGATTTGAAAAATCACCACTACTCTTTTTCTAGATGACTTATTTCATAGTGTCATATCCCCCTTAATATTGTTTGGATTCCTTCACATAACCACTCATTTTAAATCTCTTAAAATTCCACAAAAAATGGTCTAACAATAATCTAAATTAGACAATCGTTCATAGAGATATGGATCCTTAAATATGAGATATTTTGTTTGGAAAAAAAGCTACCCTAATTCTATAATCCACAAAAATAAATCTCCACTTTGTAAAAATTGTTGCTTTGATACCACTTGCTATGAAAATATATTCTCATTAACAAAAATATTTCATCCACAAATAATTATCCACAATGACAATTCACACAAAGAGTTGGATATAGATAATACCCTTAAGGTAGGACAACACCAATAGTACTAAAGAAAGGAATAACTCCACAATATCTCCCAAGATGAGAGAATAACTTAGAGAGGGAAAATTCCCATAATCCACTTTGTGTGAAAATATAATTGCATATGATTGATATTCATGATGATTACAATGACAAATATTATTTCTTTATATTCCCATATTCTAATTCTACTTTAGGGAGTCAACTACTAATATAATTTAATATAATGTAATATTATAATATAATCAACCTTGGATTATGTGTGGCATATGCAAACCCTTAAACAATATAATAGCATTCCCCATATACCTATTCCTAGGTACTCTAACATTATTACCCTAAATGTAATGGTTTGGTAGAATCCACAAACAAGAACTTATTGAGCATACTAAAAAGGATTAATTCCAAAAACTAATGACAATGGCACCTTCATCTAAAGAAGATCTATGGGAAGACCTCATCACAAAAAATAATGCTTTAGGATACTCCCCATACAATATAGTATATGGAAAGGAAGTCAAACTATCTATATCCATAGAATTACTTACACTTCAACTACCACATTAACTATAATTTCAAGAAAATAATGTGATGTCAATAAAATTGGGAGAGCATAGAAGATGGATGACACCTACTAAAACATAAATAAATAGTAAAAATATGGTTTGATAAAAATTCCATGCTGTAAATATTTGAATTTGATAATATGGTCCTCAAATGGCATGAATATAAGAGCAATCTAGGGAATCATACCAAGTTTGATGCAATCTAGAGTGGATCATATATCATAATCGCTTGCAAATATCAAAACTTATTTGAGTTAAAAAAAAATGGAATGGGATATTCTCTCAATACAAGTAAATGAAATTCATCTAAATAAATATCCTTAGCCTATCTAGATACCAAAATTTAAGAACAAGCTATGAGCAGATGGAATAAATATAGTGTCCATTAAAGGAGGAATAGGTAAAATTAAGCAAGTGCTAGAAAAGCTACAGTTATGTAATTTTTTTTTTTTGTTTTACATTTTATTTTTTGTATTTTATTTTTAAGGTCTTATAAAATTTTGATCCTACACCCAAGGATAGAGGTGGTAATTTTAACTTCTCTTTTTCCAAGCAATAAAACCCCTGTGAGTCACCAAAACTATGGTGGTTTTTCACTACACTCAAAATTTTTGGCCTCAAATAAAGGATAAATTAAATATGATGGAAGAGTCTTAATTATATATAATCTTGATATTGTAGAAATCCTAAGTATAGGGGAAATGCAAAATATTTGAGCTTTCAAGCATATATTTTCTTAAAAAACAAAAAGCAAAAAAAAGGACTAGTCATCATAAAGAAAAATCAATTCTTGATAATTGGAGATTTTAATAAGATATGAAAAATTAGAAATGAAGAGTTCTAAAAAAATGGATTATATGAAAAGGGAAGTCTCAAGGAGTATAATACTAAAAAGGGTCCAATGGAAAAAAAAAAAAACATTCTGCCAAAATATTTTCAATGAGATATCCAATCAAATCTCAAAGGTCTTAAAATTCCAAATGCAAAATAATAGGAAATTTTTTTAACAAATAGACAATGACTTTCACAAGAAATCTTAAAGCTTGGCGTGAAGAGCCACTAAATCCCAATGAAATTTAGATTTGGTTGTAGAAAAGAAGTAATGTTACATGAATTCCTAGAGAATGTAGGTGAGATAAATGGTTATGCCATTATTTAGAAAGCCAAGCATCACCTACCAATATCATATTGTTCTTTCCCACTTTGTACCATGTCCCAAAGCCCCCAATGTCTAGTTTTCTCTATGAGTTTTCTGAAGATGCTAAGTTTCATCACCTGATAGGTCAAGCTTCACAAGGTGTGGCACACCTTTATATTTTTATGAGGGATGATTATTGTTGGAACTGTAAGTTGCATAAATAATGTTGGTCTATTCTTCGTGATTCAATGATTTTTCTTTTTCCTAGGATTTTCTTCATCATGAGAAGCAGGAATAGATGGTTCCAAAATTTTTTGTTTTCATCAAATATTTATAAAACCCTCCTAGTGGATGGATATTGCACCTATTCTATCAATTTTTATCACCTCAGAGAGCTCTCTGTCATCCCTTATTACCTATTTTAATTTCCTCTCATCATGTGCTTCATCGAGCCAAAGGTGCTCGCTATCAAACTAGTGGTGGAAGCTATCCTTAGCAATAGAGGATTCATGTCATTCCTAAATATATTTTTAGGTTGGGATTGGAATATCAACTTGGCCTTCACATCCACTTGGGAGAAGGGCATTGTCATCATTCATGGCATTGATTTCTAGGTGGATGTCAACATTCTAGCTGAGGTTACAGGGTAACCACTAGTGGGAAGAATAGTGCGTAGGGACAAGCACAACTAGGACATTGAACTTAACCAATTTGAGCTGAAATCACCTATGAGGAGGATTGTCAAGTCGAGGATGGTTCATGATGACTTACCCACTCCTTGGAAAGAGGTGATGAAGCATTTTATGGAATACATAATAGTGGATGACCCTGGTTCTCAACTTAGGAGCTTCCATATTTCATTTGTGAACCACTTTAGGGAGGTCAAGCCGCTAAAAGTTCCTAAATTTATTTACTTTTTAATGGATTAATCCATCACATCAACACACTCAAATAAGGAGGAAGCTTGGCCCTCTCATTAGGGACTATTCAAAGTCCTGTATACTTATCTTCTAGAGAAGTTTCCCAAAGGAAATGTGTTTCCTCAGGACCAACAAGCAGAGAACACAAAATAGGATACATCCTCCACTCCTGTATCCAAGGTTTGTGGTTCTAAAAGGAAGAATGCAGATGCAGGCAACCAGGATGTTGATTTCTTACCAAGAAAGAAGGGTAAAGTTGAGGCTACCCCAACAAATATTCCCAATGCCTCAAGAATAAGGAAGTTCAGAATCAAGGAAAGACATAGAGTGCATCCAAAGATGATCCTGATGATCCTGCGAATAATATTCTCCAATAATATGTTTTCAAGACCACCACTAGCATGATTGTTTATCTGGAGAGTGTCATAGATGTAATCTTGGGGGAAATTTACCAAATAAAGGAACATAGGAATGCCCTAAACCTTTTGTTTTTCTGTGACAATTTCATAGAGGATACTCCTGTCAAGTCTACTGTTGAAGCCAAACTAAAATTCAACGATGAGGAAGTCATGGAAATTGTAAAGGATGTCTTCAAGGATACCCCAAAGGATGTTCCAAAGGATGTCAAAAAGGATGACATCAAAGACTCTATAACTACCTAAATGGCTGCCCTTATTTGGTTTTACTTTTTTTTCTGATCTAGGCTTTCCCTAGCTTCTTGATGGTTTGTTTATGTTTTCCTTTAGGTTCTTAGGTGTTTTAGGATGCTTCGTAGATTTTTGAGAATTGTGTATCCTTTACTTATTCTTATGTACTAAGGTGTTTAAGAACCTTTCAAATGCCCACATCAATATAATTTTTAACTTATAAAAAACAAATTATATTACAATTCTAAGAAAAGTATTAAAAATGAGCATGGTGGCTATAGTCATGCATCTAACAATAGTAATTGCAAAGGGTACCCTCATTTACATCTAAATAAGTAGTTAAAGTTATTAAAATTTTCTATAAATTTTGGAGGGAACTTCTCCCTATTATGTATCTATAAATAGTAGTTAATTTAGCATTGTAAAGGATTGATGAGTTGTATAACTTTACCTTTATTCATATTTATAGCAACACCCAAACACTAATTTTTTTATGAATATATTTTAACTTGTAATATTTATTCATATATTCATACTAAAGGCTTTGAATATTTGGTTCCAAGTGTTTGGTTCTCCCTATCCCATTATTTTTGTGCATGTATTTTATCTGCACTTCATTATATCAATAGGAGAAAGTTTTCCTTAAGAATTATTCATGGTTATTTATACATACAAGCATATTGTTATGGAGTTGAATCTTATTTGATCTTTGGCACATTGCCTTTGTTAGCTTAGGTTTTTTCCTTTTTGATATCTTTGTGTTTCTTTCATTCTTTCTAACCCTTTTTTCCTGAATATGCTAGAGTAGGATAGAGTAGAAAAGAGAGTGTTAAATATCACATATCAACAAGGAGTCAACTTTGTAAAAAATCTCAAAATCCCCTAATTGATCCAAACCTTGTGCTCTTGGGACTAGACCTATTGTGTCATTTAGTGTGAGGTGTGATCATCCTAACCATAGGATAATCAAAGAGGATAACATCATCTCCATTTAGTAACCATAACAATAAAATATTTTTAATACTATTTTAGAGACTTCCCATGAAGCATGTATTTTCTAATTCACTTCATAATTTGGGGTGCCTTTTCTCCTCTTCAATGTTGTTCACTCTAAAATGACATCAAAACATACACATTAATTTTATTTAAATATGTTGGTGCCTCCTTTCCATTTTTGTACAATGTTTCCTTTGCATGCAATATATCACACAACACTTTCTCCTAGTAAACTATAGGTAATATTTTTTTAATGTTCAATATAAGCCTTCAACTGGTAGCACTTCACTATAAGTGAACTTTTGTACATGCCATGAATTTATTATATGAAAACTTTAAAAATGTGGTCCATTACTTTTTTATATGACCTTTTTGCTAGATGAATTGATAAATAATTTACAATTGCAAAGTTCAACTTAGATGTCCCTTTTTTAGATGACAATATCAAACTTCACCTTAGACGATCCTTCTTAAAACAACTATAAATGGATCTTCTAGATGACAAGTTATGTAATAGGGTGATCTTAAAATGATAGGTTTCTTGCATCAAATAACAACATATTTTTCATACAACAACATTCAATTTCATGATAAATTTTTTGGCATAAACAAAATATTTCTTGGATGACTTTGTAACTCATTGAGATTAAATAAATTATTTTAACATCTATCAACACAAATGTGGTCTTCTCCTTGCTCAAACTTATATCTACTTCTTTTTGGATTCTCTAGTAGCAATATGATTTAAAAAACTTTGAGAGGTGTCCCCTACCTTCATAATTTGATTCTTTCCATGATATTATATTGATTTGATATAAAATTTTAGAAATGTAGATTAGATTCATCAATTACAATATAATGTGGAACACATTTACAAATAGACACAAAAAGGAATTGATCAAAAACTGAATATTTGTATTCCAAAAACAACTTTAAATAGGAATTTACAATGCTTTTAGATAAGAGCCAATGGATAAGATTACATTGAATTTTTTTGGCTACAAAGCTTATCTGATACAATAAATGTTAAATAAAAAAAGTACCATTAATCCCTATCATTTGTCCCCACTGAGAAAGCATTGGTCCCCAATACATACAAGTGTGGAAGAGAAAGAAGGAAAATTCCAAGAGTGTTGGGTACAACCAATAATGCACTCCTATTACAAAAATATGAAGACCAAATGATAAACTTGAGCAAGTTTGTAGAAAATCAAAAACCAACACTGTCACTGAGTTGATTGCAAAAAATGCTCTCCAATGATTGTAAACACTGCTATACCGATGGACATATGGATGGGTCCCTTGATTCAGAAAAAGAAAGTAGTAGATGATGTGTCAGAGAAGGTGCCTTGAAATATGCATACAAAATGTACCAGGTGTAAATTATGGTTGCATTAAATATTTGGGGTGGATTAAATATGTACGGTGTGGCGTAATGAATGCATTTAATGAATGCAATTAAGTGAATGCATTAAAAGGAAAATGGGTATGCATTTAAAAAATAGTGTTTAGGTAGACGGTCACTGGATGATGTCAGTGGACCAATGGCTAGATTATTTGACCAGTGGAAGGTTGATGTAAGTGGGTAATTCAAACCAATGGCTAGTGGAAGGCCAATGCAAGTGGGTGATTTAACAAGTAGAAGGCATGCATAATCTTGATATAGGTG
Source organism: Wollemia nobilis (assembly GCA_028583015.1). Classification (NCBI taxonomy): domain Eukaryota; kingdom Viridiplantae; phylum Streptophyta; class Pinopsida; order Araucariales; family Araucariaceae; genus Wollemia; species Wollemia nobilis. Next base: position 846,365 of record JAQPPZ010016965.1, read on the forward strand.
GACTGACAATAGCGGAAGGCTTGCAGGTGTGGATGACACTGATGAGGATGTAGGTGATAATTTGACAACATGTGGACATGGACGAGAACATAGGGGACAAGTTGATAGCAGTGAAGGTGGACTAGGTTGTCAAGGTGGATAGAGTCAGAGTGTCAGTGATGCAAGCAGGTTGGGTAATGAGCTAGACATAGATTATAAGGCAACAATATGATAGATGATACGAGTTGGACCTACGAATGGACATTCGAGTGCAAATAAAAAAACCAACATGGTAGTGAATATGATACATTAGAAATAGAATTTTTAGACCAATAATAATTAAGGAATGAACTTTAGAATACATGAGTGGCAATGGGAGGTTCAGTCAGTAGAAGGTAAGGGGGATAGATAGCCAATGCTCACTGAGCATTGGCTATTGGAAACGTATTTGAATGGAAAAATAGTGAGAGCATGAACAATGTGGGATAAACCCATAAACTTTATTGTGAGCATTGGCTATTGGAAACGTATTTGAATGGAAAAATAGTGAGAGCATGAACAATGTGGGATAAACCCATAAACTTTATTGCAAGAATAAATCGTATAGATCATAAAAACATGCTAAAAATTCTTGTATATGCTAAAAATCAGTGAAAATTCACCAAAAAATGATGAACCTTAGAAAATATTTTAATTTTTCTTGCCAAAGTTTTTATGTGCACCAAAAATCTATGGGTATGGCATGAAATAATTGCATCTATTATTGAACAAGCTGAAATCATCCCATAAAGTTTGAAAATGTGTTGGTAATGCATAGATCATCTCTAAAACTGTCAAAAATCACCAAAAAAATCTAGAGTTGTACTAGAAGTCATTGAGGTTCACCAAAAAATGGAGGAATGGGTGGAAAAACCATTGGAAAGTGTAGAACATCAAAAAATTGAAGGTAATATGGATCATCGGTATGGTGGAAAATAGTTCCACAAGGTGGTATCGAGTGATCTACAAAGTGGTTAGTGTGCGACCTCGAGAAGCTGTGCACCCTGAGTCTACTTGCAACATTATATCAAAATAAAAGACCATAAAGCATAAATAACATGGGAATGACAAATGCAAGAAATATATTTTATTTATTCATGTGGATTCTGGTTACATATCGGCCCCTTTTATGGATACCCATTTTGATACAATGAAATATAAGCAGAAGTAAATATGTCCCTTCGCAGGGGGTGGTGCACTCTGCAGGCCTCCCAATCTCACACATGAACTTGTATCAGGGCTTATAGATGACTCCTCCTTGTCTAGAGGGATATGTCACTTTAAATTATTTGACTTGATCCTATAACCTATATCCTACGTACAAGAAACAATAGTAGGAGATCAGTAGCATGGGCCGCCTTTTGTGAAGAGGCTTTATTATAAAGTCTATGAAGCATGATATATAAGCATAATAAGATTAAAATGTAGTAAAACTAAATGGTAAATGCATGGATAACTCTAGAAATAATAATGCAAATGCATTAAGGAAACCAGATCTATGCTAAAAACAATTAACAAGGAAAAAAGCAATAACATATCTAAACTAAAAATTGGAAAATAATGTCTAAAACCCTAGGCTATGCCTGCAGGCCACTATCAAGGATAGTGACCATGAAATGAAGCCTTCTTTCTTGCAAAATAGGGGTTGTAGCACTATGTTCCTCATCAAAATTTATATCCAAGTATCACCTCTATGTTCATACTTGATTGGTGATGAAGCATGTTCGATCTGAATGGTTGTATTACTGGAAATAATCGCTAAATTAGGTAGATCTTTGATACTCCTCCAAGGGGCATGGAATCTCTCTCTAATATACTAGAGCTTCACTACACAAATTTTTGATATTCATGGATCATTTGCTTTTCTTAGGAGAATCCATATGTAGACCTCCCTAATTCAAATCTAGATCTGGATCTTGGCTTCCTAGACAAGCCAAAACCTAGATCTGCATGCAACTAACCATCCCAAGCGAAAGGATCAGTCACAAATTTTTATTGAAGGGATAGTCAAGAGGCGCTGTAGGAGTTCTATGCCAAAAACCACCTACAAGAAATACAAGGTGTATTCAAACTATGTGATCTAGACATGTATTCATGGCTAGACTATGTTTTGGTGCTCGCCACTATCCAAAGCAATGACTAGGTGTGGCCGCTATTAGATTTAGTAGCCAGTGTTGGTGGCTACTCTAATTGATAGCGGTTAAGCTTGGATGGGCTAGAATTGCCCTTTTTGAGTGGTTATGACCACTATTAGCTCTTGGAAATATCCAATATGATTCATATAGTCTTTGGATGTGTCCATATGAGTAGTCTCCTAAACATGATGTATTTTAGGTGTCTACAGATGCCCCTTTTTGGGATGCATTATGGGAAAACACAGTGTGGAGAAAAAATAGACCACCTAGAGCCACATTGTAGGGTGTGTGATGATCATTGATCTTACCAACATTGGATGCCCCAGTGATGATAAATTGTGTACATCCTATAATCATTGCTTCTAACAGGATGGAAGGCTTAAATTTTTGAAAGCTTTTGCAAGTCTAGTGGTGATCGGGTAGCCTTGTTGCTACGATTGGTCTGATAGGAGGAGAGCTACAAGCTTAACTATCATAATTGTTTTTTCCCTAGAAAAGGGTAAGCTTATGATAGTTATTGGTAATTATTCGTAAGACGAACATAGTTTGAAATGATTGAGTTATCCTTTGTTGGTTTTATTATAATTGTTGATATTATGACTACCCCCTCAAATTATGAGTCGATGAGGGAAGAACAATGAATATAGTGATGAGTCACTTAACCAATATGAATGATTTAGATATTTTTAAGAGGTTTGTGTTTTTATCATAAGATCCTATTTTAGGTGCAATCTCAACCATTTTTAGTTATTGTACATCTCTATCCCATAGAGTGATACAGCCACAATGGTATTTATAGGAAATCAAGATTATAGCAATTACATTCAAGCTTGTGTTGAATCACTACATTCGATTATTTTTTGAAAATTCTATAGAAGAATTGAGATACATCCTCATTCCTATGGGGCAGTCCGACCACCATGGCCTTCTTCGAGATTGAAGTGAAGCATCTCAATTTAGCCATAACTAATTTACCCCAAATGGCCTTATGGTAATTACTCATCTTGTCGGATTGCATGGAGTGCTAGTCGTTGCAACCACCAAGTGTATAGAGAAAATAATTGAATACAAGGTGCATTCAAGATTTTGATGTTATTTGATTTTTTTTGTTATTTCTAGATTTTATATTGTTTTTTATTTCTGATTTATGTGATTTTTTTGGTATTTATGTAATTTTTGATTGTTTTTGTTTTTTTTTGAGTTTTTCAATTGCTTTTGAGTTTTGATTTATGACCAAATGGCTTAAATACCTTTAGAGATTTTGTGAGTTTACCAAAGGGCTTATGATGCCTTTGGGGTTTTTTGTATTCTAACCAAAGGGTTATGGATACCGTTGGGGCATTTTGGGTGACCAAAGGGTTTATGGATACCTTTAGGGATTTTTGGGTGACCAAAGGGTTTATGGATACCTTTGGGGATTTTTGGGTGACCAAAGGGTTTATTGATATTTTGGGACATTTTGGGTGACCAAAGGGTGTATGGATACCTTTGGGGATTTTTGGGTGACCAAAGGATTTATGGATACCTTTGGGGACTTTTGGATGACCACAGGGTTTATGGCTACCCTTGGGGCCTTTTCAGTGGCCAAAGGATTTATGGGTACCTTTGGGGGTGACCAAAAGATTTTATGGATACCTTTGAGGCCTTTTGGGTGACCAAAGGGTTTTGGATACCTTTGGGCCATTTTGAGTGACCAAAGAGTTTATGGATACCTTTGGGGAATTTTGGGTGACCAAAGGATTTATGGATACCTTTGGGGCCTTTTGGGTGACCAAAGGGTTTATGGATACCTTTGGGGCATTTTGGGTGACCAAAGGGTTTATGGATACCTTTGGGGCCTTTTGGGTGACCAAAGGGTTTATGGATACCTTTGGGGCCTTTTGGGTGACCAAAGGGTTTTGGATACCTTTGGGGCCTTTTGGGTGACCAAAGGGTTTATGGATACCTTTGGGGCCTTTTGGGTGACCAAAGGGTTTATGGATACCTTTGGGGAATTTTTGGGTGACAAAAGGGTTTATGGATACCTTTGGGGCCTTTTTGGATGACCAAAGGGTTTATGGATACCTTTGGGACTTTTTGGGTGACCAAAGGGTTTATGGATACCTTTGAGGCCTTTTGGGTGACCAAAGGGTTTATGGGTACCTTTGGGACCTTTTTGGTTAGTATGACATTGATAATGCCCCAGTTGATGCTTGCAAATGTTTGTATTTTGATTTTATGTTATGGATGCATTGATGAATGCAATACCTATATGATGATTTGATTATGCTATATGTATGCAATGTACTGATGACATGCACTAGCTACATGATAGATGTATAATAATATGTTGTGATCTAGATGTGTAGATGATCTAGATAATTTTTTTATTATGCTATATGGATGCAATGTACTAATGACATGCACTGGCTAGATGATATATTTTTGTTGAATGCTATGATCTAGATGTATAGATGCACTATGGTGATGTATGCATATATGGATGCAATACTTTGTGTTAAATGTATGTTAATTTTTTTTCAATTGTTGATGCATTTAATCTATGTGCTATGATATGATAGATGATGTATGTAATGTGATGCATTAATTACATGAGGAATGAGCTAATGCAAATGAACCTGTATGCTTTAATCACTTAAAACATAAGGAATGAATCTAATGTGTTTACAAACTAGTGGGTGACACCACAAAATGTATAAAAATCATGAATGTAAATAATAACTCTTATCATAAGAATTAATCATTTAAGCATCCAGATGTGAGATGAGATGATGTGATATGTATGTTATTTCTTTATAAGATTATGTAAATTAAATGACATGCACTTAATAGTTAGTGGTTGTCTAAGTGTCATTGCTAATATTTATTCGGTATCTATCCTATTTCATGAACACCCTTTAATGAACAAAATATTATAAATAAAGTTTATGATTTGATTGATGAAATGATTTGTTGCTATTTAGGAATTTTTGAGGTTTTCTATGAGACTTAAACACCCTAGTTACTCCATCAAAAGTTGTATACTGACCATACAGGACTCCTGAAAGATAATTTTTTTGTTATGAATACCAAGATATTCATTATCCCTGTGTGTGCAAATGAATATATTAAATGAAATATAAGCATACCCCCATGTTATGCGGGATTCATTCAACCCATTTTTGTATTGGGGATCCTCAAATGTTCATATTGATCCTAAATTGGACTCAGTTGGATTAGACCATTAGGTGATATAGGACACCTAAAGCTAGATACTTTTCTAAATTGCTTGAACTATCCTAATGCTAGGTGGGATTCATTTAGCCCATTGCTGTATTAGGGATCACTTAATGGTTTGTGAAGATTGAACATTCCAGGGATTCAATTTTTTCACCCACTTATTTTCTTCACATTTATTTGGGATACTTTCTCATGCTTAGTGATGAAAATCATTGTTTATTTTAAATTTTTATTTTCTTTCGAGCAAAATATTTATGTAGTGATGATAATCATTGTTTATTTTGCTGTTGAAATTTGCTTTGTTTCAATATTTTTGCGTATTTTGATGAAAGCAATGGATTTTTCCAATGATCAAAATCCTAGACCATGCACATCACAAGGTGAGTAAGTAAAAACCTTTCGATTAGGATGCTTAGTACCACTTTGTAGCATTCACATTTTGATAGCACCTGGTATATTAGGATTTAGTGTTTTGATTAGTGATAAGATTCTTAAATATACCAGGTGCTATCAAAATCAAACCTCATCTAGCAAAAGCAAAGATATATTTATACATAATATAAAAAAATCACTAGGTATGGCTGAGTGACTAGAAAACCCTAGTATATCTCTTATAGAAATAGGAGGGGTTGTGTTGAAAAACATAGTTACTTGCATGGGTTATGGATGATGATGGATTTTGAAGATGCATGATTGAGGTACAAACATGGTGTCATTTGTAAGATTGCAAACACAAATCTATATAATGTAAATGCAATGGATGCACATGCCTAATGCAATGCAACTAATGGATGCAAATGCCAAATGCAAATGTTTTTGTATTTTTGCAATGTTTTTAAGTTTTATTGCTTTTTTATTTTTGATATTTTTCATTGTTTTTGGATTTTTGATTTTAAATTGTTTTTGTGCTTTTGTGTTTTGTTTTCGACCAAAACGCTTAACGTGCCTTTGGGGCCTTTTGTGATTTCACCAAAGGGCTTGTGATGCCTTTGGAGCTTTTTGTGATTTGACCAAAGGTATTTAAAATGCCTTTGGGGATTTTAGTGATTTGACCAAAGGACTTTAAGATGCCTTTGGAGCCTTTTATGATTTGACCAAAGGGCTTATGATGCCTTTGGAGCCTTTTGTGATTTGACCAAAGGGCTTTAATATTCCTTTGGATCCTTTTTGTGAGTTGACCAAAGGGCTTTAAAATGCCTTTGGAGCCTTTTGTGAGTTGACCAAAGGCACAATTCTACCTTTGGGGCCTTTTGTAATTTGACCAAAGGGCTTTAAGATGCCTTTGGAGCCTTTTGTGATTTGACCAAAGGATTTTAGGATGCCTTTTGGGCTTTTAGTGATTTGACAAAAGGGCTTTTTTTTTTTTTTTAAAGCAAAAACCCCTTGTAGGGCCGCCTTGGTCTAAGAGACCATGAACAGGGGGTTCTACACCATCAAAGTCACCTAGGGGTCGCACCTAGCCCTGCCCGCACCAACATTATCAATTGGATTTTGGGTACCCAATTCAGCTTTTTGGTAGGGTGGATATTCGAACCCTGAGACCTCCCTTGGAGGATTGCCATCTCCTCTCCAACTCACCTACAACACCTGGGTGACAAAAGGGCTTTAAGATGCCTTTGGAGCCTTTTGTTTTTGCAGTTTTCTATTGTTTTTGTGATTTTGAAAATTTTGAATTTTTTTTATATTTTTGATATTTATTTGATTGTTTTTGTGTTTTGTTGTGATTATGTGTAAAATTCCCTTAAGTGAATAATTTTGAGAGGCTCTAGCTCCTCAACACATTCTAGTTATGTTAGGTGATATGCCCCAGGTCCAATATTCTCAAAGATGATATAAGGACCTATTCAATTGGCCATAAATTTGTCTCACAAATGCGGTAGTAGATTTGAGTTTTGTTGGTTCTCTTTAAGCACAAGATCCCCAACCTTAAAGTATCTCAGGTAGACTTTATTGTTATAATATTATGTTAGATGATCCTGGTAAACATGAAGATGATCAAGATCATTGATGTGATGTTCATCCATAAGGGTCAACTGATCCAAGCGATCTTGCCATGTAGTGTCATCATTGATGAACTCTTTCAATGCGACACACAATGTTGGAATATCCAACTCTAAAGGTATAATGGCCTTAGCACCATATACAAGTGAGAACGGTGTTTCTCTAGTGGGCATCCACATGCTAGTCTTGTAAGCCTATAATGCAAGGGGTAATTATAGATGACAATACTTATGATTTTCTTTCACTATCTTATTTAAGATGGCTACTATTATCTTGTTTAGGGCCTCTACTTGCCTGTTTACATATGGATAATATGGTATCATAAAACTATGTTGAATATTGTATTTGGATATTAAAGCCCACATATTTTTGCTTTTCATTGATGGACCATAATCCAAGATTATTTTTTATGGCACCCCAAAGTGATAGATGATATTGTGAAGTATGAACTCCATAATTTGTGGTCCAATTGTTGATGTTAGGGGAACTACTCCCATCCATTTGGTGAAGTACTCAGTGGCCATTAATATAAATATGTGTCAGCTTGAGGATGAAGGGGAGATCTTTCCAATTAGATCAAAACCCCACTAATAAAATGGCCAATCCACCTGAATGGGATGTAAGGCCTGATATGGCAGGTGCATCAGATTTGCATGATGTTGACATTTAACACATTTCTTGACATACTCATAGTAATCATTCTCCAAGGTGGTCTAGCAATATCCCATTCAAAGGATGCACTTAACGGTGGCTATGCCACTAAAGTAGCCATCATGTGTACCATTATGAGCTTGAAAAAATGCCCAAGCTGATTCTTAGAGCTCTAGGCAATGAAGGAGAACTCCATCATAGCTTTGATAATACAATATACCTTCTAGAAAGACATATCTTGTCACTTTATATTTGAATTATCCTTTTTTAGAATGTGATAGTCCTTGTGGGACAATTCCAATTTTTAGAAAATCTTGTAATTGGGATAGCCAATCCTGAAAAGCTACAACCTTGATAGATAAGATGACTTGTTCCTCTTGCGATTCAATGTTTACAAATACAGATTAATAAATAACCTTATGGTGAATGATGGTACCATTCTCTATAGGACCTTGTGATATCAAGGGCCCCCAAGGTACCTTATTTAAAAAGTCTTTGGTTTACAGAACCAGTTATGGTCTGGTTCTATATGAATCATGTTGACTGATTCTTTGTTATCAAAAGCCTCACACTGCATCACTGAGTGTGAGAGTGTTTTCACATGAATGGTAGTGAAATTAGTAGATGGATTATAAGGGATCAAGGATCCCAAATATGCCATAGTTTCTATGAATATATTTGATGTATGAGGGATTACCTCGATGTCGTACCATTCTAGTTGGGCTAGATAGGTGTCAACAAGCTCCTTGTAAGCTTTCAAGATTAGATCCCTGCATTGAAATAGTCCCTTGACATTAGGCAACAAATTTTTGAAGATGCCCATGTCTCTATTGTTAGGTTTTAATGGGTTGTCAAATTTTATCTCACCCTTCTCAATCATGTTTTGCACATTCTTGAATCCAATACATGTTTCAATTTCATGCCCCTATATTCTATGATAGGGGTAGTATTGATCTTCCTTATATCCCTTAGGATTGGGATAATTAGGGTCAAGAAGTTGCATATTAAGTCTTTGTGTGTTACACACCAAACCTAGCCGTCGGCTAGGTATTCCAAGAGAGATTTTTCATATATATATTAGTTAGTTTTTTCAAATTAAATCATCGTTGTTTTTATTCTTTTCACTGTGAATTGTCCTCTGTGCCTTAACAGCGGGATCTGCCCTCCAAGTGGCTTGCTTTACAAACATTGTACCATCATTTTTTATCATCTACATATTCTCATTCTTCTCTGCTTCTGTTAGAATTCGTTCTGTAATTAATTTTAATCGGACTTGGCATAGGAAAGGAAGGAATTTCCTTTCATGTGGTATCAGATTTCAAGCGACGCAAGTTATTTCCTTCACGCCTTGCATCCGATTCACCTGTGCAGGGGAATAATTTAGATTGTTGTCACATTCTGATTTGGCATAGAAGACTTCCGCATCTCGGCCGTAAACTCTACAGACAAACTCTTGAAACTCAGTCGAATTCTCGTGGGCGTAGAAAAACCGATTCACGACCGTCAAATCTACGAACATTTTCTGAAACACCATCCAAATTCATCGTCGGCATAGATGATCCGAATCATTGCAAAAAACCTTGCAGACATTTCGTGCAACAATTACCGAAGGCAACCGACCAATCGCAGGCGAGTAATTTATTTTTTCTCCTAAGTTGGCGAGGTCTAAATTCATTATTTTTTATTTTTTAGTTTTTGGGGTAATTATCCCACATTCCTGGTGTGGGTGGTACCAATCGATTTAATTAGCGTTAAACACACCTTTGTGTTTGTGACTTCGGTCACATAACGCTCTCCTAGCCTCACGTAGCCGTAATTCATTTCATGCCAAGTGTCCTTTCTCGCATCGGTTCGTGTCGCATTCTTCGTTGCTATCCATTCTGCATCCCCCTTTGCTGTCCGTCATGTCTGTGTGTTGCATGTCATTTTCCGTGCTATCTTGTCACATCTCTCATGTTCTATCGTATCTCACAGCATTTTTGTCTCGCCTCTGTCCGTCCGCTTGGTCCTGTCCTGTCGCGTCCATCCATGTCCTGTTCTGTCGTGTCTCGTGTCTTGTTCGCTCATCGTGTTTCATGCCAATTTTGTCCACACGTCGTGTCCTGTTCTGTCATGTCTCGCATCTCATCTGCTCGTTGTGTTTCATGCCAAATCTATCCATGCATCATGGTTTGCATCTTAATAATTCGATCGTTTCGTCCCATTTTGTCGTCGATCACCAGTCCTCGCTATCAGTCGAGTCCAGTTAAGTTACATTAAAATCTGGAAGTTAAGGGTTAGTGAGCACCACACTCTGCATTGTATTTGGAGTGAAAATCAAAGCGAAATCCATTTTTTGTTGTCAAATTCAACCAATTTACTTTTCAAATTGGACGTTCAAGGATTACTAATCCGAAAATTTTAAATAGTGCATGAGTAGAAGTTGGACCAAAGGACCTGACGGTCGATTATCAATCTTGGAAACGCCCAATAACAATGCAAGAAGACCTAATCAAAGTCCAGGTACAAAAAATTCTCTTTCTCCTTTTAAAATTGGTAGTTATAATCCACATCATCCACTAGTAGATCCTATGGCTACTAATCCTCCCCCAACTCACGAAAACATCACACAAGGAAACTCAAGTAACTCAGCCATTTCCAATGATGATTCTCTTCGACTCTTACTAGAGGGTATGAACGAAATTAGTCTCCACCTAAAAAACCTAGTGCAAGCACAAAACCAACTTAATCCCAATACTAATCCCCAAAATCACTCCCATGCCCAAAGGAATGAAGAAAATGTTGATCATAATGATGATTGGGAACAACAACGAGGTGATTTGGATAATTACAGGGATCGCTATCAGAGACAATGGTACAACCAAAATCAAGAAAGGGATACGGGTTATCACCAACCGAGAGGCCCTAATAATTTTCCATGAATTGATATGCCCACTTTTGAAGGTCATGATCCTCGTGGTTGGATAGCCAAAATGGAAGGCATTCTTGACTTATATCAAATTAAGGAAATTGATAAAGTCCCTTTCGCTGCATCAAAATTAGCCACTAAGGCCTACCAATGGTTTGTATGGCTTAAACGAGAGAATGGAGCTACTATTAACTGGAGAAAATTCACTACCTCTTTTTTAGAAAGATTTGACGAAGGAGCTACATCATCATACACAGTAAGACTGTTATCTCTTAAACAAGAAGGATCGGTTAGCGAATTCATTTCGGAGTTTACCAGTTTACTACCATACACTTTAGACCTCAGTCCCAACATAATGGTAGGAGCTTTTCGCAATGGTTTGAAAGAAAATATTCGAGTGGAGGTAGACATGCACAATCCAACCTTGCTGAACGATTGTATAAGAATAGCTAAGCTGGCCGAAAAGAGACATCAGTTGTCTGCACGACGTGACACTTATAGTCGTCCTTCGTATCGCAACAATTCCTTTCATAGAAATGATCAACCATCAAGATACTTTTGTTATAAATGTCGCACTCATCACCCCAAGGAACAAGCATGTGCCCAAAAACAAAACTTTCATATTGAAGGTGATCACTATGAAGGAGAAGAGGAAGAACCTTACCAACCAAAAGAACCTATGCCAGAAGACCTACCAAGTACTCTAGAAGAAAAAGAAGAGGATACAATGGTGATCTCCGTGCATGCCCTCATGGGTTTAACCACCCACCATACCATCAAGGTACCAGGATTTCTCCGCCAAAAAAAGGTGAATGTGCTAATTGATTCTGGTAGTACCCACAATTTTATCGACATCAAAACAACAAAAGCTTTGAATTTATTCATTAACTCTTCCAACAAAGACAAATTCCAAGTTCTAGTGGCCAATGGGGTGAACGCACAATGTGTTGGTCGCACATCTCAAGTTTCCATAAAGATGGGAACTTATACCTGGTTTGGATCCCTTTTCGTCATGAATTTGGGGAACTCGAATGTCATTTTGGGAGTTGAATGGTTGGAAACATTAGACACGGTTAGCTTCAACTTCAAAAAAATTATTTGTGGAATGGAAGGAAAACGGACGAGTCATTCGCTTACAAGGCATTACTACTCCTCCATCACAAATGGTGAGCTCTCATAGTATGGAGAAGATGTTAAAAAAGGGTGGATATGGGTTTATAGCTCAAATTAATTATTTGGAAAAACAATCTCAAGCAACTTCGGATATTACTGCTCCAGAGTTACAAGACATCATAACACATTACGAAGAGGTTTTCCAAGAACCTAAAGGATTACCACCTAAAAGATCTCATGACCATGCCATCCATTTGATTCCAGGGAGTGTCCCACCTAACAATCATCCTTACCACTATCCTCAACCACAAAAGATAGAAATCAAACAGATCATTCAAGATTTGTTGGATCACGGAGTCATTCGTCACAGCACTAGTCCTTATTCCTCACCCGTCGTTCTGGCTAGACAAAAAGATAACTCTTGGCGTATGTGTCCTGACTTTCGTTCTCTCAATAAACTCACTATCAAGGAAAAATTTCCTATACCTGTCATAGATGACCTATTAGATGAGTTGCATGGTGCAAAAGTTTTTACAAAATTAGACCTTCGCTCCGGATTTCACCAAATCCGTGTCAGAGAAGAAGATATTCCTAAAACTGCTTTTCGTACTCATGAAGGTCATTACAAATTTTTGGTCATGCCTTTTGGTCTCACCAATGCCCCATCCAAATTCCAAAGTCTCATGAACCAAGTGTTTCGCCCACTCCTCCGTAAGTTTGTGTTAGTCTTTTTTGATGATATTCTCATCTACAACAAAACATGGACGGATCATTTACATCATGTGGATAAGGCCCTTCACATTTTACACAAAGAAAAGTTATTTGTCAAACATTCCAAATGTTCATTTGGTGTTCAAGAAGTCGAGTATCTTGGTCATATAGTTTCACATGAGGGCGTCAAAGTGGATCCCAATAAGATTAAGGCAATTCAAGAGTGGCCTTTACCTAAAACCATCAAGAAAATTCATGGTTTTTTGGGTCTCATAGGCTACTATCGCAAGTTTGTAAAAAATTATGGTAAGATTGCAGCACCTCTCACCGCACTCACAAAGAAGGATGCTTTTTTTTGGTCAACAGAGGCTTCTCAAGCCTTTGAAGCTCTTAAGAAGGCCATGTGTACAACTCCAGTATTAGCAACTCCCAATTTTCACAAACCATTTATTATCGAATGTGATGCATCAGGAACGGGAATTGGGGCTATACTCATGCAAGAAGGTCATCCATTGGCATTTGAAAGTAAATAGCTTTCCGAGAAAAATTTTGTAAGATCAACATACGAAAAATAAATGTTGGCTATTCTTCATGCAGTAGAAAAATGGAGACACTACCTAATCAGTAGCCGCTTCATTATAAAAACAGATCATAGTAACCTCAAACATTTTCTTGAGCAAAGGTTTTCATATCCGAAACAAAATAAGTGGTTAACCAAACTGTTGGGCTATGATTTTGTTATCAAATACAAGAAAGGGAAGGAAAATATAGCCGCCGATGCGCTGTCCAGGAAATATGAAGATGAAGTAGTCATTAACGCTATTTCAGGTCCTTGCTCCCAATGGGTGAATCAATTACAAGATGAATGGTTGTCCAATAGTGAAACTGCTCAGATACTTCAAGAATTATCTATAGGGTCCTCTAAACACCCTTTGTTCTCTTATGAAGATAAAATCCTCCGAAAGAAAAACCGCATTTACATTCCACACAATTCAGAACTCAAATCGAAGATCCTCGATGAATCACACGCCTCTCCATCAGCAAGACATTCAAGATTTTTGAAGACATATTTAAGGGTCAAACAATCATTTTGTTGGAAAGGATTAAAAGCAAAAGTCAAACAATGGGTAGCAGAATGTGAAGTTTGCCAGTGCAATAAAGGAGAAATAGTCAAATCACCAGGATTGTTACAACCATTACCCATCCCTGAACGACAGTGGGAACATATATCCATGGATTTTATTGAAGGTCTTCCAAAATCAGAAGGCAGGACAGTAATTTTCGTAGTCGTAGACCGATTATCCAAATACACTCACTTTCAGGCTTTACAACATCCATTTTCCGCAAGCAAGGTGGCAAAGGTATTTATGGATTCAATTTTCAAATTACATGGTATGCCAAAAAATATTGTAAGTGATAGAGACCCCATTTTCACTAGTAACTTTTGGAGGGAATTATTTCGACTTAGTGGTACCAAATTGAACATGTCTTCAGCCTACCATCCACAGACAGATGGTCAAACAAAAATAGTTAACAAATGTTTGGGTACGTACTTAAGATGTTTTTCTCAAGATAAACAATACCAATGGAGCCAATGGTTAGCCTTGGCAGAATGGTGGTACAACACTTCTTACCATTACTCAATTAAGATGTCTCCATTTGAAGCATTGTATGGCACCAAGCCTCCAATCATTGCAGATTACGTACAAGGATCATCCAAAGTAGCAAATGTGGATGATTGGTTCCAACAAAGGCAGTCTACACTCACCATACTCAAAGAGAATTTAGTCCAAGCACAAAATCGTATGAAACAACAACAGGACTTGCACCGATCAAAAAGAACTTTTAATATAGGTGATTGGGTTTTCCTAAGGTTGCAACCTTACAAAAAATCATCATTAAGGATAAAATCCAACCAAAAGTTGGCTCCACGATTCTATGGTCCTTACAAAATTGTGCGCCGCATTGGAGAAGTAGCTTATCAGTTAGAGCTACCAAATTCATCACGAATACACCCGGTATTTCATGTTTCATGTCTCAAAAAAGTAATTGGTCAGAAAGTGCATAGTCAATCAGACTTACCAGTGCTCGATGAGGAAGGACGCATACATCTCCAACCTGAAGATATACTACAACACAGAATACAAAGATTGAGATCACGTCAGATTCAAGAATTTCTCATCAAATGGCAAGATTTACCAGAGGAGGATGCCACATGGGAACCTGAAAGTATTTTCCAGACATGTAGGAAAGGAAGGAATTTCCTTTCATTGTGCCTCACTCAGATGGTTGAATATCGATTGCATCAACTATGATAAAGGCATGAAATAGCAAGGCAAATGATGTTCCTTATTTCAACCTTTGTTGTTATTTGGGTTGTAATTGGCTGATGGGGATGAGCCTGATAGTTCTATGCTTATTTTATATTGCCTCCCTTTGGTGTGCTTAACACAACCTGGTTGACTTGAGCAGGTTTGGCTTACTTCTATTGATATTTGTTGCAGTTGGCATTGTTCTAGTCCTTTTTTTTTCAGAGCTTAAGGTCTCCTTCATAAAATTTGATGTCTTCTATTAGCTTAGCTTGAGCTAAGGCTTCCTTGAATGTTTTAGACTATTGTATTTGTAGTAGCAATGAGATGTGCTTTGTGCAACTCTTGGTAAAAATCAAGGTGAGCTCTAAAGTGGGAACAAAAAATGGTAATTTTACCATGATATTCCTTCATATATTCCCATAGTCCATATTGGCTCATCATCGTATTGCTTCAAGTTTTCTAGATCAAACAAGTTTATCTTCTTCTTGATGCCAAATGAAAAGCATTCAAGAAATGCATTCACCAGTTGCTCAAATATGATGATGATGTGCTTAGGGAATTGGTTGAACCATTCTATTACTACACCTCATAACATCATGATGAACATTCTTAGCATTAGAGAATCATTATTTTCAAGTTGGAAGCATGCGTTCATAAAATTCATGACATGTTCTTGCACATCTTCCTCTCCTTTGAAATTGTCTAGCGTAGGTATCTCAAAGTGCCTAGGATATGCAGGACTCGTAACTAAAGGGCACAATAGTTGATTGTGTATTTTAATCAGGGTTGGATTCTACCCAACCACATCCTATTTATCAAGATATTTGACTCTCTCAGAGAGTATTTTGTATGCCTTCAAAGAAATGATCTCCTATTATTGAAGGCTTACTCATGGTGGTTGAGGAGGTAATCCTGTATTTGCCCAATTTGGATGTCTGTATTCATCCCCCATGATGACGGGTGGAGGTTCAGGATATGTCTACTCCTGATATTCCATCCCTGCTTATTCTTCATTAAGTTGTGTCTTTTCTAGATCTAGGTGTTGTTGATACTCTGAGGCATGGTGAGTGTGCTCATCTCTTTGTTTAGTGTGTATCTCATGCTAAGAATTAGTACATCTATCATGTTGGTATTGCTCACCACCTATGTGTAAGTTAGCCCGATCCAACCTATTAGCTTAATCTTAATGCTCTATCTATTCCTCCCTTAAGCATTCCTCATGTAGGCACAAATACCTTTTTATTAGTTCTTCTTGCTTAAGGGTTGCTAAGAATTGTTTCTCTATGTGTAGTGCTTTTGCTAACCTATGTACACAGTCAGACTAGTTTATTACTGAAGGTTCATGACCCTACAACTCTATGTGATGTGTATTAATGGATAGTCCTCTTGGAGAGACTCTAGCTATGCACTTGCCCTTGTATATTAGATTGATCTACTCTATGTAGAGTGATATATATTTTATACCCCTATGGTCAGAGGTAGTGCACATGCTACAAGGATGCTTTGAATCTTACCTTGGCTCATTGGTGTGCCTTGTAATTATGCCATGTGAATTTCCTAAAATAGAATGTGTGGTAGCAATGCTTCTTTGAGTTGGTCTCAAGAGAACTCGATCCAACTCATAGAGCTATATGGTCTTCCATGGTTGATCCTGTGGAGTCCCATTATCCCCAATGAGCTCATGATCTAGGGGTATCCTACCCTCCTTCGAGAGGCTAGGAGGTACTAAGGATTTGTGACTGGGTGTAGCCCTTATGTTCTACCCCTCAATGGGCTGATCTAACCTAAGTGTATCCTAGTGAAGATTGAGGCCTTGTAGCCCCTCCATGTCTATGTAAGGATTGGGGCTTTGAAGCCTCCTCATGCCTACGTGAATATTGGGGCCTAGATACCCCCTCATATTTATGTTATGATGGAGGTCTTGAGGCCTCCGTATGTCTATGTGATGAGGGAGGCCTTGGGGCCTCCTCATGTCTATGTGATGAGGGAGGTCCTGAGGCCTCCTCATGTTTGTATGATGAGGGATTCCTTGAGGCCTCCTCATTTCTATGTGATTATTGGGGCCTTGATGCCCCCTCATGCCTACCATAAGAGGAACAAATATATAGCTCTCTCACTAGGATTTCTTGAGGAGTCCCCCCAAGGGTTGATTTATCACCCCTAAGACTTGCTAAACTTCATCTAGCAACACTATGGGTGGGTGGCTCAATATTATTATGACTATGACTATGGTTTTATGGAGTGTTATTTTCCACCTCGATGCTGGATCGAGGGTGGTTGCTCCATGTGTAGACCATGACACTTGTGAATTATCTTCTTAAGTAAATTTCAAAGCACACAAGCAAAGAAAACAAGTGTTTATCTCATTTAAGGATTAATGTGTGTTCCCTAAGATATTTTGTGTATTTTGATGCATTATTTGTAAAGAATACCTTGTGTCAAATGTTTTTCTTTTCATTGGATGGTATTCTTGTGTTTAAGTGGATTTCACCTATACACTCACATCTCGACAACCTGGTGATGAATTCTAGGTCATGTAATCCAACCTATAATGTGTGATTTTGAAGTACACACATGGTCATGGAGCACAGGTCCTCCCGGTCCTCATCCAATTCACTCACGATCAATGATATACCTCTCCAAAGAGAGATACATACAAATTTCCCATGAGTTATGATAGATCCTAGAGCTGGTATTGGCCAATAATAATAGGTATGCAGGATTTGAGGTAGTGGATGGAGATGAAAGCCACATCGTTGATCTCTACCAATGGTTGGTCATGACCTCCAACTCATTAGCATTAATGTGATACATGGTGTGTGGGGTTCTTTTTAGATTTTTATAATGGAAAATGATGCACCAAAGAGCACTCATGATTATTTCCTTGTATGCCTAAAAAGAATGTTTTATTTTAGAAAATGCATCTCTAACTGATCTAAATGACTTTCATACAATGAAATTTCTACTTTATCATGTAATAGCCTCTATCTAGGCCACATACAAGTAATATTAAACATGCAAGATCCTAGACCACTAGATAATAGGGCAGAGCTCAAAAATAGAGGTTTGTTGTTCCTAGCAGTGACTAGAGAAAAGCTAAAAAAAATTCTAAGAAGCTTCAAATACATTTTTCTTCCATATTTTCTTATGTTTCCTTAATAAAAAAAATAATATTTTACTTGCTATTTTATAAAATTAAATTGCAGATAGAGAAATATAGAAATTAGGGAGTAGAACCAACCTAAAATCCTCATTTGATGATGAAAGGTCTACCCTATGCTATACTTTTTTGCTAGTCATTGTTGACCAGAGTGGCCACTAATGGATGCTAACTTCAAAAGTGGTCAAACTATGCTAGCCACTATCACCTAGAGTAGCTAAACCTACACACAAAAAACACATGAAAACATCAGCAAAATAGCCAAACATAAAAGTAGGTGGGGATCCCACCATGATTGCCATCTATGCGATCCATGGAAGTTGTGCACCCTTAGTATACTTGAAAAATTATATAAAAATAAAATACCATAAAGCATAAATAATATAGGAATGACAAATTCAAGAAATATCTTTTATTTATTCATGTGGATTCCAGTTACATATTGTTCCCTCTTAGGGATATCCAGTTTGATACAATGAAATACAAGTAGAAGTAAATATGTCCCCTGGTAGGGGGTGGTGTGCTCTACAGGCCTCCTGATATTGAACATGAACTTGTATGAGGTCTTATATATGCCTCCTTATCCTTCTTTTCTAGATGGATATGTCACTTTAAACACTTAAGCTTGATCCTGTAACCTATATCCTGCATACAAGAAACAATAATAGGAGATCAGTAGCATGGGTTACCTCTCATGAAGAGGGTTTATTAGTATATTTGTGAATAATGATATATAAGCATAATAATATTAAAATTTAGTAGAACTAAATGATAAATGCATGGATAACTTATGAAATAATAGTGAAAATGCATTAAGGAAACCAGATCTATGATAAAGCTAATTAGCAAGGCAAAAAGTAATAACATATCTAAGCTCAAAATTGGAAAATAATATATAAAACCCTAGGCTATGCCTATGGGCCACTATCAAGGACAATAACCATGAAATGAAGCCTTATTTCTCATGATCTAGGGGTTTTAGCACTATGTTCCTCATCCAAATTGATGTCCAAGGGTCACCTTTGTGTTTGTACACTGATTGGTGATGAAGCACATTCGATATGAATGGTTGTATGGCTGGAAATCATCACTAAATTAGGTAGAGCTTTGCTACTCCTCCAAGGGGTATGGAATCTCTCTCCAATATGCTAGAGCTTTGTTGCACAAAATTTTGATATTCATGGATCATTTGCTTTTCTTAGGAGAATCCATATGTAGACCTATTAGATTTAGATCTAGATCTAGATCTTGGCTTCTTGGAGAAGCCAAAATCTAGATTTACATGCAACTAACCATCCTAGGGGGAAGTATCAGTCATAAATTTGCATTAAAGGGGCATTCAGGAGGAGCTCTAGGAGTTCCACACCAAAAACCACCTGTAAGCAATGCAAGGTGCATTCAAACTACATGATCTAAGCTCGTATTCATGGCTAAACTATGTTTTGGTGCTAGCTACTATCCAGAGTAGTGGCTAGGTGTGGTTGTTGTTATATTTAGTGGCTAGTGTTGGAAGTCACTCTGATTGATAGTGTCTAATCTTGGATGGACTAGAACTACCCTTTTTTAGTGGTTATGACCATTGTTAGCTCTTGTAAAGGTCTAAGATGATTCATATGGTTTTTGGATGTTTCCATATGAGTAGTCTTCTAAACATGATGTGTTTTAGGTGTCTAAAGTTAGTGGGTGATAAATGATTTAGTGGTGGCCATGGATCAAGCCAAAGTAGCATAAAAAATGCATGGACAATGCATGACATGGCATGGTAAGTTTATTGGAAGCTCTAGGTGATGGCATCATCGAAGAATAGGAAAAAAGTAGTGATCTAAGAAAGCAACCAATCTGCATATGAGAATAAAAAATGGCTATAAATGGTGTAGGGAGTTCAGTAGTATGGTCTACAAGGGGCTATGAAAAGTTATTAAGACCATCAAGAGATTATATCAGTGGAGAACCATGACACACGGAGCCACATTGACCAGTAAGTTGATGTCTATGATGAGTATTATTGCAAAGGGGATAAATTTGATAGTGGCACCTATATATCTAGTGGTGGCAGTAATGGTTTATGGTGCAATAAATCTATGATCAAAGTCAAGAAGTGAAAATCATTGCAATGATGATCTTGAGTGTAAAATAGATGGATCATAGTTGTATGTGAGCAAGAGCAACCATGGTGGGGGTTGTAAGAATGGGTGAGGTAGCATCAAGAGTCGATGGCTAGAAGTGACAATAAGATCTAGAAAGTGGTGAGATTTACTAGAAACTTGTGTAATTGTAGTCAAGAATAGAAAAACAACATCCAAAAGAAGAATCACCAAGTGAGAAGGCTATAGTGGAAAAATTATGGATGATTTGGTAGGCCACAAAGTGTAGCAAGCATAGGAACAGTGGTATAGGGAGGAACATATTATACCAAAGTGATATGAGCTTTAAATATGCAAAGGTGGGACTGTAAAAAGAAATTTTCTAGAGTGGAAATATGAGATCAAAAAAACAATCACCTTGGTTACCGAAATGAGAAGGGGTATGACCTTCTTCATCAAAGAGATGTTAAATTTTTTTATCATGTTCATCTTCAACGAGATCGGCAATATATAAAACTTAAAAATTAGTAGCAACAACATTAGCAACATCATATAATGGCAAGATTATGGGAAACTCACCCATAAATCTTAATTTGAGTCTAGGTGTTGCTAAAATATCTGGAATAGGTTCTTCATCTATGAGAAGAATTTCATTAATAGTTACAACTATTTTAACTTGGAGTTGCTAAAATTTAGTGAGCATAGTAGCATGGATCTACTAAAGTTTTATAGAGATATCTATAAGTTGGTTAGAGACCTCATCAAGTGAAAGTTGTGAACTCATCAGCATGGTGTCAAACTTAAAGCACAAAGCGGTAACAACTTCAAGTGCAATAGAATATCTATTAGCAAATTTTTAGATTAGAAAATAAGTAAATCTGAAGTGATCAATATGCAAGCATATGAGAAGATATACATTTGTGATTGTGGATGGATTAAGAAATAAAAATCCATAAATCCAAGCTCAAAAATATTGGTAAAATAAGTAAAAATGTTCACCAGTAGGTGGATAAAACCACCAAATCAAGATCCACAAGGAGGATTTCTTGTTACTTTCTGAACCAAACCCAGCATAAGGAATAGGATACTCTTGAAAACCTATGCTTGGCTCTGATTCCAAACTGATGTGGAAAATATTTATAAATAGATACAAAGAGGAATTGCATGATCAAAAACTAAATATTTGTATTCCAAAAACAACTACAACTAGGATTTTACAATGCTTTTAGATAAGAGCCAATGGATAAGGTTGCATTGAATGCTATTGGCTACAAATATTATCCTATATAAAAACTATGAAATAAAAAAAGTACTATTAATTCCTACCACAATCAAAATTGGTATTGATGTGAGAGAAGAGTGAATACATGAAAAATCAAGGATATACTATGTCAAAAGTTAAACTACCTCCTCAACTATCCCTAAATTTCATAACCATAATGTAATACATTATCAATGATATATTATTCATCATAAAATCCATCAAAAAAATAAGGCCATGTAGATAAGGGTTACTCAAATTAACCCAAATACTTGAATGATGCCTAACTATCTATCCTATATTAAAATGGTGACTTTGTATTTATGTGATAATATCTATGAAAAGGTGATTAGAATTTATCTATGATAACAAATTGTTGAAATAAATCTCCCCATATAGACCTAAATAATAATATAATTTAGTATTCTTATTTAGCATGAGAAAACCTATGAAGGATTATGAAATAAATTTAACACCTATTGTAGCTTTATTAGATTGATATTATTGATAATGAATATCAATGCAACTAAGCAATGAGGAAAACATTTGTTCCAAGAAATAGAAACATGCATATATTTTCCAATGACATAGATAAGTAATTTAAGGTTGACAAAATTATCTTTACTCAGTTAGTGAAACAATTTATATTGGCCAAATTATATATTGATTGCTCTTATATTTGAGACTACTCAAGATCCAAAATATTGGAATCTAAGATAATCTAGCTTAAAATCCAATAGTGGTATTAAAGCTACTTCAAGTAGTCTCTATTTATAGCATTGGAGGAAGTCTTCGATGTGAATTTATATTAAGATTAACATGAAGAAAATGTAGACTCATATTGTTATAAATTTCAATTTTGTAGATT
The DNA here is from genome assembly GCA_028583015.1 of Wollemia nobilis. Classification (NCBI taxonomy): domain Eukaryota; kingdom Viridiplantae; phylum Streptophyta; class Pinopsida; order Araucariales; family Araucariaceae; genus Wollemia; species Wollemia nobilis. Next base: position 868,806 of record JAQPPZ010016965.1, read on the forward strand.
GTTATATGATGTCCAATAAATTTGAAAATATTTCTAGAAAATATTTCATTATATGTTGGAGTCCATCCACTCTAAAAAGAAATGAAGACTAGGACTCATATTGAATAATTTATTCAGGGGATAAATCAAAAGTCACCCTAATTTTTTGGATTCTCTTTGAAGATAAAGAACCATATATTGAATGGTCAAAATCCATCTAAAATAAAAATATAGCACTTTAAATTTTGGGCATATTTTACCTTGATAAGATAGCACACATATAAGGTTGCAGTATTAATAAGGCTATAGGAGAAGATAGAAGAAATCATACAAGAACTTGAGAAGAAGATAGAAGAACTCATACAAGAACTAGAGAAGAAGATAGAAGAACTCATACATGAACTTGAGAAGAAGATAAAAGAACTCCAGCTATAACCTAAGAGAAAAAAGAAGAAGATAGAACTTAGGCAAGAACCTAAGAAAAATAAAAATAGAATATCTTAGGTAAGATCTTGAGTAGAGAAGAAAATAAAGAGGAGAAAGCAATAAAGCTTTCCAAAGAATATTCTAAAACATAAATCAAAGCAACAAAGAAGAGAAAGGATAAAAATTGGAGTCTTAGGTTTCAAATTGAAAGTATTAGACACAAATCTATCCAACCAGAGTGTCAAAGTGAGATAAGAAATCTAGAGTGCCAATATCATCTAAATAAATTAGTTCATTCGAAAGACCTAAGTGACACAAGCTAGAGAACCAAAGAGCATTATTTCTCAAGTAAATTAGTTTAGCTGGAGCACATGCTAGAGCACCAAGAGTATTATTCCTCGAGGAAGACAATGAAGAACTAGTTTGAGAATGTTTTCTCTGTCAATATTTTAAGTCCTTATTGTTATAGTCAAAATGATTAATGTATATATGACATAGATGACATAAGGGAAAGTGAAACATTTCCATGAATGTTACACATAAGTGCAATGCCCATTATAGTCTATTGTACTCATTAATCTACTTCAACATGCATCTTCTAGAGTGGAATGATAATTGGTTACGAGTGTTTAAAAGTGGTGCATACATCTATAGATAATCTAACCTAATATTCCAAGTGAAATATAAGGTAAGTAATATTACCTTAATATTTTCATATATTTTATAATAATGTTTTATATAAATATTTTTTGAAGCATTGGAAACTTAGGAACTTTAAATTTTATATTTAAGAGAGGGATTTAAAATAAATTCAACTCCATATGATATAATATTTAGGCGAGAGTTATAAGGACTTCAACCAAAAATTATGAAAGAAAAAAAAAATGAAAATTGATATTTTTTATATTTGCAATCTATTTCAACAAATCAAATTTTTAAAAATTGATAAATTTATTAGATTTTGGAGAGAAGGATTTCTACTCTAAAAAGAAAATATATTTAGAAAAAAAATTGAAATTTGAAGAATTTAGTAGGGAGATAAAAGGTTTTCTACCTCAAATAAAAATAATCATGGATTATTGGTATATTGATTCAGGAGCAAGTAGGCATATGATAGGAATTAAACAATGGTTCAATACCTTTAAATAAAAATATAAAAAATCAATTGTTATAGTAGATAATATGACTTATGAGGTCAAAGGAGTAGGAGATATTTTAATTGATTTATTAAATAAAAAATACATAACTAGTAATGTGTTATATGTACCTTGATTAACTACTAATATCCTTTTAGTATCTTAATTAATGGATTAAAATTTAGCATTTGAGTTCAAAATTATTAACAACAAAAAAATGCCTTATTTCTAAACAAGGAAAAACCATAGCTTCTACCTCATACAAAAATAGTCTATTTTATCTAGATATTGTTGGGCAATGAATTGCACTAATTTTTCACTCAGTAGTGCGAGTGTCTATCTTCCTAGTTTCTATCCAGGCTTGCACCTGATAGCTGCAACTCAGCACTCAACATTGGATGGACCAAAATAGGGTTTTTGATCCAACCTCTAGAGTAGGCTGGTTCCTTGTCAACTTAGCAGGTTGTTGACACAATTATGCTCACTTAGGGTTTGGAGTTTAGGGTAAGAGAAGGTTAGGGTTAGAGATATGTAGATAACAATGGACGGATAGGTTAACAGCATTGCACCATCATAAAAAGCTCCCAAAAAACTAGATTAAGGACATACACTCAGATCAACATTTATCTCATAATAGATCATTTCATATATTTAAATCATAACAGAGAAATGTTATAGAGAGCAATTTCAATACCCAAGGAATGATAATACAAATAACAAAATTCAACAAACACTTAGATTTTATAGAAATGTAATTTCAAATAACACAGAATGAACTCAAAGTATATTTCAATTACTCACAATAGCTAGTAATCCAAAACAGGCACAAACTAACCATCTAAGTATTTATAGAAATGCAACTATGAAATCTGAACCTCTAACATCAAGTAAGAGAATGCAAACTTGAGGCGAATATCAATGTATTGCTCCTTTCATTCAGCTCTTCAGGAATATTTACAATAGCACAGGAAAACATGCTAGAGCCAACCCTTCAAAATGAGGGTTTGACCTCTACTTATAGTTTTTCATATTACAATAATCAAGAAACAATACATAAAATATTATTACAATAGCTCAACAAATATCTTAGCTAGCATTAGCTCATTGGTTCGTCCTTCGATAATTTTTGTGGAAGGGAGTCCGCCATGACAACACGGTTATCTACAACTTGTTGGTTGCTCAATAGAACTATAGTTCAGAACATTCCAGATCATACGTTTTTGTCGATCCTTCTTGGGAATAGATTGCCACCATCGATCTGTAACTGCATCTAGTCTGATCTTCTTGAAAATCTTCGACGCTTCATATTTCGGCCAACTATTATAGTTCTTATGTAGAAACATCTTTTAAATAACCCAAACTTAGAAGACTAACCTCCACCATCGATCTTCTTCATCACATAGTTCAGATTCAATCTGGCACAAGCTAAATGCCATTTCGCTTATGACATCATATTTCTTAGTAGCATAATATCCAATCTGGATCCGGAGTATCTGAACCTTGAATCCACTCTGGGATTTTATCTTCCACCTCATTATTATTCAGCCATTCCACTTTATCTCCATTCCAAAAATAAAATACTTGTCCATTCCCTAGATCGCCATTTCATACTTTTTCACCACTGACATCATCATTTCCTTGAGACTTTTGTGGATTTGAAGATAGCACCAATCCGGAGCGGGAAACAAAAGACTTTTCTAGAATCGGATATATGCAAGGAGGCTATTCCGCACTTTTTTGCTGCTGACATCATCATCTCTCAAGAACTTTTGTAGATTTGAGATCTATCGTCATTTCGGACCTGAAATGCAGTTACCCAAAATCGCTTCAAACATTTCAAAATTGAATAACTATCGAGTGGACTCATATTATCAACCCTATTCCAGAGTGGAATGATAGCTTTATGACTTAGTCAAAATTATACAAAATTTTACTAAGTATGTGGCCATTTCGGGCCTACATTATGGCACCTCCCGGGTGGATTTGCTTGCAAAGCCAATCGAATCCAGAGTCTTATCCATTGGGCCTTAGGAGTCAAAATAATACTTATTCTTGAATATATGTTTTAAGGAATGATTTCCATACAAATCCTACCCTCTAAAAACTTAATTCTGCCTAGAGGGTAGAGGTTCATATCAAAACTATGCCAAAAACATCATAGAACTCATTTTTTCAACTAGAGATCGTGTCTATAATATTAGTATTACTACTACCTTCAAAAAATATACACAACTCACCTCCTTTATAAGGCTTCCTTTCAAAAATTCCTTCACACAAAAATGTTGCGCTGTAGGCCTCATGCCTTTATTGCTTATTTCTAACAACTGTCAGAGTAAAAATAGAAATACAAAACTGATGTATAGGAATACAAAACTTATGCATATGTACAAACAAAAAAATAATGGTTCAAGCATGAGCCCCTCCTGGGCCTGTAATTGCTCAATATTACTCTTATTCTTCTACAACCTCTTCCTCTTCATCTTCTCCAGGAGTCTATACTCCTTGCTCATCTTTACCAGAAGTATCCCCAAACACTTGAACCATTGATTCCAAATATTGAAGAGCCTGTTTCCAGGCTTGCTTAGAGGGATTTTATGTCTCTTTAAGCTGCTTATAAATGTATTGTAATTCTCCAAAATCTTCATAATTAGCAGCATTCCCTCTAATCACCAGATCTTCCATGAGATCTCTCAGGCGGGTGTAACCCATAATTAGCTTAGTAGCTTGTTCTTGGGATAGTGGCTCTTCTAATGAATCAATTTTAGCTTCATCATGTAGATTATCCTTGATGCTTTGTTGGGCTTCTTCCATAGATAACAAGTTGTGATCCTCCTTCCAGAGCCCTTTGAAACCAACATGAACCATCTCCTCATTTATTTCAATAATATATTTAATTCCCTTATCCATCCTATCAAAAAATAAGCCAAGCTCTCTTAACTGCCCTATGTTTTTTCACCACTATCTTGGAGGCTACCCCGGCTAGATTCCATTCTTTATTAGAAATTGGTTTAGCAACATCATTGAGCCTACTACCAACCAACCTATACATTTTTTCTGTTGGAATCACCATAGGCTGTAACTCTCTAGTGATTTGATCTAAATCCTTCTGAATGGTAGATAATAATTGGTTGGCATCCTTCAAGTAGTCAATTATGAGTTGAAGACCTGAACATTTTTCTTGAACTTCAAAAAACAACTCCTACTTTATCTTTTTCAAATTATCTTTGGAAAATCCTAAGGACTTGGCCTTCTCAATCTGAAGCTGATGTTTCAAACTTTGAATCTCTTTTGCCTGATCCTCATTCAACTTCTTTTGTTCCTCTAGCTGGTCTTTCAACTCATTAGCCTTCTAAAATATTTCCTGCCAACTCTTAGCCTCCTTCCTCAGAACTTTCTCTACTTCTTTTTGATCATGGAGGCTCTTCTTAAGCTTTTCAACCTGTTGTTTCAACTTTTCTACCTTATATTTTGCTATATTAGTCTTTACATAAAAGGTATCCAAGTGAGCCTTGGCCATCCCTAACTCATCTTTAGTAGGAATCTTGTCAATATCTTCTATGATTTCTTCCACTCTATAATCCTAAGCAGTCATCTCATTTTTAGGCTTGCTCACCTATGGAATCAAAGACCTTGAAACCCTTTGCCTAGTGATGGGATTAACATACATACTTTTTCTTGTCACAGCCATCCGGCTAGAAGGCTTGGTAAGATTCTCTGCCTAATAATCATTTATGCTCTGAGCAACTGCCTGCTCTTTGGATACAACAACAGAATTTGAAATATCAACAGCCAAAGGAGATAATGGCATCAAAAACATGAGGGCAGACTGACTTTTTGTTGGTGGGGATGGAGACACATTGACAACAGCCTCTGTTACAATGGTAGATTATGTGACTATTGTTGCTATTAATACAGGTAAATTCAAGGAAACAAGGATAGAACTAATAGTAGAGGAGATGGATGAACTTGGAACGCATTATCCCATGGATGGTGGTAAAAGAGATGAGGGTGCAATGATGGTGGATACTAAAGTGGATGCCTCAGAAGTGGAAGGTGGTTTTGAAGGAGGCTGTGATATAGTAGAACTAACTGATGCCTCCATAGCTATTGATGGGATGAGAGGAGGACTGTGAGGTGAAGGAGGAAAATTCACCATATTTTCTTGACTAGAAAGGGAGGGAAATCCTTTAGGGGATTCATGGAGATGAGAAGGAGAAGAGGGATTAGAAACCATACCTTCACCTATAGATGTAGGGTGTTCTTTCTCAGCTTCTGTTTCAAGTTGTTGTTCTTGTTCAACTAACCCTTCTGTAGTAAAAACAATAACCTCTTTAGCAATTTCCTCCATACTCATCTTTTGCATTTTGGAAGCCTCTTCCTCCTCTATTTCTGGGGTTCTCTTAGTCCTTCTATAAAATAATTGGAAAGCATCAATTTCTCCTTCAAAATATTCTCTCTTCATCTTTTTCAAAAGGATTGTCCTTCATATTGGAATATTCAACCCTTACCTTATTAATTGTATATTTTGTAAGCCAATGACTAAGCTCATGTTCTGGATCAAAATCCACCACCTATTCATAGAAATCCAACCATGGAGGTAACTGATTCATCTTTGAGACGTTCCACTCCAAAAGAGTAGTTTCATCATTATTCCTTCCCTATTCAAAATTAACCCTAGGCCTTCTTTCAAATTTATAGGCCTTGTCTCCATTTAGGATTTTATTTCTCATAGTGAAAATACCGTCGGGATCATAACTCCATCTTTGGGGAATATAGAACAGACCTAACTTGTCAAGGTATTGATCAATTTGTTGGCTCTACCACTCAGATACAATAATACTACTTTTAGTGTGGTAAGTAATTAAAGACTTCTTCTTTCTTCCTAAACTGTAGCTTGTGTCAATGTGCACCACCTGCCTCGGATACTCCAGGGCGAATAGCCTTTTTGTGACAAAGTGAGGTAGGAGAAAATGTTTACCTATGAAACCATATAACCTGATTACTATGCCCTTTGTTAGTAGATACCAATCTCCTTCCTCAGTGTATTCTTTCCTCAAAATATGCTTAGCTAAGGAGGGAAACCTAGGGCACTCATTGTACATTATTTTTAGGGAAGGTTCCAAGAATTCCAAGTTAAATATTTAATAGGACTCACTGCTCTTCAAACAATCCATCCAATAATAGACCGAAAAGGGTTCTCCATCACCGGTTTTATCCTTAGCCGGGATCCATGACATTCTACTTTTGATGGCTGCATAGAACATCCACACCAGACTCAAGCAATGTCTAAAACTGGGAGCACCAACACCCTTCTTCATGTTTACCATTTTCTCATGGATCCTTTGAGTGAGAAAATCTAGCTAGTCAAAGTAAATTACTCTGGTACCTCTCTCTCTCACATCCCTTTTGTACATCCTTTCATCATAAATACAATATGCCATGACAATTTGCCAACCATGAACCATCCTATCAGAGTCCAAACCCTCCATACAATCCAACATAGAAAATAATTCTGGATTTGCAAATTCATCAATGTGAATTGGGACTTCGGGCATTTCATCTTGATTCCTTATCCTTATAAAATTAAAATGAAGCCATTTTTCTAGTGCCTCCTTTTTTTCCTCTAAGGCCATCATTTTAGCGTAATATTCTATCAAGCTCTGCTATGTTAAATGATCTGAGCTTTGAGGATGGGCCTACCCCTATGACAAATAACCCATAGCAAGTATCTCTTGTGATTGAAAATAGGGGAGTGCCTGGAGGGGTTCTGATTGTTCTATTTTTAGAATCATAGAATTGAATCATAGCAGAGACTAGTTCGGGGTAGTGGTGCATAGAATCATAGATATAAGAGAACAAAAAGGATTTTATGGCTATCATACCTTGTCATTGCATTGGCTTTCCTTCAAAATACGGAAATTCAAAATCTATTTTGAGGTGGGTCCTTCCTACCCTTGTCATTATTGTATCTATGACCCGACTGGTCCGATGTACATGAACCTGCAATCTTGTCACTACCTTTGATGATTCGGTGGATGACTTTTTGGGTGCCATTTTGATAGTAGCAAACTTCATCCTCCCGCTTTGTAGTAAATTCTCCAAGGTATGGATGTACTTTCTCTACCTTCCTATAAATGCAAGGGGCCTCCAAATGGGTTTTGTATATGCTTCTCATTACTTCTTTTCTTTGGAGCCCACATATCCTTCACCATTAATGCAGCTGCTATGTGATATCTTTGTTGGCACACTTTCCAATATTTTTTATTATTTACTTTGGTGGCTCAAAGGTGGTGCCCTATCTCCTTATTGGTCAAATTTTGAAATTGCACCGCTAGCTCATCACATCCCTTCGACTACTCTTCATCTCATGCGTGAGTTCATTAGAATTGAATGCATGAGCAATATTTAGCCTCCACGTGTTAAATTGAAACTTGTTGTTTGGCTTTGTCCTGATTTCGCTCCAGTGTTTAAGAACTTTATGAGTCAGCTAAGCTTACACGCGTGTCACTTTACCCTGATTCCACTTTGGCTATCTCCAGCTTTGAGAGGTTCCCGGATTGGCACCATTCTTGTCCTTCCTTATGTGGGATAGAAAAATATAGACCACTCTACGTAATTGCCAATCCGGATCTAACCATGTGGACTTGAGGGCGGAATGCCACTCCAGGGATTTTTGCACAACACAATGTGCGAAATGGAACATTACCATGAATTTGGCCAACACTTAGTCATTTCTTGCAAAATTTCTTCTCTCTCTCTTTCTTTTTTTTTAGCATTTCTTCGAAAAAGAACTAATTACAAAGTGCAGAAAGAAAATGAAATAGAAAGTGCCAAAAGGAAGGGGAAATATTTGTACAATGTATATACATATGTTACAATGAGCTTACTTCTTACATATAGTAAAGCTTAAGGTGGAAACCATTCACCGGAATTGGTTGTATGTTTCCCTCTGGATCCTTCAACTGAAATACATTAGACTCTTTAGCTTCCACTATTTCTAAAGGACCATCCCAAAAGGAATCAAATTTTTCATGTTTACCTGGTTTTGCCCTATCAACATTCCACCTAAGAACTAAATCTCCAACTTGAAGTTTTCTGAACCTGGCCTTTTTATCAAACCATGCTTTAATGTCTAATGAGTGCTTTTGAAAATGATCATATGCTTGAGTCCTGCTCTCTTCCAACCACAACAAGTGTGTCAACCTGGTTTTAACTAGATCATCCTCTAATTCTTCTTTTATACTGACAAGCTTAAGTGTTGGGATCTCTAAGTGAATCGGCAATACCGCCTCTTTTCCGTATACCAATGCATAAGGTAAAGTTTTGATGGAATTTTTAATAGTAATCATGTCTACCCATAGAGCATGGTTGAGCAATAGGTGCCAACTCCTTTTGTTACCTTCCAAATATTTTCTCAAAATCCTTAATAGGTTTTTATTGGTAGATTATGCAAGTCCATTACCTTGTGGATAATAGTTTGAAGTATTTTTAAGAGTGATGACATACTTGTTGGCAAACTCAATGTACTTAGCTCCTATGAAAGCAGGGCCATTATCACTCACCAAAGCTTCCGAAACTCCAAATATGGAAATCAAACTCTCCATAAAGTTGATCACAACTTCTTGGTCCACCTTCTTTGTAGGAATGGCCTCTACCCATCTAGTAAGATAATATGTAGCTATCAAGATAAACTTGTGCTTTGCTAAAGAATTAGGATTTATAACTCCTATAAAATCTAATCCCCATTGTTGGAAAGGCTCTTCAACTTGAATAGGCTTTAAGGGAGAGGCAACATTTCTTGTTCTTCCAACATACCTCTGACACTTATCACAAGCCTGGGTAATTTTAAAAGCATCATTGAACACGGTAGGCCAATAATAACCTGCTCTTATTATCTTCAAATTTGTAGTTCTACCGAAGCTATGACCTCCTGCTGAGCCTCCATGAAATTCTTCTAGGACTCTTTTTTGTTGGTCCTCCTTCAAACATTTTAGGAGAATACCATCCAAGTTTCTTTTGAACAACCCTTCAGGTAGTAATACATATTTTAGAGCATGAAATATATACCTCCTTATTTGAGAAGAATTCATATCAGGTGGGAAGATCCCGATTTGGAAATACCTGGTCATTTGCTCAATCCAATCAGAATCTAGAGTGTGAACAATCTCTATTTGATCCTCTTCTATCATTTGACAAGCTGTTATTTTGGCCAATGCTGAAGCATCTATCAATCCTTGGCACAAGGCTCTACCTCTTACCAATTTTGTGGGATGTATCTCTACATCATATTCCTAGATCTTAGTAATCCAACCAGCCCTTTTATCTCCCAAGTCACCTTGTAAAATAAAACTCCTTACATCTGGATGAACCACATATACCAAGGTTTTGCTCTGTACCAGATATTGTCTAAAATTCTTTAGTGACTTCATTACAACAAACACTTGTCTCTCAATAAATTTTTATTTTACCTGATAATCATGTAGAGTCTGACTCCAAAAGAACACAGGGTGCTCATCCCCTTGACTATCTTTCTAGGTGAGTACCGAGGCATAACTTTCTTCAACTCCATAAGCATAGAGAATAAAATACTTAGTGAAATCAGGATTTATCAAGTCTAGGGCTGTTGCAATGGATTTCTTGATGACCTCAAAATCTTGCTTCCTAACCTCAATCCACTTGAACTCTACCTTTTTCTTGAGTAGTTTAGATATAGGCCTCACTTTTTGTGCAAAATCAGAAATGAATTTCTTGATGAAATTGATTTGACCTAAGAAATACTACAAGGTCTTCTGATTAGTAGGAAAAGGAATAGCTAGAATTGCTCCAATTATTTTCGTATCTATGGCCATACCTTCCTTTGAGACTACATGGCCTAACAGTTTTCCCTCATGTACTGCAAATAATGACTTCTTAGGATTAAGTGAGATACCAAATTCTCTATATTTTTGAAAAACCTGTTCCAAATGAGATAGATGATCATTTTTATCATGAGAAAAGACCATCATGTCATCCAGGTAAATCAAAATAACTTTGTTTATAAGTGTACCAAATGCATAGTCCATGGCCCTCTAAAATGTAGCTCCAACATTGGACAACCCAAAGGGCATTCTCTGATAGGCAAATGTACCCCATTTTGTAGTAAATTTTGTCTTGTATTGGTCTTGATCTTTTACCCAAATTTGGTTATATCCATAGTAACCATCCAAGAGTGAGAATATTTCTGCTTCAGCTACCACTTGTAAGATTTGGTCAATCTGAGGGAGAGGATAGTGATCCTTGAGAGATGCTTGATTCAGATTTCTAAAATCTACACATAGGCGTATATCCCCATTCTTATTTCTTATGGGTACCAAATTGGCTACCCAAGTGGAATGTTTTATTGGATATATTATCCTAGCCTTCAATATTTTTAAGAGTTCCTCCCTCATAATGGCTTCTATCCTCGGATTAATAGACCTCTATTTTTGCCGGAATGGTTTAGCATCGGGTTCTAACTCGATAGTATGTTGGATAATATTTTTGTCATACACCTTAAGGTCTTCATATGACCAAGCCATAGTGTCTTGGTATTTTAAGCATAAATATTTAATCTCCTCTACTTCCTCAGGTGAACATTGGATCCCAACATTGAGCTTCTTTCCTATTTTGACCTCTACTTCTTTATAGATCTTTTTACCGACCTTCATAGCTCCAACCTTCTTTCTATCTTCATTATCAAATAGACTTTCAAGGGTGACCAATCCCCTTGGGATATGATTGTTTCTTAGTTGGATAAAGTCTTGTCTGATCTATTTCTTCCAAGTCTTCCTCTTGGATAGTTGAGAAGCATGCTTCTCTTATCATGAAATCTAGAATTTGTTCATCACTTTCAAAAACCTGCCAGAATATCTGCTTGTCTGGCACTGCAAGTCTGAAAACCATTTTAATTCCTTTGGTCTTCTTAGTTCCAAAATCTATAGGAGGATTGAAATTAGCTCCCTTTGTTGCCAAAGAATCTGCCAGGTGATTATCTTCTCTAGGTACAAAACTTAGATTCAGGGCATCAAATGAATCCATTAGGTCCCATACCCTATTTCTGTAAGCTTTCAAGTAATGGTGCTTACTGCTGAACGTATTCCTTACCCGATGGACTATCAACTCACAATCACCATATATGTTCAAAATCTTGATGCCCATACTTTTTGCTTGCATCAATCCGAGGCACAAAGCTTCATATTCTATAGCATTGTTGGTACATGACCATGTTAGTCTATAAGAAAAATTCTTTATCCCTTTAGACTGTGATTGCAGAACCACACCAGCCCCTACACCATTTCTACATTTAGCACCATCAAAATGCATAACCCATGTTTCTTTGTTTCTTAGGGATTGATTAGAAATAGTAGGGAGTTTCTTTTCTAGTTCAGTTGTGATATTGTATGTACCCATACCAATTCCAAATTGACTATAGTCTTCTCTGAAAGGCAACTCATCTTCAATGTCTAGCTCTTCAATGTTTTCCACTAGCTCAAATTCCTCCACAGGATTAAGATTGCACATATCCTCTTCAATTTTTTCAATATGATAAGCAACTAGTTTCTCTGGTGTTATCCTTATTCTTTTTCCTTTGAAAGGGATTACCATGCTAGAATAATCCATGTACATACATCCTCCTAATTTTGTAGTAAATTATCTTGAGAGGCATAACCCAAAATAAGGTTCCAAGTCCACCACCACTATTTCTTGCACCACTGTTACCTTGGGAGCTCTATGCAACCTCATCATTACATCTTTAATAATCCCAACTATTTTGATAGGTGTCCCATCTAATTGCAACACTCCAAGATAAGACTGGGTATATTCCATACCCATCTCTTCATAGACCGCCTTAGGCATAATTGTGGTTGATGCTTCTGAATCAATCATACAATTTTGGACTACCCATCCCTCCATTCTTAAGGATATGTAGAAAGGGGGAGGTTTGTTTTTTAGAACAACAAGTGTCATTTCTCTCTTTTCTAGTGGTATACTAAGGATGGTGGTGGTTGGTCTATTCTAGGGATTTTTGCTGAGGGAAGATTTAAGTAGGTCAATCTGGCCAAGGATGAAAAGAGTATCATATAGACTAGCTTTTGATGGAATCCTTTTCATCTCCTCAAAAATGTTGTACTCAAACTTGGTCAGGGATAGTCTTTCCAGGCCTCTATCTAGCTCACCATATTTCCTTTTGTATTGTTGGGTTGCCTCTAATATTTATCTTTTGGTAATAGAGGGGAACCTGAGCCTTTCTTGATCCTCACCCTTGGATCTCATTCTGTCTCCTTCTATTTCTCTTTCAAGATTTTTAGGGAGACTATCTGTCTTCTCCTTCCATCTAGCTTGAGGAATAGGAAAAGTGTCATTGCTTTGAGGGAGGGAGTCAACTTTATTTTGAGAAGGGACCTAGAATTGTCCCATATTCTTGGGGTCTACTTGTAAATATTTCTTTCTAGATCTTGTCATCACAACAATTGGGCTTTCTTCATCCAACTCTTTTTCGGCCATGATCTGATCAGGGTGCCATAACATATTAACCCTCCCTTTCTGATTTCTTTCAGCTTGATCCATAGCTTGCTGAACATGGTGTTGATACATCACACAATATTATGAGTCATGGGGGTCATTACATACCAAACACCAAACATTTGCAAGAGTGGTATCTACATAACACTTCAGCTCCTCATATGATGCATTCACCCTAACCCCAGTACTATTGCTAGGACCAGGCCTTTGATATTTGTTCACATATGGGAATCTCCTCTGTTGTGACCTTTCCTGATCTCTCTTTTCCATTGAATTCATTCTGTTACTCAAATTTTTCATGGTATTTTGTATATCCAAAATAGCATACAATTCTTGAGAAGGTTGGGAAGGAAGGGGAGGAAAAGGAGGTGTAGAGGCTATCGATTTAGACCAAGGAATCAGATTCATTTGTGGATATGGAGATGGTAAAGCAAGGGGGTCCATGTAGGAGGACTTTGTGGATTGTTCATGGCCACTATTGGTTTTTGAGTTATAGGGTAACACGGTTTTGGGGGGAATCCTTCCTACATTGATTAGGATATTTTCAGCATGGACGACTACATTATAAACTTGGGGAAAGGTTTCTACTCCAGATTGTTGTGTCTATAGACCTAGTTTTGATCCCAGGGGAATGTATATAATACATATAATCCAAACATGCAGTTGGTCTAGCAGTAGGGGGAATTCTCTTCCATGTTCTAGTAAATCTCAAATTGAAGTCTGAGACAGTTTCTTGCTGGGTTTTTTGCATGGCTGTAAACTGATTTAGTAGGGAAAAAGGATCAATAGATTCATTAAATTATTCTATGAATGGCTCAGCCAAATATTACCATGAAGTGATAGAATTATCTTCTAGAGTTCTGAACCAATGAAATATATTTCCATGAAAGGATAGGGCTAGAATTCTAACAATAATATTTTCTTCTTTTATGTTGTGGATTACTGCCACATTTAGGATATCTTGGTAGTGCTCGTAAGTTCTTTTTCCCAAATCCATCATATGTGGGGATTGACTTAGATACAACATGGGGAATGACATCCATTTGTGCTAATCTAAAGGGCCTAGTTGAATCCCAGTTAGGGTACTTCTAAAGTGGCTTATTAGGAGCCACATTATGTGCCATGTTTCTAGCTGTAGGTCTTCTTGGGGGAACTATTGGGTTTTCTTCCAGAAGCTCTTCTTCTTCAATAAAATATTGATCTAAAATTTTGATAATAGCAACCCCTCTCTGAGGTAACTCATAATGAAAGAAAGAATCAGGGTTGTTCCTCTTGAAAGACCTAGTATACATGAAAGGGTACTGGTATACAATACTTTTTCAAGGTCTTTTGACCAGGGAGTCATCAAGTGAACTTTCTTTTCTCCTCTTACAAGGTCAAGACAATTCACCCAATCTTGATTCCTTCAGGTTGAGATAACAATAACTCTTTTTATGGGTTTCGTGTTCCTTGTGAACTGGTCCCACTAGGCGTGCCAAAAACTATTGGGCATTGAATTGCACCAAGTTTTCACTTAGTACTATGATTTTCTATCTTCCTAGTTTATGTACAATCTTCCACTCGATAGCTGCAACTCAGCACTCAACATTGGATGGACCAAAATAGGGGTTTCCAATCCAACCTCCAGAGTAGGTTGGTTCCTTGTCAACTTAGCAGGTTGTTGACACAATTATGCTCACTTAGGGTTTGGAGTTTAGGGTAAGATAAGGTTAGGGTTAGAGATATGTAGATAACAATGGATGGATAGGTTAACAACATTGCACCATCATAAAAAGCTCCTAAAAAAACTAGATTAAGGACATACACTTAGATCAAAATTTATCTCATAATAGATCATTTCATATATTTAAAGCATAATAGAGAAATGTTATAGCAAGCAATTTCAATACCTAGGGAATGATAATCCAAATAATAGAATTCACCAAACACTTAGATTTTATAGAAATGTACTTTCAAATAACATAGAATGAACTCAAAGCATATTTCAATTACTCACAATAGCTAGTAATCCAAAACAGGCACAAACTAACCATCTAAGTATTTATAGAAATGCAACTATGAAATCCAAACCTCTGACATCAAGCAAGAGAATGCAAACTTGAGGTGAATATCAATGTATTGCTCCTTTCATTCAGCTCTTCAGGAATATTTACAATAGCACAGGAAAACATGCTAGAGCCGACCCTTCAAAATGAGGGTTTGACCTCTACTTATAGTTTTTCATATTAAAATAATCAAGAAACAATACATCAAATAATGTTACAACAAATCATCAAATATTTTAGCTAGCATTAGCTCATTGGTTCATCCTCTAGGAATTTTGGTGGAAGGGAGGTCACCATGACAGCACAGGTTTCTACAACTTGATGGTTTCTCAGTAGAACTGTAGTTCAAAATATTCCAAATCATACATTTTTGTCGATCCTTCTTGGGAATAGATGACCACCATTGATATGTAACTGCATCTAGTCTGATCTTCTTGGAAATCTTTGAAGTTTCATCTTTCGGCTAACTATTATAGTTCTAATGCAGAAACATCTTTTAAAAAACCCAAACTTAGAATACTAACCTCCACCATCAATCTTCTCCATCACATGGTTCAAATTCAATCTGGCATAAGATAAACACCATTCTACTTATGATATCATCTTTCTTAGTAGCAAAATATTCAATTTGGATCTAGAGTATCTGAACCTTGAATCCACTTTGATATTTTATCTTCCACCTCATTATTATTCCCATGATAACTACAGATATCAAGAATCATTAGAATTAATATATAAACATGTGTCCCAATGAACATTACTAGTCTTGTAGGACATCGATATTTTTAATTTTTTGTTGATTATTTTTTTTGGTAAGGTGGATTTTGAATTACTTAGAGGATTTTTTGAGAGGATACCAAAACCTTATAACACCGCAGGCCATAAACCTGGCATATACAAAAAGTGTCATGGACTGGAGCATCACAAAAACCTTGCTTGACACTTACCAAAACATAGAAACAGATGCCCATATGGCTACATACAATATTATCCCTAATGAGAGGTATACATAGTTTAAAACCTAAAAAACCAAAACCGGTTACAACCCACACATCCATCATAAACAAAATAAAAAAATTTGGGGAACCTCCATTAGGATTCAATTTTCTCCTGGTCGTCTTGGGCCTGGTGCCCCTTGTAATGCTTCAAAGCTCTGACAATTATATTGGTGGAGTCCAAAATGTTAGATTCCATGTCCTCTAGGAACTGAAACAATCTTACCGACCTCCACTTTGGATATGCACCAAGATGATGAGGAGATAGGTAGCATGGTAGAAGAAAATCCACCAAGGATCAATGTCGACCTCCTCCTAGGTGGTTCCATGAAAATTGTCTTGGTTTACAACTCTCAACATGTCCTCCGGGAAGCTCTTATGCCATACGATGAGACACATGGAAAAAAAATTTTATTTGCCATGTGGTCTACCAGACCATTGCCCTCCTTGAAAGTATACCAAAACTAGACTAAGGAATGCTAAAGAAGGAGATTCCATGCCTTAGAAATGATGTTGAACATCTTCCAGGATGGGGTCTTGGAGTTAAGAAAGTAGTTGGTAATGTTCATCAAATCCCTTTCAACTAGAAGAGGATGGGGATCCTCTGAGATGAGCTTGAGACCCCTCAAGACCCCTCTGGCTTCTACAATGTGATTTAATTGGATTCTTATATTTTCATAGAAAGCGAGGACGAGCTTCCCATTATGGTATCTGACAACACCACCTACTGCTACTGGACCTGGGTTGCCTCTGCCTGCCCCATCAAAGTTTAGCTTTATCCAACCATGGGGGGACTGATCCACCTTGTATTTTTTTCGGATAGAGTCGGGTCCACTAGGCTATGATCCGCATAAAGCTTCAGAGTCATGAAAATTTCCTCCTTGAGGCCAAAATTTTGGATTGGGATATAGAGGATATTGGAGTTCTCAATGGTAAATGCCATGGCTTTATGGGCAATAGAGGGTCTCTAAGGGAGTTTTCAAACACCCTACCATTTCACTCCAACTAGATCTACCAAATGAAATGGTGGAAACATGCATTCAATAGGAAATGGAGTTTCGAGTTTCATAAAGGACTGGGCCATTGAAAGAAAGCTTCATTAATTATCTTGGAAGGACTCCACTAAATATGAAAAGTGGAAAGGATGACTCCAATGATGGAATTGGTGAAATAATAGTGCAAGAAAAGGTGATTAGAAGACTCATAGGCTGACATGCACATGTAACACCTATTTGGGAAAGAAAAGCCCCTTTTATGGAGGTTATCAATAGTGAGGGATTTAGTATGTAAAGTGATCAAAGAGAAAAAATTTACCTTGGGGATCAAGTATTTTTGCCAAACCAGGTTGCAAGGAAACTCCACCCTTGGTCTATTACATAGAAGATTGTAAGCTGACTTGATCGAGAAGGTGCCACTATCTGTTCCTATCCAAATCCTATGATCATCTCTCCTTCAAGAAGGGATGGTGACCCCATTTAGGAGAGAGGATAACATAGAAACCTCCTTGTCACACCCATCCACTTCATTAATAAAATAATGTGGGTATCCATTCCTCCAAAAAATAAAGTCAAACACCTTCTAATCATAGTTTGGGTCCACCATGGATCTGAGGTGACCCAAATCGGTACGTTGACACAAAGTATCCTCCTCAAGACACCTTTCATTCCAAAAGTATATCTTCTACCCATCACCCAATATCCATCTAGTTCCATCCACAACCAAGTGTCACGAATGGATGACAACCTTCCATAAAGCCGATCTACCCATGGGAATGCCTTCATCGAGGATAGAAAGGTTGGAGAGGTATTTATTTTTTACTATTCTAAACCACTTAGCTGAATCATTGGAGATGATCCTCTAGGCATGTTTGGCCACCAAAGTAAGGTTCATCAAGCCCATTATCCTTAGGCCTAGTCCCCCCCTGGTCCTTGCTTTTGCAAACCTTGTCTCAAGCTACTAGGGAAATTTTGCCCTTGTCCTCATTGCTTGACCATAGAAAGGTCCTTTGGATCTACTAGATCTTGTGAAGGGCCAAATCTGGGAGCCTGAACATCAATATAAAATAGGTTGGGATCCCCTAAAGGCATGCCTTGGTAAGGGTGGCTTTACCTACTTAGCAAAGAAACTTACCTTTCTAGGTAGCTAATTTTTTATGGATGCGCTCTAAGACCATATTTCATAAAATATCCTTGGCCTAACCACAGAACAGGGGAATACCAAGGTATATTGTAGGAAGGGATTTGATGGAGCACCCGAGGATCTTGGATAACTGGTTTTACCGTATTATCGGGGTGTTGAGGAAGAAAAGCTTACATTTTATGAAATTCACTTTCTGACCCACAACACTCTCATAGAGGAACATGATCCTTTTGAAGTATCTAGCCTAAGCTACTGATGCATAAGTAGACAAAAAAGTGTCATCCACAAACTATTTATGGGTGATCACTTCAATCCTAGAAGCAGGAATAATACTAGTCACCTTATTCCTCTAAAGTGCCTCCTTAAGTGCTCTTCCTAGTACTTCTACTAGGATAATAAAGAGGATGGGTGACATAGGATCTCCTTGGTGAATCCCTCTAGTAATTTGGAAGAACCCGATAGGGGAACCGTTGACCAACATATAGAAGCAATGGGTGGAGATGCAGCTTCGAACAAGGTCAATCCAAAGAGGTTGAAAGCCAAACTTGGAAAGGACTGCATAGAGGAAGCTTTTTTCAACTCTGTCAAAAGCCTTGTTCATGTCGAGTTTGAGGAAAAGGGCTACCTTCTTAGCCATAGAAGCAGAGTGGAGGGTCTCATGAATCGTGATGACCCCATCCAAGATGTTCCTACCTTCGACCAAACTGCCCTAGCATGGGTCAATGAGGAGGGGGAGGATGGGATTTAACATATTGGCCATGGTCTTGGTTAGAACTTTATAGATAACATTATAGAGTCTTATGGGCCTAAAGTTAGAAAATGTTCTACAAGTAGATGATTTTGGAATCAAAGCTAGGAAAGTGGAATTTAGCCCATGGTGAACAGTTCTAGAAAACTGGATTTCCCTTATGGCAGTATAGACGTCCTCTCCAATGATGCCCCATACTATTTGAAAAAAGTGATGGGGAAAACCATCAGGACCCGAGGCCTTATCAGGTTGCATGGATAAAAGGGCTTCCTTAATCTCATTTGAGGAGAAAGGTTCCATGAGCTTTTTATTAGCCTCCTGGGTGACTCTACATGGGATGTTAGCTAGGAGCTCTACCTGGGCCTACTAGTCACTTTTAGGAAGAGCTCCTAGTAAGTCATGAAAGAAAGCCATTGCTTCAGCTCTTATCTCCACTAACTCCTTGGTCGAGGATCCATCACTGTGAATGATCTCTCTAATTTTATTGGATCCTCTATGCCAAATTTTTGAAGCATGAAAGAAGTTGGTATTGGAGTCACCATCCTTTAGCCATAAGTCCTTGGATTTCTACCTCCATAAGGTCTCTTCCCTGGCTAGGATGTTATGATAGTATGCTAGGAGGATATTCTATTTGTTTTTTATGGTTGCACTATGGTCCCCTTTTTCCATTCTCTTTTCTATCTCTTGCAACCTTTCTGAGATGGATTTTTTGCATTAAAAAATGTTGCCAAAGACCTCTTTGTTTCATATTTTGAGATTTTCCTTTACTATATTGATCTTTTGGGCTAACTACATCGAGGCTAATTCTCCAACAATTTATTTCCACCAAGAAGCAACTTTCCATTTAAAATCCTTATGCTAAATCCACATGGAATCGAACCTAAAAGGAGTTTTGAAAGAGGGAGTTTTCCCATATTCAAGGATGATGGGGTTGTGGTCTGACCATATTCTAGGCAAGGTGAGCAGGGTTGTATTTCCTAGGAAAGGAATGGCTTCTTGAGATATGAAGATTATATCTAGCTTAACCTAGATAAACCCATTGCCCACTCTCCTGTTGCTCCAAGTGAAGGAGGATCCCTTGATCTTAATGTCCATGAGCTTGTTGTTGTTGACAAAGTTTCTTAAGTCCTCCATACTTCTATTGCACAAGTTAAAACCTCCTTTCTTCTTTGATGGGTGCAAGGGGTAGTTGAAATATCCATCGATGATCCAAGGTAAAGTCCTGAAGTTGTGTTGAGTGGTATTTTCACCCAATTGTGAAAGTACACTCTCCTTTAGGATTTGGGTTCCAAATCCCCTCTTGCAAAGAAGTTAAACAAACAACTTCTCCAAGGTCTCCGCTGTATTAGCATTTGCATATGTGTATTAGTAATCTCAAATAAAGATATTCAATTTAAATGCTTGGAACACCTTAGTGATTGCAAGTAACTGTAAACAAGGGGCAATGTTGGTTTATTTTACCATGAAACTTCAATGATTGTTCATTGAACCAAAATAAAGCAAATGTGAGTTGGCCCTCATATGACCACGATGTAGTGCCTTAATTCCTTTTATCTTGAGGGTTTTAAAATAGATTTTATCTTGCATTAAATCCTCAATGATGAATAGGGTCTTCAAATGTAGCTTCAAAATGTCACTTTAATTATCCTTCTTAAATGAAATCAGATTTTCATCAAGACGAATAATTTAGTGCTTTGATTGCTCCCAAAATGGTAATTTGCAAAGTGCCATAAAACATGACTCCTTCGTTGAAATTAGAATTTTCATGAAGGGAATGTCATCATAGGCTCATTGAATGAAACATGAAACTGAAAAAAAATGAAATTCGGCCCAAAAATGGAAATTTTCTATTTTCGGATTTTTCAAAATCTGTAATAGAAACAACAACTTCGATGAATTTTTAAAAATACTAAACAACTCCGAAAATGAAATTTCAAAGTGCGTATTGGAAGTATGAAGTATAGCCTACGCAATGGTGAAATTGTTTTTGGATTTTGAAATTTTTTAAATGTTTATTTTAATGCCTGAAAATTTAAAATAAGTTAAAATTTTTGGAAAAATAAAATGCAGAAAAATGAAAATGAAATGCAGAAAATTGAAAATAAAATGCATTCAGTATGATGCTATCCTATTTCGACAAAACCGAAGATGTGAGGTTTCCATGCATGCAACCTAACCTATTGGACTTGCAAAACAAGCACAATCCCCATAGACTAAGTGTTGGTTCCTAGGGTTTAAAATAAATTTCAGGTTCAAGCATTCACATGAAGCAACCAAGCAAACTTGCATTAACTCCATCTACAAACTCGAAATCTGAAAAAGAGAAAAGAAATAGACATTAAATCCATAGCATGCAAAGAGAATCTCCTTCTTTCTTGCCCACAAGATGCAAATTTCTGAAAACTCCTGCATTAAAAATGTGTCATTTTACAATAGCAGAATTTTTGGTTTTCCCAAACCAGTCCATGGAAGAAAAATGACTCAAACAGGTCCAGAATGGCCCTCTTGCCTTCAAATCTGCAACTCTGCTCGCAGCAATTTCCAACCCTTCAAAACATCCTTGCCTGGCGTATTTAAAATTTTTAGGAAGCTTTTCATTTCATTTTCCAATGGCTGTTCGTTTCACCTTCCCTTGTGCATGCATGTGTTTTGGTTTCCAAAAAGGCTTTTCGTTTCTATTTTGTGGCCCTTCGTTTCATTTTCTCCACATGGGCTTGCGTCCGTTTCCTTCCGTGTGTAACGACCATCTTAAATGATTTCAAATCATTAAAGATTCCTTATGTAACGTTTTGTCTTATTCATTGGATTTTGTCCTTATGTCCACGTCACTATGCGGTCTTCTTCAAAATCAACATGTGATATCGTGACACTTCTTTTTCCCCTTTTATCATGAAAATGCAACATGTCGCGATATCGCGACACTTTTCTCTTTTCGTTTGGCCACGAAAATGCAACATGTCGCGATATCGCGACACTTTTTCTTTGGCCAAATGCAACATGTCGCGATATCTTGACACTTTTTCTCTTTTGGCCACGAAATGCAACATGTCGCGATATCGCGACACTTTTTCTCTTTTGGCGACAATGCAACATGTCGCGATATCGTGACACTTTTTCTCTTTTGGCCGCGAAAATGCAACATGTCGCGATATCGTGACACTTTTTCTCTTTTGGCCGTGACAATGCAACATGTCGCGATATCGCGACACTTTTTCTCTTTTGGCCATGACAATGCAACATGTCGCGATATCGCGACACTTTTTCTCTTTTGGCCGTGACAATGCAACATGTCGCGATATCGTGACACTTTTTCTCTTTTGGCCGCGACGATGCAACATGTCGCGATATCGTGACACTTTTTCTCTTTTGGCCGTGACGATGCAACATGTCGTGATATCGCGACACTTTTTCTCTTTTGGCCGCGACGATGCAACATGTCGCGATATCGCGACACTTTTTCTCTTTTGGCCGTGACGATGCAACATGTCGCGATATCGCGACACTTTTTCTCTTTTGGCCATGACGATGCAACATGTCGCGATATCGCGACACTTTTTCTTTCTCTCTTTGCGACAATGCAACATGTCGCGATATCGCGACACTTTTTCCTTCTTGCTCTCTCTCTTTGCTTTGGACCATGAAAATGCAACATGTCGCGATATCGCGACACTTTTTCTTCCTTGTGGTGTTTTGCTTTTTCTTTGATCTTTAGCATATGGGCCACTTCGGTCTTCTTGGAAAACATGCAAAAAGGTGGGTCCCCAATTTTGGGGTACGTTGTGGAGCAGCCACAACAAATGGCGACT
Source organism: Wollemia nobilis (assembly GCA_028583015.1). Classification (NCBI taxonomy): domain Eukaryota; kingdom Viridiplantae; phylum Streptophyta; class Pinopsida; order Araucariales; family Araucariaceae; genus Wollemia; species Wollemia nobilis. The sequence goes on from JAQPPZ010016965.1 coordinate 891,621, forward strand.
CTACTGGGAAATGCTCCTGAGCATTTCGGTGAGAACTCAACCTGAAAACACACAGACTCAAATACAAGCGTCAGCAAATATCCCAAGAATGAAACTAGAAGAGAAATACATGAAGCATTAGAATTATTAAGCATCAGCTCGGTGTGTGCAATGTGCTTCATTCCCTATCATTTGAAACTCGTTCAACTTTCCATTGTCAGTTTCACTTATGATTCGTATGCAAGGCTATGAATGATTTGTGCAGGATTTGATGTATGACAACTATGTTAGAGATATAACAACCTACTTTGCAAAGGCTCAAACTTTCTAGTATCATGAACAAACATATTAAAACTGTCAAACCCTCTTAGGACCAAATATATGTATACTCTGAATTAATTTACTAGATCCCAAAGTTGGTTATGTGCCCCTACCATCTTGAACCCATGTGCAAGTGTAAGTGAAATCAGAGCTTTGGGGAATAGGATTCCCAACCTAAGCGAGATGGGAATTTAACCCTATCCTTACTACTCTGATCCGGAGTTCATTACCTCATCTTGAACAAAATGATTTAACCTGTTATTGATGAAGCTGTCAGGCTAGCCTTGTCCGTTTGAGCAGCTAGTGGTCTTGCTTTTAGACAAGACATGTTGCCACGCATGAGCATACTCCATCGCCCAATCAGGCATCTATAGCCCCGATGGAGATCAACCCCATAATCCAGGATTTGACTTTACTTTTGATTTCTTGAACCTTGGGGATGACTACCCATCCTTGCAAGGGACATGTAGTACGATCCTTCCAATCCAATATCAATGATGCAATAAAATAGAAGTAGAATGAAAAATATTTTCTTTGGAATTTCAAGTTCTTGAGTGGGCAAAATAGAAGCTTTGGGGAATCGGATTCTCAACCTAAGCGAGATGAGAATTAGACCCTATCCTTACTACTCCATGAAGGTCAAATCAGAGCTTTGGGGAGTTGGATCCTCAACCTAAGTTCGATGGGGATTTAACCCTATCCTTACTACTCTGATTTTAGGCTTTAAGCACTATGGGAGTGGTAAAAACCATTGTTTTAAGGATTATGTTGCATAATAGGACAGACACGAAATACTCCTTTCGCCTCACCTTTTCTTCCAAGTATGGTTTTGACCATTTTGCTCAAGATCCTCTTTAATATGTGTAGAACGTGCTTGGTTCAAGATAGTTCGGGCATCAGTTCCCAACCTTAGGATCTTTTTAATATACGTTATATAATAACCCTAAGAGGATTCGACACCTTTTCAATGATTGTACATGAAATGAAGATGCAACTGAGATGAAATGTATATGCAATGTGGAATGTAACATGAGATATGAATGCATTGCTCCTTTTGAAATGCGGATGGAGTATACCACCTACTTTGCCATAATTTATAAAACTGACAACTTCATGCATCACAAGTTCCAAACGATATTCTTTAATGTGTTTGCGATATTCGTGGAGCTTTCTGCAATACAATTCCGATGTTTCATATTCTCCTAGCCTTAGTCAACATTCATAAGGACATAAGTTGACATCTCGCTTTTTTTTTTTTTTTTAAAACAAACCAAAAGTGTCCAAAGGACCAACACACAAAACTTAAAAACCAAACCAAAATGCGATCCAAAATGAAACTAAAAACAAACCAAAACACAAAAACCAACAGTATATACAAATGTACAATATAATACAAGATGGTGCAAAGTTTGGATTATCACTTTCCCGGATCCCAAACCTGATTGAGAATTCTTTAAAAGACATATGACGTGATACGCATACCAAGTTTGGAAGGAATCAAATAAGAACAAGACTAGACCAAACAAAGCAACCAACTTCAACTTTCCCCTCTCATCCCACCAATTAGATTTAGTTCCATTAGTATTCTCATAGGTGAGATTCAAATTACCAAATTGATTAGACAATGGTTGATTTTCAATTCTTTCTTGTCTATTCTTTAAGGTGCAAATTTCATAATTCCATTCATGATTTAGAACTAGGCTTTCTTTATTCAAAATGAAATTTTGTAAGCAAGAGCCTATTTCTAAAAAATTCAAAGCTAATTCATTTTCCATGTTCTTAGGCCAATCAAAATTGTGCAACAATTTACCAACATCTAGGATCTTTACTAAATGGGGATCATTAAGAGTTTTTATCCTAGGTTCAAGAATTAATTGTTGATGAATTTGATTTAGCAATTTAAGTGCATCAAGCTCCTTTTCATTCATTAAAGTAATGTTATCAAAGGTGTGGTTAGAAATTAATCCTTGTTCTTCATTCACCTTCAATGGTATTTCATCATGAATATCATTTGAATTATACAAATCTTCACCTAAATCTTGGATGTTTGGACACAAAGGTTTAGATTTTACCTTTTTCACCTTTTCATTTACCAAAATTTGATGAGGATTTGCCATTCCCTCTTTCACCTCATGGTCTTCATATTCTTCATTGATTACTTGTTCATCAAACATACCAAAATTGGGCACCCAATTGAAAACATGCCCATCCTTTTCAACCCTCAAATATTCTTGGTCAAAGTGTATGTCAAGTAACTCATCTTCATGATCAATCACTTTCGTTGCTTCTAATAGATCAACCACTTTGTCATTTAATTCCAATTCTTTGTTCACTATCCATGGTATCTCTTCCAAAACATCCTCAAATTGTACAGGAGTTGTAATATCTTCCTTTGAGTAGGCGATTATGTTGTCCTGTATATCAATTGGCACACAAGTTTCATTAGCAGTTTTGGAGTGAATGTAGTCTTCCCACTTCTTCCAAGCATCATAATAATCATCTTCCAAAGTCAAGTGGTGACGTTCAACTACTTCTTCAACATCTTCCAATTCATCAATGTGTTTCTCATCAAATTCACCTTCACCTTCTTTAGATGATTCAATAATTTTCAAAAGTGGGTTGTTTCTTGAATTCAAATTTGTAAGGCTATCATCGTCCAAATTAGTAACCCATGATTCAATTTTATCACAATTTGGAGGGTGAAGAATTTTTTGATCATTAGTTCCAAGCTTCTCATCGAGAGTTTCTTCCAAGAACAAGTGGTGAAATTCTATCATATCTTCAAATTCATTTATTGGTTTTCTTCCAATTTCACTTTCAACCACTTCATCCAATTCTATGGTAGGTTCCGTCCTATCACATATTTCAAACATTGTTGAATTTAGAACCCCTTCATCTAAATAATCGTGTATCTCTATGAATGAGTTCATTTCTGCATAATCCTCACTGGTGGATGTTGGCTTAGCAATTTGCACCTCCTCTTGGACTACATCTAAGGTGGTTGTAACATTTGGACCTTCAAATTCATCCCCTTGATCATTTACCTTAGGTATCATTGGAGTGGAGGGTGCTACATTTGATGGTTGGTGTAGGTTGGCATCACTAACTCCAAAAGAACAATCTCTCATGTGAACATGTTGTGCCTTTTCTTCTTCCAAAACTTGTTCTACCTTTTCAAAGATCTCATAGATTGTCTCTAGAGACAGGTCATCCAAGTTTTCCTTAATGAGTGTAACAAGTTTGGGGTGTATGGCTCCCATGTATACTTGAATAGCTTCCTCTTCCGATGTACCCAAAATTTCCCACATTTGAGAGTACAATTCATGAAACCTCACATTGAATTGACTCATGGACTCATTAGGCTCTTTACACATAGAGGTGAATTGATTTTGCAACCTATCTAAGTCAACTTGATTACCAAAGTGATAAATATAGGCTGCTTCTAATTGGCTCCAAGAAGTCTTAACCTCCATGGGTAAATGGCAATACCACGAGAATGATCTATCACCCACAATGTATGGGAAGAACCTACAAGCAATAGGCTCACAAAATACTTGAAATTGACATAATGTGAACTTATAGATATGTAGATTTTGTAGGTATCCTGATGCCACTTCTTGATTAAAAAGTCATAGAAACTCCAATAACATTTCATGAATTTGATAAGATGTTCCAAAGGTAGAATGACATTCATAATACTTTCCTAATGCAGATACCATCTTTTCTCTTAGGGACATCATTTCTTCCCTTAGGGATACAATTTGCTCCTCAAATGTTGCCATTAGTGAAACTCAAAGAATAACTTCAAAACCAATTTGTTAGTCATGAATAAAAGAAGGAACCATGACAAAGCAACATTCTAAAAATGTAAATTAGTTTTTGATTCACCAGATCGCATATGCGCAAGTGAAGAGCATACTCCTAGTGTTGTAGGCTTTCTGATTCACAAGATCGCATTACACGCAAGTGAAGAGCATAATACCGACAACAAATACATTTTAGACAACATAATTCCTTACAAATAAGCATGAAATGACTCGCAAATATCAAACATGTAACGTATGAATAATCATGTTAGCATCAACCAAGAGAGGTATCCATTAAAATCAAATGAAAGTAATTGCATGGAGACAACCTCGTTAGTCAAGACCAACAAAATCAAATCAAAACCCATTATTCCTGTATGAACAATCAAAAGCGTTAGAACAATGCATAGCAATTCATGTCCTCCTTTTAACACTACAAGGTTGTATTGTTAAAAGAGGGCTAAAGATAATAATCAATAGGGCATGAAATATTCAAAATTTAAATCCCTATAGCATTTAAATCACACTGAAATAAACCAATTCGGGCCCTCCTTCTAGCGCCAATCTGTTGAGTGGTATTTTCACCCAATTGTGAAAGTACACTCTCCTTTAGGATTTGGGTTCCAAATCCCCTCTTGCAAAGAAGTTAAACAAACAACTTCTCCAAGGTCTCCGCTGTATTAGCATTTGCATATGTGTATTAGTAATCTCAAATAAAGATATTCAATTTAAATGCTTGGAACACCTTAGTGATTGCAAGTAACTGTAAACAAGGGGCAATGTTGGTTTATTTTACCATGAAACTTCAGTGATTGTTCATTGAACCAAAATAAAGCAAATGTGAGTTGGCCCTCATATGACCACGATGTAGTGCCTTAATTCCTTTTATCTTGAGGGTTTTAAAATAGATTTTATCTTGCATTAAGTCCTCAATGATGAATAGGGTCTTCAAATGTAGCTTCAAAATGTCACTTTAATTATCCTTCTTAAATGAAATCAGATTTTCATCAAGACGAATAATTTAGTGCTTTGATTGCTCCCAAAATGGTAATTTGCAAAGTGCCATAAAACACGACTCCTTCAATGAAATTAGAATTTTCATGAAGGGAATGTCATCATAGGCTCATTGAATGAAACATGAAACTGAAAAAATGAAATTCGGCCCAAAAATGGAAATTTTCTATTTTCGGATTTTTCAAAATCTGTAATAGAAACAGCAACTTCGATGAATTTTTAAAAATACTAAACAACTCCGAAAATGAAATTTCAAAGTGCGTATTGGAAGTATGAAGTATAGCCTACGCAATGGTGAAATTGTTTTTGGATTTTGAAATTTTTTAAATGTTTATTTTAATGCCTGAAAATTTAAAATAAGTTAAAATTTCTGGAAAAATAAAATGCAGAAAAATGAAAATGAAATGCAGAAAACTGAAAATAAAATGCATTCAAGTATGATGCTATCCTATTTCGACAAAACCGAAGATGTGAGGTTTCCATGCATGCAACCTAACCTATTGGACTTGCAAAACAAGCACAATCCCCATAGACTAAGTGCTGGTTCCTAGGGTTTAAAATAAATTTCAGGTTCAAGCATTCACATGAAGCAACCAAGCAAACTTGCATTAACTCCATCTACAAACTCGAAATCTGAAAAAGAGAAAAGAAATAGACATTAAATCCATAGCATGCAAAGAGAATCTCCTTCTTTCTTGCCCACAAGATGCAAATTTCTGAAAACTCCTGCATTAAAAATGTGTCATTTTACAATAGCAGAATTTTTGGTTTTCCCAAACCAGTCCATGGAAGAAAAACGACTCAAACAGGTCCAGAATGGCCCTCTTGCCTTCAAATCTGCAACTCTGCTCGCAGCAATTTCCAACCCTTCAAAACATCCTTGCCTGGCGTATTTAAAATTTTCAGGAAGCTTTTCGTTTCATTTTCCAATGGTTGTTCGTTTCACCTTCCCTTGTGCATGCATGTGTTTTGGTTTCCAAAAAGGCTTTTCATTTCTATTTTGTGGCCCTTCGTTTCATTTTCTCCACATGGGCTTGCATCCGTTTCCTTCCGTGTGTAACGACCATCTTAAATGATTTCAAATCATTAAAGATTCCTTATGTAACGTTTTGTCTTATTCATTGGATTTTGTCCTTATGTCCACGTCACTATGCTCCTCTTTTTTCTTGGCAAAAATGGGACATGTCGCGATATCGTGACACTTCTTGTTTCTCTGCTTGCTTGCCCATTTTGAATCGCGAAAATGCAACATGTCGCGATATCACGACACTTTTTCTTTCTTTTCTTTTGGCCATGAAAATGCAACATGTCGCGATATCGCGACACTTTTCTCTTTCTTTTGGCCATGAAAATGCAACATGTCGCGATATCGCGACACTTTTTCTCTTTTGGCCATGAAAATGCAACATGTCGCGATATCGCGACACTTTTTCTCTTTTGGCCGTGACAATGCAACATGTCGCGATATCGCGACACTTTTTCTCTTTTGGCTGCGACAATGCAACATGTCGCGATATCGTGACACTTTTTCTCTTTTGGCCGTGACAATGCAACATGTCGTGATATCGTGACACTTTTTCTCTTTTGGCCGTGACGATGCAACATGTCGCGATATCGTGACACTTTTTCTCTTTTGGCCGCGACGATGCAACATGTCGCGATATCGCGACACTTTTTCTCTTTTGCACTCTTTCTCTTTTGGCCGTGACAATGCAACATGTCGCGATATCGCGACACTTTTTCCTTCTTGCTCTTTCTCTTTGCTTTGGACCGTGAAAATGCAACATGTCGCGATATCGCGACACTTTTTCTCCTTGCGGTGTTTTGCTTTTTCTTTGATCTTTAGCATATGGGCCACTTCGGTCTTCTTGGAAAACATGCAAAAAAGGTGGGTCCCCAATTTTGGGGTACGTTGTGGAGCAGCCACAACAAGTTGCTTCTCATCTGAGTAATGGTTTCCCATATCTCATCTCGCTCTACAGGAGAGTTAGGGGCATAAATGTTGGACAGGATCCATGAATGATTGCTGGTCTTTGAGTGAAAAATAATTTTGAGGATTCTATTTTAGGAAGATAGAATCTTCCCTTCCACTAGGGTCAGATCCCATAGGCACAAGAGCCCTCTCGATGTGCCTTAAGGAGGGCTAAACAGGGTTTCCCCTTTGCTCCAAATCACTTTGGCAACCTTCCTTGATGAGAACTCATCATTTTTGGTTTCTTGGAGAATGAAAATAGAAGGGTTCATCCTTTTTCTAAGGTCAACAACCATACTCTACTTGGCTACACTATTTAGGCCTCTCACATTCCATGATATGACCTTCATTTCAATAATTTAGGATTTTTCTTGTCTCCCTTAACCAGCTGGAAGTGGGGTTTGGTGCCTTGTTTTTCATCCTTCTGTGTTACATTCATTTGAGAGAAGCATTAGTTGAGAGCAGCATTACCAGAGGGTCTTCCTCTCTTCCATTCACTGCCATAGTCAATAGCCTGATTTTACTTCTAGTGTTCCTAGGGGTGATCTACCCTGATATGGAAGGCCCTCCTTCACATTTATCCCACCGAGGTGGTAATTTATTGTTAATTTTTAGATATTCTTCCATGAAGGATTATGAAACACTAGGTTCAGGTAAAAATTGTACCTGGAAAACTAAGGCCTTTGCTCAAAGACTACCCTATAGTGAGGGTTTTGAAGGAGCCTCTTGTTGGTTTTGACTTGGTGAGGGAGCTTCTTCATGCACGTATTCCTACTCAAGATTGTTATCAGGTTCCTCATAGTCCATATAGGGTGGGGTATGATCCTCCCTCTATTCAACTTCATCTTCACCTTGAGAAGGAGTCTTGTCTTGGTCATAGGATCGGTGGGTAGGGTTATGCAAAATGAGTTCTGACTGAGACTTTTTGTTGTTGGCCCCAGGACCCTGGTTCCTTTGGTTTCCTCTCTTAGCCTTTTCTTCCTATTGCTTTTGAGTCCTCATATTTGGGCATTGGGGCTGGAGATGCCCTTGAGTACGATAATGAGTGCAAAAGGTAGGTGTATTTTTGTACTCAATAGGTTATCTTTTGATTAGGGTTTTCCCTCTGAGTAGGTTGATGAACTAGTAGTAATACAAAACCAAGAATGTACCATCTTGGAATTGACCTTGGTGGAGGAATAAAAAAACACCAACTCCCAAATGGACTGAGCAATCCCTCTTATTACATTCTCGTGCCAACATTGAAAGGTGAGGTTTGGAAGTATCACCCACAACGGAGTAACATTTATGTTTTGGGTCTCAGGATTAAAGTCCTCCCCCCATTTCCTAAGAAAGAGGCTCTTGCACCCTAGCAACCATGGCCCTCTGACCAAGATGTTACAAAATTATGTCTGGTTGTTAAGCCGGATAACAAAGAAACCTTGGGACAGGGCCACAATATCCATGTTGCCACTAGTTTTCCACTTGGAGGAAGCCCATCTGCGGATAGTGTCCATGTCCAGGTGTCCTCCCAATAACTTCCTAATAAATTTGAACTTCTCCATATCCATATAGCTTTCCATCAAGTCTTCAGGAATTACCAGATCCTCTTCTGAGCGGTGGAGCTCCTGGGTGGAGAAATATGGTAGGACACTTGAACCTAGAACCTGGGCATAGGATCTCTTACAGGTCTAATGGGAGCCTTCCTTGTCATGGGTAGGGTTATGCATAAGGGGTTGGATTCAAAATATACTTGTAAAAAAATGGTGAATCCTAATCAAAATTAGGGTGAATCCTAAGAAAATCAAATCGAGCATCTTCGCACCAAAATTTGGGGTATTTGAAGCCCTAAAATGTAGGTCATATTTGGGGATACTTTAGACCTATTAATCATCTTATAACTTCATAAAAATACCACCATTATATCAGGATTAAAAAGAGCTTTCCAACGAGTACAAATATGCCTATTTTTGGATATATATTGTGGTGAATTGACCATAAGAAAAAATTAATATTGAAAATCTTAGGCGAATGGGCCGACATCGAGGGTTTTAATATTTGCCAATTTCCAATTTTAAAAATTCTAATATTCACCCAATTGGCTAATATTCACCACTATGAATAACCCTAGTTAGGGGTATCCTTCCCACTACTTCCCATCCCATCGGCCTGAGCACCAGCCGCATCAGGACCGAATCCTTCACTACTGTCAGAGCTGGTCATCCCCAAAACGTTTCCCATTCATCCATCCTCCATAATCTCACATACTTCAACTCTGCTACCATCCTCCATTCGTTTGCCCATCTTCTCTCCTTTCCCTCTGCTCATCCTCTCCTTGTATTTTATTTTAATTTACAACCACCAATTGTTTGTTGATTATTACTCTAGAAAAAAGTGGGTGTATTTCATAACATTCAAATCAAAAGCATTTAGTTGCTTTAAAAATTCAAGTAATTAGTGGAAAAGAAACAAGAAAATCAATCAAGAATATCTATTCAGATAGAGGTGGTGATTTTTTATCAAAAAAAATTGATTCTTTTTTAAAAACAAATGGTATAAAAAAGGAAACTTACTACAACATATTCACCTCAATAGAACAATATTGTAGAAAGAAGAAATTGATCTATTATGGAAATGGTTCATTGTATGCTAAAATAAGCTCATCTTGATCATCAATATTGGGTAGAATCTATTAAAATATTTTTGTACATATAGAATAGGTCACCCACAAAACTACTAATAAATGTTACTCCCAAAGAAGTATGGTTATGAAATAAACCAACAGTGGAATAGTTAAGAACTTTTGGATGTAAGGCATATGCACACGTTCAAAAGAAAAGAAGAATAAAATTGTATGATAAAACCATTCATGGAATATTTTTTGGTTATGATGACAATTCAATAGGATACAAAATAATTGATCCAATTACAAAGAAGTAGAGATGTAAATTTTGACAACGGAAACAAAAATATATTAAATATCAAAAGGTTGATACAAGACTAATTCTAAATATTTTATATGAAGAGAAATATTCAAGTAAATAATTTGAATCAAAAGTATATAATGAGAAAGCTAAATATACATAAATCGCATCAACACCTCAAAAGAAAGAGCCAAAATGCTACAAAGATACACTTCAAGGATTTAGAGCTGGAGAAAATGCCAGATCTCACTAATATGAGACCTCAAATTCATAGATTAACAAGAATGAATATGGGATTAGTGATTTTAGTAGCAAAACCTACAACCACTCAAGCTATTCTAAGACCTCTAGAATGGAAGACAACTATGGTTTTAGAATATGCAACTTTAATAAAAAATAAAACATGTAATCTTGTTGATTTACCACAAGGAAATAAAGTGATAGGATGTAAATAGATATATAAGATAAAATACAAGGTAGATGGTTCTCTTGATAAATACAAGGTATAATTAGTTGTAAAAGTAATGCTCAAATATAAGGAATAATTGTGAAGAAAACTTTGCGCCAACAACAAGAATGATTATTATTTGAACAATTTGTGCATTAGTAGCACAACATGGATGGAAAATTCATCAAATGGATGTAAAGAGTGCATTTGTCAATGGTGATCATGAAGAAGAGGTATATATATCTTATCCAAAGGATTTGTGATCAAAGGATAGGAAAAAAAGGCTTGTAAGTTGAACATATATTTATATGGTCTAAATAAAACACTGATAGCATGGTACATAAAGAGTAATAATCATCTATTACAACATAATTTTAAAAATACATCAAATCCAAATATCTATACAAAAAGGTTGGACTAGATAGTATATGTTTATGATATAGTAATCATAGGAAGTTCAAAAAATCTTATAGATGAAGCTAAAGGGACTTGGAAAAGGATTTTTAAATGATAGGTTTGGGACTACTTCATTACTATCTTGGTTTGGAATTTTATCAAAATGAAAATGACATCAAAATAACACAAAAAAAGTATGCAAAATCATTAGTTGTAAAGCACATCATGGAAAATTTTAAATCTAAAGATACACCTATGGAACAAGGATTACAATTGTCTAGATATGATGAAACATATATAGTTTTTGCTACTATATATCACCAGTTAATTGGAAGTATTTTATATCTAAAAAATACTAGATCTGATATTGTTTTTGTTCTAAATTATCTTTCAATATTTATGCAAGAACCTAGATAAATTCATTGGAAAGCCATGAAAATAATACTACAATATATTAGAAAGACTACAAAATATGGGCTAAAATGCAAAAAAAATGATGATAAATTTTATCTATAGGATTATTTAGATTCTAATTATGCTAGATTTATAGATGATAAAATATATATATTAAGATATATTTTCTATCTTGGGTTTTGGTACAATAAAAAATAACATGTAGTAGCACTTTCATTAATAGAAGCAAAATAAGAACTCAAAGATGGCGACTTTAGGCGAGTGAGTGGTTTTGGGTGGGAGCATGAATTTTTAAATTTTCACCGGAGGAATTGTTACTTAGAACTCTTCAAATCTAGGTGAGGCATGTGGTGATGACTCAGTGGGACCAAAACCAGACCCGAATTGTCTTGACAAAAGTTTTGGGAATGTGGAACCTTTTTGGGGAAAAGACCCTCTAGACAAAACCATTGAGCATCCCAAGTAGAGTAGGTCCCCACATTCCAAAGGTATAAACTCTCTTCTACCCTTTTATACTTGAGAAAGTTAAAGGACGTGAGCAATCCTTTTCTAGAAAATGTAATACCCTAATTCCTAAAGGTGATGAGCTAGTGATTCTTGATAATATTATGGTTGATTATCTTTCACTGGAGTCCCATACTTTAGTGGAGAATTTTATTAGAGGTAGACCTAACATTGAGTCTATTCATTGATGGGTATGTACCAAATGGAAAACCCTAGGTAGCATGGAAATTTTTGCCCTATCATGGGGTTTTTCTTATCCGTCTCAACAACCACTAGGATGTCTCCTAGATTTTTATAATTGGATTGTGTTTCTTTGGCTAGAAAAGCATTTTTTATAGAAGTGGGAATAATATTTTAATCTGGAGATACAAAGCATCAATTACGCCCCAATATGGGTTTACCTACCATACTTGCCAAACTAGCTCTAGCACAAAGACATTTTATAGGGTATTGCTAGATCTATCAGAGAACTACTAGCAATTGAACTTGTTACTCAAGCTCATAATCACATGATCCATGCAAGAATATGTGTCAATGCTAACCTAGATTCTTAGCTTCCTACTCACATCAACCTAGTCTACGACTCCTATCATCGGTGCCAGGCTATCAAATATGAAAATAAGTCTGCATTCTACATTGAATGTTAGACTTAAGGTCATCTCAAATCTTAGTGCCCTACTCTTAAAACCTTTGAAGATATGGTAAGCTCTAGGTTTACCAACACTCTTCGAAGTGGGCCTTAGGCTGGACATCAAGGTGTCAGACTTCAAGAAAAGTAGACTCACACTAGGTATTATCAAAATAAGAACTATGGTTTTGATGTGCTCAAAGAGAAGTAGATTGCAAACCTAGACCTAATGGATGACCAAGTCAAGGTAAGCTCCCTCTTTGCTTTCCCTAATAATTTAAATTCTTTTTCCTAAATATAAACATTGTGATGATAGTCTTATCAATAAGTTTACCCCTCTTGGACCTAATTTTTCTACCCCAGAGGAACCCCAATATCCTTCTAGATCTAAGCCTTCTCATACTACCTTCAAGTCTCCATCTTCTCCAAAAGGTCATATCAAAATTTGTAGCCCCGTTCCAAATAAATTTGAGAATGAATTTTATAACCCTAGCCCATCCATACTTGATTTTAGCCCTATCAATACCAAAAAGTTTCAATAAAGGCTCTGTAGAAATTTATATCGATAAAAATAAAGGAAGGCCTTCCATAAATGAATATAAGAAAAAATATATAGAAAATGACATTGCCAATGGTATTCAAAAGACCCTATTCCAAGACTTATTCAGTCAGGACAAGGATGACTCAAAAAAACCCAAACCTCCCTTACAATAGTCAAAGGGAGGCAAAAAAGTTTCCAAAAGTTCTAAATGAGGATCCTCTCATGGAATGTGAGAGGTCTCAATAGTGTTGTTAAGCAGAGACTTGAAAGCACTTTGAGGAAATATTATAGACCTACTATCATGATTTTGCAAGAAACAAAGATTGATCAGAACAAAATTTAGAAAATTGCTAAATCCATTTGGAGGAATGGTGATTTCACTTTTAGCCCTGCTCAAGGTACTTTGGGGGGATTACTCTATCTTTGGGATCCTGGTAAAGTGGAGGGTAGAATAATCTCTTCATATAATAGGGTACTCAACATGATGTTTTACTATAAAGACAACAATTACTCCTGGGTCCTATCCAATGTTTATGCCCCTAACAATCCAAACAACAAAAATTTCTTATGGGATACTTTGAGCCATATGAGAAATGCTTTCAAAAATATTTCGTGGATTCTTGCTGGAGACTTTAATTCTCCTCTTTTCCCCTTAGACAAGAAAGGGGGAAACATCACTCCATCAAAAAACATTGAATATTTTCATGATTTTATTACTGACAATGAACTAATGGATGTCCAAATAAAAGAGGAAAAATACATATGGAGCAACTGAAGAATTGGGGAGCCACATATTCAATTCAAAATTGACAAAATATTTCTATCCCAAGAAGCTATTCTTGTTATGGGTGATTCTACTCTAATTTTCCTCCCAAGAGTAGGTTCATACCATTGCCCTCTCTTGTTCAAAGCTGATAGAGGCCCCAATTTCAAAATCCCCTTCAGATTTGAAGCCATGTGGATGCAACACCCTGATTTGCAAGACCAAATATTTGATTGGTGGCAACAGAATTTTCTTGGATCATCTATTTCTCAAGTCTCCCAAAAGCTCAAGGCTGTCAAAGAAAATCTTAAAATTTGGAACAAGGTAGTTTTTAGCAACATTTTTGAAAATAAAGATCAGATTCTAAAAAAGTTAAAAAAACATTGAACAAAAAATATAGAGTGGTTAGTTGAGTGATCAAATTAGAAATGAAGAGAAATAACTTCTAGCTGATTACCACAATATTTTTTCCAAAGAAGATATTTTCCTGGAGGCAGAAATCTAGATCCATTTAGCTCAAGGAAGGTGACCCAAATACAAAAAAAAATATCCTTCCACCCTCATGCAAAAAATTTCATATAAAATTATGGAATTTAACAGAGGCAACGAATCCATTACCAAGGATATTTTTGAAATTTGATATGAGACAACCCTCAAAATTCTAACCAAGCTAAAAGGTAACTACTTGACCATATACCTAGTTTTGTCACTCCAAAAATGAATTCCATGCTCATTAAGCCTCTTACTTCTGATGAGATCAAGCAAGCCTTATTTTCTATGCACCCTAATAAATCCCCTGGCCCTGATGGATTTTATCCTTAATTTTTTTTAATTTTCTAGGATATTATCAACCAAGACATCGACAAGGCCATCCAAGATATCCAATATTCTAGATCCATTCCTAGAGGTATCAATTCTACTTTTATAGCTCTTGTACCCAAGGGGTCTATGTGCAAATCCATGGTAGATTTCATACCTATCAGCCTGTGCAATGTGATCTACAAAATCTTAACTAAAGCTATGGCAACAAGAGTAAAAGAAATTCTTCCCCAGATTATAGACCCTTGCCAAGGTATTTCTATCAAAGGGAGATTAATAATTGATGGGATTATAACTTTGCATGAAGTCCTTCACTCTGTATCCCAAAGCAAAAAAAGCTACCCTATTTTTTAAGATTGACATGAATAAATATTTTGACAGGGTCAACAAAGATTTCCTTCTTGATATTTTTCTCAAATTTGGGTTCCACAGAGAATGGGTTGAATTAATTCAAGGCTGCATTTCTAGTCCTTGGTTTTTAGTTTTGGTCAATGGGTCTATGACAGGTTATTTCCCAAGTAATAGGGGTCTTAGGTAGGGTGACCCCCTATCCCCTATTATTTTTATCATTCTTGTAGAATCTCTTGGAAGAGCACTCAAAGTTACCTACTCAAATGGTATGATCTCAGGTATTAAAGCTGCAACCAACATGAGGCCCCTTTCACATCAATAGTTTGTAAATGACACTATCCTAGTGACTCATGCTTTAGTATGGGAAGTAAATATAATTAAAAGTATTTTAAATCTATCTAAGGAGGCTACGGGGCAAAAGATAAATTATGCTCAAATCAAAATCTTCTTCATCAATACACCCCTAAATAGATAGATCAAGATAGCTCATATTATTCAATGTGTTATATTTGATTTTCCCACCTACTACTTGGGCCTTCCTCTCTTCACCAACTATCCCAAAGAGTCCATGTGGAGCAATGTTATTGAAAGAATCAACAAAAAATAGTAGGTTGGAAAGGGACCCTCCTATTGTAAGCATCCAAAGCAATTCTTATAATGGCCTACCTTCAAAGTATACTAGTTTATTTCATGTCAGTATTCAAAGCCCTAGTCTCTATTTATACTAAAATAGAGTAGATTCAGAAGAGATTCCTCTAGGTAGGATCAAAAGACAAGAAAAAATTCCATTTGGTAAGCTGTAAAAAATTCTTTTCTCCCAAAATCTAGGGGAGGCTTGGAATTTGAAGAATTTGCAACATGAACATTGCATTATTGGTCAAACATGCCTAGAAAGTGTTCACAAATTATAACCTCGAATGGGTTTCAATCATAAACAAGAAATACATCCAAAATAGGAATTTCATGGATGAAAATATTCCTAAATATGGGTCCACTTTCTATAAATTGATTATCCAAACCAGATCTTTAATCCAAAAGGGACCAAATGGTACCTTGGACTAGGGAATAGAGTCAAATTCTGGATAGACAGATGGATCATGAACCAACCACTTATTGAAGACAATGTGGTTTCTATGTTGCAACCCTTCTTGGATATTAAGTAGTAAGGTGGAAAATTTCATAGACACATCCATTGAGCCCAAAATATGGAAACAAGTTTATATTGCCAATGCTGATGCTCAAACTACAAATGTCATAATATAATTAAATTTTTTCCTGAATGCAATAGTAATCCTATCTGGCACATCTCATGATATTCCTTTTTGGAAAGAAATCAATTTTGGTCTTTTCTCCATAAAATCTGGTCATCGACTAAATATCAATCTCCAAGTTGTCCACATTCCTTTCAATATGGTTTGGCATAAATACCTTATTCCAAAATTTGCTTTCTTTTCTTGATTGGCCATCCAAAGCAAAATCCTTATGACTGATAATCTCATGAAAAGAGGTATGGTCATTCCTAACAGATGTCATATTTGTATGGCTACTTGGGAATCTGTTAACCATATTTTTATGGAATGTTCCTTCTCTAAGATTTCCATGGATCACCTCATGTCCACCTTTCATATTTCTTGGGTCCAACCCAATTCCCTGGCACATATGTTCATCTAGTGGCCCATACCATTCAAAAATTCCAAGTTGTCTTCTTTATGGAAATTGTGCCTTCACCATATCATGTGGTAAATCTAGATTGAAAGAAATAGTAAAGTCTTTTCAAATACCTCTAATTATCACATCATTATTTCCAAAAAATCTATCACCTTTTCTGTTGAAAATTATTATTTGTTCCCTTATCCCAAGCCTCTTGAGTCCAGAATTGAGTCTACCATTTTCCTGTCTCTCAAAATTTCCTATAACACTAGTTCTATTACTTCAACCCCCATCCCAAAATTGGTGATCACTAGATACCTCCTCCTATTAGGTGGCTTAAGATAAATTTTTATGGTACTTATAAAGGGAACTCAAGAGCTATGGGAGTTGGAGGATTGGTTAGGGATCACAATGGGTAAATTTTAGTGGCCTATGTTGAGTACCTAGACCTTCAAACTAACCACTATATTGAAGCTCGAGCTTTGTGGAGAGGCTTAGACACACTCAAATATTACAAGAGCAATTTACAAATTGAAATATATTCCCTGAATATTATAAATTCTATCAATAGCAATAAAATTCCTTCATGGAACGTAAGAACTATTATCTAGGAAGCCAAAAAATACATTCAAATTCTTAGTAACACCATGACCAGTCATGTGTTTTGATAAGCAAACAAGTCTGCTGATGTGCTCACCAATAATGGGGTTATTCACAAAAATCCATCTATTTGGTGCTAAAATTTCCCCTAAAGTGTTCTTAATGTTTTTGATGATGATTTGAACCACTCAAAATAGGACATCTACCTACCTAAAAAATTTGATCTTCGAATCAAGCTAAAATTCCACTCAACACATTTTGAATTATGGTAGTGATAGTTCTAAACTACTTGTAGCTATTCATAACAAGATCCACATCACCATCCTTAAAAACATTATGAGTGCCATGGATAGCACTAGTGAATACCTAAAGTTGTTGATCAAGAACCATGCCAAAAATGGCTCTAAAAAATAAAATATCACAATTGCTTAGTCATAGGGTTGGTTTTTTTTCATGGATGGTTTCCTTGTATGGATGGTCTATTTGTTTTATCTTAGATTTTGGTCCTCTGTATGGGAATTTTTCTAGTATGGTTGGTTTCACTCATACCCCTGAGTGGGTCTTATGTTGGGTATGTTTTTCTTTATTACATCCCCTACATGGGTTTCACCTCAGTTCTAGTGTATCCTCATAGCAATCCCTACGTAAGTAGTGCTCGGATATAGTCTTTTTTGTCTGAGTTGTCCAAGTGTGGACAACATGGTATTAGTTTGTTCTATTTTTATGGTACCCATATTATGGTCTCTTTCTTAGCTTAGCTTATTACTAATCTATGTTTATTCTTATAATTTTGGGGTCCAAATAAAACCCGTTTAATATAAGCTATATTACCTACCAAAAAAATTAATAGAAGTAAAATACCGTATAGCAAAAGATGTAGCATGTGAAGAACTTTGATCACAATACATATTGTTAGATATGGGAATCATGAGAACTCTTACAATAATATATTGTGATAATCAAGGAGTCCTTAAATTAATAAAAAATCAAGTGATTCATGAAAGAACAAAACATGTTGAAGCTCAATGTCACCTTATCAGAGATCATGTTCAAGATCACCATATTTAGATAAAACATGTTTCTACTAAAGATCAAATTGTAGATATTTTTACAAAAGCTCTTGGTCAAAATAAATATCAAATATTTAAAAATCATCTATGTACATCAAGATTTATTCATACCAAATAATGTAATATAGGGGGATGTTAGAGAATATTATATTATTTCGTACATGTTAATAGTTTAGGAGTATGATTTATATTTTTCTCTTATGTAAGTATCTATGTGTAAGATGTGCACAAGTATCATGTATTAGAGTATGTAAAGAGTAAAGAATCATGTATACTAGTGGCAATATAAGAAGCCAAATGGCATGTTATTATTTATCTTATGTATGGAAGAGGAAAGGTTGCAACTCTTGGATATATGAGAAGTGCAATAGATAAGAGTCCAAGAGTCATATTTGTAAAGCTATATTATGGATACAAAGCTCTATGTATTGTATCTAAGAAGATCACATTCAATAATTAATAATATTGAAGCTTGTATGCATATTTTGAGCAATTTTATTGTAAGTTTCTTCATGTTATTACATGAATGATTTTGGCCATTTTATATTCATATTTGATATTTTATTGAATGTTATTATTATTTATATTGGCCAACTTATATATTGATTGCTCTTATATTTGAGGATACTCAAGATCCAAAATATTGGGACCTAAGATAACCTAGCTTAAAATACAACATAGGAGTCCTTTAATAGTATTCATGGGTGCAAACAAAGCCTCAATGTTGCTTTTCCCCAAGATATAGGCAAGTTTCTCAAATAGACCTTCTATATATAAGAGGTCATTTTCAAGAATTTATTTGGTCTTTATCTTGATTCCTATGAAGTTTATATTTTTCAAGGATCATGTTGTGACCATTGCACAACTAGCCCCAACATTGGGGACCCACCTTTTTATTTTTCAATTTTTGGAAAATTTTGGTTTAGGTTGCAATATATGTTCTAAGGTTTGGGTGTGGATTAGTGTCTCCTTTTAGTTTCTTTTAAGTTGTTTAGTGTGTTGGTTAGGTTCCTCCTTGTTTTTAATTATCTGGTTAATTTTAATATTTTGAATTAAACCAATTCAAACATTTGAAATTAATTAAATCAAATTTAAAATAAAAAAGAAAACAAGTAAAATGAAAAAAATTAAAAATCAAAAATTAAAAACAAACAAAAGAAAACAAATAGAGATTTAATAAATAAAAAATTTAAAATGATATATTAATATATATATATATAAATCAAAATTAAAAAATAAATAAATAAGAAGAAAATATATATATATATATATATATATATATATATATATATATATATATATATATAAATAAATAATACCTTTCCATGGTTGTCGAATAGTTTTTAGGGCTTTAAAGTAGTTAATTTTAAATTTTTAGAATTATTAGTGTAATGGTTGTAATTTTATATTTTTTAAATGTTAATTTTAAAAATCTAATTCAAATGTCTTTATATTGAGGTACACACGTAAGATGGCCCATACACAGATTAAAACGTGGAAAGTGAATGGAATAAAAGGGAAAAAAGTGTTATAACACCATGAACATTACCAAAGGTGGTTTTAGAAAATGATTTTCCATGAAGACCATAATGGACACATAGGAATACGAAGCGTAAACAATCAGAAGGGAAAGTGATGAGTTTTTATGTAAATTTAAATATGCCATTGAAGGATAGAATGAGGGTTGGATCTTTTGGAGGAGCCACATCGCTGGACCGGTTTTCACCACATGATGCCAATTTTGGGCATGGTTTTCTGCACTTGTTGAATGTTGAAGATGTTTTTGGCAATATATTGGAGATACATCAAGTTTATGAATGTTAATGGTTTACTTGTGTGTCATTTTTTATATATTGCACTATTTACTTAGAAGCTTGCACCACATTAGATGTTAGGTTGCATAAATTCGAGTCACACCAATGCTAGTTTTGTGAAGAATACTAATGCTTGCATGGTCTATGAAGAACTTCTGGCTGTAGTAATTTTTTTTATTTTATTTTTCTAACCCTTCTTTTTTTTTGCAATTTTTTTAAAACTTTGGCAATGAAAATAAAAACTTGAGAAAAATTAAAACTTTAAAAATAAATGCACGGGTCTCAAGAATGAGCTTCAAAATATCATATTATGCAATTTTAATTTCATTCTAAAGTAATTTCGAATTTATAGAAATTATTCAAAGTTTTTATTTTTCAAGCATTTTATAATTTCAGATTTGACATTATTTCACTTTTCAAGCTTTGTATTTCATTTTCTAGAGCAATAAATTTACTTCTCTTTATGAAAATCAATTTCATTAAAGAGGGTAATTTATACAACATTGAAAGGCTATTATTTTTTAAAGCGATAAATTCACTCCTTTATGAAAATTATAATTTCATCAAAGAGGGACAAAGCAATAAATTGAATTCTCTTTATGAAAATCAATTTCATAAAAGGGGGTTATTTATTTGGCATTTTAAAGGCTTTTTAATGTCAAATTTAGTCATTTCTTCCTTTTCTTTTCATTCATCAAGCAATTATTAAATGAATCCAATCTTCATTTCACATCCACATTTAAAGATATTTTAATCTTCTATTTCATTATTCAAAGTAAGGTTTAAGGAAGCTAAAACTTATCTAAAATCTTCTTAACAAAGGAAGATAAAATCTAACTAAAATCCTCCAAGATAAAAATAACTAAGGTTTTACATCATGGTCATATGAGGGCCAATCACATTTTATTCTTCTTTTAAGTTTCATGAATAATCGATAACATAGAACAATAAAGTAACACCCATACAGACCCCTTGTTAATAGTTACTTGCAATCACTAAGGTATTCCTAGCACTCACTCGATAATCTACATGAGATTACAAACACACATTAAGTAAAAGGAACCTTAGAGAAATTTCATATTTCTTTGTAAGAGAGGTTTTTGTGATCAAAATCCTAAGTGTGAGTGTGGTTTTGCAATTGGGTAAAATTACCACTCAACATTTTGGTGCTAGAAGGAGGGCCTGAATTGGTTTACTTTATTGCTATTTAGATGCTAAATTGTTCATGTTTCTTTGAAAGGTTTATTTGAAGATATTGGTCTTGGCTAACAAGGTTTTGTTGATCACATTCATTGATTTGAAAATTTCTCTAATTGATGATGCATTCATGCTAACCTTTTGCAAATTGGATAATGTTCTCTAATATCATGGTTTAATTGATGCATATATTTTGGTTGATATACATGATTATTTATATGTGAAAAATTTGAGGATTGTTAGTCATTGCATACTTCTTTGCAAGATATTTCTTTGACTAACAAATTTGGTACTAAAGTTGTGTTCTTTAAGATTCACTAATGACATTTTTTACTCCAAATAGGCCAGAAATTGCATCTTGGATAGAGGGTTATTATCGTTCTAAAAACATTCCTACCCATAAAATCCCAGAAGGTGTAGAAGATCATCTACCTCAATTTAAGCATGATGTGGATCAAGCCAAGGAACATATTCAGAGATACAAGGACATGTTAATTTATTTGAAAATCATGCATAAAGATGTTTCTTGTAGGTTGTTTTCATACCCATTGGATGAGGTTGCATTTTATTGGTACATCCACTTACCTCAAAGTACTATCACTTCTTGGGCTCAACTACAAGAAGCATTTCTCAACCATTTTGGAAAACCGGTTGACCCAGTTGTGATAAAGAATCAGTTTGTCTCTATTTGTAAGGAACCTAATGAATCCATGAGCCAATTCAATGAGAGGTTCCATAGGTTGTATATCAAAATAGATACACATTACATCATTTCAGAAGAAGAAGCCATTGAAGTTTACATGGGAGCCATAGACCCCTTACTTGCTACATTTCTAGGAGAAAATATTGAAGATCCATCCTTATCTAGAGCCCATAAGGTTGCAATAATAGTTGAACAATGGTGTATTTCAAAAATGGATGAGGTATATCAATCATCATTGCTCAACCCTAAGGCTCACAATTAAACACCACCCATGAGTCAGACTGAGGCACAACCTTCACCCATGATGAACTATTCTTTAGGAGTTAAGGATTCCAACCAAATACCAACCATCTAATCTAGCACCCTTGAATAAAATGATGTATAATGTAAATAATAAATGGGATGAAGTTGAATATCCAAATTTTGCAACCACATTAGACATCACCCAAGAGAAGGTACAAGTGGTAAAGTCAATATCCACCAATGAGGATTGTGGTGAACAAGCCCATCAAGATGTAGAGATTGAATCAACTTTGGAAACATATGAACCTTTAGAAATAAATGTCTTAGATTAATTATTTACATAGGAGGATTGGGATAATATTAGAAAGAGTGAAAGAGAATCTAAAAAGGAATCAATAGATGAATCTAAAGAGTCACCAGAAGACATGATAGAATTTCATCAATTATTTTCAAAATATAATTATTATAATGATCAATAAAGTCAACAGAAGCCAAGTTATGACTTAGATTCATTATTTAAAAATGATAATGGCAATGATCATGCAAATATGAATACAAGAATTGATCCCACCATAGAAATCTTTTAGTCACTAGAAATGATTGAAGGAGAATTTGAAGAAGAGTTTCTTGAAGAATCTAAAGTTTATGAGGAAGATGTAATATAATTTCATCTCATGGGTCTAGACGAAAATTATTGGAATAAATATGTAGAATCATTTGTTGCTCCTACTGATGAAATTTCTATTTCACTTGGTACGCAGGATGATGAAATTGCTCTCACATGAAAACTGTGCAATCTCAATACAATGAGAAAATGAAAAGCCATTGGTCAAAATAGAGAAGAATCCAAGATTCAATAATTTTGAAGAGTTTATTGAAAACCTTGTTAAAAGAGAAAAGGAAGAAAGGGTAAATGTTTCTTATGATCCATTTTTTGGGGATGAAGAAATGGAATCACTCATCTTGTTTCCATTTGAGGGGTGAGAAATTGAAATCCTATTTTCACTTGAGGATCCTATAAGCCCTATGTTACCTTAGATAGAAAAAATTCCAGAGCATGAATGGTTTGGGTTTGATGTCATTGATGATCCAAATGAAAATTTTTCTTTATTTGAAACAACTCAAGTGGTTGATCAGGAAGATATGTTATTTGACACATCCCTAGATAGAAAAGACTTATGGTTTGAAAAAAATGGACATGTTTTTAATTGGGTGCCTAATTTTGGTGTCTTTGATAAATAGGTCATGGATGAAGATGAAGGACTACATGATGATAATGATGAAGATCATGAGAAAAAAGAAGTTACAAATCCTCTCCAAGTATTGGTAAATGGATATGCATCAAAGGTAGAATCTCACCTTTTGTGTCCAACCATTCGCACTCTAGGTGAAGGTTTGTCTAATTGGTTGTTGGATTTAAATGATATCAATGATGAAATACCATTTGTGGTTGATAAATAATTTGAGTTAGCTAATCCTCACACCACTAATATTATTGATTTGATGAGTGAAATGGAAAAAAATGCATTTGAGTTACTAAATAAAATTCATCAATAAATGCTAATGGAATCTATAGGATAAAAATCTATAATGATCCTTATTTAGTAGATATCTTAGATGCTTGCAAATTGTTGCATAATTTTGATGGGACTACAAACATAGAAAATGAATTGACTTTGAAATTTATAGAAATAAGCTCCTACTTGCAAAATCTCATATTTGAAAAGGAAACCCTAGTTATAAATCATGAACTGAATTGTGAAATTCAAATTTTAAGAAATAAATAAGAAAGTTGGAAATTAGTTATTGTCTAATCAATTTAATGATTTGAAGCTCAGTTATGGGATTGTTAATGGAACTAGATAAAATTCATGGGGTGATATAGGTAAAATAAAATTTTTTTTGTGGTTTGGCTTAATGTTACTTCGGTTGGATTTTTGCAAAGTTGGGCAGTGCACATCATGATATATGTCTTTTAAAGTGTGCTTGGGATCTAGGGAAGCAATAGCCCAAATTTATTTTTTGCATCACCTTGTACATTATTATATATAGTTTTGGTTTTTGTGATTTTTGGTTTGGTAGGTTTCATTTTGCTTTTTTGTTAGTTTGCATTAGGATGGGTATTGATTCATTTCCAAGTTTTGGTTTATGAGTTTGTGTTTTGGGTTGGTCCCTATGTTTGAGGTGATGTTTCATGGTTTCTACTAATGGACTCTTAATAATTTTTTTGTTCCTTTGCTAAGCATGTTGGATTACCTAAATCTGAAAGCAAGTGAAATTGAGAAAAGGGAGGTGGAGTTATTTTGCAATCATGCTCATATCTTGGGATTAAAATGGTGGATAGTAGAACAATGAAACATTTTGCTAAATCTCCACTTATAAATCACATGTTAAAGGCTATTTTTGGAAGTCCTAAAGGATGAAGTCATCTTGGGTTACAAATTAAGGAAAAAAAATTCAACATGTTCCATCTCTATGATTTCTAACCCTCGTGATATATAAATTGTTCCAAAGCTAAGAAAAAAAGCAAGAAAAGAAAAACATGCTAAAAATCAGTCACAAAGTCTAGATAAACTCTATTGGGGCTATAGGTGCTTGACTGGTAGTAGGGCTCTATCTAGACATGATTTTTTTTATAAAGAAATGATTTGCCAAGTATCAAGTAAATACAAGGGTGAGTTAAATAAACTCTATCGGGGCTATAGATACCTGACTAGCAGTAGGGCTTTGTTTGTAAAATATTTTCTTTATGAGTGATGCTTCATAGACTAAATGCAAACTAGATTATGGAATCCAGAAGGTTTTCAATAATGCAAAATGAAACACTTTTCACACACTAAATAAATATGGATGGATTAGTTGTTTTTATACGAAGTTGTTTACCCCCACCTTCTTGGGACATCGCTAAATAATAATTATTTCACTAATATTTTATGTTCTCATTTTAGATTGGGTTCTTCATCCAAAATGCTTAGGAGCATTTCCCAATAGAGTCACCATTTGTTGTGACCATTGCACAACTAGCCCCAAAATTGGGGACCCACCTTTTTATTTTTTAGTTTTTGGAAAATTTTGGTTTAGATTGCAATATATGTTCCAAGGTTTGGGTGTGGATTAGTGTCTCCTTTTAGTTTCTTTTAAGTTGTTTAGTGTGTTGGTTAGGTTCCTCGTTTTTTTATTGTTTTAGTTAATTTTAATGTTTTGAATTAAACTAATTCAAACATTTGAAATTAATTAAATCAAATAAAAAATAAAACAAGTAAAATGAAAAAAAAAAGAAATAAAAGAAAGAAAATAAAGATTTAATAATTAAAACATTTAAAAATGATATATTAATATATATATTAATAAATAAATCAAAATTTAAAAAATAAATAAATAGATAAATAAAAAAGAAGAAAAAAAAATATATATATATATATATATAATACCTTTCCATGGTTGTCGAATAGTTTTTAGGGCTTTAAAGTAGTTAATTTTAAAGTTTTAGAATTATTAGTGTAATGGTTGTAATTTTATATTTTTTAAATGTTAATTTTAAAAAGCTAATTCAAATATCTTTATATGCAGGTACACATGTAAGATGGCCCATACATGGATTAAAACATGGAAAGCAAATGGAATAAAAGAGAAAAAAGTGTTACAACGCCATGAACATTACCAAAGGAGGTTTTAGAAAATAATTTTCCATGAATACCATAATAGACACATAGGAAAATTAAGTGCAAAAAAATATAAGGGAAAGCAAAGAGTTTTATGTAAATTTAAATATGCCATTGAAGGATAGAACGAGGGTTGGATCTTATGGAGGAGCCACACCGTTGGACCAGTTTTCCCCACATGATGCCAATTTTGGGCATGGTTTTCTACACTTGTAGTTGAATGTTGAAGATATTTTTGATAATATATTGGAGATACATCAAGTTTTATGCATTTTAATGGTTTACTATTAGGATCCCATCCTAACGTTATTTTGTAATTCTCATTATTATGTGATGACCCACTTCCTACATGAGGGATCCCATATATAATATTATTTTGTAATATTTTGTAATGTACATGGCATGTTAGGCTCCTATCCAAGTAGGGCCATTTGATGTAACCATTATCAATATTGTAACCGACATTTGGTAGAATATTCTAACTCGAGTGGCATTTTGCATGTAAACCAACTCTTGAGCTTAGGGTTAGGGTTGCATGAAGTCTTTATTTAAAAAGCTATGAAGCCATGTATAAGGACATATTTTTGCAAGTTAATGAAATATTGAAGGAGGTTACCTCCTCAAAGAGGCCTCTGATTCTAAGTTATTTGTGAGATTTTTTCAATTTATGCATAGTATTATTCTGTTATTGCATGTATTTCATTTATCTTTTAGTATTTTGTGTGTGTGCATTTTATTTCAATAGTAGGTTCCTTACAAGTGGTATTAAAGTGATTTCTATGGCCGAGTTCTACCACAACTATGATAATTATTGCTCATCCATTTTCGATTTTTAGGTATAATTTTTTTGTGTTTTTCATTCTATTTTCCTTTATTCAAAAACCTAAAAAAATTTGTAAAAATAAAAAAAACACAGTTTTTTTTTTTAGTTGAGTAGGCTAGAAACCCTATGTCAAGGGTTTTAAAATATCATTAAGGAGCTATCATTACTGTCTAAGCTAGATAGCCCATAAAGTTTCTAGTGAAGTGAGGGGTGATCAGGCTCCAATACCCAATCCTCAAATAACACTCACACATGAAATCGAGCTCCCACACATCTTTGGATGTATTAGGAGACCATTATAGGTTTAACAAAATTTATTCTAGTAGAAATTTTTTTGGCCTTGTATCATCCATAGTCCATGGGACACAACATCCTAAATTATTACCCTCCAATACTGTTAGAGAGGTAGATAGTGTGCTCAAGGATATGTGTGGAATCCTCTTTGGGTAGTGTATCGCTCCAAATTTTTCGCACCCTTACCTTCAGGCTATAGGATCCGTGCCCGGAAGGAGGATGGGAAAAGGATGGCATGGTACCTCGGACTGAGAGGCCTTGCGAAGGTCCCGCCTCTCGGGGGAGGTGTATTATGGTGATTTTTTGATGGATGGTGGGTTCACCAGGAAACGTTTGAATGGCAGTTTCCATGCCTAGGTTGGGAATGTGTTTGATGTGTTCAGTTTTAGCTTTAATCATCCAAGTCCTAGGTTTGGCCAAAATGCATCTAAGCTATTCTATATGAAATGCAGATTTAAATGAATACAAAGAACAAATTAGGATAGAAAACAGAGAAATAAGATGGATTAAAGAGCCATACCCGATCCGGATGTCCGATGAAGATTCGATTTTTGAAGCGGTCAGGATCATCTGGAATTTGACAAGATCATCTGAGATATGACAGGATCATCTGAGATATGACGAGATCATCTGAGATCTGACAAATTCGTCAGAGACCTACAAATAGAAAAACAGATGCAAAATACAGAGAATGCAACTATAAAAGATAAAAGGATAATGATGTAAAATGACAATAAGAATATTAAAATGATAATTATAAACTAGAAACATGAATGCATTATACTGATTTAATGACAATTATGACTTAATTATGCATTTAAGCTACATGGGTGAACTCCAAGATGCAAGATAGCATAAAATAATAAATGAACTAACTAAATGCAGAATAAAACAGTAGAGAAAAGATGAAGAAATGCAAACTCTGGGCACTGATTGCCCCCAATGTTGATTGCAGTCGAAATCATCTCACATTGGTATGAAATCGTCTTCTGATTCGACAGGATCACCTTAGATATGAACAAGATCATCTGCGACGATGTAAGCTTGCTCCGGCTGAAAAATACTAAGGTACTTGCAACAAAATTTGGATAGAACAAATGCAAATAGTAATTTAGGATGTCTAGTGCGTGTAGAAGTCGAGTTACAGGGAATTTCAGCCAGGGGGATGCTAAGGGGAGGGCCTAGGATTAAATAGGCTTAGGAGGGAGGTTAGGAGGTTGGAGATCATCCCTATTTGGGAGATCTCCAATGGGGAGGGTCTCTAACGGTGCAGACACGCTTCTACCCGGATTAGAGACGCCGTTGGAACAGAGACTAATTGTGAAAAATTAGTTTTGGGACAAGATCGTCTGGACGTCCTAGCCCAGACGAAATCGTCCGATTTGAGGCGATATCGTCTGATCGGCGACGATATCATCAAACGGTCAAAACAAACTCTAAAAATGGCATGGGAAAGGAGGAAACGGATTAAGCGACGGTTTGGGAGCGGTTTTGGAGGTTAAAATTTGAATTTGAATTATTTACTAGAGTAAGTGTAATTATTAAGGTTTTATTGTGCCAATTTTAGGGTGCTACATTTTGCCCCCTCTTTAGCGAATTTTTCGAAGAAAATGCGTTAAAGATGAGTTCTTCTCGATCTACGAGAAAGCAAAAATTATTCCCATTTTTAGGCGACGATTCTTGGTCGAATCGTACGACAACTTACTATGGTGCCCCCTCCGTGTTTTTACCCAAATCGAACGTTTGAGGTAAAAACACGGAAAAGCAAAATTTTAAAATGTTTTTAATTGTGTTTTGAATAAAATTAAGAAAAATAGGGTAAAACCCTAATTCATTTTTACTGTTCATTTTTCTGGTTTTTAGAGCTCTGGAGAAAAAATGGTCGAGACAGCGCACAGATCGACAAAGGTCCAGCGCGGGCTACGGGTAAGAGTCTAAACTTAGTTTAGAATGCTTTAAGTTGAATTTACATGCTTTTTAGGTGAATTTTGAATAAATTTTGAGCATCGCGGCCGTTTTTGGGCCGTCGACGTCGTCGGGACGAAATCGTCCCGATTTCGATGAAATCGTCTCAAGTTCGCCGATTTCGTCTAAGGGCGAAATCGACGAAAGGGGGACGATTTCGTCAAATTAGGGACGATTTCGGCTTGCGAAATCGGAGACGATTTTGCTCAAATTTGGGACGATATCGTCCAATAGTGGACGATATCATCATTTGTATAAAATTGAACTTGTTTTTAACTTGCATTATTAATCACTTGAGTTTTTATTAATGATTTTTTTTTTGTGTTGTTGTTTATGTTGCAGAGAGGTTTACTAAAGAGAAGAGAATGGAAATACGATGGGTTGAGAGATGACTTGGCCGCTCTATCATAGGTAGAGCGGGATCAGCTGGCTCAGGTCGGCTTACAGCATGTGGCAGAGATGCCACAAGTTTCTACAGACATGGGGCTACTGACAGCCTTGGCAGAGAGGTGGTATCCGGGTTCTTCCTATTTTTGGTTACCCATAGGGGAGATGACTCCCACATTGGAGGATGTATGGAGGATTTTGAGGATCCCCATACAAGGACGGTTGATCACTCCTACGGCCAATCAGGGCCATGCTATGATGCGGTTGTGTGGCGATCCGAGCTTCACCCTGGAGAAGGGCGGAGTGAACATCGAGGCACTACGTCAGATGCCTGGGGCATCTAGACTCACACAGGTTTTGGCCAGAGTGGTAGGTGGACTTCTGCTGTGCCACCAGAGCGGGTGCAGGGTACCATGGGTGCTAGCAGATGTGATCTGCGACATGCGAGACCATGGTTACAGATTCTCTTGGGGTAGCTTTGTTCTATGCCGATTGTACAGGATCCTGCATGGGGTCGTGTACAAGGGCGGTCGATGTCTGGTTATGACATCGCTTCTATAGGTTTGGTGTTGGGAGCACATTGCAGTGCGAAGGCCGATAGGGCTTCCTTTGATAGGGATTGATGGGGAGAGGCCCCGAGTTTTCTACTGGTGGCTCCGGAGAGGGGCACAGCGGCGGATTGATCTACCGATGTCCCGGAGACTACTGGATGACCTTGTCCCAGACCAGATCACCTGGAGGCCTTGGAGGGATCATCCAGGGTGGGCCGAGGATGGACAAGAGCTGGCTCGCATCAGGCGAGTCTACTGGCTGAGGATGGAGAGGGGAGAGGTGGAGCTCCATCGCTACGATCGAGTTTTGTGATAGTTCGGTCTACAATAGGGGATCCCATCTCTCAGGGATTACGAGTTTTCTCGGACTGTCTAGGATAACACTACGGTTAGCGGGGCTCCAGATATGCAGCGCTTCTGGAGTCAGGACGTGGATGATGCCCCCATTCAGCCAGTGGATGGGGACGACGCTGGGGTAGCCGACGGCTATGATGCCTGGTACACAGGCATCCGCCCTCCTCGGATGACGAGGGCTCAGGGTCCGATTCATGTAGTTGTGCGTCGGATGGGGAGGCGGTGCCAGGCGGCCATTGAGGCGGCCTAGGGTCACGGAGGGAGAGAGCAGAGGAGACCACAGGCATAGCAGAGGCCATGACAGCGGGAGAGGAGGGAGGAGAGACCCCCTTCTCCATAGAGAGAGAGGCCACCATCGCCCGATAAGGGCAAGGGTGTTGACACTGGGGAGAGCAGCGAGACAGTGACTCTTCGAGTGGAGACAATCCATCTCCAGGCACAGGTGCAGACCCTACAGGAGGAGGCTGCATGCCATCGAGCTGAGGTGACACAGCTCAGAGATGAGATTGCATGCCTCAGAGCATGGGGTGGAGGGGCGAGCACTCGGGAGCTGGCACGGGCTATTGCCCAGATCACTTTTTATCAGACACTATACCACCAGATGGTGCCAGAGGAGGAGAGATTACCACTGTCGGCTACCATCGTGGATCCGATCAGGATTGGGTCATCAAGGACTTCATCCCGATCCATGACTAGGACTCGCAGTACCACACATACTACGATGGGGCCACCTCGTCCACCTCAGGGCGGGGGAGGAGATGAGGCTGAGAGCTCGAGGGGTTCTCGAGGCTAGACTATTGTAGATTGCACTGTACAGATTGAGACATAGTTTTTATTATTTTTGAGAGAGGATTGAGTATGCCGAGGTATAGATTGTGGCATACCGATCCAGTTTTGATATGATGTATATATATTTGTGATATATATAGATGAGATATTTTTTGATCATATGACTTGTGTCTTATGTATTTTTATGATGCTTTTAATGTTTTGATTGATTGATTTGATGATTCATGTAATTATGTCATTGGAAATATTATGGTTTGAATGTCATGCTTTAAAAATTTAAATGAAATAATCTGATGTAACAAATTGGTTGTTTGTGATGTGATGATTTGATAAAAGATAAAAGGGGACTTTTAACAATAATTTCAAAGGACATTGTCGCTATTATAGACCATTTCATGGAGTCGCCGCTCACTCGGTCGTCAAGCTAATCCCAGTATAGAAATATTGTTAAAAAGTAAAAGAGTGCTTAAGAGAGCTGTCTTAAGACTTTGGTGCAATGGTGCAAATGATGATGATGATGGTTTGTTTTCAGAGTTTCATAAAAATAGTATGCATGAAATAATGTTAAAATGATTTTTGCTAGGCATAAATTCCTAAGTGTGATAAATTTTTTGGATAATTCCCTAGGAATTATACCATCATTGCAAAATTGAAGGTTGACATAATGACATGAAATAGTGATAATGTGCATGCTTTTTGTTTAAAAGCATAATTGTATAACATAATGATTTAAGTCATATGGTTTTCATGATGATTTTTAAATAAATGGGGAATAAAAATTGGTACAATGGTTTGCGCTAGGCATAGAATATGTAGGTATAGACTTATACCATCATCGCGAAATCCAAAAAGAGATAGTTTTATTGCATGGTTGATTTTTAATAAACAGAAAATATGAAGATGAGGACTTGCGCTAGGCATAAAATTCCAATTTTGGTTTTGGAACTATACCATCGTCGCGAAAGTCGACAATATATATATATATATATATATATATATATATATATGTGTGTTTTTGTGTGTGTGTGTGTGTTTTGATTGTATGGTTTTGAAAGAAATTTTGATTTTTTCTATTATGCATGTAGTTGTCTTTATACTAAACAACTGTACTTTAAAGAAGAAAATGAATTTATTCCAAACAATTTGCAAAAAAATATTTCAAAGTATCTTAAAGACAAAAGTTAGATTTATAAGGAATCCCATGTGCATATGTGAATTCATTTCCAATCTTGATTTATCATAATGATACACAAAATCTCTCAAATACAAATGTGTGTGCAATTGCTATGTTCATTTACCAGTTTTGAGCAAGATAATATGATACAAGTGATTTGAATGAACCAAATAAGTGTTCATTAACCATGATGTAGATGCATATAACCATACTAGACTACTATGTAAGTCGGATTATCAAGAGCTAGCTAATCCATAAGCGGACATAGGTCTATACAAAAGAAGGTCGCTAATGTGACAGACATATCGCCACGCTAGGAGTTACCCAAGGCCAAGCAAGGTTGGGCACAAACCACCTGTTATGGGGCTTACCTCACGGTTTTCGAATAATTGAGAATTCCAGGGATTCAAGCTCATCAACCCTTCTTTTCTTTTCAAAGGGTAGGGAAAGGGATTTTATTGCTTTTGCTTTTGCTTTCTTTTCTTTTCTTTTGTATTTTTGCTTGATAATGCTGTAATGATATAAAATAATATTTTTCTTTTTTGCTTTTTCTTTTTCTCTTTTTCTTGAACTTTGCTTTTTCTTTTTGTTCTATGCTAGGGATACTTGCTCGGATTAGCTGTAGAGCAAGGGATTTTTATTCGGGTAGGGGTGAGCTTGTCCTTTTGCCAATTCTCAAAGATTCTAGACCATGTGCATGATAGGATAGCAGGGGAAACTTTTCGCTCAAGAAACCACTTCTACTATGTAGCATAGCATGGACATTACAAATATAATCATTTTATTGTGAAAGGATGTGCTTGGTTTAAGTAAATAACAAGATCAATTCTCTGTGCTCAAACTTTATTTAATTGAATTTTGTGGACTTTGATATAAGAGAGATTAGTAATCATGCCAGATAAAATCAAGATATTTATTTTTGTGTGTGTGAAAGTGAGGGATTCCAAATAAATGCTAATTTATCCAAAATAATTTGAAACATATAACTGCAACATTTGTAAGAAGAATATATATAAATACTTTTTGAGAAGTTTTGAGAATGTTGACTCTCTCTTTCTTCTTTATGTTGTTTTGGTTTCGAAAGAGTCAAGAATATTGCTTGTTTTTTTATTTTTATTATTATTTTTTTGTTTTTGAAAGAATTAACAAGTGCCATAAATAAATGCAACAAGTAGTTTTGAAGATTTTGATGATTATGAATGTTTTTGGTGTTTTTGAATTTATAAATTGAAAGAAATACAAGATAGTGATTTTGAAATATTTTAAACAAATATATACAAGGATGAAATGACCAAATTTATACATAGTAACGTTTAAGATGCAAAATGTTCATGGGTTCTTTAAGTTCTTTACCATCTAAGGTAGATAATTTGTATGCTCCCGATTCAAATTTAGCAGTGATAATGTATGGTCCAAGCCAGTTGGGCTCAAATTTACCTTTAAGGTCCTTAGTTGCATTAGTATTTTTTTTATTTTCTTTTAAAACAAGGTCGTCGATCTCAAAGGATCGATGACGAACTTTTTAGCATATGATCTTTTAAGCTTGTTTTGGTAGGCACGGAGATGCTCCAAAGCATTGATGCATTTTTCATCTAGGAGTTCTAGCTGATCGAGTCTGCCATACTCGATATTCATCTCCTACTTCGGTATCTTGAAGTAGTAGAGCCAAAGAAGGAACTTCTAATTCAAAGGGAAAAATGGCTTCAGCACCATAAACCAAAACAAAAGGTGAAGTTCCAGTGGGGGTTCGAACACTAGTTCGATAGGCCCACAAGGCTGGATATAACTGAATGTGCCAGTCATGGCTAGTTTTATTGACCAATATTTTGAGAATTTTGATTAAGGTTTTGTTAGATGCTTCTGCTTGACCATTACCCTGAGGATAATAGGGAGTGGACCAGCGATGTTGAATCTTATATTTTTGGCATAATTTTTTAACATCTTTATTTTTGAAACAAGTTCCATTATCGAAGATGAGATTTGCAGGAATTCCGAACCTACAAATGATTTGATTAAAAATAAATTTAGAGACTTGTGTTCCAGTGAGAAGCTAAAGGCATAGCTTAAACACACTTCAAATTCTAAGCATGACTTATTTGAAGGTTCCTAGAGTCAATGAATAATTATATTGCATAATCTCATCTAACTCCAAGGGAAAATAGCCCAAGTAGAATACAAAACTGTCAAAAAAGACATTAATTGTAAAACATAGCTTTATATGGAATTTATCATCTCATGATAAACTTCATTAATTTGGTTTATAACAAGTTGAGAATCACCAAAACTAAAATGTTTAATTTTAGCCAAGGCACTCGTAATCCAAGGATTAGAGCTTCATATTCATAGTATTTTAGTGCAAGCAAATGTTAATTTGAAGAAGAGAATAAGATGTTTTTGAGGATATTAAAATAATACCACACCCCCACTCATGCATCGGGCTCCATCAAAGTATAAGGACCATTGTTCAATATGCTATGCCTCTAATTGAAGGCATTCATCAGGAAACTCAATGATGAGGGGATGGGTAGACTCTAAGGGTGTAGCTAATTGATCTGCTATGATTTGACCCTTAAAGACTTTTGTCCTATGAATGTGAGATCAAACTCGCTTAGAGCAAGAACCCACTTGGTTGTGCGACCCGATAAATAAGGTCGACTCATGAGATACCTCAAGGGATCATATTTAGCAATGACATAAGTTTTCTGACTAAGCATATAATGGCATAATTTTTGCGTAGCAAACATGACTGCTAGACATAGTTTTTCTAATGTTGTGTAGCGGGTTTCATAACTGATGAAGGTTCGGCTAATATAATAATTAGCACGTTCTCTCTTCTCATCATCAAGTCGAGCTAACATAGCTCCTAAGGCAGAATCTGAAGCTAAAATATACAGGAGAAATGGGCGATCGGGTCTAGGCGGTGAAAGCACAGGTGGGTTAAGGAGGTATTGTTTGAGAAGTTCAAAAGCTTCTTTACATTCGTCGTCCCAATTAAAAGGGACATCCTTCTTAAGAAGTTTAAGAAAGGGACCGGTTTTGTCCGCCAGCTTATCGATGAAGCGACGGATGGCTTGAAGCTTACCTTGTAAACTTCGTAACTCAGATATATTAGTAGGTGCGGGCATATCAGTGATAGCCGCAATCTTGAGAGGGTCGATTTTGATACCACGTAAAGAAACTAAAACCCCTAATAGTTTATCGGACTTAACTCCGAATATGCATTTGGTTGGATTTAATCGAATAAGATATTCTCGTAATCGATTAAAAACTTTTCTCAAATCATCTAAATGATTATCTTCATTAATAGAGCGAGCTATAATATCATCTACATAATCATGTAGGATATCATGCATCATATCATGAAAAATATAAGTCATAGCTCGTTGATAGGTTGCACCTACGTTCTTTAAGCCAAATGGCATCACTTTCCAACAAAAGGTACCCCAGGGGGTAATAAAGGCTATTTTAGCCTGATCTTCAGGAGCTATCCTGATCTGATTATAACCGGAGAATCCATCCATTAAGGACATCATCCCACTCCTGGTAGTAAAGTCAATGATTTGATCCATGTTTGGAAGAGGAAAATCATCTTTAGGGCATGCAACGTTAATATCTCTAAAATCTGTGCAAACCCTAACTTTGGTGGCTTCTTTCTTGGTAACTGGAACTACATTTGAGATCCATTCAGCATAATCAATAGCTTGTATAAAAACAACATTCAAGAGTTTTTCTAACTCCCCTTTGACTAGCAAAGCCACTTTGGGATGCATTTTTCTAAGTTTTTGTTTAACAGGTTTAGCATCCGGATGGACCACTAGGTGATGCATGACTACGGAAGGGTCTAGACCTGGCATATCTTCATATGTCCAAGCGAAGACATCTTCATATTCTTTAAGGAATGCAATGTATTGCTCTTGTTTTTCTTGACTTAATTCTGATCCAATATTGATTATGTGAGGACTATCCTCAGTTCCAATATTAATTTTAATGACGTTTTCTACCTCCATGTGTAGATCTCTTTCAAAATTAGGTGGGGCGGGTGAAACGCCCAATTCTTGTAATTCTTGTAAGGTTAAGTTGGATAATTCATCTTGAGGATTAGTGGTCTCAAGTTGGGCTATAGTTGGTATAGAACCATCAAAATAAAATCCATTGTGTAACATCTCTTCAACGGAGACATCGTGGAAGATATCTCCTTCCAACTCCTCATCGGAGTCAGCAATCATTTTAGGGTAAGCTATGGATAGCATGTTACATGTAAATGGCTGATTTTTTAGAGGCAAATCATCACGCCTATCCAAATAATCTTGATAACATATGAGTTGATCATCATCTTCAAAAGGAAAGGGTTGACCCTTACTAGGAAATAGGCCCACACCACAGCGGGCAGGGCCACGGTTCTACCTCGAAAGGTTCTTTCATGCCATTTTGGAAAGGTCCCAAGCCTTTCCCTTTATATCCCATTTTAAGCATTATGGGTTTAGCTTTAATATATTCATTGGTAAAATAACATCGAGCATATCCCTCATGATGAGTTTTGATATTCCGAGGGATTCTTCCCAAGTCATATCCTTTATAAATGAAGGCACAACTCCCGACTTGGTAAGTACTTCCCATAGGTTGTGGGAGGCCCAAAGTACGAGGAGATGGCGGCAAGTTATTTAAAAGAATTGAATCTTGCATGAAAGCATTTGTTTTTTCTGATATTAAGATTGTGGATAAATCCGGTAAAAGTTCATCAGAAAGAGCATAAGATGTAGAAGGATCATTCCCTATATCTTTAGATGTGGAAGGTATGATAGATGTTGATAATGTGGAAGTGTTAAGAGATGGGTCTATAGGTTTTGAAATTATAGGGATAGAACATGAAGGATTGGTTGTAGATTGAAGATCTTTTTGAGGTTCTAGAGTGGTTTGTTTAGAAGATTGTTGATCTATATATGAGGATGAAATTAATGGAGGGGAAATAGGTGAAGCTATGGGTGTGTGTTTCATAGTTTTAGATGAAAAATAAGAATTAGGATGTGTGGATGACAGAGCAGGGCAAAATTGCACTCCAACGGGTTCTGCCAAAGCACACATATCAAAGGGTCTAGGATCACCGTGGATAGTGACCAACTGATTTTTAAATTCGAATTTAACACATTGGTGTAAAGTTGATGGGACAGCCCGCATTGCATTGATCCAAGGACGACCCAAGAGTATATTGTACGATGCGGGGCAATGTACAATAAACACGGTGGTATCTAGAGTTCGAGGACCAACTTGCAATGGGATGGTAATAACTCCACACGTTTCTTGTGTTTCGTCATTGAAAGCTTTGATAATCATGTCAGTTTTCTTCATTTCATCACTTCTAAAGCCAAATCATTGGTAGAAGTCAAAAGTGCAAATGTTTAGAGATGAACCATTATCAATCAGGACTCGTTTAACAGCTACATCTCCAATTAGAGCAGTAATATATAAGGGATTATCCTTATGTAAACTGTGTTGTGGGATATCTTTATCCCGAAAGTCAATACAATCAACTTCTCGAGTGATGATAGTATTGGCCATGGCTTCGAGTTGAATATTTTGAGGTACCATCATTTGGCTTAATGTAAGCATCAACTCATCCCTATGGGTAGGAGAAGATCTTAATAAATCCAAAAGGGAAATTCTGGCTGTAGTATTGGATAATTGCTCATTAATATTGTAAGGGGGTTTAGGTTGAACATTGGAAGCATGATTCCCTTTATTGGGATTTTTCAAAACAAATGGAGCTGATCCATCATTCTGGTTTGGTTCTTGTTGAGAATTTTGAGCCTGTTGTCGGGTAACGACTCCAATGGTACCTACAATGTTATATTGAAGACGCTGAACTGGTCTCGGTTGAGCATTTATGGCTTGTTCATTTGGGAGGAATTGATTAGAAGAGGGTCGAGTAGTAACTCTTCTAGGAAATGGTTCTTCTGGAACCATAGCATCTGTGATGGGTTGAATAGGATCTGATTCATTTTTAGAACTATTCGATTGGTTTGAAGTGATGTCTATTTCACTTTCAGTATCTCGATTCTACATCACTAGAATCAGGAGTTTGAATATTATGTAGGGGCCTGGTTGTGACCATGGATAAAGTTGTGTCAAATATTTGAGGATCATGATTAAGTAAATGTCCACTAATAGTTCCTACATATCGGGTAGGAGGAGGAACATTATGATGTTCGATTTGATTGGCCACCTCTTTACCATGTCTTGGTAAAGGGTGTTGAAATATGTCTAATGATTGATTAGCATTTTGATTTTGATTTTGGGGAATGTTCTTTTGAGGATTATTAGGAGCATTTTGTTTAGGTTGGAAGGCTTGCACCTCCATTTCATTATTATCAATCAGATCCTGTATTTTATGTTTCAACCTTTTACAAGCGTTGGTAGAGTGTCCAGGTCCTCTATGGAAATCACAGTGTAAGTCAGCTCTGTATCCGGGTATAGTTGGATCGGGTTCCCGGATAGTCGGTAATTGGATCAAACCTCTTTCGAGTAATTGAGGTAAAATAGTTGATAATGGTTGATTCAATCTAGTAAATTCTCGAGGAGGCTTATCAGGCGGTTTCAATATAAATTTTTTTGTTGTTTTCGTTGCATTGATATTAGCAACATTTCTATCGTCAATGACTCCGTCACCTACAACTTGTTTGTTTTTATACTGATTTCTGGATGTTTTCTCATCATCCTTCTTCCTAAGTTGGCCTCTCCTAATGAGGGCATCTTCTACTCTTCGAGCTAAATCTATAGCCTGATCGAAGGTAGTTAAAGTAGCGATTGATAGCTCATAAGATATTTGTTCTTGTAAATTATTAATAAAAATGTCCAACATTTCCCTATAAGGTAGCACAAAGTGCAGTTTTCCTGTCAACTCCCTCCATCTAGCTAAGAAATCAGCAAAACATTCATCCTTGTCTTGTTTTAAGTTGTATAAATCTTTAATGGTTACATGCCTCTCGATGTAGGCACTAAATTGATGGACAAAAGATTCAATTGTTTCTTCAAAGTTTCTCAAAGAATGAGTGGGCAATTGATAGTACCACTCTAATGCCATTCCACCTAAACTTTTTGGGAACATTTTTAGTAATAGCAAGTCATCATGTGATATATCATGACATGCTATCCTAAACATGCGAAGATGCTCTATGGGATCTTCGGTTCCTTTATATATAGGCAGGATGGGCATGGGAAAATGCTTAGGGTATGGTTGTGCTACAACTATGGGATCCAAAGGTTGACTACATATCTCTCGATAATTGTACGAGGGACGGTAAGGATCTATCTGGTCCATACGCGAAGCTAACTGTTTCACCATGGCTTCCAAATTACTAGTTTGCCCACCATATTGGTTCGGTAGGGCATTGATATGGGATTTGTGAGCATATGATGGAGGGACATGAAGATTAGATGCTATGTTGCTATTGTGTAAATTGTTGGTAGGAAAGGTGTTATGAAGGAATTTTGAAGTTGTATTATGTTGTATTCCAGATTGTTGAAAATTGGTGTTTGGCTTCATTTTAGGTTTTTGTTTACTTGAAGCATATTGATCAATAGTTTGGCGAAGTAAAGCAGTGAAGGAAGTTTTCTTTTGTGTGGGAATGATTTTAGGCTCAATAACAGGTTCCTTAGGAGGTTGGGTAACCTGTTGTTTTGGCATGTTTTGAATCATAGTGACCATATCTCTATTGGATGGTCCAGCCTTATCACTTTCTTGATCAATGAAAGACAAGGGATTAGTGTGCACATCAAACATATGTTCCATGGCTGCTTGAGTGTCACTAATTTGCCCTTTATCAATACGAACTGCCATATTAAGAGCGCCAATGTTATTATTGAAAAATTTCCAGAAATGATCTAAGTTGTCAAAAGCAATAGTTCCATCTGGAGCTACTCTAGGGGATGAGGATCCATCCTCTTTAACATTTTCTTCTTGTTCATTGTCTTCACCTAGGTCATCTTCTGGTTGATCTAGAGTTTCTCCTTCCGGAA
The DNA here is from genome assembly GCA_028583015.1 of Wollemia nobilis. Lineage (NCBI taxonomy): Eukaryota > Viridiplantae > Streptophyta > Pinopsida > Araucariales > Araucariaceae > Wollemia > Wollemia nobilis. The sequence continues at coordinate 931,769 of JAQPPZ010016965.1, forward strand.
TTGGATCTTCAGGAAGGACATTTGGGTTTCTAGTTTTATCTTCTAACCAATCTTCTTCTTCTCCTTCAGTTTGTTTACCATTCCTAAGTTTAGGCATTGTGCTTAATTTAGATTTCAGCAAATATATAATATATATATATAATATATATATATATATATATATATATATATATATATATATATATATGCAACAAGCTTAAGAGGTATATATTAATTATATACCTACTACAATATTTAAAATGAAATGTTTTGGTTTTTGTTATGTTTTTTTTAGTTTTTCTTGTTTTTGTAATAATATTGTAAAGATAACAAACAACACAATAAATGCAAGAACTAATACTGAAAGTAATGATCTAGTTTTCTATAAACAATTTATAAATATCATTAATGGGCTCGAGTTCTTCAGGAGTCATGAAGTGTTCTTCTTCAAATTGAAAATTTTCTTTCAAAAATTTAATGAAAAGAGCTATAGTGATATTATCTGTCTCAGATTCTGGTTGATAGAAGTAAAGCTCGTGGCAATACTCTCGATATAACACAGCTCGAGGAACTCTATTCCATATTTCCCTATCCGTAAGAACAACCTCTTGGTCTTCTACACGACCTAGGAACTGGTGTATAATGGCTGCGTTCTCGAGGTATTCCTCGAAGGTGAACAATTCTGAAGACACAAGAGCTCTCCTATAAGCTAACCATCTATGGCAAGGCTCTCTGAAGTTCATGATAAAAGACGAGTTGATGAGGATCCAGGATTCTATCTAGGACAAGCCTCTTGATTTGTTTAAGTTTTGTTGACCTAGATGAAATGACACTTAGTCTTCTATCAAGTTCGTCCCACAAAAGTTGATTTCTATCTGTTTTGGGCACACTAAGCACATAATTGATTTCTATGGCTGCCAATTGGTTTTCAACATTTATAGTAACTGCTAATATTTTCTTAGGAGCTACCATCTAAACATGATATGCAACTTATTAGTTTTAAATGATTTGAAATGCATCTATGTTTTGGTTGTTTTATTTTTATTTTTTTTTTTTTGTTTTCAAAAGGTTTTAAATGCATTCACGTCGGGTTCACCAAAATGTATCGCTCCAAATTTTTCGCATCCCTACCTTCAGGCTATAGGATCCATGCCCGGAAGGAGGATGGGAAAAGGATGGCATGGTACCTCGGACTGAGAGGCCTTGCGAAGGTCCCGCCTCTCGGGGGAGGTGTATTATGGTGATTTTTCGACGGATGGTGGGTTCACCAGGAAACGTTTGAATGGCAGTTTCCACGCCTAGGTTGGGAATGTGTTTGATGTGTTCAGTTTTAGCTTTAATCATCCAAGTCCTAGGTTTGGCCAAAATGAGTCTAAGCTATTCTATATGAAGATGCAGATTTAAATGAATACAGAAGAACAAAATTAAGACAAAAAATAGAGAAATAAGAAGGATTAAAGAGCCATACCTGATCCGGATGTCTAATGAAGATTCTAATTCTTGAAGCAGTCAGGATCATCTAGAATTCGACAGGATCGTCTAAGATTTGACAAGATCATCTGAGATCTGACAGGATCATCTGAGATCTGATGAATTCATCAGACGAATTCGTCAGAGACCTGCAAACAGAAAAATAGATGCAAAATACAGAGAATGCAACTATGCTAACAGAGGGTAATGATGTAAAATGACAATAAGAATATCAAACTGATAATTATAAATAGAAACATGAATGCATTATACTAATTTAATGACAATTATAACTTAATTATGCATTTGATCTAGATGAGTGAACTCCAGGATGCAAGATAGCATAAAATAGTAAATGTTGAGCAAGGTGCAGCAAAAGCAGTGCAAAAGGATTGTAATTGTTGTCAACACAGACAGAGTGATGCAGTTGAAGCAGTTCAGAGGTCAGTCAGATCAAGTGCAGAAAATCTCAAGAAAAACAGAGGGGACCCAGATCCAGAAATTTGCAAAAAAAGACAAGGAAGAAAACTGTCGCGATATCGCGACATGTTTTCTGTCGCGATATCGCGACATGGTTCCTGTCGCGATTTCGCGACATACCGGAGGAGAGAGAAAGTCCATAAGAAAATGTCACGATTTCGTGACATATCCGAGGAGAGAGAAAAAGCACGCCAAAATGTCGCGATTTCGCGACATGTCTGAGGAGAGAGAAGATGCAAGTAAGATTGTCACGATTTCGTGACATGGCTGAGGAGAGAGAAAATGCATTGAAAAATGTCGCGATTTCGCGACATATCGGAGGAGAGAGAAAATGCATTGAAAAATGTCACGATTTCGCGACATATCGGAGGAGAGAGAAAATGCATTGAAAAATGTCGCGATTTCGCGACATATCGGAGGAGAGAGAAAGTGCATTGAAAAATGTCGCGATTTCGTGACATATCGGAGGAGAGAGAATGTGCAAGGAAAAATGTCGCGATTTCGCGACATGCTGGAAGGAAAGAAGCCAAATCGAGAAACTGTCACGATTTCGCGACAAGTTTGAAGCAAAGGCACCAAGGATGAAAAATGTCACGATTTCGCGACACATCGGAGGAGAGAGAAAGTTGATGAAGAAGTTGTAGCGATTTCGCTACATGTCTGAGTTTCGCCAACATAAGCAAAGAAAAAGCACCAAGTAAGAAAAGCGTAGCGATTTCGCTACAAGCTTGAGACACTAAGGACAAAAGTGCAGCGACTTAGATACAGCTTCGAGTTGCAAGGTGAAAAGTAGTAGCGATTTCGCTACATGGTCAAAGTGCAAGGCAGAAAGATGTAGCGATTTCGCTACAAGTTGAAAGTGCAAGGTAAAAAGGTGTAGCGATTTCGCTACAGGTTGAAAGTGCATAGTGCGGAGGTGTAGCGATTTCGCTACAGGTTGAAAGTGCATAATGCGAAGGTGTAGCGATTTCGCTACAGGTTAGAAACACATGTTGGAAAGGTGTAGCGATATCGCTACACGTCGGAGTTTCAATAGCAAGCAGAAAAGAAAAATGCTAAGGCAACAATGGTGTAGCGATTTCGCTACATGTAAGGTTTTTCGCGGCTGCATGGAGTAAAAATTGTACGGATGCCAGAAGCGTCGCGATTTCACGACAGGGTGAACGAAAAGCCATTGCAAGCCGAAACGTCACGATTTCACGACATCTATGAAGATGACGTCAGCAAAACCAAAATGTGTCGCGATTTCGCGACAGGGTGAACGAAAAGCCGTTGCAAGCCGAAAACGTCGCGATTTCGTGACATCTTTGAAGATGACGTCAGCAAGTCTAAAAATGTCACGATATCGCGACAAGTTGCCGAAAAAGCCGTTGCAAGCCGAAAGCGTCGCGATTTCGCGACACCTTAGCGGATGACGTCAGCAAGACAGAAAATGTCGCGATATCGCGACATGTTTCCAGAGAAGCCTCATGAAGCCAGAAACGTCACGATTTCATGACATCTTAGAGGATGACGTCAGCAAAACCAAAAATGTCGCGATATCGCGACAAGTTGCCAGAGAAGCCTCAGGAAGCCGAAAGTGTCGCGATATCGCGACAAAGTTGAGGATGACGTCACAAAGCGGAAAACGTCGCGATATCGCGACAGGTAATGCTTTGGCGAGAAAAAATCAAAGATACATGCATTGTGACAGGTGTCAAAAAGGTGCCAGTTACGATAAACCTAACTGGAGTCAGATCTGCAGTTCCAAGTGACAGGTGGTGAGAATGCATAGGAGAAATTCATGCTGCAGTTAATTGAAGTTAAAAGGAAAGTTACGAAGCATTGCAATTAAGAAAAGAATGGCTGTTGCAGGGCCGTGTTGCAGCATGGCTGGCAAAGGTGGCAGTTACAAAGAGTTGCCACGAAACTATGCATTGAATGTAGAACGGCTATTGCAGGGCCGTGATACAGTATTCTCGATGCTTGTGCTTGACTCACAAGAAAGTAACGGGTAGAATAGAAGGATTGACACCGTTTAGAATAAAGTGCAAAAGAATTTTAAAGAGCAGTTTCGTAGAGATAATAGAGCATCGAAACGCGCAGAAGGGTTGTCAGTTCCAGCAGAGTAGAATGTCAGACTGTGCAGAGAAAAAGGCTGTCAGAAAGTCAGAATGTCAGATAGAAAGCGGCTAAAAGGCGGATCAGGTCAGAGAAGGATTTGACACGTCAATTACAGCCGAGAATGCATGAAAAGTTGGAGGGAAAGTTAAACCGTTTGAATTTGAGCCATTCGAGGAAATCAAGCATATAAGGATCGAACTGGCACAGTTAGGAGGTTACCGCAACTGTGCTGTATTGAAAAAATAAAAAGGCAAAGTGTGGTAAGTGTGCTGCATGAAGAACAACAAGAGAACTAAAACCTGTATATTGTTCTTGTAAAATAACAGAGAGGTTTTAGATTTGAAAGGAAGATATTGAGTCTCTAACAAGTCTCTTTATGCTTCTTGAGATAAAATTGCATGAGCTATAGACCAAGTAAGGGTCTTGCAAAAGAGAAGGCATTTTTATGTCCATTTATCTTGCAAAATAGAAATCCAAGTTGGTGCTTGGATAAAGGGGTTGGTGCTCCTATCTGTTGCAGCAGATAAATCAGGGGTTGGTGCTCCTTCCAGTGGGTGTTGGTAAACAATTGTAAATATTGAATCCTTGCAAAGACTGGATTTGGATTGAAGTCCAAACAATCATTATTTGAGGAGTAGCCACATCGGTGAACCTCGTAAATTCTGTGTTGTGTGATGCTCTTGTGTGATACTTGCATTATCTAGTTTCAAGCTTGCATTATTAGTTTTAAAAGTTGCAGATTTAAGTTTTTAAGTAGTTACACTGATTCACCCCCCCTCTCAGTGTCATTGTGAGAATATCAATTGGTATCAGAGCCAGGCACCTGCACAAGCTTAATCAGCTAAGGTGTTCTTGGGAGATATACAATGGCCGGTGGTGAAGGTTTCTCTTCTAACAAAGCTCCTCTGTTCGATGGAACAAACTATTCTTTCTGGAGGCTCAGAATGCAGACCTATCTCTGTGCATTGGGTTATGACATTTGGGAATCTGTTGAAAATGGATACACCACTCCCACCTGTTCCTCCAACAGATGCTGCTGAAAAGAAAAAGTTTGAGAACAACTCGAAAGCCAAGAATGCGATTATGTGTGGATTGGTCGACAGTGAGTTGATACGCATCATGAACTGCAAATCTGCTAAAGACATATGGGACAAACTGCAAAGCATTCATGAAGGAGACAACAAAATCAAGGAAGCTAAGCTGCAAACACATCGTGCCCAGTTCGAAGCATTAAAGATGACCGATGATGAAAACATAGAAGCTTACATGCTGAGAGTAAACGGAATCATCAATGCAATAAGAGGACTGGGGGAAGAAATGGAAGATGCAGTTGTTGTGAAGAAGGTACTGAGAACTCTCAACAAAAGGTTTGATGCAAAGGTTTCTGCCATAGAAGAAGCAAAAGATTTAAATTTTTTCAGTATGGATGAAATGCATGGTTCTCTAACGACATATGAAATGAGGATTGGACAAACTAAGCCCTCTGACAGAGAAGCAGCCTTCCAAGCACAGAAAAATGTAAAATCTAAACAAGAGTCAGAGGAAGAAGAATCTGCAGATGAAAATGAAGCAAACTTTGTTAGGAAATTAGTAAAGGGAAAAGGAAAGTACAGAGGTAAGTTGTCGTTCAAATGTTTTAATTGTGGAGGCATCGGGCACTTTGCAGCAAAATGCCCAATGAAGGAGAAAAATAAAAATGATGAAGGAACACATCCAGAAAGAAATGTCTGGAAAAAGAAACCGCAGTTTAGAAAAAGAAACTTCAAGAAGAAGAGTTTCATTTCCCAGAATATCGATTCTTCTGAAGACAGTTCAATGAGGAATCATAAGAAGAAACTGGTGAAGCCCTATTCATGGCTTTTGAAGAACAAACAACCGAGGAAACACAGGAGTGTGAAGAAAAATTAGAAGATGAGGCTGAGATAGATCTAGAAGGTGAGTTAGTTGCTGCTCTTGAAGAGTTAAGTGCAGAAAGGAAAAGAAATAAAAAGATTACAAGAAAATTTGAGGAGGCCAGCAATGTAATAATAAGTTTGAAAGTACAAACTGAAGAATACAAGAAAAGGTCTGAAGATGTTGAAGCTCAGCTGACCGTGAAAATAAATGAGAGCAACAAGCTAGAAGAAGAAATAGTCAGATTAAGGCTGCAGCTAGAAGAAATGAATCGGAAACTGAGTTGTCATCAAAAATTTGAAGACAGTTCTACGAAGCTGAACAAAATGTTGAATAATCAAAGGCCCATAGGTATCAAATTTGGCTTGGGCTTTGATGAAGGAGAAACCTCAAAGGACTCAAAGGCTGTAACAGTAGATCCAATAAAGAATAAAGACAAGATCAAGGTTGATCAAGATAAACCGTATCATGCAAAAGAAAACAACAAATCCAAGCTCGAAAGGAGTGCTGCAAATGATGGATTCACCAAAGTCTCTCATCAAAGAAGAAGAAGACCCATGGCTTCTACCTCCACATGGCAACATCCATTTCCCAGGTACACTCGTTCCTTTTCTGGTTATTGTTTTAAGTGCAATGCATATGGTCATAAAATTTCTAGTTGTAGATATAATATAGAACAAAGAAATTTCACTAGCAGAAATAATTTTTCACCTTTGATAGATTATGCTGTAGAATGTTATAACTGCCATAACTTCGGCCATATTGCAAGAAATTGTCGTAGCTCTTTTGCAGGAAATAAATATCAGGAAAGAAAATATCACTCAGTTGGATCAAAACAGTACAAAAAATTTCCCAATAAACTGTCACAAGCAAATGAAAGGGAGAAGGTGAAGAAAGTAACCAGATCTGCTGTCAAAACTCAGTGGAAAGAAAAGGGACAACCGAAGAAAGACAAAGAATCCCCGATCGTTCAAACAGCTCTCAAAGCACAGAATAAATCTGCTCCTTGGATTCTGGACAGTGGATGCTCCAGTCACATGACGAGAGACAAACAGAAGTTTGATAAGCTGCAGACATACGAAGGTGGTTCTGTGAAATTCGGAAACAATGATGGAGCAAAGATAGTGGGTAAAGGATCAGTTAAGTTAAGTGATGGTAAAATCAACTCAAAGGAAGTTCTTTTTGTGGTAGGACTAAAGCATAACTTGTTGAGTGTAAGTCAGATTTGTGACAGAGGTCATGAAGTAATTTTCAAGAAGGAGGGCTGTGAAGTAAGAAAGACAACAAATGGAAAGTTAATAGCCACTGGACTGAGAACTTCTGGAAATTTGTATACTCTCTCGGAGACTTCAGAGGGAGCTTGCTTGGTTGGACAGGAAGAAGAAAACTGGCTGTGGCATAAAAGACTCGGTCACATAAGCTTTGATAATCTGGTAAAAATCAGCTCGAAAAGAGCAGTAAGAGACATACCCACTATTGGCAAACCATCAAACAACATTTGTGAGTCATGCCAAAAGGGGAAGCAAACCAGATCTACCTTCAAAGCAAAAGAGTACTTCACAAGCAAGCCACTAGAACTGATTCACACCGATTTGTGTGGTCCCATGAGGACAGAAAGCATAAATGGATACAAATATTTTATGTTGTGTATTGATGATTTTTCCAGAATGACATGGGTACTCTTTCTGAAACAGAAGTCAGAAGCCTTTGAGATGTTTAAAACCTTCAAAAATCTTGTTGAAAATCAATCTGGAAAAAGAATTAAATGTTTGAGATCTGATAGAGGAGGAGAGTTTATTTCAAATGAGTTTGCTGAATTCTGTGAAAAACATGGAATAAGAAGACAGTTCTCAGCAGCAAGAACACCTCAGTAGAATGGAGTAGTTGAAAGAAAGAACAGAACTGTACAGGAAATGGCAAGGACCATGTTAACAGAGAGCAAAATTGCTGACAGGTTCTGGAAAGAGGCAGTCCATACTGCAGTCTATATTCAGAATAGGTGTATGTTGAGGCCGCATGAAAGCAAAACACCATATGAACTGTGGTTTGGCAAAAAGGCTACAGCAAAATACTTCAAAGTGTTTGGCAGCAAGTGTTACATTAAGAGAACTGAAAGCAATCTTGGCAAGTTTGAAGACAGAGCTGATGAAGGAATATTCCTTGGGTACTCAACTAAAAGCAAAGCCTATACATGCTACAACAAAAGACTTAAGAAAATAGTGGAGAGTGCGGATGTGAAGGTTGATGAAGGCAGGAAACAAGAAATCAGCAATAATGAAAACTACCCAACCTATGAAGAATTTATTGAAGAAGATGAAGATCAAGAAAAAGAAGAGAGACAGAAATCAGATTCAGAGGACTTAGAAAGAGATGAAAATAGAAAATACAGAACAGGCAGTTGGCAGAAAAATCATCCCAAAGAGCAGATTATTGGGGACCCTACAGTCGGCATTCAGACAAGAAGAAGAGTAGTAAATAACTATTCTCTGTTATCCAGTATTGAGCCCAAGAATATTATTGAAGCAAGCACGGATGAAAGCTGGATGGAAGCAGTAAATGAAGAACTAGATCAAATTGAGAAAAACAAAACCTGGGAATTAGTACCAAGGCCTGAAAATAAAAACATAATTGGTACTAAATGGATATTTAGAAACAAACTGAATGAAGATGGACAGGTGGTAAGGAATAAAGCAAGATTAGTCTGTAAGGGATATGCCCAAGTTGAGGGGATTGATTTTGAAGAGACTTTTGCACCCGTGGCCAGACTTGAAGCAATAAGACTATTTTTGGCTTTAGCTGTTCATAAGAACTTCAAGGTTTATCAGATGGATGTAAAATCAGCATTTCTGAATGGAAATCTTGAAGAAGAAGTATATATTGAACAGCCTGATGGTTTTCAACTTTGTGATAATCCTGACTTTGTTTGCAAGTTGAAGAAAGCATTGTATGGCTTGAAACAAGCACCTAGAGCTTGGTATGCAAGGTTGGACAACTATCTCACTAAGCAAGGATTCAAGAAAGGTATGGTGGATAGCAATTTATATGTGAAAACTGAAAATGGCAATTTCATTGTTCTAGTTGTTTATGTAGATGATATAATTTTTGGGAGTAGCAATGATGAATCATGCAAAGACATAGCAAACAAAATGCGGAAAGAGTTTGAAATGTCTATGATAGGTGAACTTTCATATTTCCTTGGATTACAAGTTAATCAAACCGAAAAGGGGATCTTTATTTCTCAAATTAAATATGTGAAAGAAATGCTGAAAAAGTTCACTATGGAAGATAGTAAACCAGTGAGCACCCCCATGACAACAAGCCGCAAGTTGAGCAAGGATGATAAATCTCCGGATGTTGATCAAACAATGTACAGATCAATGATAGGGAGCCTGCTGTATTTGACAACCACTAGACCGGATATCTTGCAGGTTGTCTGCATGGTTGCAAGATTTCAGGCTAGTCCAAAAGAGACTCATGTGACAGCAGTGAAAAGGATTTTTAGGTATCTCAAAGGTACTATGGAGTATGGGCTGTGGTATCCAAAAGGAAAAGACTTCACTCTCTTTGCATACTACGATGCTGATTGGGCGGGATGCATTGATGACAGAAAAAGTACAAGTGGAGGAGCATTCTTTCTTGGAAACAAATTGGTTGCATGGCACAAGAAGAAGCAAGAATCGGTCTCTTTATCCACAGCCGAGGCCGAATACATTGCAGCTACTACATGCTGTACACAAATACTATGGATGAGACAAACATTGAAAGATCTAGGCATTCACTTCAATGAGCCCATTTCAGTCAAATGTGACAACACTAGTGCAATCAACATTTCAAAGAATCCGGTCATGCATTCCCGCACCAAGCATATTGCAATCCGGTATCACTTCTTGAAGGATAAGGTTGCAGAAGGAGAGGTCAGATTGGAGTTTGTTCCCACTACAGAGCAAGTAGCAGACATATTCACCAAACCTTTACCAAAGGAAGTATTTGAATACCTTCGGAAGAAGTTGGGAGTAGTCACACTTCCCAAGCACTGACTAGCTATGGGAAATACATTCTCAGGGGGAGCATTCAAATTATTTATGCCCGAGAATGTTGTGCATAGACTCAGGGGGAGTCTGCGACAGCCCTTTGGCATTATTGGCAAAGGGGGAGAAGAATTTGAGCAAGGCTACAAAGTGTTGCCAACAATTCCAAAGGGGGAGATTGTTGAGCAAGGTGCAGCAAAAGCAGTGCAAAAGGATTGTAATTGTTGTCAACACAGACAGAGTGATGCAGTTGAAGCAGTTCAGAGGTCAGTCAGATCAAGTGCAAAAAATCTCAAGAAAAACAGAGGGGACCCAGATCCAAAAATTTGCAAAAAAAGACAAGGAAGAAAACTGTCGCGATATCGCGACATGTTTCCAAAAAATCCAAATTCTTCTGACATATCCGAGGAGAGAGAAAACAAAAATGTCATCATTTCCACATATCCGAGGAGAGAGAAATGAATAAAAATGTCACATTTCCACATATCGAAGGAGAGAGAAAATGCATTGAAAAATGTCACGATTTCACGACATATCGGAGGAGAGAGAAAATGCATTGAAAAATGTCACGATTTCACGACATATCGGAGGAGAGAGAAAATGCATTGAAAAATGTCACGATTTCGTGACATATCGGAGGAGAGAGAAAGTGCATTGAAAAATGTCACGATTTCGCGACATATCGGAGGAGAGAGAATGTGCAAGGAAAAATGTCACGATTTCATGACATGCTGGAAGGAAAGAAGCCAAATCGAGAAACTGTCACGATTTCGTGACAAGTTTGAAGCAAAGGCACCAAGGATGAAAAATGTCGCGATTTCGCGACACATCGGAGGAGAGAGAAAGTTGATGAAGAAGTTGTAGCGATTTCGCTACATGTCTGAGTTTCGCCAGCATAAGCAAAGAAAAAGCACCAAGTAAGAAAAGCGTAGCGATTTCGCTACAAGCTTGAGACACTAAGGACAAAAGTGCAGCGACTTAGATACAGCTTCGAGTTGCAAGGTGAAAAGTAGTAGCGATTTCGCTACATGGTCAAAGTGCAAGGCAGAAAGATGTAGCGATTTCGCTACAAGTTGAAAGTGCAAGGTAAAAAGGTGTAGCGATTTCGCTACAGGCTGAAAGTGCATAGTGCAGAGGTGTAGCGATTTCGCTACAGGTTGAAAGTGCATAATGCGAAGGTGTAGCGATTTCGCTACAGGTTAGAAACACATGTTGGAAAGGTGTAGCGATATCGCTACACGTCGGAGTTTCAATAGCAAGCAGAAAAGAAAAATGCTAAGGCAACAATGATGTAGCGATTTCGCTACATGTAAGGTTTTTCGCGGCTGCATGGAGTAAAAATTGTACGGATGCCAGAAGCGTCGCGATTTCGCGACAGGGTGACGATTTCTATGAAGATGCGTCACCAAAATGTGTCGCGATTTCGCGACAGGGTGAACGAAAAGCCGTTGCAAGCCGAAAACGTCACGATTTCGCGACATCTTTGAAGATGACGTCAGCAAGTCTAAAAATGTCGCGATATCGCGACAAGTTGCCGAAAAAGCCGTTGCAAGCCGGAAGCGTCGCGATTTCGCGACACCTTAGCGGATGACGTCAGCAAGACAGAAAATGTCGCGATATCGCGACATGTTTCCAAAGAAGCCTCATGAAGCCAGAAACGTCATGATTTCGCGACATCTTAGAGGATGACGTCAGCAAAACCAAAAATGTCGCGATATCGCGACAAGTTGCCAGAGAAGCCTCAGGAAGCCGAAAGTGTCGCGATATCGCGACAAAGTTGAGGATGACGTCAGCAAAGCGGAAAACGTCGCGATATCGCGACAGGTAATGCTTTGGCGAAAAAAAATCAAAGATACATGCATTGTGACAGGTGTCAAAAAGGCGCCAGTTACGATAAACCTAACTGGAGTCAGATCTGCAGTTCCAAGTGACAGGTGGTGAGAATGCATAGGAGAAATTCATGCTGCAGTTAACTGAAGTTAAAAGGAAAGTTACGAAGCATTGCAATTAAGAAAAGAACGGCTGTTGTAGGGCCGTGTTGCAGCATGGCTGGCAAAGGTGGCAGTTACAAAGAGTTGCCACGGAACTATGCATTGAATGTAGAACGGCTGTTGCAGGGCCGTGATACAGAATTCTCGATGCTTGTGCTTGACTCACAAGAAAGTAACGGGTAGAATAGAAGGATTGACACCGTTTAGAATAAAGTGCAAAAGAATTTTAAAGAGCAGTTTCATAGAGATAATAGAGCATCGAAACACGCAGAAGGGTTGTCAGTTCCAACAGAGTAGAATGTCAGACTGTGCAGAGAAAAAGGCTGTCAGAAAGTCAGAATGTCAGATAGAAAGCGGCTAAAAGGCGGATCAGGTCAGAGAAGGATTTGACACGTCAATTACAACCGAGAATGCATGAAAAGTTGGAGGGAAAGTTAAACCGTTTGAATTTGAGCCATTCGAGGAAATCAAGCATATAAGGATCGAACTGGCACAGTTAGAAGGTTACCGCAACTGTGCTGTATTGAAAAAAATAAAAAGGCAAAGTGTGGTAAGTGTGCTGCATGAAGAACAACAAGAGAACTAAAACCTGTATATTGTTCTTGTAAAATAACAGAGAGGTTTTAGATTTGAAAGGAAGATATTGAGTCTCTAACAAGTCTCTTTATGCTTCTGTGAGATAAAATTGCATGAGCTATAGACCAGTAAGGGTCTTGCAAAAGAGAAGGCATTTTTATGTCCATTTATCTTGCAAAATAGAAATTCAAGTTGGTGCTTGGATAAAGGGGTTGGTGCTCCTATCTGTTGTAGCAGATAAATCAGGGGTTGGTGCTCCTTCCAGTGGGTGCTGGTAAACAATTGTAAATATTGAATCCTTGCAAAGACTGGATTTGGATTGAAGTCCAAACAGTCATTATTTGAGGAGTAGCCACATCGGTGAACCTCGTAAATTCTGTGTTGTGTGATGCTCTTGTGTGATACTTGCATTATCTAGTTTCAAGCTTGCATTATTAGTTTTAAAAGTTGCAGATTTAAGTTTTTAAGTAGTTACACTGATTCACCCCCCCCTCTCAGTGTCATTGTGAGAATATCAGTAAATAAACTAGCTAATTGCAAAATAAAACAACAGAGAAAAGATGAAGAAATGCAATCTCTGGGCACTGATTGCCCCAATGTTGACTACAGTCAAAATCATCTCGCATTGGTATGAAATCATATTCTGATTCGATAGGATCGCCTCCGATATGAACAGGATCATCTACGACAATGTAAGCTTGCTCCGACTAAAAAATACTAAGGTACCTGCAACAAAATTTGGATAGAACTGATACAAATAGCAATTTAGGATGTCTTAATGCGTGTGAAGTCAAGTTACAAGAAATATCAGCCAAGGGGATGCTAAGGGGAGGGCTTAGGATTAAATAGGCTTAGGAGGGAGGTTAGGAGGTTGGAGATCATCCCTATTTGGGAGATATCCAATGGGGAGGGTCTCTAACGACATAGACACGCTTCTACTCGGATTAGAGACATCGTTGGAATAGAGACTAATTGTGCAAAATTAGTTTTGAGACAAGATCATCTGGACGTCCTAGCACAGACAAAATTGTCTGATCTAAGATGATATCATCTGATCGAAAAAAATATCATCAAACAGTCAAAACAACCTTTAAAAATGGCACAGAAAAGGAGGAAACAGATTACACGATGGTTTGGGAGCGGTTTTGGAGGTTAAAATTTGAATTTGAATTATTTACTAGAGTAAATGTAATTACTAAGGTTTTATTGCACCAATTTTAGTGTGCTACAGGTAGTGGCCTTAAATATTGGTTTGAGCACTATTGTTCATCATTGTGGTATAACAAAAGGCCTATGGGTGCTACATACTCCTTTACCTAGCATACCTTAGTTTTGTCAACCTGCAAAAACACACATATTCTTGTTCTTCTGAACCTGCATTCACAATCCCAAAAAGTGAGCATACGAGGAAGGATTTACCTATCATAGAAGAATACACTTTGCATACACTTGTAGTTAGGATGGAGTTCACAAGTGTCTCTAATAGTCTACAATATTCTAGTACCATCAAAATTAGTGGTAGTAACAGTCAGTTCAGTGATAATACCATTCAGGTCAGTGATAGTAATAGTCAGGTTAGTGATGATAACAGTCAGGTTAGTGATGATAACAGTCAGGTTAGCAACAAAAATATTAATACTCAACAGTAATAGTCAAAAAATATAGGTAGTCAAGGTTAAAAATAGAATCGTCAGTGTCAGTAACTACATTACAGGTGACAGGATAGTGACAAGGTGATCAATTGATAGATAAAAAATAGTTGATACAGTACCCAACTTGTGACCTATAGCTCCAAATTAAAAAAAAATGACTACACTAGTAGACTCGTAAAAAAAATATTTTTTTTCTAATTTTTTATTTTGCACCCAAAAAATCAAAAATCATGCAAATCGGAGCTATAACGAACAAGTTATATTGGTTTTATCATTACTCTATTTTGAGTAATTCTTAAACTAGAAATTAGGAAAAATAGCCCTAAAAAAATTCATAATAGGCCCTAGACAAATCCAAAATTCCTCAAATTTGTTTTGTTTTCTTAGTTAGCCCCTTCTGCACCTCTCACAAAAGTTTTGAGTCCTAACTCCCTTTTTCTCAATATTCCTAAAATTTATCAATTTTCCACTAGCCCTTTTTGGCCAAATATTCTCCAAATACAAAATCTGAGTCTGGGGTGCCCAAAATTTTGTGTTGTGGTATATAGCTCATTGTGACCATATTTTCAATATGATTATATTGATATATAACATCCAAGAACTTTTTGGAACCCTTACTAAAAATAGTAACTCTAGAATTCACACTTCTATTTTTAGTAATTCAATAAAAAAATTCAAGGCTATCTCAAATGGTTCTAGGAAATGGTTCTTCTAGAACCATAGCATCTATGATGGGTTGAATAGGATTTGATTCATTTTTAGAACTATTCGATTGGTTTGAAGTGATGTCTATTTCACTTTCAATATCTGATTCTATATCGCTAGAATTCGAAGTTTGAATATTATGTAAGGTCCTGGTCGTAACCATGGATAAAGTTGTGTCAAATATTTGAGGATCATGATTAAGTAAATGTCCACTAATAGTTCCTACATATCAAGTAGGAGGAGGAACATTATGATGTTCGATTTTATTGGCCACTTCTTTGCCATGTCTTGGTAAAGGGTGTTGAAATATGTCTAATGATTGATTAGCATTTTGATTTTGATTTTTGGGAATGTTCTTTTGAGGGTTATTAGGAGCATTTTGTTTAGGTTGAAAGGCTTGCACCTCCATTTCATTATTATCAATCAGATCCTGTATTTTATGTTTCAACCTTTTATAAGCGTTGGTAGAGTGTCCAGGTCCTCTATGAAAATCACAGTGTAAGTCAGCTTTGTATCCAGGTATAGTTGGATCAGGTTCACGGATAGCTAGTAATTGGATCAAACCTCTTTTGAGTAATTGAGGTAAAATAGTTGATAAGGGTTGATTCAATCTAGTAAATTCTTGAGGAGGTTTATCAAGATGTTTCAATATAAATTTTTTTGTTGTTTTCGTTGCATTGATATTAGCAATATTTCTGTTGTCAGTGACTCCATCACCAACAACTTGTTTGTTTTTATATTGATTTCTAGATGTTTTCTCATCATCCTTCTTCCTAAGTTGGCCTCTCCTAATGAGGGCATCTTCTACTCTTCGAGCTAAATCTATAGCCTGATCGAAGGTAGTTAAAGTAGCGATTGATAGCTCATAAGATATTTGTTCTTGTAAATTATTAATAAAAATGTCCAACATTTCCCTATAAGGTAGCACAAAGTGCAGTTTTCCTGTCAACTGCCTCCATCTAGCTAAGAAATCGACAAAAAATTCATCCTTATCTTGTTTTAAGTTGTATAAATATTTAATGGTTACATGCCTCTCGATGTAGGCAATAAATTGATGAACAAAAGATTCAACTATTTCTTCAAATTTTCTCAAAGAATGAGTGGGCAATTGATAGTACCACTCTAATGCCATTCCACCTAAACTTTTTGAGAACATTTTTAGTAATAGCAAGTCATCATGTGATATATCATGACATGCTATACTAAACATGCGAAGATGCTCTATGGGATCTTCGGTTCCTTTATATATAGGCAAGATAGGCATGGGAAAATGCTTAGGGTATGGTTGTGCTACCACTATGGGATCCAAAGGTTGACTACATATCTCTCGATAATTGTATGAGGGCTGGTAAGGATCTATCTGGTCCATACGTGAAGCTAACTATTTCACCATGGCTTCCTAATTACTAGTTTGCCCACCATATTGGTTTGGTAGGGCATTGATATGGGATTTGTGATCATATGATGGAGGGACATGAAGATTAGGTGCTATGTTGCTATTGTGTAAATTGTTGGTAGGAAAGGTGTTATGAAGGAATTTTGAAGTTGTATTATGCTGTATTCCAGATTGTTGAAAATTGGTGTTTGACTTCATTTTAGGTTTTTGTTTCCTTGAAGCATATTGATCAATAGTTTGGCGAAGTAAAGCAGTGAAGGAAGTTTTCTTTTGTGTGGAAATTATTTTAGGCTCAATAACAGATTCCTTAGGAGGTTGGGTAACCTGTTGTTTTGACATGTTTTGAATCATAGTGACCATATCTCTATTGGATTGTCTAGCCTTATCACTTTCTTGATCAATGAAAGACAAGGGATTAGTGCACACATTAAAAATATGTTCCATGGCTGCTTGGGTGTCACTAATTTGCCCTTTATCAATATGAACTGGCATATTAAGAACACCAATGTTATTATGGAAAAATTTCCAGAAATGATCTACGTTGTCAAAAGCAATAGTTCCATCTGGAGCTACTCCAGGGGATGAGGATCCATTCTCTTTAACATTTTCTTCTTGTTCATTGTCCTCACCTAGGTCATCTTATGGTTGATCTAGAGTTTCTCCTTCCAAAATTGGATCTTCAAGAAGGATATTTGGGTCTCTAGTTTTATCTTCTAACCAATCTTCTTCTTATCCTTCAGTTTGTTTACCATTCCTAAGTTTAGGCATTGTGCTTAATTTAGATTTCAGCAATATATATATATATATATATATATATATATATATATATATATATATATATATATATATATATATATATATATATATATATATATATGCAACAAGCTTAAGAGGTATATATTAATTATATACCTACTACAATATTTAAAATGAAATGCTTTGGTTTTTTTTATGTTTTTTAGTTTTTCTTGTTTTTGTAATAATGTTGTAAAGATAAACAACACAATAAATGCAAGAACTAATACTGAAAGTAATGATCTATTTTTCTATAAACAATTTATAAATATCATTAATGGGCTCGAGTTCTTTAGGAGTCATGAAGTGTTCTTCTTCAAATTAAAATTTTTCCTTCAAAAATTTAATGAAAAGAGCTATAGTGATATTATCTGTCTCAGATGCTAGTTGATAGAAGGAAAGCTCATAGCAATACTCTCGATATAACATAGCTCGAGGAACTCTATTCCATATTTCTCTATCTATAAGAATGACCTCTTGGTCTTCTATACAACCTAGGAATTGGTGTATAATGGCTACATTCTTGAGGTATTCCTCGAATGTGAACAATTCTAAAGACACAAGAGCTCTCCTATAAGCTAACCATCTATGGCAGGCTCTCTGAAGTTCATGATAAAAGACGAGTTGATGAGGATCCGGGATTCTATCTAGGACTAGCCTCTTGATTTGTTTAAGTTTTGTTGACCTAGATGAAATGACACTAAGTCTTCTATCAAGTTTGTCCCACAAGAGTTGATTTCTATCTGTTTTAGACACACTAAGCACATAATTGATTTCTATGGCTGCCAATTGGTTTTCAACATTTATAGTAACTACTAATCTTTTCTTAGGAGCTACCATATAAAAATTACATGCAACTTATTAGTTTTAAATGATTTGAAATGCATCTATGTTTTGGTTGTTTTATTTTTTTATTTTTTTATTTGTTTTGTTTTCAAAATGTTTAAAATGTATTCACATCGGGTTCACCAAAATGTATCTCTCCAAATTTTTCACACCCTTACCTTCAGGCTATAGGATCCGTTCCTGGAAGGGGGATGTGAAAAGGATGGCATGGTACCTCAAACTAAGAGGCCTTGTGAAGGTCCTGCCTCTCAAGGGAGGTGTATTATTGTGATTTTTTGATGGATGGTGGGTTCACCAAGAAACATTTAATGGCAGTTTCCATGCCTAGGTTGGGAATGTGTTTTGTGTGTTCAATTTTATCCTTAAACATCCATATCCTAGGTTTGGCCAAATGAATCTAAATTGCTCTATATGAAGATGCAGATTAAATGAATACAAAAGAACAAATTAAGACAAAAAATAGAGAAATTAAGCAAGATTAAAAAGTCATACCTGATCCGGATGTTTGATGAAGATTCTGATTCTTGAAGCAGTCAGGATCATCTGGAATTTGACAGGATCGTTTGAGATTTGACAGGATCATTTGAGATCTGACAGGATCATCTGAGATCTGATGAATTCATCAGACAAATTCGTCAGAGACCTGCAAATAGAAAAATAGATGCAAAATATAGAGAATGCAACAATGCTAACATAGGGAAATAATGTAAAATGACAATAACAATATCAAACTAAAAATTATAAATAGAAACATGAATGCATCATACTAATTTAATAACAATTATAACTTAATTATGCATTTGATCTAGATGAGTGAACTCCAGGATGCAAGATAGCATAAAATAGTAAATAAACTAGCTAATTGCAAAATAAAATAGCAGAGAAAAGATGAAGAAATGCAAACTCTGGGCACTGATTGCCCCAATGTTGACTACAGTCAAAATCGTCTCGCATTGGTATGAAATCATCTTCTAATTTTATAGGATCGCCTCCGATCTGAACAGGATCATCTACGACGATGTAAGCTTGCTTCGACTAAAAAATACTAAGGTACCTGCAACAAAATTTGGATAGAACTGATGCAAATAGCAATTTAGGATGTATTAATGCATGTGAAGTCAAGTTACAAGAAATATCAGCCAAGGGGATGCTAAGGGGAGGGCTTAGGATTAAATAGGCTTAGGAGGGAGGTTAGGAGGTTGGAGATCATCCCTATTTGGGAGTTCTCCAATGGGGAGGGTCTCTAATGGCATAGACACGCTTCTGCTCGGATTAGAGACATAGTTGGAATAGAGACTAATTGTGCAAAATTAGTTTTCTCCAATGGGGAGGGTCTCTAATGGCATAGACATGCTTCTGCTCGGATTAGAGACATAGTTGGAATAGAGACTAATTGTGCAAAATTAGTTTTGAGAGAAGATCATCTGGACATCCTAGCACAGACAAAATTGTCTGATCTAAGATGATATCGTCTGATCGGCAACAATATCATCAAACAGTCAAAACAACCTTTAAAAATGGCATGGGAAAGGAGGAAACAGATTACACGATGATTTGGGAGCGATTTTGGAGGTTAAAATTTGAATTTGAATTATTTACTAGAGTAAATGTAATTACTAAGTTTTTATTGCACCAATTTTAGTGTGCCACAGGTAGTGGCCTTAAATATTGGTTTGAGAACTATTGTTCATCATTTTGGTATAAAAAAGGGCCTATGGGTGCTACATACTCCTTTACCTAGCATACCTTAGTTTTGTCAACCTGCAAAAACACACATATTTTTGTTCTTCTGAACCTGCATTCACAATCCCAAAAAGTGAGCATACGAGGAAGGACTTACCTATCATAGAAGAATACACTTTGCATACACTTGTAGTTAGGATAGAGTTCACAAGTGTCTCTAATAGTCTACAATATTCTAGTACCATCAAAATTAGTGGTAGTAACAGTCAGTTCAGTGATAATACCATTCAGGTTAGTGATAGTAATAGTCAGGTTAGTGATGATAACAGTCAGGTTAGTGATGATAACAGTCAGGTTAGCAACAAAAATATTAATACTCAACAGTAATAGTCAAAAAATATAGGTGGTCAAGGTTAAAAATAGAATCATCAGTGATGAGGCCAAATATTGCCTCATTTTTTTATTATTTTGGACATCCTTAGTAGACATTTTTGATATGTTTTAATGTTAATTTTGCTGATGAAATGCAATATTTACTACTATTTACATATTTGACTGTTTAGAAGCATAATATTCTGTTTTTACTAATTTTCTATATTTTTTGCATAAGTTTTTTTGATAAATAATGATTTATTGTGAAATATGTTAAGTGCAATCACGTGTGGAATATATATCATTCATATCATGCACTCTGAAGTTGTCAAATGCAGAAAATAGCACTAAAAATAGGTCAAAACTGTAAGCTGTGCAAAACTATTTTTGACTGTTTTGACTTGGACAAATTCTAGCCAGATTTGCAAGGCTTGGGATTTGGTCAAATTCAACTTAGGAAAGCGTGTGACCAGGTTATTGAAAGACTTATAAGTCTGGTCCACCCAATGCTCGGCAAAAGAACCGCAAATAGTGTTGAAAACAGTCATTCTGGCGCTGCTCTGGAAAAAATAGGGATTCTACTCCGAAATAACAGGACTGCTCCGGAATAACAGGAAATGCACAGTTTTGACCAAAACAGCTCAGAAAAGACAACAAATTGCAGGCGAATGATAGGGATAGCTATGTAAATCTGTTATGCATATTTTTCAATGCAGAAGACCTCTAGCAAGTGTGCAATGAATAAATTTCATATGTAACCATATTCTGCATTTTAGGAATGCAATTTTAACAGCATTCCTAAAATGCCTGAATTTGAATCATTCCACATCTGATTTAGTTGTTTTTAATATAAATAACTGGCTCCCATCTGGGTTGAGCTATGTAGGAAGAATTTGGATTGCAATTAGTGTAATTCTGAATATTGTGAAATCATATTTCTGTAGTAATAATATGCAAAATTTTTCTACATGTTTTTAAATCAATAAAAAGTGCAATTTTTATCAATTTTATTTTATGATTGAAGGAGTTATTAGGTAGAACACCAGAGCTACTTCTTCACCTTATTCTGAACCAGGGAGCAAGGGCCACTCCCAGGAGCAGAAGAAGGTTCATATCAGGTTTTCTTGTTTGATTCTGTCTGCAGCAGAATAGCAGGAAACCTGTCATTTTTTCTGCATTTTCTTATTTTGCTGAATTTATTTCCAGTTTTAGAATTTGTAGTTACATTTTCATTTCTGAGTTTATTTCTAGATCTGTTCTTTTATTTTGCAAGATAGTTAAGTTTATTTTCTGCAATTCTAATTTCAGCAACTTTCATTTCAGCAATTTTACTTCAGCTTTTGAGTGCATTTTCAGATTCAGCAAGAGTAAATAGGTTTCTTTCACTGTCATTTCATTTCTACAGTTTTATTTTAGCAAGCATAATTTAGTTTCCTTTCAAGTTATAGGGTTTAGAGTGACAGAAGAACCCCTAGCAAACACTAACTGTTCTACCAATAAAGCCATTTTCTGAATGGAGTGTCTTACACCTGCTTGAATTGACTATCGTAAACAGCCTTAGGACACCTGCCCGGATTGATAAATAATGATCAAATGATGAATTAAACGACACTCATAATTTTTGGCACCGTTTCCGGGGACCATGGTGTTGTTAGTCAAATCTAAGTAGGTCAAGAACTATAGGCTGGATACAGAAAAAAGTTCTTGCAAATTCTACAGTCTGTTTAGTAAATGTGCATGAATGCATAGGCTGAGAGACGACAGAGGGAGGTTTATTCGGAGTGGCTCTGAGCCACCAAAGAGACCTACTCGGTCTGATGAAGAATTGCCTTCATTTGAAATCACTTAGGAAAAGCCAGACATACCTTCTTCATCAGAAGAATTGTTGGAAAAAATAGAAAAGGAGCTTTTTGAAGCACTAGCTGCTAAACACTCCCCTCTGACTAAACTATTTCCAGCATCCTTTAGAAAGAAGACAACTATGGCTGCAGCAGCAGCAGCAGGAGGATATGTTGATCCTGATGATGCTCCTAAAACTTTTGAATATCCTATTCGGTTGGATCCACTTCTAGATGCCCCCATGAAAATAATCTCCCCATCTATATTGCCAATATTTAGGGGAACTGTTGCAGAAGATCCTGATCAATTTCTATTTGAATTCAAAGTTTTATGTCAGACTTATGACTACATAAATGATAATCAGAAATTGAAGTTGTTTCCTTCTACACTTAAGGACGCTGCTCTCTGATGGTTCATGAGCAATCTTGAACCTAACTCAATTACTACCTGGGATGAGATGGAGACGACATTCTTAAATAAATATCAGGATTATTGTAGAGTAAGAAACAGGAAAGATGAGTTGTTTAGGATCAAGCAAGAAGAGGATGAGAGTTTAGAAGATTATCTTGATCGCTTTGCCTTTGTCCAAAAGAGGTGTGGTGCTGTAGAGCCTGATTTCTTAAAGCCTATTCTCTTAAGAGGATTACAGGATGAATCTAGGGAAGTGTTAGATTTAATGGGAAAAGGAGACATAGATCAACTTGACCTTGATGAGATTGTGGAGTTATGCAAAAATTATTCCCGTACACATCACCGAAGAAAGAAAAAGAATCTTGGCAATAATGGTATGAAAGAGTTGATGGAGGAAATGGCCAATTTAAAAACTGATATCCTTGTTCAACTGAATACTGCATTAGGTGAGAAAAACACAAGAAATAATTCTACACCACCTTTAGCAATTTATTGCCCAAGGTGTAGGAGTAAGCATGCCTTGCAGGATTTCCCCCTAAACAAAACTTCTATTTGTGGAATTTGTTCCAAGGAACATTCAACGGATAAATGCCCTTTGTTACCTCATCTAAAATCTGTTTTGGGCACCCAAGCAGAAGAACTCAATGCTATTGGGCAAAGACCTGGTGGTGGTTATGCACAATATCCCAATGCTCCTAGATTTCCAAACCGGGGACAATATCCTTGGAATATGAATATGCCATGGGGACAGCAGAAGCTTCTACACAACCTTGGAACCAACCTTGGACAGCTCCTCCAGATTGGTCACAATCTGGATGGATGAACCCACCTTGGCATACCATGCCTCCATAATGGACACAACAAGGACAAAGATGGGGACAACAATATCAAGGACAGCCATTTCCACCACAACAATATCACCCTTATCAAAGCCAGCAATATCAGTCCCATCAAGGACAGCAAAGGTATCAAGGCCAAACTCAAAATTTGCTGCCAGCTCCTAATCCAAATTTTCAGGGAAGAACACAACATCAACAAGCACAACCAGTAAGACAACCTCCACTCCCAGCTCAGCCTGTGACTAACCCCAATAATGTCAGACAAGCAGCCCCTATTTATGAGGCTGAGTCTGAAGATACTGCTTGTAGTTCATGTACTTGACGGTGGTAACATCCAATTACGCTCGGGGAAGGTCTTACCTGACCCTGCTCCACCTACAGTTGAAGAAATTCCAGAAATTTCAAGTCCAGAAAAAATACAATCAGAGCAAAAGAATGCAGAAAACTTACAAAGAAAATCTGAACGTGTCACATCAGATTTACCATTTCCTGAAAGGTTTGATCATCCCATCTTTACCCCTAAATTAGAGTTAATCACAGAATTAAATAAAATGTCAATCTCACTTCCTCTGTTGCAAGCAATCAAGGATGTACCATTTATTAAGAAAACCATTCAGGATTTATGCATAAGGAAACATGGCAAGAAGAAGAAAGCCTTTCCACAAACTGTACAAGTGGATGGAAAGTTGGCTGATCTTCTCTCTGGGAAATTAGTACCTCCCAAATATGGTGATCCAGGAAGTCCAATGATCACCATTTCTGTAGGATTGGTTCAAATTCCCAATGTACTTATTGATTTAGGAGCTACAATTAATGTCATGACCAAAGATATTATGCAGAAATTGCAGCTCACTAATTTGAGTCCTACAGCTACGCTTTTGGAAATGGCAGATAGGTCAGTTGCCAAACCAGAAGGACTTTTGGAGGATGTTCCCATTGAAGTATCTTCTTGGGAATACCCTGTAGATTTCCTAGTATTACAACCTAGGAGTACAGCTAATGGCTATCCTATCATCTTGGGACGACCCTGGCTTGCTACTACAGCCGCTTTCATAGACTGTAGATTAGGAGAAATGACTATTTCAAATGGAGTAGATCTTAAGAAAATTTCTTTGTATCCACCTGCTAAACCATCATCTAAATTTTTTGGGCAGTTATGGTATCCTGAGTCCGATGAAGAACAGGAGCCTCTTGTTACCCTTGCCACCATTGTAGTACAGGAACATATTGACGAATTGAATTCACCAGAGAGAGAAATTTTTGAACATGAAACAGTTTTGGTGAATACATTGCATGAAGAAGGCCTCAGGGATGATCAAGTTCTGGTCAATCGCCTATTATGGAAAGATGATGAACAAGTTGCTGAACATTTACCATCTATTCCACTTCATGAAAGTTCCTTTACATTGCCACATGGGTGGCATCATCATCTTTTGACTTCTTTCACCTGTCCTATGCCAATGCTTCCATCAGGTATTGCATTTAACTCAGAATCAAGAGTATTTCATGATCTACAACCACATCATTGTCCTTTAAATGCTTTGATCAGAAAATATGAACATGTTAACTCTGTTTATCCCGAAGTCAAGCAAATTGAAATTCAACCAGGAAAACTTGTAAATGTTAACAGTTGGTTGACTGACGATCAAGAAGCCAAACTATTTGCTATTTTGCAGAAACATGTTCAAGCTTTTGCTTGGAATTATACGGATATGGTTGGAATCCACCCTGATGTATGCACACATAGGATATACACCGAGGATGTCAAACCAGCTTAGACAACCGCAGAGACGTCCGAATCTTGCTTTAAAAGACATTGTTAAAGAAGAAATTGAAAAATTGTTGGAAGTAGGATTCATTTATCCAATTTCAGATAGTCAATGGGTTTCTCCATTAGTTATTGTGCCTAAGAAGAATGGAAATATGCGAGTGTGTGTGGATTATAGGGAATTAAACAAAGTCACACACAAGGACCACTTTCCATTACCCTTTATAGACCAAGTGCTGGACACTCTTGCTGGTAAG
Source organism: Wollemia nobilis (assembly GCA_028583015.1). Taxonomy (NCBI): domain Eukaryota; kingdom Viridiplantae; phylum Streptophyta; class Pinopsida; order Araucariales; family Araucariaceae; genus Wollemia; species Wollemia nobilis. Next base: position 956,852 of record JAQPPZ010016965.1, read on the forward strand.
AAATATTTCTATTTTTTGGATGGTTTTAGTGGGTATAACCAGATCCAAGTGGCACCAGAAGACCAGGAAAAAACAACTTTTACATGTCCTTGGGGGACATTTGCTTATAGAGTATTACCCTTTGGATTATGTAATGCACCAGCAACATTTCAACGAGCTGTCTTGGCCATATTTTCTGATTTAACCAATGAGAGTGTAGAGATTTACATGGATGATTTCACAGTGTTTGGTGACACATTTGAGTATACATTAAAGCAACTTGAAAAGGTTCTAATACGCTGTGAAGCATATCATTTATCTCTTAATCCTAAAATTTTTTTCTTGATGATGGAGGAAGGAATTGTTTTAGGACATCATATCTCTGCTCACGGTATTAAGGTTGATCCTAAGAAAGTAGAGGTCATCAAGAGTCTTCCTCCTCCAAAATCTCAAACTGATGTCCGTAGTTTCTTAGGACATATTGGCTTTTATCGCAGATTCATTACTGATTTCAGTGCCATTACTAATCCAATGTTTGCATTATTAATGAAAGATTCTGAATTTGTATGGTCTGATGATTGCCACAAGTCCTTTGAAGCTTTGAAAGAAAAGCTAACCAGTCCGCCAAGACTAAGAGGACCCTAACTCGGGGCTGCCCTTTCATATTCAAGCTGATGCCTCCAATATCGCTATTGGAGCCGCACTAGGGCAAATTGAAAATGGACAACACTATGCCATTTATTATATTAGCAAAAACTTGACAGGAGCTGAAAAGAATTACACTACAACCGAAAAGGAATTCTTAGCTATAGTATATGCCATTAACAAGTTTCGACACTATATCACAGGATACCCTGTATTCATCTATACAGATCATGCTGCTATCAAATATTTGATGAATAAGCCTTTGGTTAGTGCACGAATTATTTGCTGGTTGATTTTACTGCAGGAATTTGATATTACTATAGTAAATAGACCAGGAAAGGCTAATGTAGTGGCAGATTTCTTGTCAAGATTGCCAAATGCAGAAACTGAAGAACTAGTTGAAGACGCATTCCCTGATGAAAAATTGTTTGCTGTCTCTGTTCAAACTCCATGGTTTGCGGATATAGCTAATTATTTAGCTACAGGGAAGATTCCACTTCATTTTACCTCAAAACAAAAAAAACAGTTAATCAAGCAAAGCTCTTCTTTTGAATGGATAAAAGGAATATTGTTTAAATGCAGTCCTGATCATGTTTTACGCAGGTGTGTTCGTAAGGATGAGATATATGACATTTTGAGAGCCTATCATGATGAACCTTCAGGAGGGCATTATTCAGTAAAACATACCATTCGAAAGATTTTGGGTACTGGTTACTACTGGCCATCATTGCATAAAGATGTAAAAAGGTATATTAGAAATTGTGATGCATGTCAAAGAATGGGTAAGCCTACTTTCAAAAATGAAATGCCTTTACAGCCTCAATTAGGTGTAGAACCGTTTGAGAGGTGGGGGTTAGATTTTGTAGGACCTATTGATCCACCCTCCCAAGGGAAGGTGCACATCCTAGTATGTGTTGATTATGTAACCAAATGGGCAGAAGCCCGTGCCTTTAAGCATGCCCGAGAAGACAAAGTAGCTAATTTTCTGTATTCATAGATTTTCCTGTGATTTGGAGCCCCACAGTCTATTACTTCTGATCAAGGACCTCAGTTTATTTCAAAGGTTGTTGAAGCCTTTGTAAAATTATATGAAATCAAGCACAGGAAGTCCTCTCCTTATCATCCACAGGCCAATGGTCAAGTTGAAGTGACAAATAGGGAATTAGAGAAAATATTGACCAAAATTGTAGCAGTTCATAGAAGGAATTGGGTAGAAAGGTTATCTGAAGCAATTTGGGATTATAACACTACTTGGAAATCCACTACGGGATTTACCCCTTTTGAATTGGTTTATGGTAAAAAACCCCTTTTGCCCATTGAATTTGAATTACTAACTCTTCGAATCGCTTTGGAAGTTGGTATTGATTTGTCACAGCACAAAAGGACCGGATCCCGCAACTCAATGCATTGGATGAAATACGAAGAGACGCTTTGCATCGAACGAGATGATTCAAGCACAACGTAAAATCTGGCATGATAAGCATATCCAAGAACAAAAATTCCAGCAAGGGGATTGGGCATTACTGTTTGACTCCCGTTATGAAGATTTTCCTGGGAAGTTGCAAACAAGGTGGCTTGGACCATACCAGATTGAAGAGGTTTTCTCGAATGGAGCAGTTCGTCTCTCACCAATTGATGATTCGCGAAGGAAGTTAGTGGTTAATGGACATCGTCTCCGGATTTACCATAAGCCACTAACTAAAAATGAATTTTTAAAACAAATAGAGCACTTGGATGTGCATTTAATGGAATAATTCCCTTCTTCCACTAAAGCAGCAGTAGTATAGTTTTTATCAAAAAATAAAAATAAAAATAAAAATAAAAAATAAAAAAAAAATTAAAAAATAAAAATAAAAAAATAAAAATAAATAAAAAAATTAAAATAAAAAAACATTTAGTTTACATGAAAACCAGTTATCTGGCATGTTTACTAAGTCCCATTCCATCACCATCCATTTCATCACTATACATTCCATCGCCATTCATTCCATCACCATACATTTTCCGCCATTGTCATTCACCACTGTTGTCATTGCCATCACCCATTTTGTTTGTGTTTTTCAGGATTACATTACTGCACTTGTCAGCAGACAAACAACAAAGCTAATCAATTGTATGAAATGTAGAAAGGTAGTCAAGACAGGTATGTGTTTCTTTACATTTTAAATATTGTAAATAGTTAAAGTACATAATGTATAGATTCACTTGATTAGCATTTAAAGCATTCATAAGGTTTAAATTGGGGATGTCTAAATTAGTCAATGAAAAGGGGGGAATGACATATGCTCCGGAATGACATATGCTTCAGAATGAAGTTTGCTTTTGAATAACCACTGCTTCAGAACAGCAAAAGCTCCATAATAGTTGTGCTCTGGAATGGGTAATGACAGTTGTGCTCGGAATGAGAATTGACAGATATGCTCCGAACGACAAAATAACGACATGTGTGCAGTGCATCGGAATAAGTTGACGTTTCTTAAAAAATTCATGCAGGGACACGTGGCAAACGATTGTGGAACACGTGATTTTTGAAATTTATGATATTTAGATATCATAATTTCGCGATACGCGTAATCATGGCACACGCCTCAAAGCACACCGAAAATAGATTTTGTTTGCCTTGAAAAATTCACATCAAATGCATGAATGCCAACTCAGCAAACCATAATCGTGAAATCTGCATTGGCATTAATTTTTTCCGCGTTGTCAGCATATTCCACCGGTTTTTAAAATAATGAATTAACAAGTCGGTTTTACATGCTCTGTTCCGGCGCACAAACTATTATTCCAATGCATGTACGATAGAACTGTCATTCCAGTGCATGCATGCTAAGACTGTCATTCCAGCGCTTTCGAAACATAGTTGCGAATAGAACAAGGAAAAATGGGCGGCAGGAAGAACAGGAGTGAACCAAAAAATGCCACCTTCATACTGGAAAATCCTACGCTGCTGCAAATTTTCACCGATGCTGGTTTAATGCCGTTTCTGCAGAAATTTGATGGGAACTCCGAAGGGTTGGCTGCAAAATTTGCACGAACCTTCAGAAACAACAGAATCAACATCAATGGAATGAAAATCCAGGTAACTCCAGACATCTTGAGCCAAATTACTGAATTTCCTTTGCAAGGAATTAATCTTGGGAAAATAGCTAGAAATACCTTAAGTGAATTGGCCAACCAGTTTAGGGCAGAAAACGATAAACCGATTGAATATGTCATGAGCAAAAATGTTTGTAAAGGAGTTAAAAGGGAAAGTCCGGAATCTCCTTGGGATGAAGTAGCTGAATGGATGATTAGATTTATCACTTGTGAAGGTCGATATCGTTGTTTTATCAGGGCATCATATGAAGATTTTAATTTATTTGAGATATGGCCACACAAACCCTGAATTCCAAGTTAATTTTCCCTTGTATTTTTATGAAGATTTAAAAACTATGGCCAAGAAATATCAGGAAGGAAAAGGAACCCCTAGGCATCATGGTTTGATCAAAATAATTTGTAAACATCACTTTAGGGGTAATTTACAGAGCTTTGACAGATTCTTTGCTCCATGGGACGAAACTAGAAGCCCCGCATTTGCGGATGAAGCGGAAGAAGTTGAAAGCCCTAAGTCTGCAGAACAAGTTGAAAGCCCTAGGTCCGAGCCGGTGGTTGAAACAGTAGTCCGTCCAAGAAGCGAGTTCATCCTCTCCACAGGGACCTCCCTCTTCTAGAACTAGAAGGCAAAGAGAAAAGCATGCTAAAATAGACTCTGCTAAAAAACACAGAAAGGTGTCATTTTCAGCAGACGTAACTGTGTTGCAGTCCAATAGCTCTGATGATGCAGAACCAGAAGAAGCTGTTCAGAAAATGCCCAAAATAGGAAAAAGAAAATCTCCTGTTCAAACCTTACGAAGGTCTGCAAGACTTCAAAAGGATACAACATCATTTGACCAAGGAGGTCAAGAGGCAGTAGCAGCAGAGCCAGAACCTGCAGAATCACCAGAACCTGTAGAATCAACAGAACCTAAATCCAGCCCTGCAGTGATCTTGGTGGAGTATTCAGATTTCGATTCTCAGGAAGAGGCAGAGGCAGAAGAAGAGTCAGAGACAGGAGAAAAATTAGAAATAGAAGAAGAAGCAGAGGAAGAAGAAGATATCCAACTGCAGCTATTGACAGCAAGAAGTGTGGTAAAAACACAAACAGGATGGATAGAGAAGTGTGAAGCTTCTATTTTAGAAAAATATCAAATGATTGCAATGTTGCAAAAGGAAGTGGCAGGTTTAAAAGCAAAAATTGCATCTTTAGAGCCACAACCTGATGAAAGTATACATGACACTCAAATGGCTGACATCTTGTTGGAATTAGCAACAGTTGCACAGGCAGTAGAATCACCAATCAGGGAAGAACTTATAATGGATATTGAAGGAGAACAGGGACAGGAACAACTTCTGATCTCCTCAATTCCTGCTGCAGATATAGAACTATATGAACCTCTCATAGTCACATAGGAAATGGGAATTCAAACTGAATTACCTATGGCAGAAATAGAAGAAAATGAAACACAAACAGATTCTGTCAGGATTGACATGACTAATAAAGAAGTACAGGTTCATATTGTTCCTCAAATGCAGCAGCCTGTTCGCAATCCCCTTATGGTTCCACTTGAGGAGTATAATGCAGATTTATCAAAGTGGATGATGAAATGCCAAAAGTTGGAAGAAAAGGTTTTAGCTTTGAAACCTTTGGAGGAAAAATGTGAGGCTAAAGAGGCAGAAATAACCAAATTGAAAAACCAAGTGTAGGATCTCTGTCAGAATGCAGAGTGTTTAGTCCAGTGCAGAAGACCTGCAAGGTTTTACACCTTAATCCTTAGGGAAAGATTTATCCGTTGGCAAATTATGAGAATCCACTCTAATTTGCCATACAAAATGGAAAATCCTGAAGAATTTGTGGATACCTACCTGCACAGCCCAACAGAACAGAAAAATCTGCTGTGTGAGTTATTCCTACATAATTTCTTTATGCCTGAGGATGACACATTCCTACCTCACATTTTTACAGGGGATATTCAGTTAAGAGCTTTCCTGTCCACTCGAAAAATTAGGAATATTGGGAACAATGAAGCGGATGATTAAGGATAATGAGGCAAATGCAAGACTATATCCGAGGCCAATGCATGGTGATTACGGGGGTGCAGACCAATCAACATTTCACTATGATGAGAGAAGAAAAGGTGAGAAAACTTTATGAAACAAATCTTCGGGAGATGTTTAGTTGATGTTCAAAATTTTATTCACCAAGCATTTTAATAGTGCCTTAGCGACTCGTAGAAATCATTGGGGTGAGTTACCTCTTTCCTTGCGGAAGAAAGAACCTATCTCCCCCAATAACTTGCGAGTGGTCAAAAAGAAGAGCTGAAGGTATCATGCAAGTTATTCAGCAGCTGCAACATCAGTGGATAGGATTAAGATACAGATTGCCTATTGTAATCACCCCTGTTCCATGGTTTTTTTATGAAGACCCCTAGCCAAACGATCAGTTTCAGGCATGGCTCAAGCAGATAAAAGAAATCAGAGGGTTTTACAAGATTCTTGGTCCAAAGTTCAGCTACCAAGAAAGAGTTATGGACAAGGATCTTTGTTCTATTGTAGCCTCACAGAATGCATGAGGACATGCATCAGAATAAGTTGGGGGGGATGATGAGGCCAAATATTGCCTCATTTTTTTATTATTTTGGACATCCTTAGTAGACCTTTTTGATATGTTTTAATGTTAATTTTTTTGATGAAATGCAATATTTACTACTATTTACATATTTGACTGTTTAGAAGCATAATATTCTGTTTTTACTAATTTTCTCGTATTTTCTGCATAAGTTTTGTTGATAAATAATGATTTATTATGAAATATGTTAAGTGCAATCACGTGTGGAATATATATCATTCATATCATGCACTCTGAAGTTGTCAAATGCAGAAAATAGCACTAAAAACAGGTCAAAACTGCAAGCTGTGCAAAACTATTTTTGACTGTTTTGACTTGGACAAATTCCAGCCAGATTTGCAAGGCTTGGGATTTGGTCAAATTCAACTTAGGAAAGCGTGTGACCAGGTTATTGAAAGACTTATAAGTCTGGTCCACCCAATGCTCGGCCAAAGAACCGCAAACAGTGTTGAAAATAGTCATTCTGGCGCTGCTCTAGAAAAAATAGGGATTCTGCTCCGAAATAATAGGACTGCTCCGGAATAACAGGAAATGCACAGTTTTGACCAAAACAGCTCAGAAAAGACAACAAATTACAGGCGAATGATAGGGATAGCTATGTAAATATGTTATGCATATTTTTCAACGCAGAAGACCTCTAGCAAGTGTGCAATGAATAGATTTCATATGTAACCATATTCTGCATTTTAGGAATGCAGTTTTAACAGCATTCCTAAAATGCCTGAATTTGAATCATTCCACATCTGATTTAGTTGTTTTTAATATAAATAACTGGCTCCCATCTGGGTTGAGCTATGTAGGAAGAATTTGGATTGCAATTAGTGTAATTCTGAATATTGTGAAATCAGATTTCTGTAGTAATAATATGCAAAATTTTTCTGCATGTTTTTAAATCAAAAAAAAGTGCAGTTTTTATCAATTTTATTTTATGATTGAAGGAGTGATTAGGTAGAACACCAGAGCTACTTCTTCACCTTCTTCTGAACTAGGGAGCAAGGACCACTCCCAGGAGTAGAAGAAGGTTCATATCAGGTTTTCTTGTTTGATTCTGTCTGCAGCAGAATAGCAGGAAACCTATCATTTTTTCTGCATTTTCTTATTTTGCTGAATTTATTTCCAGTTTTAGAATTTGTAGTTACATTTTCATTTCTGAGTTTATTTCTAGATCTCGTTCTTTTATTTTGCAAGATAGTTAAGTTTATTTTCTGCAATTCTAATTTCAGCAACTTTCATTTCAGCAATTTTACTTCAGTTTTTGAGTGTATTTTCAGATTCAGCAAGAGTAAATAGGTTTCTTTCACTGTCATTTCATTTCTGTAGTTTTATTTCAGTAAGCATAATTTAGTTTCCTTTCAAGTTATAGGGTTTAGAGTGACAGAAGAGCCCCCAAAAAACACTAACTGTTCTACCAATAAAGCCATTTTCTGAATGGAGTGTCTTACACCTGCTTGAATTGACTATCGTAAACAGCCTTAGGACACCTGCCCGGATTGATAAATAATGATCAAATGATGAATTAAACGACACTCATCAGTCAGTGTCAGTAACTACATTACAGGTGATAGGATAGTGACAAGGTGATCAATTGATAGATCAAAGATAGTTGATCTAGTACCCAACTTGTGACCTATAGCTCCAAATTAAAAAAAATGACTACACTAGTAGACTCGTAAAAAAAATATTATTTTTCTAATTTTTTATTTTGCACCCAAAAAATCAAAAATCATGCAAATCGGAGCTATAACGAACAAGTTATATTGGTTTTATCATTACTCTATTTTGAGTAATTCTTAAACTAGAAATTAGGAAAAATAGCCCTAAAAAAATTCATAACAGGCCCTAGACAACTCCAAAATTCCTCAAATTTGTTTTGTTTTCTTAGTTAGCCCCTTCTGCACCTCTCACAAAAGTTTTGAGTCCTAACTCCCTTTTTCTAAATATTCCTAAAATTTATCAATTTTCCACTAGCCCTTTTTGGCCAAATATTCTCCAAATACAAAATCTGAGTCTGGGGTGCCCAAAATTTTGTGTTGTGGTATATAGCTCATTGTGACCATATTTTCAATCTGATTATATTGATATATAACATCCAAGAACTTTTTGGAATCCTTACTAAAAATAGTAACTCCAGAATTCACACTTCTATTTTTAGTAATTCAGTAAAAAAATTCAAGGCTATCTCAAATGCCAAGTGGCACTCGTGGACATCAAAAATAGATATAATAAAATACTACTTCAGCATTGGATACCCTACTAAGTATGTTTAATGGCTTGTAAAAAACCACTGAACACTTGATGATAGAATTTCAAACTTTCAGAATTGAACAAGATACCTCCATAATTCACCTAGAAGAACAACAAGCAGATGTTGAGTCTAAAATACAAGGTATTCCAAGCAAGTCTGAGTATTTTCAAGAAAATGGAATAGATGACTCTCAAATTTTCTTTGATCATGATACTACCTTCAAGATACCAAAACTAGACTTTAGTGGGTTGTGTAAATATCTCCAAGTTGAGGTCACAATGTTTAAACCACAATCCATGATGCAGGCTATCCAGTTGGCTCGTTTAGCTGAGTCTAATTTTTTAGCTTAGAGGAAATATCTAAATTTCCATAGGCTAAAATCTATTTTCCTTCTAGATTCCATAATCAACATGAACAAAAATCTATTGCACCCACTACTACACCCAAATGTTTAACCACTACCGAAATGGATGCATGATGCACCCAAGGGTTGTGCTACAATTGTGATGAAAAGTTTTCTCATGGGAATAGATGCACCCAAAAGAAGTTGTTCCTCATCAATGTTGATGAGCCTGACACCAGCAACCATAGTTATGATGACATTAAATTAGTAGAGGAACCACCTAAACCAGAGGAAGAAAACCAAGATGAACCACAGGCTAAAATTTTTGTTCATGGTATTGTTGGCATTACTACTCCCCAAACCATGAAAGTTGTGGGTTATTTCAAGGGCCTGTGTCTTACCATATTGATTTATTTTGGTATTACATACAATTTTATTGATCCTTGCATAACCAAGCAGGTAAATTTTTATGTACACACATATAATTCCTTTGAGGTTATGGTAGAAAATGATGGGACTTTACCTTGCAAAGGTAAATGTTGTAATGTTAAGGTCAATATTGGGGACTATGAGCTCAAACAAGATATGTTTGCACTTCAATTAGGGGGATGTGATATTTTGTTGGGAGCTCAATGGTTGGGCACATTGGGAGTCACATCTTGGCACTTTGCTGATATTTTGGATGTAATTTTCATAGAATGGAAATTCTTACACTCTCCATGGCTTAAAAGCAGGGTCTTCATAGATTATCAGTTCCATTCAAATGGAGAAGTTGTTAAAAAATCATCTCGAGATATCATATCTCATATTTTTGTGATCCAACCTCATCCTTTAGAGGAGTATTCTATTCTTGAAGATTTGTAACTTATTTTGACCAAGCACAACTCTATTTTTGTTGAGCCAATAGAATTACCACCTCATCACTCTCATGACCATGATATCCCCTTTTTACCTAGTAAAGCACCACCCAACATTAGATTGTACATGTATCACCATGCTCTTAAGTTAGAAATTGAGAAGTTAGTACAAGAATTGTTAAAAGCCGATATCATTTAGCCAAGCAACAATCCTTACTCTTCTCCAGTTTTACTGGTATGTAAGAAAGATGGGTCCTAGCAGTTGTGTATCGATTATTGAGAGCTTAATAAACTCACCACCAAGGATAAGTTTTCTATTTTGGTGGTGGATGAATTATTGGATGAACTTCATGGGACTATGTATTTTTCTAAACTTGACCTTTGCTCGGGGTACCATCAAATCTGGCTCAAGGATGAGGATATTCCCAAGACTACTTTTCATACTCACAAATATTACTATGAGTTTTTGGTTCAGCTTGACTAATGCCCCTTCCACTTTCCAAAGCCTCATGAACAACATTTTTCATCCATTCCTTTGAAATTTTATTCTAGTCTTATTTGATGACATTCTGGTATATAGTCGCTCATGGGAAGAGGATCTTATTCATGTGAATCAGACTCTCTAGATATTGGCACAACATCAACTCTATGCTAAGCATTCCAAGTGTTCTTTTGGGTTGAAATAAGTGGAATATTTGGGACACATTATCACTAAGGAAGGTATCAATGTTGACCCCAAGAATATCCAAGCTATTCAAGATTGGTCGAAACCTCACACTCTCAAAGGTCTTAGGATATTTTTAGGGCTTACAGGTTATTACCATAAATTTGTTTGTAACTATGGTAAAATTGTAGTTCTCCTCACTTCCATGTTAAAGAAGGAATATTTTACTTGGACAAGACCTGATGAATAGAATTTCCTATATTTAAAGCATGCTATGACCACTACGCCTATATTTGCCATGTAAGATTTCTCCAAACCATTTGTAATTGAAATCGATGCTTCATGTCATGGTATTGGTGTAGTTTTGATGCAATAAGGGAGACCCTTGGCATTCACTAGTAAAGCTCTCTCCAGCTATAATTTGGGAAAATCCACTTATACCAAGGAGACGATGGCAATTCTTCATGCAGTATTCCATTGGTTACTATATCTCATAGGGCATCATTTCTCCATTAAAATAGATCATCAAAGTCTCAAATATTTTTTGGAGCAACAGGTTGCCACCCTTGAAAAACAAAAATGGGTCTCTAAAATCATGGTCTATGATTATGATATCACCTATAAGAAGGGAAAGGAGAATGTTATGGCCAATGCTCTCTCTCACCAATTTTAAGCTTTTAGTATATTGTGTACCATTTCATTGTTGATCCCCAATGGATTGATTCCTTATGACATGAGGTACTTCAAGATTTTGAATTGTAGAATTTGGTTGCTTCCCTATATACTAAGCCTACTTCATATCCAAGCTACACTTGGGATGGCCAGATCTACGTTAGCACCAATACCTTGGTGTTCCCCATAAGTCCTCTTTGTAGGAAATTCTCATGATAGAACTGCATGTTTCCCCATCTATTGGCCATTTAGGATTTCTCAAAACATATTAATGAATTAAGTGCACTTATTTTGGAAGGGTATAAAAAAGGACATTCAATATTTTGTGGTAGCTTGTGATACCTGTTAGTGGATGAAAGATGAAACATTGCATTCTCCAGGCACTTTTCAACCCTTGCCCATTCCTAACCAGGTTTGGATGGATATTTCTATGAATTTTATTGAAGGATTACCTAAGTTTGGAGGCAAATATTTTATCTTTATGGTAATGGATCATCTTTCAAAGTATGCTCACTTCTATTCCCTATACTATCCTTACACAACCTCCACCATTACCCAAATTTTCCTTGATTCTATCTTTCACCTTCATGGTCTACCCTCCTCCATCATGTCCGATCATGACCAAACCTTTACTAGTAACTTCTAGAAATAATTTTTTAAGTTGTAGGGGAATCATCTCAAGATGAGTTCAACTTATCATCCACAAACAGATGGCCAGATGAATATTGTCAACAAATTTTTGGAAATCTACCTTCATTGCTTTACCTTAGATCATAATATGCATTGGGTGAGATGGATTTATTTGGCCGAGTGGTGGTACAACACTTCCTATCACACAAAAACCAAGGTTACCCCTTTTAAGTTAATTTATGGGTGCCCTCCATCGACACCTTCCTCCTACATTCTAGGTAGCTCCAAGGTCCATGCAATCGACACTACTCTCAGTTAGCATGTTGATGTCCTCCATCAACTAAATATGAATTTGGATGCAAACTAGAATCGGATGCACCAAAAATCCAACCAACGTTGTTATGAGTGCATTTTTGATGTGGGTGATATGGTTTTCCTTTGCTTGCAAATGTATAAATAGTTATCCCTCCAGCTTCATAGATTCTAGAAACTTGCCACAAAGTACTATGGGTCCTACCAGGTGTTATAGTGTATTGGTGCCAAAACCTACAAATTGACCTTTCCACCTACTTCCAAGATCCATCATATTTTCATGTTTTCTCTCTCAAAAAGGTGGTGGGAAATTAGGTACAGGTTCAATCTGTACTTCTAGAGTTAGATGAATAAGGTTCTATCTTACTTGAATCCAAATAGTTTTTGGATCATATAACTTGCACTCTTCACAACTGTACCATTACTGAAGTCATTTTTCAATGATGTGAACACCATCCTGAAGATGCTACATGGGAATATATCCATAAGCTCCAACACCAGTTTTCTCACCTTAAAATTTGAGGATAAAGCTTTTTGAAGGGGAAGGACATGTTAGGATCTCGTAATAACGTTATTTTGTAATTATTATTATTATATAATGACCCACTTCTAACATGAGGAATTCTATATATAATGTTATTTTGTAATATTTTGTAATGTACATGGCATGTTAGGATCCTAGCCAAGTGGGGCCATTTTATGTAACCTTTATCAAGATTGTAATCGACATGTGGTAGAAGATTCTAGCTCGAGTGGTATTTTGCATGTAAGCCAACTCTTGAGCTTAGGGTTAGGGTTGCATGAAGTCTTTATTTAAAAAGCTATGAAATTGTATCGCTCCAAATTTTTCGCATCCCTACCTTCAGGCTATAGGATCCGTGCCCAAAAGGAGGATGGGAAAAGGATGGCGTGGTACCTCGGACTGAGAGGCCTTGCGAAGGTCCCGCCTCTTAGGGGAGGTGTATTATGGTGATTTTTTGATGGATGGTGGGTTCACCAGGAAATGTTTGAATGGCAGTTTCCATGCCTAGGTTGGGAATGTGTTTGATGTGTTCAGTTTTATCTTTAATCATCCAAGTCCTAGGTTTGGCCAAATGAAACTAAGTTGTTCTATTATGAAAGTGTAGACTAAATGCATACAGAGAACAAAATTAGACAAAAAATAGAGAGAAAAGGCTAAATTACAGAGCCATACCTGATCCGGATGTCTGATGGAGATTTTGATTTTTGAAGTAGTCAAGATCGTCTAGAATTTGACAGGATCGTCTCCTATCTGACAAGATCATCTGAGATCTGACGAATTTGTCAGAGACCTACAAAAAAAGAAACAAATGCAAAATATATAGAATGAAACTATGATAACATAGGGTAATGATGTAAAATGGCAATAAGAACATTAAAATGATAATATCAAACTAAGACACGAATGTATTATAACGATCTAATGACAATTTATGCTTTTATTATGCATTAAAGCTACATGGGTGAACTCCAAGATGCAAAATAATAAAGAATAACCATAGAATTAACTAAATGCAAAATAATGTAGCAAAAAAGAGTGGATAAAATGCAAACTCTGGGCATTGATTGCCCCCAATATGGACTGCAGTCGAAATCGTCTCGAATTGGGTTGATATCGTCCGATATTGTACAAGATCGTCTAAGACGAATTGAGCTTGCTTTGGCTAAAAAACAATGAAGTTCCTATAAACAAACTTGGAAAAATACAAATGCAAACAGTGATTTAAGATGGTCTAGTGCATGTAGAATTCAAGTTATAGGGAATTTCAGCTAGGGGGATGCTAAGGGGAGGGCCTAGGATTAAATAGGCTTAGGATAGAGGTTGGGAGGTTGGAGATCATCCCAATTTGGGAGATCTCCAATGGGGGAGGTCTCTAACGGCACAGACATGCTTCTGCCCGGATTAGAGACGCCATTGGAACAGAGTCCAACTATGCACAAATCAGTTTGGGACGAGATCGTTTGGACGTCCTATGCCAGACGAAATCATCCGATCTAAGGCGATATCGTCTTATCGGAGACGATATCGTCAAACGGACAAAACAAACTCTAAAAATGAAGGAGGAAACGGGTTAAACAGTGGTTTGGGAGCGATTTTGGAGGTTGAAATTTGAATTTGAATATTTACTAGAGTAATTGTAATTATTAAGGTTTAACTGCGCCAATTTTAGGGTGCTACATTTTGCCCCCTCTTTAGCAATTTTCAAAGAAAATGCGTTAAAGATGAGTTCTTCTTGATCTACGAGAAAGCAAAAATTATTCCCATTTTTAGGCGACGATTCTTGGTCGAATCGTACGACAGCTTACTATGGTGCCCCCTTCGTGTTTTTACCCAAATCGAACGTTTGAGGTAAAAACGTAGAAAAGCAAAAATTTTAAAATGTTTTTAATTGTGTTTTGAATAAAATTAAGAAAAATAGGGTAAAACCCTAATTCATTGTTACTGTTCATTTTTCTGGTTTTTAGAGCTCTGCAAGCAAAAATGGTGGAGATAGCGCACAGATCGACAGAGGTTCGGCACGGGCTACGGGTAAGAGTCTAAACTTAATTTAGAATGCTTTAAGTTGAATTTACATGCTTTTTAGGTGAATTTTGATCAATTTTTGAGCATCGCGACCATTTTTGGGCCGTCGACGTCATCGGGACGAAATCGTCCCAATTTCGACGAAATCATCTCAAGTTCGTCGATTTCGTCTAAGGGCAAAATCGGCGAAAGGGGGACGATTTCATCAAATTAGGGACGATTTCAGCTTGCAAAATCGAAGACGATTTTGCTCAAATTTGGGACGATATCGTCCAATAGTGGATGATATCATCATTTATATAAAATTGAACTAATTTTAACTTGCATTATTAATTACTTGAGTTTTTATTAATGATTTTTATTGTTTTGTTGTTTATGTTGCAGAGAGGATTGCTAAAGAGCAGAGAATGGAAATACGGAGGGTTGAGAGATGACTTGGCCGCTCTATCATAGGAAGAGTGGGATCAGCTGGCATAGGTCGGCTTACAGCATGTGGCAGAGATGCCACAAGTGTCTACAGACATGGGGCTACTGACAGCCCTGGCAGAGAGGTGGTATCCGGGTTCTTCTTGTTTTTGGCTACCGATAGGGGAGATGACTCCCACACTGGAGGATGTATGGAGGATTCTGAGGATCCCCATACAAGGATGACTGATCACTCCTACGGCCAATCAGGGCCACATGATGATGTGACTGTGTGGTGATCCGAGCTTCGCCCTGGAGAAGGGCGGAGTGAACATCGAGTCGCTGCGTCAGATGCCTAGGGCATCGAGACTCACATGGGTTTTGGCTGGAGTGGTAGGTGGACTTCTGCTGTGCCACCAGAGCAGATGTAGGGTACCATGGATGCTGGCAGATGTGATCTATGACATGAGAGACCATGGCTATAGGTTTGCTTGGGGCAGCTTTGTTCTATGTCGATTGTATAGGATCCTGCATGGGGTCGTATACAAGGGTGGCCGATGTCTGGTTATGACATCGCTTCTATAGGTTTGGTGCTGGGAGCACATTGCAGTGCGGAGGCCGATAGGGCTTCCTTTGATAGGGATTGATGGGGAGAGGCCCCGAGTTTTCTACTGGTGGCTCCGAAGAGGGTCACAAGCGGCGGATTGACCTACCGATGTCCCGGAGACTACTTGATGACCTTGTCTCGGACCAGATCACCTGGAGGCCTTGGAGGGAGCATCCAGGGTGGGTCGAGGATGGACAGGAGCTAGCTCACATCATGCGAACCTATTGGCTGAGGATGGAGAGGGGAGAGGTGGAGCTCCACCGCTACGACCGAGTTTTGCGATAGTTTAGTCTACAATAGGGGATCCCATCTCTCAAGGATTACGAGTTTTCTCGGACTATCTGGGATAACACCATAGTTAGCGGGGCTCCAGACATGTAGCGCTTCTGGAGTCAAGACATATATGATGCCCCCATTCAGCCAATGGATGGGGACGACACTGGGGTAGCTAACGGCTATGATGCCTGGTACACTGGCATCCACCCTCCTTGGATGACGAGGGCTCAGGGTCCGATTCATGTAGTTGTGCATCGGATGGGGAGGCGGAACTAGGCAGCCATTGAGGTGGCCCAAGGTCATGACGGGAGAGAGCAAAGGAGGCCACAGGCACAAGAGAGGCCATGGCAATAGGGAGAGGAGGGAGGAGAGACCCCCTTCTCCACAGAGAGAGAGGCCACCATCGCCCGATAAGGGCAAGGGTGTTGACACTGGGGAGAGCAATGAGACAATGACTCTTCGAGCGGAGACAGTCCATCTCCAGGCACAGGTGCAGACACTACAGGAGGAGGCTGCATGACATCGAGCTGAGGTGACACAGCTCAGAGATGAGATTGCATGCCTTAGAGCACGGGGTGGAGGAGCGAGCACTCAGGAGCTAGCATGGTCGATTGCTCAGACCACGTTCTACCAGGGCATCTACTTCCATATGGTGCCAGAGGGTCAAAGGGTACAGCTACCAGTCGACATTGCTGACCCGATCAAGATTGGGTCATCGAGGACTTCATCTCGATCGATGACTAGGACTCGCAGTACCACACATACTATGATGGGGCCACCTCGTCCACCTCAGGGCGAGGGAGGAGATGAGGTTGAGAGCTCGAGGGGTTCTCGAGGCTAGGCTACTATAGATTGCACTGCACATATTGATATATAGTATTTATTATTTTTGATAGAGGATTGAGTATGCCAAGGTACAGATTGTGGCATACCAATTCAGTTTTGATATGATGTATATTATGGTTGATACAGATATAGATGAGATATTTTTGATCATATGACTTGTGTCTTATGTATTTTTATGATGCTTTTATGTTTGATTGATTGATTTGATGATCGAATTGAGGATTCATGTAATTATGTCGTTGGAAATATTATGGTTGAAATGTCATGCTTGAAAAATTTAAATGAAATAATCTGATGGAACAAATTGGTTGTTTGTGATGTGATGTGATAAAAAATAAAAAGAGACTTCTAACAATAATTTCAAAGGACATTGTCGCTATTATAGACCATTTCATGGAGTCATCGCTCACTCGGTCGTCAAGCTAATCCCAAGTATAGAAATATTGTTAAAAGTAAAAGAGTGCTTAAGAGACTGTCTTAAGACTTTGGTGCAATGGTGCAAATGATGATGATGATGGTTTGTTTTTCAGATTTCCATAAAAATAGTATGCATGAAATAATGTTAAAATGATTTTTGCTAGGCATAAATTCCTAAGTGTGATAAATTTTTTGGATAATTCCCTAGGAATTATACCATCATTGCAAAATTGAAGGTTGACATAATGACATGAAATAGTGATAATGTGCATGCTTTTTGTCAAAAAGCATAATTGTATAACAGAATGATTTAAGTCATATGGTTTTCATGATTTTCAAATAAATGGGGAATAAAAATTGTTACAATGGTTTGCGCTAGGCATAGAATATGTAGGTATAGACTTATACCATCATCGCGAAATCCAAAAAGAGATAGTTTTATTGCATGGTTGATTTTTTAATAAATAGAAAATATGAAGATGAGGACTTGCGCTAGGCATAAAATTCCAATTTTGGTTTTGGAACTATACCATCGTCGCGAAAGTCGATAATATATATATATATATATATATATGTGTGTGTGTGTGTGTGTGTGTGTGTGTGTGTGTGTGTGTGTGTGTGTGTGTGTGTGTTTTGATTGTATGGTTTTGAAAGAAATTTTGATTTTTCTATTATGCATGTAGTTGTCTTTATACTAAACAATTGTACTTTAAAGAAGAAAATGAATTTATTCCAAACAATTTGCAAAAAATATTTCAAAGTATCTTAAAGACAAAAGTTAGATTTATAAGGAATCCCATGTGCATATGTGAATTCATTTCCAATCTTGATTTATCATAATGATACACAAAATCTCTCAAATACAAAATGTGTGTGCAATTGCTATGTTCATTTACCAGTTTTGAGCAAGATAATATGATACAAGTGATTTGAATGAACCAAATAAGTGTTCATTAACCATGATGTAGATGCATATAACCATACTAGACTACTATGTAAGTCGGATTATCAAGAGCTAGCTAATCCATAAGCAGACATAGGTCTGTACAAAAGAAGGTCGCTAATGTGACAGACATATCGCCACGCTAGGAGTTACCCAAGGCCAAGCAGGTTGGGCACAAACCACCTATTATGGGGCTTACCTCACAGTTTTCGAATAATTGAGAATTCCAGGGATTCAAGCTCATCAACCCTTCTTTTCTTTTCAAAGGGTAGGGAAAGGGATTTTATTGCTTTTGCTTTTGCTTTCATTTCTTTTCTTTTTGTATTTTTGCTTGGTAATGCTTGGAACATTGTTGTAATGATATAAAATAACATTTTTTCTTTTTCTCTTTTTCTTGAACTTTGCTTTTTCTTTTTGTTCTATGCTAGGGATACTTGCTCGGATTAGTTGTAGAGCAAGGGATTTTTATTCTGGGTAGGGGTGAGCTTGTCCTTTTGCCAATTCTCAAAGATTCTAGACCATGTGCATGATAGGATAGTAGGGGAAACTTTTCGCTCAAGAAACCACTTCTACTATGTAGCAAAGCATGGAAATTACAAATATAATCATTTTATTGTGAAAAGATGTGCTTGGTTTAAGTAAATAACAAGATCAATTCTCTATGCTCAAACTTTATTTAATTGAATTTTGTGGACTTTGATATAAGAGAGATTAGTAATCATGCCAGATAAAAATCAAGATATTTATATTTGTGAGTGTGAAAGTGAGGGATTCCAAATAAATGCTAATTTATCCAAAATAATTTGAAACATATAACTCGCAACATTTGTAAGAAGATATATATAAATACTTTTTGAGAAGTTTTGAGAATGTTGACTCTCTCTTTCTTCTTTATGTTGTTTTGGTTTCGAAAGAGTCAAGAATATTGCTGTTTTTTTATTTTTATTATTATTTTTTTGTTTTTGAAAGAATTAACAAGTGCCATAAATAAATACAAGTAGTTTTGAATATTTTGATGATTATGAATGTTTTTGGTGTTTTTGAATTTGAAAGAAATACAAAATAGTGATTGTGAAATATTTTAAACAAATATATACAAGGATGAAATGACCAAATTTATACATAGTAACATTTAAGATGCAAAATGGGAAAAGCAACATCGGAAGTTGGGCGATTTTTAAGCTCTGGCGATTTGGCGGGAAACCCTCTGAACTGCCGACAGCCGAGTCTCTAGGGTTTCAGATCGGAAACCTCTTCCAGAGAATTTGGGGTTGCTGCTGGTTTTTGGTCTAGGATCTTTCGGTGTCCCGGGAGGGCCCAATGGGGTCTCTTCCTGGTTCTCTCGAGGGGAAAAAGACCTCTTATGCGGAGATTTTACGAGAAAATCCTGCGTCTTCCTCTCGCCGATGCTCAACGGAGTGCCTTCCATCTCGCTATCCAAGAATGCGGGCAAGGGCTCTCCCGGGCATAGAATCAATGGATGTCTCCCGCAATCCGCATCAAGACCGAAAATAGTCATCGAACCGTAGCCGGTTGAAGACACGATAAACTATCGGGCCACTCATGATCTGATTTGCAAGTTCATGGGCATTCGACCCACCCTGCACTTTTTGCATTCCTGGGTGAGACAAAACTGGGAGCCTATCGGTGAGTACTCCTTATGGCCCATTAGCAATGGGTATTTCATTATTAGTTTTTCTTCCCTATTGGATAGAAACAGAGCATTTGAATCAGAGAAGAGGAGCCATGGCCCGGCAGGGTTATTTGTCCAGCCGTGGAGAGCGGGTTTCGACCCTCGCATTGAGCCCACGGCTGTCCCGGTTTGGATCCGGCTGTATGCTCTCCCGATGGAGTTTTGGGGTGAGCGGATTCTTGAATTGATAGGCAACTCTCTAGGTAGATTTTTGGGAGTTTCTAAGGATACCATTGAAGGAAATACTGTTGTTTATGCAAGAATTTGTGTAGAATTGGATATTAGTCAACCGCTACCAGCTGAGATGGAACTGGAGTTAGCAGGACATTCTTGGATACAGCAGTTAGACTATGAAGCCCTACCTTTCCGTTGTAGAGTCTGTCATTTGCATGGCCATTTGGCAAGGTTCTGTCCAAATATCTTGAGCACCAAAGCGGATGCTCCACAGGGAATGTCAAATCGCTCCCGAGGAGGTAAGTCTACTTCGGCCAAGGAACCACCTGTCATTCCCCCGGGTTCTGAGGGCCAGAATGATGGCTTTGAACAGCAGAAGAGAAGAAGAAACAAAAAGAGAAATGGTAAGGAGCAAGCTCTTCCCAAGCCAACCAATCGGTATGAAATCTTCAAATCTCTTGTGGATCAAGAAGACCAACCTATGGAAGGAGCAGATGGGATCCTTGAGGATAATATCATCCTTACTCATGCTCCTCCTTCATCAACCCCTCGTTCTTGAACAGGTGATTGACTCCTCTGAGACTTTGCATCAAGAAAACCCCGGGACTCTGGTAATCCACTCCCCAGCTCAGCCCGTTATTAAAGATGTTTCCATGGGAATTGCAGAAAAGCTCAGAGAAAGACCAGCTCTTGGAATTTCTCAGGTGGAGAAGAGGTCAAAAAATAGTAATTCCCAAGGGGTGGGCAAGAAATCCAATAAGGATCTAATTGCGGTGCAAGGGGATAAGCTAATCAATGGAGGATTTGCGAGAACAATTGATTCGTATTGCTCCCAAGGTTTCCAATGATTATTCAATCTTGGAATGTGAGGGGTTTAAACAGTAGAACCCATCAATCTGCTGTTCAAAGACTTTTAGAAAGAAGTAAAACAGACTTTCTGCTCATTCAGGAGACAAAAATGTCATTAGACCTTATGAGTAAAACTGTCAGCCGAATCTGGAGGGGTGCTGGCCATATGGCAGTGGCTGCTCTTGGTGCCTCGGGAGGGATTGCTACTCTTTGGAATCCTTTGGCGTGGATAGCAATAGAACATATAGCCTGGAGAGGGGTCCTAACATCTCTTTTTAAGAATATAGTTACAGCTGAACAAGTCTTAATTACAAATTTCTATGGGGCTCAGAACACCGATGGTCAACGGTTTCAATGGAAAGCTGTTCAAAACATGAGGTCCTCCCGGGAAGATTTTGATTGGATTATTGCTGGGGACTTCAATGCTAAATTATCCGCTAGAGATCAAGAAGGTGGCATCCCTGTTCTGGATACAGGGGACCGGTTGTTTATTGCCCAAGTCCAGGCCTTTAACCTTGTTGATATCAAAGGCCCTGGTACAAACTTTACCTGGACTAATAAGAGAAGAGAGCCATACAGCAGGAGGGTTAAGCTTGACAGGTTTTTGGTCTCGGAGGAAGCTTTTGTTAGATGGAATATCAAATTCCAGATTTTGGAGGGCCCAGTCTCCGATCACTCTCCCATTTTGCTGGAGGGAGGGACTATGTCAGGAAAGTATTACAAACCTTTTAAATTTGAAAATTTTTGGTTGCAAAAGGAGGACCTACGAAGGAAAATTACACAGTGGTGGGAAGAAGGTCGTCTCCCTTTTGGAACAGCTATGTTCAAATTTCATAAACAACTTCTCTTTGTTAAGAGTAAACTAAAACAGTGGAAGCAAACTAACAAATCTGATTTCCAGCTCCAACGGGCTCCCTTGCTGGAAAGATGGAATGAGGTGCAAAAACAATTCAGAGAAGGAATTATTTCTGAGCATCTTAAATTTGAGGATGACGCTTTACGCAAAGCAGTTGAGGACATTGATAATCAAGAAGAGATCTACTGGAGACAGAGAGCAAGAAATACTTGGCTATTAGAAGGAGACAGAAATACTAAATTTTTCCATCGCTCTGCCTGTGCTAGAAGGCAATTGAATAACATGGAGTTCCTTCAAGATGAGATTGGAAACTCTTTTGACACTCTTCCTGATATGCATTCCCTATCTATGGAGTACTTCTCAAACCTCTTCAAGGAAAGTATGCAACATGATGTGGAAGCCCAAAATGAAGTCATTGAGGGAATTCCCTCTATTATTTCTCATGAAGAGAATCAGGCCCTTCTTAAGCCCATTGATCGTGATGAACTCAAGAAGGTGGTCTTTGGGATGTGCACAGGAAAATCGCCTGGTCCGGACGGTTTCCCTATTGAGTTCTTTCGTGCCTTCTGGGATATCTTAGAGGAGGATGTGTTGGCTGTCATTGAGGAATCCCGAATTAACAAAAGAATGCTCAAGGCTCTAAATCACACCTTTATCACTTTAATTCCTAAAGGAGAGGGGGGGGCTCACATTTCCGATTTCAGACCTATTGCATTATGTAATGTGATCTACAAAATTATCACTAAACTTATGGCTGAAAGACTAAAACCCCTTCTTCAGAATATTATTTCTCCTGAGCAAGGGGGTTTTGTTGAAGGAAGACAGATCTTGGATGGAGTGATCTTGGCTCAGGAGGCTATCCATTCTATGCATAATTCAGGTAACAAGGGAATGTTCATCAAACTGGATATGTCTAAGGCTTATGACAGAGTAGAGTGGGGTTTCTTGGTCAAGATGTTGGCAGCCTTTGGTTTTTCTCAGACTCGGATTGCCTGGGTCATGAGTTGTATCTCTACGCCTTCCTACTCTGTTTTAATTAAGGGGCTTCCCTCGCCACCTTTTGGAGCCTCTCGGGGTCTCCGTCAAGGAGATCCCTGCTCTCCTTATCTCTTTCTTATCTTGGTTGAAGGTTTAGGCGGACTCCTCCCCGAGAAGAAGACGTCAAGGACAGATTACAGGAATTAAAATCGGGGCTGAAGTTTTGACTCATTTACAGTTTGTGGATGATACGGGCTTGGTGGGAGTTGCCACCTCGGGGAAGCAAGAGGAATCAAAGATACTCTTAACGTCTACCTCCGGGCTTCTAATCAAGTCATCAATGAATCAAAATCAAAAGTGGTCTTCTTCAACCTTGATCAAAGGTCACAAGAGAGAGTTATGGAGATCCCGGGTTTCACTAGGACCTCCCTTCCCGTTGTTTATTTGGGGGTTCCTCTCGCATTGCAAAAAACCGAAAGCTAATTTCTGGAAGGACCTGCTGGATGGCATCAAAGAGAGAATGAATCACTGGTCTCATAGATGGTTAAGCTATGGGGGCCGACTAACTTTCCTGAAGTCTGTTATTCAGGCCATGCCTATTTACAAATTCTCTATTCTGGCCGCCCCTCCTTCAATCTGGAAAGAGTTGGACAAAGCGGCTAGAAGTTTTCTCTGGGAAGGTGCCAATGGAGAGAGGAAATGGGCCTTGGTTGGGTGGGATAAGGTCACCCAGCCCAAGGAAAAAGGTGGGCTGGGCTTAAGAAGCTCCAAGTTTAACAATCGGGCCCCGGCTGGGAAACTGTATTGGAGGTGGATTTCCCAGCCTTCGTCCCTTTGCAGTAGAATCCTTTCCAGTAAATACTTGGGTCTTGTTCATCCCAACGACTTGGGCCGCTATCCTTTGGAAGGTAATGGTTCTCTTGTGTGGCAGGCGCTCAAGCTTGGATCTCGCATTATCAAAGATCAATTGTTCTGGAAAGTTGGGAGAGGGGAGAAGGCCCGGTTTTGGACTGACTCTTGGGATCAGCATCCTCCTATCCTTGCTGTGTTTCCTGATTTGCATCCGTTAAAAATAGCTCTTGAAGATAAGGGTTGGATTAATATTGAGAGCTACTTCAATACCAGCCAATTGGGGGAGTATAAGGTTCAAAAGTTTAAGCGGCTGGGTGAATGGCCTATTCCAATCCCTCCGGAGCAGGCTCCAACTCTGGAAAAACTTTTGGCATAAAGGTTTCTTACTGGGAGAGATGAGGAGGATGAGCTTGCCTGGGGCTTTGGGAACCTTGGGGTTTATTCTCGTGAAGGAGGGCTATGCTTCGATCCTTCCTGAGCCCCCCCCACACTCTTTTCCTGTTCATGAATGGAGGAAGATATGGCATCCCAAGGGCTGGCCGAAAGTGAACTTCTTTGCTTGGCAGCTGATGCATTATGGTATCTTGACCTTTGACAATCTCAGAATTAGAGGCATCATTGGCCCTTCCCAGTGTGTTTTGTGTTATAGGAATGAGGAAACTGTGGATCATCTTCTGTTTGATTGTCCTTTCACACAGCAGATTTGGCACCGTTGGTTCTCCCACTTTAAACTTCAGGCGCTTGGAGACTTGTCCCGGACCAATTTATGGGAAAGCTGGAAGAGAGGTAGATTTATATCTAAAGCTCTTCGTACTGGCTGGGAGCTCGGTTTCCTTTTTATTTGGTGGCAGGTTTGGTTGGAAAGAAATGCTCGTATTTTTCGTGAAACCTTCTCTTCGGTGGATGGGATTTGGCAGGTCATCTGGAGCAAAGTTGTGGAAACCGTTGCCATCTATGCTGAGAAGGAAAATCAGCCGGCTTCTAAGCCTTTGATTGGGAGAGGTGCTGATCTTGAGAGACAGGTAAGAAGTTGTTGGAAACCTCCCCAGAAGGCTGGGTCAAAATCAATACTGATGGAGCTGCAAAAGGTAATCCGGGTAATGCTCGGTAGTGGGGTTATCTCGCCGTGATCATGCTGGGACTGTGCTCTATTGGGAATTGCAAGGTCTGGGATATTCCACAAACAATGAAGCTGAGGCCTTTGCTATTAAATCCGCCTCCATCTGGGCCGTCAAACAAGGTCACAGAAAGATAATCATTGAGTCCGATTCCCAAATCCTGGTTGGTGCTCTTGATTGCTTGAGGAACTTTGCCTTAAAAGCTTGGAGGCTCCGGATTTTGGTTTCCCAAATTTTAGAGCTTTGGAAGGAAATTGAGGATGTGATTCCTGTTTATGCTAGTAGATCTCTCAATAAAGCGGCTGATTTCCTTGCTAAGATGGGTGCTGAGAGAGAGGTTGGGATTCATCTGCATAGCAATTTGTCTGTGGAGGATGCCGAGATCAGACAAGGCCTTGAACAATTTCTGAAATAATGTGCAAAGTTTTTTTTGCTAAGGGTCCTTTTTGTCGCGATATCGCGACATGTTGTGCTGTCGCGGCCGTTGGCTGGTTGCTGTCGCGATATCGCGACAGGTTGAGCCTCCGCTGCCTCTGGTTGGTTTCTGTCGCGATATCGCGACATGTCGCGTTATCGCGGGTCGCGATTCCGCGACATGTCGCGATATCGCGACATGTCGCGCTATCGCGTGTCGCGATTCCGCGTCTTGTCGCGATATCGTGACATGTCGCGATATCGCGACATGTCACGATTTCGCGACAGGTTGTGCCTTCCTGGCCTCTGGCGTATTTCTTGCGCGATATCGCGGCATGTTTGGCTCTTTTGAGACTGGTGGGTTTTTTGTCGCGATATCGCGACCCTTATGCGGCTTGAATGCTGTTTAGTGTTTCTGTCGCGCTCTCGCGACGCTTTCTGCGGTTGGCTGTCGAGGGCCCTTCCTGTCGTGATTTCGTGACATGTCGCGATTTCGCGACATGTCGCGTTATCGCGACTGTTGGTGCCAAAGTGGCCGTGACGGGTTT
This sequence comes from Wollemia nobilis, assembly GCA_028583015.1. Taxonomy (NCBI): domain Eukaryota; kingdom Viridiplantae; phylum Streptophyta; class Pinopsida; order Araucariales; family Araucariaceae; genus Wollemia; species Wollemia nobilis. The sequence continues at coordinate 982,427 of JAQPPZ010016965.1, forward strand.
GCCTGTCGCGATTTCGCGACATGTCGCATTTTCGCGACATGTCGCTTTTTCGTGCCGTCCGTTCTCTGTGCCTTGTGGCTGCTAGTGTTGCCTTTGTGCGCTTTCCTTGCTGTGTTGCTCGTGGCTCTGGCTCGGGATGTGTTCTCTCCCGCTTGTATCTAGTTTTTGTTTTAATACAAGTTTTCATTTTTTCAAAAAAAAAAAACATTTAAGATGCAAAATATTCATGGGTTCTTTAAGTTCTTTACCATCTAAGGTAGATAATTTGTATGCTCCTGATTCAAATTTAGCAGTGATAATGTATGGTCCAAGCCAGTTGGGCTCAAATTTACCTTTAAGGTCCTTAGTTGCATTAGTATTTTTTTGATTTTCTTTTAAAACAAGGTTGCCGATCTCAAAGGATCGATGACAAACTTTTTTAGCATATGATCTTTTAAGCTTGTTTTGGTAGGCATGGAGATGCTCCAAAGCATTGATGCATTTTTCATCTAGGAGTTCCAATTGATCGAGTTTGCCAGCTCGATATTCATCTCCTACTTCGGTATCTTGAAGTAGTAGAGCCAAAGAAGGAACTTCTAATTCAAAGGGAAAAATGGCTTCAACACCATAAACCAAAACAAAAGGTGAAGTTCCCGTGGGAGTTCGAACACTAGTTCGATAGGCCCACAAGGCTGGATATAACTGAATGTGCCAATCGTAGCCAATTTTATTGACCAATATTTTGAGAATTTTGATTAAGGTTTTGTTAGATGCTTCTGCTTGACCATTACCCTGAGGATAATAGGGAGTGGACCAGCGATGTTGAATCTTATATTTTTGGCATAATTTTTTAACATCTTTATTTTTGAAACAAGTTCCATTATCAGAGATGAGATTTGCGGGAATTTCAAACCTACAAATGATTTGATTAAAAATAAATTTAGAGACTTGTGTGCCAGTGCAGGAAGCCAAAGGCATAGCTTCAACCCACTTCATGAAATACTCAGTGGCGGTTATGATGAATTTGTGTCCATCAGATGACACAAGATTAATTTTGCCAATAATATCTAAACCCCATTTTGAAAAGGGCCAAGGAGATGAAATAGCCTGTAGTTCTTATGTAGGTGCATGGACAAGGTCAGCATGTTTCTGGCACTTGTCGCAATGGTGCACATAATCATGTGCATCATTCTCCATGGTAGGCCAAAATTATCCTATCCTAAGGAGCTTTTTAGCAATGACACTACCACTGAAGTGTCCTCCACAAGATCCATCGTGGGATTCACTCAAGGCTGATTTGGATTCTTCTAAATTCAAACATCTTAATAGGATACCTTCAAAAGATCTCCTATATAAAGTATTTCCAATTATTACAAATCGACTTGCTCGTCTACGTAATAACCGACATTGGCTTCTATTAGAATTGGCAGGGAAAGTCCCATTTTGGAGAAAATCAAATATATCCGTATACCAAGGTTCAGGAGTAGTTTCATTGATTAGAAACACATCCAAAGGTTCTAAGCATGACTTATTTGAAGCGGGTTCCTGGAGTCAATGAATAATGATAGTGGCATATTCGTCATCTAACTCCAAGGGCAGGAGAGATGCAGCTACGACCATAGCATCAGCTACATGGTTGCAAGTTCGAGGAATAGCTTCCAAGGTAACTTGATCAAATAGAGACATTAATTGTAAAACATAGGCCTTATATGGGCACATTTTATCATCTCTGGTCTGATAAACTTCATTAATTTGGTTTATAACAAGTTGAGAATCACCAAAAACTAATAGATGTTTAATTTTTAGCGCCAAGGCAGCTCGTAATCCAAGGATTAGAGCTTCATATTCAACAGTATTGTTGGTGCAAGCAAATGTCAATTTGAAGGACAGAGGAATAAGATGTTTTTGCAGGGATATTAAAATAATACCCACACCAACCCCACTCATGCATCGGGCTCCATCAAAGTATAAGGACCATTGTTCAATATGGTCTGCCTCTAATTGAAGGCATTCATCAAGAAACTCAATGATGAGGGGATGGGTAGACTCTAAGGGTGCAGTAGCTAATTGATCTACTATGATTTGACCCTTAATAGACTTCTATCCTATGAATGTGAGATCAAACTCACTTAGAGCAAGAACCCACTTGGCTATGCGACCCGATAAATAAGGTCGACTCATGAGATACCTTAAGGGATCATATTTAGCAATGACATTAATTTTTTGACTAAGCATATAATGGCATAATTTTTGCATAGCAAACACGATTGCTAGACATAGTTTTTCTAATGTTGTGTAGCGGGTTTCATAACTGATGAAGGTTCGACTAATATAATAATTAGCACGTTCTCTCTTTTCATCATCAAGCTGAGCTAACATAGCTCCTAAGGCAAAATCTGAAGCTAAAATATATAGGAGAAATGGGCGATCAGGTTTAGGCGGTGAAAGCACAGGTGGATTAAGGAGGTATTGTTTGAGAAGTTCAAAAGCTTCTCTACATTCATCGTCCCAATTAAAAGGGACATCCTTCTTAAGAAGTTTAAGAAAGGGACCAGTTTTTTCCGCCAGCTTATCGATGAAGCGACGGATGGCTTGAAGCTTACCTTGTAAACTTTGTAACTCAGATATATTAGTAGGTGCGGGCATATCAGTGATAGCCACAATCTTGAGAGGGTCAATTTTGATACCACGTAAAGAAACTAAAACCCCTAATAGTTTATCGGACTTAACTCCGAATATGCATTTTGCTAGATTTAATCGAATAAGATATTCTCGTAATCGATTAAAAACTTTTCTCAAATCATCTAAATGATTATCTTCATTAATAGAGTGAGCTATAATATCATCTACATAATCATGTAGGATATCATGCATCATATCATGAAAAATATAAGTCATAGCTCGTTGATAGGTTGCACTTACGTTCTTTAAGCCAAATGGCATCACTTTCCAACAAAAGGTACCCCAAGGGGTAATAAAGGTTGTTTTAGCCTGATCTTTAGGAGCTATCCTGATCTGATTATAACCGGAGAATCCATCCATTAAGGACATCATCCCACTCTCGACAGTAAAGTCAATGATTTGATCCATGTTTGGAAGAGGAAAATCATCTTTAGGGCATGCAACGTTAATATCTCTAAAATCTATGCAAACCCTAACTTTGGTGGCTTCTTTCTTGGTTACTTGGAACTACATTTGAGATCCATTCAGCATAATCAATAGCTTGTATAAAAACAACATTCAGGAGTTTTTCTAACTCCCCTTTGACTAGCAAGGCCACTTTGGGATGCATTTTTCTAAGTTTTTGTTTAACAGGTTTAGCATCCGGATGGACCACTAGATGATGCATGACTACAGAAGGGTCTAGACCTGGCATATCTTCGTATGTCCAAGTGAAGACATCTTCATACTCTTTAAGGAATGCAATGTATTGCTCTTGTTTTTCTTGACTTAATTCTGACCCAATATTGATTATGTGAGGATTATCCTCAGTTCCAATGTTAATTTTAATGATGTTTTCTACCTCCATGTGTAGATCTCTTTCAAAATTAGGTGGGGCGGGTGAAACGCCCAATTATTGTAATTCTTGTAAGGTTAATTTGGATAATTCATCTTGAGGATTAGTGGTCTCAAGTTGGGCTATAGTTGGTATAGAACCATCAAAATAAAATCCATTGTGTAACATCTCTTCAATGGAGACGTCGTGGAAGATATCTCCTTCCAACTCCTCATCGGAGTTAGCAATCATTTTAGGGTAAGCTATGGATAGCATGTTACATGTAAATGACTGATTTTTTAGAGGCAAATCATCACGCCTATCCAAATAATCTTGATAACATATGAGGTGATCATCATCTTCAAAAGGAAAGGGTTGACCCTTACTAGGAAATAGGCCCACACCACGATGGGCGGTGCCACGGTTCTACCTCGAAAGGTTCTTTCATGCCATTTTGGAAAGGTCCCAAGCCTTTCCCTTTATATCCCATTTTAAGCATTATGGGTTTAGCTTTAATATATTCATTGGTAAAATAACATCGAGCATATCCCTCATGATGAGTTTTAATATTCCGAGGGATTCTTCCCCGATCATATCCTTTATAAATGAAGGCACAACTCCCGACCTGGTAAGTACTTCCCATAGGTTGTGGGAGGCCCAAAGTACGAGGAGATGGCGATAAGTTATTTAAAAGAATTGAATATTGCATGAAAGCATTTGTTTTTTCTGATATTAATATTGTGGATAAATATGGTAAAAGTTCATCAGAAAGAGCATAATATGTAGAAGGATCATTCCCTATATCTTTAGATGTGGAAGGTATGATAGATGTTGATAATGTGGAAGTTTTAAGAGATGGGTCTATAGGTTTTGAAATTATAGGGATAGAACATGAAGGATTGGTTGTAGATTGAAGATCTTTTTGAGGTTCTAGAGTGGTTTGTTTAGAAGATTGTTGATCTATATATGAGGATGAAATTAATGGAGGGGAAATAGGTGAAGTTATGGGTGTGTGTTTCATATTTTTAGATGAAAAATAAGAATTAGGATGTGTGGATGACAGAGCAGGCAAAATTGCACTCCAACAGGTTCTGCCAAAGCACACATATCAAAGGGTCTAGGGTCACCATGGATAGTGACCAACTGATTTTTAAATTCGAATTTAACACATTGGTGTAAAGTTGATGGGATAGCCCGCATTGCATTGATCCAAGGATGACCCAAGAGTATATTGTACGATGCGGGGCAATGTACAATAAACACGGTTGTTTCTAGGGTTCTAGGACCAACTTGCAAGGGGATGGTAATAACTCCACACGTTTCTTGTGTTTCATCATTGAAAGCTTTGATAATCATATCAGTATTCTTCATTTCATCACTTCCAAAGCCAAATCATTGGTAGAAGTCAAAAGTGCAAATGTTTAGAGATGAGCCATTATCAATCAGGACTCGTTTGACAGCTACATCTCCAATTAGAGCAGTAATATATAAGGGATTATCCTTATGTAAACTGTGTTGTGGGATATCTTTATCCCGAAAGTCAATACAATCAACCTCTCGAGTGATGATAGTATTGGCCATGGCTTCAGGTTGAATATTTTGAGGTACCATCATTTGGCTTAATGTAAGCATCAACTCATCCCTATGGGTAGGAGAAGATCTTAATAAATCCAAAAGGGAAATTCTAGCTGTAGTATTGGATAATTGCTCATTAATATTGTAAGGGGGTTTAGGTTGAACATTGGAAGCATGATTCCCTTTATTGGGATTTTTCAAAACAAATGGAGCTGATCCATCATTCTGGATTGGTTCTTGTTGAGAATTTTGAGCTAGTTGTCGGGTAATGACTCCAATGGTACCTACAATGTTATATTGAGGGCATTGAACTGGTCTCGGTCAAGCATTTATGGCTTGTTCATTAGGGAGGAATTGATTAGAAGAGGGTCGAGTAGTAACTCTTCTAGGAAATGGTTCTTTTGGAACCATAGCATCTATGATGGGTTGAATAGGATCTGATTCATTTTCAGAACTATTCGATTGGTTTGAAGTAATGTCTAGTTCACTTTCAGTATTTGATTCTACATCACTAGAATCAGGAGTTTGAATATTATGTAGGGGCCTGGTCGTAACCAGGGATAAGGTTGTGTCAAATATTTGAGGATCATGAATAGGTAATTGTCCGCTAATAGTTCCTACATATCGGGTAGGAGGAGGAACATTATGATGTTCGATTTGATTGGCCACCTCTTTACCATGTCTTGGTAAAGGGTGTTGAAATATGTCTAATGTTTGATTAGCATTTTGATTTTGATTTTGGGAAATGGTCTTTTGAGTATTATTAGGAGCATTTTTTTTAGGTTGGAAGGCTTGCACCTCCATTTCATTATTATCAATCAGATCCTGTATTTTATGTTTCAACCTTTTACAAGCGTTGGTAGAGTGTCCAGGTCCTCTATGGAAATCACAGTGTAAGTCAGCTCTATATCCGGGTATAGTTGGATCAGGTTCCTGGATAGCTGGTAATTGGATCAAACCTCTTTCGAGTAATTGAGGTAAAATAGTTGATAAGGGTTGATTCAATCTAGTAAATTCTCGAGGAGGCTTATCAAGAGGTTTCAATATAAATTTTTTTGTTGTTTTTGTTGCATTGATATTAGCAACATTTTTGCTGTCAGTGACTCCGTCACCAACAACTTGTTTGTTTTTATATTATTTTTTGGAGGTTTTCTCATCATCCTTCTTCCTAAGTTGGCCTCTCCTAATGAGGGCATCTTCTACTCTTCGAGCTAAATCTATAGCCTGATCAAAGGTAGTTAAAGTAGCAGTTGATAGCTCATAAGATATTTGTTCTTGTAAATTATTGATAAAAATGTCCAACATTTCCCTATAAGGTAGCACAAAGTGTAGTTTTCCTGTCAATTGCCTCCATCTAGCTAAGAAATCAGCAAAAAATTCATCCTTGTCTTGTTTTAAGTTGTATAAATCTTTAATGGTTACATGCCTCTCGATGTAGGCACTAAATTGATGGACAAAAGATTCAACTGTTTCTTCAAATTTTCTCAAAGAATGAGTGGGCAATTGATAGTACCACTCTAATGCCATTCCACCTAAAATTTTTGGGAACATTTTTAGTAATAGCAAGTCATCATGTGATATATCATGACATGCTATCCTAAACATGCGAAGATGCTCTATGGGATCTTCGGTTCCTTTATATATAGGCAGGATGGGCATGGGAAAATGCTTAGGGTATGGTTGAGCTACAACTATGGGATCCAAATGTTGACTACAGATCTCTCGATAATTGTACGAGGGACGGTAAGGATCTATCTGGTCCATACGCGAAGCTAACTGTTTCACCATGGCTTTCAGATTACTTGGTTTGCCCACCATATTGGTTCGGTAGGGCATTGATATGGGATTTGTGAGCATATGATGGAGGGACATGAAGATTAGATGCTATGTTGCTATTGTGTAAATTTTTGGTAGGAAAGGTGTTATGAAGGAATTTTGAAGTTGTATTATGATGTATTCCAGATTGTTGAAAATTGGTGTTTGGCTTCGTTTTAGGTTTTTGTTTACTTGAAGCATATTGATCAATAGTTTGGCAAAGTAAAGTAGTGAAGGAAGTTTTCTTTTGTGTGGGAATTATTTTAGGCTGAATAATAGGTTCCTTAGGAGGTTGGGTAACCTATTGTTTTGACATGTTTTGAATCATAGTGACCATATCTCTATTGGATGGTCTAGCCTTATCACTTTCTTGATCAATGAAAGACAAGGGATTAGTGTGCACATCAAACATATGTTCCATGGCTACTTGAGTGTCACTAATTTTCCCTTTATCAATACGAACTGCCACATTAAGAGCGTCAATGTTATCATTGAGAAATTTCTGGAAATGATCTACGTTGTCAAAAGCAATAGTTCCATCTGGAGCTACTCTAGGGGATGAGGATCCATCCTCTTTAACACTTTATTCTTGTTCATTGTCTTCACCTAGGTCATCTTCTGGTTGATCTAGAGTTTCTCCTTCCGAATTGGATCTTCAGGAAGGACATTTGGGTCTCTAGTTTTATCTTCTAACCAATCTTCTTCTTCTCCTTCAGTTTGTTTACCATTCCTAAGTTTAGGCATTGTGCCTTAATTTTAGATTTCAGCAAATATATATATATATATGCAACAAGCTTAAGAGGTATATATTAATTATATACCTACTACAATATTTAAAATGAAATGTTTTGGTTTTTGCTATGTTTTTTTTAGTTTTTCTTTGTTTTTTTGAAATAATATTGTAAAGATAACAAACAACACAATAAATGCAAGAAATAACACTGAAAGTAATGATCTAGTTTTCTATAAAAAATTTATAAATATCATTAATGGGCTCGAGTTCTTCAGGAGTCATGAAGTGTTCTTCTTCAAATTGAAAATTTTCTTTCAAAAATTTAATGAAAAGAGCTATAGTGATATTATCTGTCTCATATTCTGGTTGATAGAAGTAAATCTCGTTGCAATACTCTCGATATAACACATCTCGAGGAACTCTATTCCATATTTCCCTATCCATAAGAACAACCTCTTGGTCTTCTACATGACCTAGGAACTAGTGTACAATGGCTGCATTCTCGAGGTATTCCTTGAAGGTGAACAATTTTGAAGATACAAGAGCTCTCCTATAAGCTAACCATCTATGGAAGGCTCTCTGAAGTTCATGATAAAAGATAAGTTGATGAGGATCCAGGATTCTATCTAGGACAAGCCTCTTGATTTGTTTAAGTTTTGTTGACCTAGATGAAATGACACTTAGTCTTCTATCAAGTTCGTCCCACAAAAGTTGATTTCTATCTATTTCAAGCACACTAAGCACAAAATTGATTTCTATGGCTGCCAATTGGTTTTCAACATTTATAGTAACTGCTAATATTTTCTTAGGAGCTACCATCTAAACATGATATGCAACTTATTAGTTTTAAATGATTTGAAATGCATCTATGTTTTAGTTGTTTTATTTTTTTTTTGTTTTTGTTTTTGTTTTCAAAAGGTTTACAATGCATTCACGTCGGGTTCACCAAAATGTATCGCTCCAAATTTTTCGCACCCTTACCTTCAGGCTATAGGATCCATGCCCGAAAGGGGGATGGGAAAAGGATGGCATGGTACCTCGGACTGAGAGGCCTTGCGAAGGTCCCACCTCTCGAGGGAGGTGTATTATGGTGATTTTTTGATGGATGGTGGGTTCACCAAGAAACATTCAATGGTAGTTTCCATGCCTAGGTTGGGAATGTGTTTTATGTGTTCGTTTTAGCCTTAAGCATTCAAGTCCTAGGTTTGGCCAAAATGCGTCTAAGCTATTCTATATGAAGATGTAGATTAAATGAATACAGAGAATAGAATTAAGACAGAAAACAGAGAAATTAAGGAATGTTAAAGGAAAATACCTGATCCGGATGTCTGATGAAGATTCTGATTCTTGAAGCAGTCAAGATCATCTGGAATTTGACAGAATCGTCTGAGATCTGACAAGATCATCTGAGATCTGACGAATTTGTCAGACGAATTTGTTAGAGACCTGCAAACAAAGAAATAGGTGCAAAACACAAGAAAATGCAACTATGCTAACAGAGGGAAACGATGTAAAATGGCAATAGTAGAACTATCAAAATGATAATATCAAACTAAGACACGAATGCATTATAACGATATAATAATAATTATGCCTTAATTATGCATTAAAGCTAGATGGGTGAACTCCAAGATGTAGAATAATAAAGAATAACCATAGAATTAACTAAATGTAGAATAATGCAGCAAAAAAGAGTAGAGAAAATGCAAACTCTGGGCACTGATTGCCTCAATGTGGACTGCAGTTGAAATCGTCTCAAATTGGGTCGAGATCGTTCGAGATTGTACGAGATCATTTGAGATGAATTGAGCTTTCTCTGGCTGAAAAACAATGAAGTTCCTACAAACAAACTTGGAAAAATACTAATGCAGATATCAATTTGGGATGTGTTAACGTGTGTGAAGTCGAGTTATAGGGAATTTCAGCCAGGGGGTGCTAAGGGAAGGGCTTAGGATTAAATAGGCTTAGGAGGGAGGTTGGGAGGTTGGAGATCATCCCTATTTGGGAGATCTCCAATGGGGGAGGGTCTCTAACGGTGTAGACACGCTTCCGCCCGGATTAGAGACCCATTGGAATAGAGTCCAACTATGCACAAATCGGTTTAGGGACAAGATCGTCTGGACGTCCTAGGCCAGACGAAATCGTCCGATCTGAGGTGATATCATCTTATCGAAGACGATATCGTCAAACGGTCAAAACAAACTCTAAAAATGGCGTGGGAAAGGAGGAAATGGGTTAAAATGCGGTTTGGAAGCGGTTTTGGAGGTTGAAATTTGAATTTGAATATTTACTAGAGTAATTGTAATTATTAAGGTTTAACTGTGCCAATTTTAGGGTGCTACAGAAGCCATGTACAAAGACATCTTTTTTCAAGTTAATGAAATATTGAAGGAGGTTGCCTTCTCAAAGAGTCCTATGATTCTGAGTTATTTGTGAGATTTTTTCAATTTTACAATTACTTTCTACATAGTATTATTCTGTTATTACACATATTTCAGTTATCTTTTAGTATTTTTTGTGTGTGAGTTTTATTTCAATAGTAGGTTCCTTACATTTTCTTATGTGTCATTTTTGATATATTGCACTATTTCCTTAGAATCTTGCACTTCATTAGATGTTATATTGCGTGAATTCAGGTTACACTATGTTGCAAAAATTTATTATTATTAAACATAAATCATTCACCAATATACAAAATATCAAATCATTCATCCACAAATAATTATCAAAAATATCAATCCACAAATGAAAGAAATATATATAATACCCTTAAGGTAAGGAAAAACCAATAATAATCCTTAAGGAAGAAATAACTCCACAAGATCTCCCAAGATGAGAGAGCCACTCAAGGAGGGTAAAGTCCCATAAGCCACTTTGTGGAAAAAGATAATTACGTAAGGTTATTCTCTATGATTATTACAATGACAAATATATCTTCTTTATATATCCATATTCTCATTCTACTTTAGAGAGCCTACTACTAACATAATATTATATTATAAAATAATATAATATTATAATACAATTAACCTTGGGTTATGTGTGTCCCATGCCAACCCTTATAAAATATATTAATATATCATCAAATATCTATTCCTAGGTACCCTAACACACTAATGCTAGTTTTATGCAGAATACTAATGCTTGCAGGGTCCGCGAAGAACATTTTTTTTATTGGTAGTAGAAGGGGTTTTAAAAGGGTTTCCAAACCTATTACAAGTAGGGTTTTGAAAGGCACCCCCAAACCTTAGATCTAGCAATAATACATCAAGAAATACTAAGTTGGATTCCATGAATCAAACCCAAAAATCCAATGAAACAACCTCCTAGAAAATAAGCCATAGATTTTTATCAAGAAAATACAAGAGATTGTCCCATGGTCAAACCACCGTGTGCTCTGAATCTAAAGAAATAGAGAAAAATAATAGAATAATGAAAATGCTATTGGTTAAAAATAAATTTACAAATAAAAACTTCCCAAATTGAAGCATTTTCTGCCTAACATGAAAGAATAATAGAGGAATCCTATCATCACAATCAACAAATCTATCCAACAAAGCACATAACAAGAGAACCCCTCATGATAATAGTTGGTTTAAGAAAAAAACACTAGAAATACTGGCCAACAAAATCCATAGCATAAAAACCATCCAGGATATTTGCACAAGAAATTCCATGAAACCCATAAATCCTACTAGAGCCAACTAAAAAATTTTCAAGAACAACCACTCTCAAGTATAAGAAAAAGGAAATAGCAAAATTCTACACCATACCTGAGAGGTAGAAGGGTAAGATCCCAAAAAATAAACCTTAGAATCTTGGGATCAAACACACCACCACTACTGGAACTAGAGAAAGAGATCTCTACAGACCACCAAAGCTAGGAAACCCACTAGAGACATGGGAACAGAAGCCAAAAACCACTGCAGCATAACGATCCACTTTCACCCCAACTAGTTTGGGTCCGTATTTGGCCCTATATCCCCAAAATAGCCAGATACAACAAGAAATTATTGAACCCAAAATAAAGTGGCACAAAATAGCCATGAACCCACTACTAGTAGAGAACCCTAGCAACAGAGCCATCCAAGCACCATCCAACCAGAGTATCCAAGCCATCAAATCCAAAGCTAGCCAAGGGAACACCATCATATTTATACAACCAAACACTATACCAAGCTCACCCCAATGGGTTTGGGTTGGTAGATGGCCCTTTCCTCTCCCTAAAAATCTAGAAAAAACATGAAACTATCGAACCCAAAAGAAATGTTGCACAATCCAACCAAGTTCCCAAAACTAGCAAATAACCCAAGAAACACAACCACCCAACACACCCACCAACCAAAGTGAGATCCAACCAAGGGGTCAATAGCTAAAATTTTCCACTACATTATAATGGCCCAAGATCACCCCTATAGGTTTGGGTCAGCATTCAACCCTCTACCCTAGATAAGAGTGATAATGCCAAACCCATAAGAGAGCATAACATACCAACATACCCCCAATAATAAAAACACCCTGGTTATGAATCACAACAAAGAAAATAAGTATGACTAGCAGCCATATCGAAAATGGGAGAAATGTGATCTCCCTCTGAAAGAGTTTTAGAGTTTCAAAGTCGGAGTGAGAGTGAAAATCCCATGAAGGAATCCCTCATAGAGGGAACTCTCACGGGCCTATGGGGTTGCATAAATTTATTTGATTTTTTTTGGTAGGTAAAAGGTGATGGTTTTGAAAGGATCCGATAACCTTGTACATAGAGCTCCAAAAGGAGTTAGCCAATCACCAAAACTTACAATATTCAATCTAGCACAAAGGCAGGATCAATATAAAATCTTTCGAAAGAAAAAATAATCAAACTTACATTCCCCTCCAATGGTAGCACAAAAATTTGAACACAAATTCAAAATCAAAATTATCCTCATCCTTTTATTTCATTTTTTTTATTTTACATTTCTAACCCTTCTTTTTTTTTGCATTTTTTTTTTTAAATTCGGTAATAAAATAAAAATAAAAAAATTAGAACTTTGAAATAAAATGCATGAGTCTCAAGAATGAGCTTAAACATATCATCTTATGCAATTTTGATATTTCTAAGCAATAAATTGACTTCTCTTTATGAAAATCAATTTCATTAAAGGGGGTAATTTATATGGCATTCAAAGGCTATTAATTTTAAAGTGATAAATTTACTCCTTTATGAAAATCACAATTTCATAAAAGTGGGATAAGGCAATAAATTTAATTCTCTTTAGGAAAATCAATTTCATAAAAGAGGGTTATTTATTTGGCATTTCAAAGGCTTCTGAATTTCAAAGTTATTCATTTCATTATTTTCTTTTCATTCATCAAGAAATAATTAAATGAATTCAATCTTCATTTCACATCCACATTTAGAGATATTTTAATATTCTATTTCATTGTTAAAATCAATATTTAAGGAAGCTAAAACTTATCTAAAATCTACTTAACAAAGGAAGATAAAATCTACCTAAAATCCTCCAAGATAAAAAGAAGTAAGGTTTTACATCGTGGTCATATGAGGACCAATCACATTTTATTCTTCTTTTAAGTTTCATGAACAATCAATAACATAGCACAATAAAGTAACACCAACACAAACCCCTTGTTAATAGTTACTTGCAATCACTAAGGTATTCCTAGCACTCACTTGATATATCTGCATGAGATTACAAGCACACATTAAGTAAATGAAACCTTGGAGAAATTTTATATTTATTTGCAAGAGAGGATTTTGTGATCAAAATCCTGAGTGTGAGTGTGGTTTTGCAATTGGGTAAAATTACCACTCAACAGGTATTTTCTTATTCAAATAAGAATATCTATTTTTTTGAGAGAATTTATTAGATGTGCTCTTTCATTGTCTAAGTTTTTATTTATGGTACTCTAATTTATCTGATAACCAAGATATCAAGCATTGCCTCTATTTTAAAATTGTGGTGGTGAGAATATAATTATAGATAAAGATATATTTTGTCTTCTTTCTATATATCCAATGTGCTAAGGTTTCATCCATTGGAATTTGTAATATTTTCTAGAAACATCCCAAAATATCCATTCACCACAATCATATGTATAATAAGGAAGAAGAGTAAAAAATAATATGGTATAGATGAAAAAGAGAAAAAGAGGTAAATGACATGATTTTAGAGAAGGAATAAAGGGTGGATGCCTATGGACACCCCTATAATAATTTTTCATATATCATAAAATTATTCGAATGATTATTCATTGAAGTGTGTCTATAGTAATACCAAACCCCTAATGAGAGGCTATCCTTAGGCTAATATTTACTTAAATTTGAGGTTAACCTTACAATATAATAATAATAAATTACCCTCTAAGAAATTTTATCCATAAATATGGATTAACCAATACCACTAAGGGTGAATAAATGTTATCGATATCACGACATGTCGCATTTTCGTGACCAAAAGAGAAGAGAAAGAGTGAGAAGGAAAAATGTCACGATATTGCGACATGTTGAGCAAGAAGGAAAAAGTGTCATGTTTTGGAGACATGTTGAGCAAGATGGAAAAAGTGTCACGATATTGTGACATGTCGCAGCTTCACAACCAAAATAGAAGAGAAAGAGCAAGAGGGAAAAAGTGTCGCGATATCGCGACTTGTCGCATTTTCGTGACCAAAAGAGAAGAGAAAGAGTAAGAAGGAAAAATGTCGCGATATCACGACATGTCACATTTTCATGACCAAAAGAGAAGAGAAAGAGTAGGAAGGAAAAAGTGTCGTGATTGACATGTCGCATTTTCATGACCAAAAGAGAAGAGAAAGAGTAAGGAGGCGAAAGTGTCGCGATATCGCGACATGTTGGATTTTTGCGGGCAAAATCCAAGGAAAGGAGCAAGGAGGTGAATGTGCCGTGATATCATGACATGTTGCTTTTTCATGTCCAAAAGCAACAAAAGAGGACAAAGAGGCAGAAGTGTCATGATATCGTGACATGTCACATTTTTGACATGTCGCAGTTTTGCAACGATCCAAAGCAAATGAAGGAAAAGACTCAAGGACGACATGATTTCATGACTTGTCAATTATTTGAGGCTAGAAGCAGCAAGAGAACAAAATTGGAAATGAATGTCGCAGTTTCACGAAAGGCAGTGGCAAATGAGTAGAACGAAGGCAGATTGTCGCAATTTTGCGACAGGTCTCATTGTCACAACATGTCGCATTTTCACGACTATCCAGAGCAAATGAAGGAAAAGACTTAAGGATGACACGATTTCATGACATGTCACACTTTCATGCATGGAAGTGGCAAGAGTGCAAAATGGGAGAAAAATGTCGCAATTTCGTGACATGTCTCATTGTCGCGACATGTCGCATTTTCGCGACATGCTCGTGACATGTCACATTTTTGTGACTATCCAGAGCAAATGAAGGAAAAGACTTAAGGACGTCGTGATTTTGTGACATGTCACACTTTCATAGATGGAAGTGACAAAAGTGCAAAATGGGAGATGAATGTCATGATTTTACGACATGTCTCATTGTCATGACATGTATTTTCGTGACATGCAACGACAAAGGAGCGAAACAAAGGCAGAATGTTGTGATTTCGTGACATGTATCTTTTTTGCAATAGGTCACATTTTCATAACTATCCAAAGTAAAATATGGAAATGACTTAAGGACGTCACGATTTTGTGACATGTCACATTTTCGTGGCTAGAAGCAGAAAGAGTGCAAAATGGGAGACAAATGTCATGATTTTGTGACATGGCTCATTTTTGTGACATGTCACATTTATGCGACTTATAGTGGCAAAGGAGTAGAATGAAGGCATAATATCATGATTTTGCGACATGTCTCATTTTTGTGACATGTCACCGTTTCACGAATCTCCAGAGCAAATGAAGGAGAAGACTTAAGGACGTCATGATTTCATGACAGGTCACATTTTCATGGCTGGGGTAGCAAGAAAGCAATGCGGTGGGCCACTGCCTGTGTTCTAAGGTGTTTGTAAATATGTGTAAGGGGTTGTGCTCTTTCTTGGTAGGGTGGCCTCAGAAGGGTACTAGTAGCAAAGGATAGACTATCCCTATTGAGGTTTTGATCCATAATAGCATAGTGCTGATTTTTGTAAAAGGTTTTGGGTCAACTTGGAAAACCTGGATGTAATGAAATTGTACATTAATTACCAAAAAAAAAAAAAAAGGGCGAATACATGAGATTGCCCTTAGGCTTACATGAATATTCCCATAGTCTTACACATAAATACCCATAGTATTACATATAAGAATGACCATAGGATTACATAGAAAAATGACTATATGATTACATAGAAGGATGCACATAGAGTTACATGAATATTCTTGTAGATTTACATAGTATATTTCTCATAAGCTAATGTAGAAATATGCCTATAGGCTTACATGAAGATACCCATAGGATTACCTCAAGATTCTCAAAGGATTATATAGCACTTTCCTATGGGCTCACATCAAGAGCACCTATAGGTACTTAAACACTATTAGTCTTAGCCTAATAAGGCTAGATTACAAATATTTCAAAACCCCTCCATAATCTAAATTTAAGGGCCAATGAGAGAATACATTAGAGATGATACATCTTCCCCATAATTATGCTTATATGGGCATCTAGATCCTGCTATCTTATCTTTTCCAAAGGTACATAAAATAGATCAACCTCTCTTGAATATGAAGCTATAACTACACATCTTGGATAAATATTTTGAGCTTCCCATGAGAATATATTCAACATGCACTACAATAACCATAATATGTCCCCCAATCTCAAGAGAAGGCAACTAAATCATGAAGTAATGGATAGGTATCTAAATAATCAATGAAAATGGCTAGAAAGGGCCCATAAAAATAATATATAATGAGCTAATCATCCAAAAACTACTCCCATTACAACCCAAAATATTATCAATCACCACACTAAAGGGTTGTTATATTTAGTCTTGGTTTCCAATATGCCTAATGTGGAATATGCAACCTAGACTACAATGAAGATTGGGTGACTTTGAATTTCTTTTAAGTAAACCTCTAAAGGATGCCAATTCCTTATAGTTCCAAAGAATTAAAAAATGGGGTTTAATACTAAAGACAAAATGCAAGGGTTCAAAAGGGAGATAAGGTTTAGAAATGGATTGGAAGGTGGTCAAAATTTAGCTAACAACAATGAAATCCATTGTGCAACTACCCCACATTCAAATAAAAATAAAACCTAATAGACCAGCTATAGAATAATGCATCACATATATCTTAAACTCATATTATGCATCTCTAAGCATTCCAAGAACTTAATAGAAATTAATCCAAATGGTAATCGAAAATCAATAAAATTTGTCTAACAATAGTTACCTTTCATAAAGCATGAACAAAAAAGCATAGACACATAAATCATATCCATTAAAAATATGAAATACTTTCTTCAAAAAAGGCCAAAAAACAATGATTGCATTAAAATGTAAAGTGAAAATGTACAACTTAGAATAGGCAAAATGCTAAAGAGCCAACCCTCATACTGAGGTAATTTGGTCTATTTATAATTTTATAATGAGTTTGTTAGCTCAATCACTATATTGTTAATATATTATAGGCCTGATAAGTATAGCTTGGTTAGAACACTTGAGGGGGAATGTATGTCGCTTTCTTGTTCTATATTAACCAACTCAATTTTACTATTTTAATTCTACATTGATAACATGACCATTCTAGATATATTCCATAATTTTTGCATCCACATGTCTTGAATAGGCTTGGGTATATTTGGTTAGATCAAATTTGACCACCATACCTTTTTGTTGTACTAGCCTATTAGAGCTTCCCACTCATCCCAATTGTTTTTGGTATTGATGGCTAAGGATTTTTTGGGAAGTTCAAGCTTTTGACAAGCATGATATTTGTCAAAAAGGATATGTCCAAGAGCTTTCTAATCATTTCCAAGGCTTAAATTTGTTGTCAATATATTTTTATTACTGTAGAGGCCTTAGAGTCTAGGCCAAAATTTTTAGAAACCCTGGCTAACATCATCAATTGAAAATTCTAGGCTTTAGGCTTTACTAGGCCAAGATTTTTAAATAATTTCACTTACATTAGCTGTGCAAAAACTTTACATCCTAATTTCTTAGGCCTTTCCTTTATCAAAATCTCCAATATTTCTTTGTTCTAAGCTTGTGATTTACCAAGCCAAACTTTTTGAAAGCTTTGGTTGATTTCATTATTTGAAAAGTATAGGATTTTTTTTGTTCAATATTTTGCTTTACAAGAACCTTAGGCTTTCCTTTGTTTTAGGCTTCATTTCTTAAGATCTGGATTTTTAGAACTTATTCTTAACATCAGTGCTTAAGAATATTGACCTTCATCTATTCTATCCCTTTGATTTACTAGAGCCTTTAACACCTTTGGAAGCCTCGACCACCTAAGGAAAATGACTTGACTTCTTTGCCTTAACCAATTTTTGATCCTGATAGGGTGCTTCCAAATTATTGGTTACTTTTGTAATCCCAATAATTCTAAGAAGACATGGATGCTTTGAAAACATAAAGGTAGGTAGATGTATCTGGACTTCTAACAACTTATAAAAACATAATAAGTCTAGCCATGTGTCCAAACTCTTGTCTTAGTAAAATTTTAGAAAATGTCATAGTCCAACATTGTTTTGCAAGGACTTATGTAAGTGGGCAATTGCATTTACCAACATTATTGGTGCCTCCCATGTATTTCTACTTGTAGAAATAGAAAACCTATATGACCTTATCTATTAGGTATGGAGTCAATATTAGAGGAAAGAAGGTGAAAAAATTTAAAGAGAAGTGAAGAAGATGAAGACTTAGAGGTTTAAATGGATCTATATTATATAGCTATAATAGGGGATTTGAAGCATGTATTGTAAGATGCCCTTAGTTAGTTTACATCCCATTTTTCCATTAAACATGGGATTTTATTCAAATTATGGAGGAGAAGTGCTAGATAAGGCAAAGAAAAACAAAAAACTTTTATAAAAATGGTGTAATGAAAATGGGTAGTAAGGATGAGCAAATAAGGTGATAATTTAATGAATGAAAATTGGTAAGGGGATGAACAAGAGAAGAAGAATGCAAGGAAGCAATAAATAGAGGAAGAAAGAGGAGGAAGATATGAGAAGAAGAAAGGAAAGTTGAGAAAATAGAGATACCTATTTGGTGGTACCTTTGGCAAAACAAAATGTCTTATGAGTATAATCTATAATAACTAAGGATTTTTTTGGACAAAGGCAACTTGCCTTAGGTAAATATTCCAAGAACTTAGAAATTAGGGCTTTTCATTAATCTATGTTGTCTTATTCTTTGTGAAATTGTGCAAGTATATATGCTTGGAATTACAAGTAGTTACAAAGCATTCTAGTGCTCCTAAGGTATGCATAAATGCTTTCAGCTCATCAAAAATACTCAAGCCAAAAACATTTTATGCATTATCATAGGATTAAATATCCTTTTATAGACTTTATTGATAACTATGACAACTACAATTTACAATGGTCTTGGATCTCTTGTATGACCTGACACACTTTCCCAAAAATTTATATTGTGTGCAACCGATTTGCTCGCATGCCTTCCTTTTATTACAGCTAATAGCTTTTAGCCAACATAGTATTTTTTTTCAAATGCCTTATATATTTTTTAGAATAAAATTATGAAGGCATAATGCTAAATACTTTGCATATGATGCAGTATCCTTTTCCTATGCTTGTACACCATTTGTTTTCTGGTAGATTTTAGTTCCTAATACCCTAATTGTTGATGTCATAGTGCTTTCACCTTGTTCCTCTTGTATTTTCTCTACAAAATAGATCCTCCTCCCTATTCATCTCTACTAGACTTTTGATCCACTAAGGAGCCATTTTTTAGTTGTAATACTTGGTAAGTTATATCCCAGGTTTCCTTTGATGGGGTCATACTTTTTATGACCCTACTATGAATCCTTTATAATTTGTAGCCTTCTTATATGAAGGATATTTATATTTTCTAGACAACTCCTAAAGCTTATCTTGTATCATGGCCAACCTAATTAAAAATATAAAAAAATTGTCTTCTCCAATAGGTTTTAGCCATAGACCAAACTCCTTTTCATCATTTCCAAACATTTTTAACTAGGTCTTGATCTACTCAATATTATAGGGAAGTCCCTGTTGATCCCAAAAATTTGGGAATCCAAACTATTTGATTTCTTGTATTGTAGTAATTATTTTCCCCCCATTTTTTTTACTATAGCAACTAACTCCCATATATATTTCAGCAATTGGTAGTCTTTTTTTATCCCTTGGGCTAGGTATATTGACTCATACAAAGTTTTGCTTATGAATGCTGCTAGTTGTGGAATGGATTTTTTCTTTAGCATTTTTAGGATGGCATTTACTTATGCTAGCTTTTCATAAATCCTGAAATATACTATCTTGAAATCAATTTGTGTTGCTTTAAAAAATTTTATGCTAAAATTTAGATATGAGCATAATTGTAAGGTTGGTTAAATGAGTTTGCTCCAGCTATCTCTTTTGATATACACTAATACTTCTTAAGAGAAGTGAGAATATTGTACCTTTTTCTTTTCTTTATCGAGCTCCAATTGTATATTCTTAAAATATTCTTCTAGAGCATATAATTTTTCATCTCTCTTCTACAAATACTCTATATTTTGAGCTTCTTAAGGCTTTGATACAACTACCTAGTATATAATTACTATAGAGGGGGAAAATTGCACACCACGTATGATTCTCAACTGGATTCTTTGGAAACCAAGGTGACCATAGGGCTGTTATAACTCTACACTTGGAACAAGGAAAAGGTTCACCAGGAATGGTTTTAGGACTCACTTCAAGTCTAGGGTAGAAGTGTTTAATGTGTGATTTAAACAAACATACATGTTTGGCCTTTCTAAACTAAACTATGGAACTAAAAGAACAATGAAAAACACACAATATGTAAGAAGATAATGACAAACCCTAATATAATTCTTTAATTCAATGATATCTAACCCTATGTTGTAAGAAATGAAATATTTTTCTTTGAGCAAGGGACCAAGGGAATGCAAAAAAAAAACTAAACTAGATTCAAAACTATATGCATTTTCATTTTAAATGCCTAGAAAACAATCTAAAAGCTTTACTTAGGTCACTTATATAATCCAGTGTTTGATCCAAACTTTATCTTGCATACAAAATATCCAACAACTTCAAATCTACAAAATAGCTTTACAAAAATCCTAGAAAATATGGTTAATGTTTGGGGTCTTGCTTAGGCCACTATATGATTGAGCTTAGAGGTGTAGTAGTCAAGCCCCCTATGTCCTTTTAGTTTACGATTCAAAATAAAATGGATCTTTGGAACAAACATTGTGAAATATGATAGCATGGAATAGTAAATTAAATGTAAATGGAATGGGTACAATGCTTGAATAAGAATGCAGCTTTGAAACCTAGGGTTTGGGAACAAGTGATTACCTCCAAGCTAATATAATATAAAATGTAATAAAAATGGAATGATAACAATAGGAACATAATGTAAATAGAGATGAAATAGTGTGCAAAAGGTATGCAAATAAAAACCCTTGGATATGGGGGCAAATAACTACTCTAAAATCTAACAAGACCGAATTCATGTCGTATAAATTACCAAAAATAGATTTGATAATAGAAATAAAAATATATACAAAGTTCTTGATAGGCAAAAATAGAGTTTTTTCCAAATTCATGCCCTATATAAAATGAGGTGTAGATTCACATAGAAGGGTTTAAAACCTAAAATAAATAAGAAAAAATGACTAAAACATAGAACAAAATGATTAAAGAGATAAATGAATATAGATAAATTACCTGATGAGCTTATGGAAGAAGCAAGAGCAAAGGTGGAAGGCATCCCCTATTTCAAGAAGAAAAGTTGTCGTCAAGGTTTTCTCCACTTGCAAATCACAAGGAACACACTAAAAATAGAACACCAAAGCACCAAGAGCACCAAAATATTGCACAAGAAGCCAAAAGAACTCTTATTTTGCATGAAATTTCTTTGATTTGTAGTTAGGAGAAAAATGGTATCTAATAACTTTATGTATAGAGGGTTTGAAGGGCTAAAAGGTGGAAAAAATAAAAAATAACCTTGATTAAACCGACACCCCAAAAGGTTGGCTTAAAATTTAGGTTTTTTCAAGAAAAATCCTAATTTTTTTGAATCTGCACCTTGAAATTTACCCGATGCAGATTTGGTCAAGGTTAATACAAGCAAGAAAAAACACAAGAAAAAGGGGCCAAATTTGCTCCTAGAAAGTTTTAGAACCTCCCAAAGGAACCTAAAGAAAAATTACTCATTTGTATGGATCAATTTTGTTAGCTTTTGAAGCTATAAAATTGAAGAAAATGCATCCACAAGTAATGAAATAAGCATCCAATATTATGACTATGTTAATGGCAATATAATAAATAAATAAATAGTATGATAAGCTTTTGAAATAATTCATGAAATATCCACTTATTGTAATCTTATAAAAATATGAACTGGATATCTACTAGTGCAAGCTATGAGCAATGCATTCTTCATTTTTTAATTACAATGCTAAGTAACAAATATATACTAGTATGTCACTCTTCACTTTTCTACCCTAAGGACACATGTGCATTCTACATGATATACACTTGTGCACATGCATACCTAACTAAGGAAACTTGTTATTCCTATTTTAAATGACTCATGTACATGTGGAATACATGCACATTTAAATCATTACACATTCTAACACGTGCATTTATTTCTTCTTCCTCAAATAACTACTCAAACCTTAACTTAAGATAAACTCCTAGTCTAATAATGTACCCAAGGTGATACATTGATATGTATCTGAAAGCACGAGATTCTGTAAACAAAAAGGATAAACTAAAAATGCAATGTAAATGAAACTAAAATAACGCTTAAACCCTATGTTATTGAAAAATGCGTAAAAAGGAAGAACATGAACACAAGATATTAAAGCAATATAAAAATCGGCCCTTTTATTGATATGCTTTTCAAATTTGTGTTACAATGCATCTCCTTCCTTTTTAGGGGATAGGAGCGTTAAATGTTGGTCTTTTACAACTTGTTTTAGAATTCCTTCTTTCGCGTGCCCACATGTAAGATGAGCGAACCAAAACGTGGTCGACGCTTACGTTGATAAAGGTCGATTCCTCGCTGCTCCTCTAATGCTGCAAATCTGCGTTCAAAGAAATAAACAAAGAATCAGTAGCACCTGTGTATGAAAAATAAATGATAAATCTAACAATGGTTAAAATGAATCTAAATAAACTGAAAACTTGACAAAAGCGTAAACATGAAACTAGCTAAATACTACAAAAGAAATAGTCATCAAAAGCAATAAAGCGAGGGGTGCCCGAAGGCAAACCACCCGCGGGTGAAACTTTGCTTCAAAACCAATCCGCTTAGGATGGGTCCGAAACCTGATGTGATGTGTTGTCGGCAAATTGGTTGGATATTGTGGTCAGAAAAATTGGTGTTGGTCCTTGATTCGTGCCTTCAAAAGTCACCCAATAACCTCTCTTTCGATTAAGAGATTATGGATGTTGAAAACACAAATCGCAAGTAGATGAATTAGCAGCACTTCGTCGCTCAAAATGCTCCTTATCTGTATATCTTTTGGGTGAGGAAACTCACCATTTTATAGACCCAAGGGGTCTCTTTGAATTAACATACAAAAATGTTTCTTTGCATGAATGCTTTTTGTGAAGAGAAGACTTCTTCTTGATCAAGGGCTTCTTAACTACCTCTGTGCATGTCTTTGTATGTTTAGAAAAGCTCACTCGCACTCCCATGCAATGAAGGGATAGCTAAGTGGCAAATCTGAGTTGTCTTAAAAAGTTCACTCCCATTCCCATGCAGTGAAGGGAGAGTCAATTGGCATATATGAGTTGTCAAAAGAACTCACTCGCACTCCTATGCCATGCAGGGAAAGCTAAGTGGTAGTTTTGAGTTGTCATGCGTCGAGGTCTGACTTTTTTCTGGTCAAACCTGGCATTTGTCCCACCCAAAAGTGAGCGCTAGTAATTGTCCCTAGGTGAAATGAGTACAAATCCATACTCGTCCCTGGGTGAAATGAGTACCAGTCCGCACTCGTCCCTGGGTGGAGTGAATAAGAAGCAGAGTGTCTAAAAGGTGCCAAATTGATTTTTGACTTGTAAAACGGTTGTGTGAGTGGTTAGAACCACTATTTTAACCTCTAGGGCTGCCTTGGGGGCTGTGTGTGTTAGTGTGATCAGTGCTTGTTGTCACATAATCAAATTGGTGCTATTTTGGTGTCTACAAATGCCCCTTTTTGGGAAGCGCTGCACATGGTGTAGTGCTGAGAAAAAATAGATAACCAAAGCACTAATGATTAGGGTTTCTCAATAACCTAACCAACTCTTGATGCCCCAAGTATGGAAAGGGCATGCATTCTCGAATCCTTGCTTCTGACAAGCTAAGGAACTTGATTTCAAGTATTAACCTATTTCGGTGAGGTGTGACTTGAGCTTGGTCATTGATCAGTCATGAATAGGCAAAGGGCACAACCTTTTATCCACGGGGGAACCTTGTGTTCATGATTCATGAATGCCAAGTGTTTGATCAATTAGTGATTATTGCTTGTTTGCTGCCCCAAGTAGGAGCGTGATTGTCTTTGTCAATGATTCTTTGAATGCATGCCATTGCCTTGATTGGGTGTGTGTTTTTTGATTGGTGACTTAAGTGTGACTACCCCCTCAAGCAACGAATTGATGAAGGAATGACTGCCATGAGAAAAGCGACGAGTCGCTTGACCCAAGATGACTTAAGTGAGGGTGCCTTCAGATGTTATCCAATGCATGCTCGAGCAGTTTTTCGATTGTTTTGACCTATTTTTGGTGGGTGTGAACCCATGTTGGGATGCCATTTGGGGGTAACATTGGCGAAAATCCGTCATCCCGTGGAGCGGTCCGGCTATGGTAGCCTTCTTGGGGAGTAGGATAATTACAAGGTAAACCTCGACATCAATTTTATTATGCCAAGAGGTTAAGTGCAAGAGCACTTTTGTCTAGCAATTTTTAGTGGTTTTGTTGGCATTTGTCATTTTTTTAAATTTTTTTGTTTTTTTTTTTATTCGTCCCGGGGGGACGAGCGCCATGATGGTACTCGTCCTGGGGTGAGACGAGTGCTCCACGACGGTACTCATCTTGGTGTGGGATGAGCGTGCCATCGGGAAAAGCGCTCATCCCAGTCAGGGACGATTACCAGCTAGCAAAAAGTATAAATATGTGAAAATGACGGATTTGGCTCATTTGCACTATTCATCGATTGCGATTTGGAGCTCTGGGGAGGAGGAGGTAGATTTTCTGACGTGAAGCACTGCCAAATTTTCCAGCCACCATGAGTGTACAAACCAGGTCATCGAGCTACAGAGCCGAGGTGAGACCAGTAAGTGCACTATCTCCTCGAGTTTAAATTTGAAAAATGCAAATGTGTTTTTATTGTTTGTCGTTTGTTTAAAACATGAAACCCTAATTAATTAAATTAAAAGGTGAATGA
The DNA here is from genome assembly GCA_028583015.1 of Wollemia nobilis. Lineage (NCBI taxonomy): Eukaryota > Viridiplantae > Streptophyta > Pinopsida > Araucariales > Araucariaceae > Wollemia > Wollemia nobilis. Next base: position 1,007,594 of record JAQPPZ010016965.1, read on the forward strand.
ATGAAACCAAATGAAACGTGGATGCAAACCGATGGAAACTTAGATGGAAAACCATAGGATAAACCCAAAATAAAACTTAGAGTAACAGCTTAGAGTAACCATGGTTATAAAAAAATTTTTGATGTGAATGGTAAAACTTAGGTAGAAACCATAGGTAAACCATGTCCATTTTTTTGTTATTTTTATGGAATTAAAAATGAAAAAATGGATGAATTTTTTTAGTGAAAAGGTAAACTTAGGTCGAAACCATAGGGAAACCATGTCAAATTTTTGTCGTTTTTTTTGATGAAATTTAAAAATGAAAAAATGGATGAATTTTTTTTTGAAATGGTAAACTTAGGTCGAAACCATAGGGAAACCATGTCAAAAAAAAATTGTTATTTTTATGGAATTAAAAAATGAAAAATGGATGAATTTTTTTATTGAAATGGTAAACTTAGGTCGAAACCATAGGGAAACCATGTCAAATTTTTAGTCGTTTTTTTTTTTTGTTGAAATTTAAAAATGAAAAAATGGATGAATTTTTTGTTGAAATGGTAAACTTAGGTCGAAACCATACATAAACCATGTCGAATTTTTTATTGTTTTTGATGAAATGTAAGATAAAAACTGAATGATTTTTTTTTTTGTTTTGAAATGGTAAAATTAGGTAAAACTGTAGGTAAACCATGTCAAATTTTTATTGTTTTTGATGAAATGTAAGATGAAAACTGAATGATTTTTTTTGTTTTGAAATGGTAAACTTAGGTAAAACCATAGGTAAACCATGTCAAATGTTTATTGTTTTTTTTTTTTATGTACATGTGAATGAAAGATGTTACTGTACAGTTATGTATTTTTGTACATGTGATGGTAATTTGATGCATGTTTTTTATGTTTGTTGTTTTCTGTGATGTGCAGGTGGTGAAGAGTCGACATCGGGTGCCGATGATTTTTTCTAATGCCCACGAGGCGTTGATAGCTGAGGACTGGGATTGGATTGATGCCCTAGGGCTCAAGCATGTGGATCGGTTGGATGCAGTTGTGGTGGATCGGGTGTACATTACAGCTTTGATCGGCCTATGGGATGTTCGGATGAACACCTTCCATCTTTCGACAGGGGAGATGACTGTCACCTTAGAGGACGTGTATCGGATTCTCTAGATTCCAATAGACGGGGTTCCCATTTGGATGACACCATGAGGCTAGAGGACGACTATACTGACGTGGTATTTTGGACATGGAGAGGATGAGGATGGGATGACCTCATTGGAGAGGGCAGAGCTAGATTGTAATATTGGAGGGATTTTGGTGCGATGGTGGTATGCTAAGGGAATGTTGGGAGTGAGGCATGCACTACTCATGAGCCTTATTTCCAACATGCTCCTGCCAGACTCGTCAGGAGCAAGGTTCCCATGGAACCTATTGGAGGTGGTGTGGTAGCTAGTGGATTGTTCGGTGACAGAGCCAGTGATTATGAGATGGGGCCAGAAGCTTTTGGCACAATTATATGATGAGTTGTATGAGGTCCGCTGTCAGAGGCGAAAGGGGATCGGCTGTAGTTACTTGTTGCAGTGTTGGGCCTGGCAGCATATAGCCATAGAGCAACCACGAGGGCTACCCTGGACTACTGAGGCTGACATGGTGGATAGGGATATTGGTTATGGTGCTTTATGGTATCGATCGAAGGAGCAGGGGCAGAGTCGACGGTTCACGGGAGACGTGGACCATTATAGAGATGCATTGGCATGACTGACTCCCAGAGATGTGGTATGGAGGCCATATCAAGATTGTATTGCATGGCCAGAGGCTGATGAGTGGCTTTGGCGGGTCCGGAGGGGGATATGGGTGATTGGCCGACACAGGACGGAGTAGGAGTACTTTCACTACCTTCGAGTGACACGATAGTTTGGGGTATGCCAGGGGTTGCCTAGGGAACCCGTAGTCTATCGATGCTGGAGTGATGAGAGGACCTTATTTGTGTCGATCCTTGAGCCTCTAGGGGAGGAGTCAAATACTGTACTGGACATTTCAAACGTAGATGATGTCGGAGTGACGGTCGAGTATCAGGAGTGGTGGATGCTTTGGCAGTGGCGAGGTGAGGGGCCATTGGGAGGAGATGAGGCAATGGGAGGCAAAGAGGGTGCAGAGGCACCAGGATAGGGTTGGGGAGCTCCTACAAATGTGGATATGGTGGAGGCTATAGATGCAAGAGAGGATGTTGATGAGGAGGAGCAGCCAAAGATGCAGGATGCTCCAGAGCAGGCTGATGCTCTAGAGATGCCGATGCAACTGGCCAGGCAGGGGGATACAGAGACTGGGTTGTGCACTGAGGTAGCACGATTGACAGAGTTATTGCGAAGGTGAGATCAGGAGCTGAGGGAGATGGTACAAGAGAGGGATCTCCTACGAACATAGTTGGAGCGGCACGAGGATAACCTTGCAACATACTAGTAGTAGGTGAGGGAATTGGAGCGATAGTGGGACAAGCTGGAGGATGAGGTTATCCACCTTGGTGGGTGAGTACCTACATTCTCTAGAGGTGGATCATCACGACGCTCGAGAGGGAGTAACACAGAGCAAATAGCATCCTCACAACGAAGGCGGTGGGATGAGGGAGAGGCTAGCAGGCATGGTGCAGGGACGAGCAGTAGCCATTCGAAGAGGTCTCAGAGGACCCGCACCACGAGGGGTAGTTCCCATCGCATCGATCCTGCATGATCATGGTGGACGATGCCCTAGACTTGGGGATTTTGGTGTATGATTGCAGGGTCAGAGGACCAGTTTTGTAGCTTGCGGGCAATTTTATTATGATATAGATAAAAATGACTCTTTTTGGTGTTTATACTTTTTGCATGATTTATTTTTATGTACATGTTTTTACATTGATGTATGCATAGGCGATGATGAATGCGATGGTTCTAATTGGTATGATGTATGCATATGAAATGAATTATTGATGATTTTTCGAGGCACCATAGACTATACAAGATTGGATTGACCTACTATAGTAATGGGATAACTTTGTGGAATGCTTGTGCATGTGAAAACTTTGTTTTTGTATTTTGTCGATTTTTTTTTATGGTGATGTATGAAATGAAATGTATCGGTTGTTTGAAAATGTAGTTAAGCTTTTCTGAGATGCAGATATTTTTAACTAGCCAAGACTGTACATTTATCTTGCAAGACTTTTGAACAAGGTCTAAATTCGACTTGAATTTAACCAAGTTATTTCACATCACAGTGTGTGCAATTGAGTTCGTTTATGTGGTATTTGTCAGGATACCACCAGTGCCAGATGGGCTTTCAACCGAACCTATACTAAGGATCACCTAATTAGCTCCACTAACTCCTTTATTGTATTTAGTCAGATTTGTTTGTGATGCTATCTAGGATACCATAAACTAGCTCATCCACATGCAAACATTGATCTGCACACAAGTTAATGTGACAGATATATCGTCATGTGGGAGGTTTACCACCAGTGACCAATAGGCTATCAACCAAACCGATACTGAAGCTTGCCTCATGACCTGTCGAAATGCTGAGAGTTCCAAGGATTCAATTTCGACTTCCTTCTTTTCTTCAAGTGTATTGGGATACTTGCTCTTTATAGCGATAAAATCACTGTTTTTTTTTGTTTTATTTGTTTTTTTTTTTTTTGAGCAAGGGATTTGAATATGGAGTGACGAGAATCACTATTGTTTGTGCCTTTTGATGTGTGCACTGTAGGATGTCAAATTTTTAGTGTTTTTGACGTTTTGCAAATTTTTGATGTTTTTGCAACTTTTGAGAACTTGGGATTCTTGGGGAATTGGGTAGGGAGGATGCTTGTACTTTTGCCAACTCTCAGCATTCCTAGGGTCATTCGCATAGGGGGATAAGGAAGATAGCCATTTTGCTTAGGGTAACCTAGATTACTGTGTAGGTTTCATCTTTCATTCACACAACTTAGGAATTATTATGTGTGTTAATTTGTGTTGGGATGCTACGTACCAAGGTGGGATCCAAGTAAAACTTTATCATGTAAAATCTGCTTAACTGTGTATAGTTGTTGGCTAGAAATTTAAAGACATCTGAATGACGAAAACCCTATATACATTAGGAGACAACTGACAATGCAAAAAATGGCGATGGTGCTATTCTAGATGTATGCGTTTGTGAAAATGGATCTGATGTGGAAAAGGATGGAATTGCCAAGTAATGACTGTCTATGGTGCTTTTGACTTGTATGACCTATCGAAATATGCAATGTATGGATGCAATGCTTAATGTAACCTATATTTTTGTATTTTGATTTTTATGAGAATGCATGGAATTGGAATGCAATTGTTTTTGTGATTTTGATTGTTTTATTTATTTATTTATTTTATTTGAGTATGCGTGGAATTGAAATGCAATTGTTTTTGTGATTTTGATTTTTGTGTTGTTTTTGTTGATTTTTGAATACTTATGTTGACCAAGCAGTTATGGTAACGCTTAGAGCTTTTTGTGTTGACCAAAGGGTTTATAGATACCTTTGGGGCATTTAGGGATGACCAAGCAATTATGAAAATCCTTGGAGCTTTTGTCTTGACCAAAGGGTTTATAGATACCTTTGGGGCATTTAGGGTTGACCAAGCGATTATGATAATCCTTGGAGCTTTTGGGTTGACCAAGTGATTGTGGTAATCCTTGGAGCTTTTGGGTTGACCAAGCGATTGTGGTAATCCTTGGAGCTTTTGGGTTGACCAAGCGATTGTGGTAATCCTTGGAGCTTTTTGTTGGACTATGGCTCTCTAGATGTGGAATTGCCTCAAATGAATGATGTTCAAGGGTTCTGTTTCCTTGATTCCTTTAAGAGAGGCAAGCCGGTATGTTCCAGGTCCTATTTTACTATCAATGATGTAAGGACCTAACCAGTTTGCCGCGAACTTGTCCTGTAGATGAGACAAAAAATTAGAATTCTGCTGGTTCTCTTTTAAGACCAAGTCACCAACTTGAAATTCCCTAAGGTGGACTTTCATGTTGTATGCTTTCTTAAGTCACTCTTGATAGATACGCAAATGCTTGAGAGCATTAACGTGTCATTCATCGAGCAACGTCAGTTGATCTAACCGGGCCTGTCGCACAGTGTCATCATTGATGAACTCTTGCATTGAAATGCATAGGGAAGGAATTTCCAACTCAAAAGGCATGACTGCCTCAGAGCCATACACCAGAAAAAATGGAGTTGTCCCATTGGGCGTTCGAATGCTGGTGCGATAAGCCCATAGGGAAAGCAGGATCTAAATGTGCCAGTCCTTATGATTGTCTACAACTATCTTTTTGAGGATGGCGACTAGCATTTTGTTTGATGCCTTTGCTTGCCCATTTTCCTATGGATAATAGGGTGTTGAAAAGCTATGCTGAATCTTGTACTTTGTTGTCAAAGCATGCACATATTTATTCTTGAATGGTGTCCCATTATCTGACAGGATCTTGGATGGAATACCAAAATGACATATGATATTATGCAAAATAAATTCTGCAATGCGGGCTTCAATCGTAGTGGTCAACGGAATTGCTTCCACCCATTTGGTAAAGTACTCTATGGCCGTTAAAATAAACGTGTGACGACCAGATGACGCAAGGGAGATCTTTCCAATTAGATCAAATCCCCACTACAAAAAAGGCCAAACCGATTGGATCGGTTGTAAGGCATGAGAAGGTACGTGTGTCAAATTAGCATGGTGCTGACACTTCATGCACTTCTTCACATATGCACAACAATCTTGCTCTAAAGATGACAAATAATAACCCATGCGAAGAATGCACTTTGCGATGGCCATACCAATGAAGTGGCCACCACATGTACCATCGTGAGCTTGGGTGATCGCCCAAGCGGACTCTTGTTGGTCCAAACAATGAAGGAGGATTCCTTCATAATTTTGACGATACAAAATGTCTCCTAACAAGACATGCTTTGTCGCTTTTTGTTTGAATGATCTTTTCATGGCTTGTGTCAATACAAGGGGGAGATTACCTAGCTTGAGGTAATCCTGAATGGGTGTGTACCAATCTTGCTAATCAAAAACCTCGATAGTTTGAACGGCCAATCCCTCTTGAAGTCTATCCTGAACAAAAGCTGAGCAAGAAAGAACTTGTAAAAACAATGTGGTGTTGCTAGTAAGAGGGGTTGGGGAGAACAAGGACCCCCAGTTGGCTTGAGTAAAAAAATATTGAATTCGAGAGAACTTATCCAGAGATGGTTCAATCTGGATCATGTGGATTCCTAGCATCAAATCAGAGCTTGCACGCTCCATCGTAGATTGCGATAATGTTTTAACCTAAATGGTTGTCATTTCACCAGAAGGGTCTTGCGGGATGAGTGACCCCAAGGAGGCCATAGTATCCACAAATGATTTGATGATCGAGGGAGTGCCTCGATGTCATACCATTCAATTTGTGCCAGGAATTTGTCCACAAGGGCTTTATAGGCCCACAAAACTAGACATTTACATTGGAATATCCCCTTTACTTGATTGACAATTAACAGCGAATCACCAAAAATGTTCAATCGTTTAATGTTCATGGTGATTGCTGTCTGAAGACCAATGAGCAAGGCTTCATATTCTGCATTGTTGTTGGTGCATGAGAAGTCTAATTTAAATGACAAGGGCATTGGAGCACCTTGTGGAGTGAAGAATACAATTCCCACACCACCCCCTTGCTCACATTTAGAACCATCAAAGAATAGGGTTATGTTAGCCTGTGACTCAGGCTCATCAGAATCTGGTGACTCTGAAACATGGAAGACCCCATCATCAGGTAGTTCAAAAGTTAGAGGCTAATCGTCTTCAAGAGGAGCCTCAGCTAGTTGATCAGCAATGGCTTGACATTTTATAGATTTCTATCCAATGAACTCTATGTCAAACTCCGTCAACAACATGATCCATTTCGTCGTGCGACTACTATGATAAGTATGACTCATCATGTATCGCAATGGATTCTCCTTAGACACAAAATACATATTATTACTAAGCATGTAGTGGCGTAGCTTTTTGGTATCAAACACCACTGCCAAGTAGAGTTTTTCAACATATGCATAGTTAAGTTCATAGCCCGACCGTGAGGTGCGGCTAAGATAGTATGTAGCCTGTTCTTTGTGAAGTTCATTTTTCTAGGACAGCATGGCGCCCAGTGCCACCTCAGTGGCTGAGATGTATAAATAGAACGACACTCCTAGTCTAGGTGGTGCCAATACTGGCAGCGAAGCCAAGTACTATTTAATGTTGTCAAAGGCAGATTGGCACTCATCATCCCAATGAAATGTGACCCCCTTATGCAATAATTTATTCATGGGTTGAAATTTGTCAGATAACTATGATATGAAGCGCTTGATCGATGCAACCTTTCCTTGCAGACTCTTGAGCTGCTTGATGGTGGTTGGGGGACACATTTCAAGGATTGCCTAGAATTTGTTTGGATCAACCTCAATTCCTCATTTGGAGACTATGAAACCCAAGAGCTTTCCAAAGGTGACACCAAATACGCACTTCTTGGGGTTTAGTCTGACTTTATGCTCAATGAGGCGATCAAGGACCTTGCTCAAGTCACCGATGTGATCTGGGTGCAAAAGAGATTTGGCCAACAAATCATCCATGTAATATTCCAAATTTTTGTGCATGTAATCATGAAAGATGTATGTCATGGCACGTTGGTAGGTGGCTCCAAAATTTTTAAGGCCAAAAGGCATGACCTTGTAGCAAAATTTCCCCCAAGGTGTTGTGAATGTTGTTTTTAGTTGGTCTTCAGGATTGATACGAATATGATTGTATCCTGAGAAACCATCCATAAGGGAAAGAATTTCATGGCCCGCTGTAGCGTCTACCAACATGTCGATGCTTGGCAAGGGAAAATCATCCTTAGGACTCGCTTTGTTAAGATCTCAAAAATCGGTGCATATGCGAATCCTCTCGTCAGGCTTTTTGATAGGAACCATGTTAGACAACCATGGAGGATAATCCACATAGATGACAAATTGGGCATCCAAAAACTTTTGTAACTCATATTTTACCATTAAGGCCACTGTTGGATGCATCTTGCATAGTTTTTGCTTGACTAGCTTGATTGTCGGATCAAGCGTTAAATTATGTGTGACTAGCTGTGGGTCTAGTTTCGGCATATCCTTGTATGACCATGCAAAAACCTCCTTCTTTTCCTGAAGAAGGGTAACATATTTAGCTCGCTCTGTAGGAGAAAGACTTACCCCCAGCTTGAGAATCCATGGATTCATTGGATCTATGCTGATGTCTACATCAGTCGTTGCTTCAATCGACATATGGGATCCATCTTCCAACTGGTGTGGAATGGGGATCAAATGGATATCATTTGCTGAATTAAGATCATCATTAGGAATGTCAAGTTCCTCTTCAGCATGGAAGACATCCTGAGTCTGTCTTGGAGTGAAATGAAACATCCCACCGTAAGGCCAATACTCTGATGGAGATGGTGGTGTGTCAGCGTGATCCCAATCAATAGCTTCTATGTCTAGATGCAATAATCGTGTTGGATTGACTGGATCATGGATGGGGCCGGTTAAGTCAATGGAGACCATGTTGATGAAATGATTGTAATCTCCATTACCACAAATGTGATAACTCTAACATTCTGAATACTCTTAGTGCTTTGGATCTGGCTCTGTAGACACTGGCACAAAGGGATCAGCCCTATGCGTGGACCTGCAAATAGGGTCTACCCTAGGCACTAATAGTTTGATAGGGTCTCCAGGCGGAAGATGTTCTCTGTATTCCTAGAGTGGCGGGTGTAGTAATTTCTATAACTACGCCAGGTTGAAATGCCTCCTATGTCTTGGACCTATGTGTAAGTGTTCAAACATGTCATCTATGTCCAAAGGATTTTGTTGTTGTTGATGTAGCCTATGCTCACTGGGATCATTCAATGGGAACATCATCAGGAAGCTATCCTGATCATCATTCATTGGATATTCATGTGAATGATCATACTCTGACTCATCTTTAGAAGACCCTTCGTGGTCTTGTCCATATTCCCCTTGTGGGTGAGTCCATGAAGTTTCTCCTTGTTCGGCCATATGGAAAGGGTTGTTGAGGTCAACAAGGTTATTGGTTTGTAATGGGAAATAATCCCCCAGTGTATAAGTTGTATTTGGATTGGCATATGGATCTGATGCCAACCCATCCTTGTTGCCTATCCCTAGGCTTTGCATGTTTTCAACCAATATGTCAAGGGGCAAAGAGTGATTAAACCCAAATCCTGACTTTTCATAAGGCATTTGATATCTTGGTTGGCACAAAACATGCATTCCTTGTTCATACCTGCCTAACCTGTATCCATGCCAATTGCATTGGCTAAGATATCGTAATGTGAAGTCTGGGTTAGCTAGATAGTTGACATCTTCCATAAAGGGATCTTCATCTTCCTCTTCTTGTCGAGAAGGTTCAATGCCATGATCTAGGCCCCCAAAAATAAAGTTTGTCTGATTAGGTGGGTAGCCTAAAGGAACCACGGAGCCTATGGGGAGTCGAGGTCTTCCCATGTCTTGCATAGACCGAAGTGTGGGCGTTGCAACAACATTGCACACTATATACTCCCCCATGCCTCGTGTTAGACATCTCAACGATGAATCGTTGGCGATTGAGGGGAAGTGAATGGGAGTTCTACTTGAGTCCACTCCATGTGGGGTGAACTAGGCATCTCAACTTCCATTCTATTAGGCGTCTCTTCTGTAGAGATGTTGGAGACTAAAGGTGGTTCTGCTTCTAGGGGCTTCTTTCCTTTGTCTGTTGGAGTGGCCACCATAGGTGGCATCATTATGGGAGGACTGGATGAAGAAGATGAACCCACCTGGGAATTTGATTGATTTGGTAGTGGAGATTCTTGCTTAGTTGGACCCCATTTAGATGGATTTAACTAGAAATCCATGTGCATTGAAGGAAGGGTTGACTGGAGCATGATTTGCACTGAATTGCAGTATTTAAAAGGTTCCAAATATGTGGGGACCACGTGCACTTGTCCTTCAAATGTATACTTTAGACATTGATGAGCAATTGAAGGGACACACTTCATATCCCGGATCCAAGGCTGCCCAAGCAAGATATTGTAAGCCATATCACCTTCTAAAATGTGGCACAACGTATGAATGGTCTTTTGTCCCACTTGTATGGGCAAGACAATTGTGCCAACTGTCGAGCATATCGCATCATTAAATGCTTGAAGGGTATAAGTGGAAGGTGCAATGTGAGAGGCTGGCAGTTTCAAATGTTTTAGTGCAGTGGTTGTAATAATTTTACTGGACGAACCAGTGTCTACCAACACCTGCTTTTAAGAAGTCCTGTTGACCCACACAATAATGTGCAGGGGTGGATCCGCTACATCTCCAGTCACCGTTTTTAGCTCATCTTCCCTGAAGGTAATGACTGGCTCAGTACATTGTTTGACATGCCCCACAAAATTGTTGAACGAATCTGCTTCATGGGGTTGCAATTCAATTGCCTTTAATATCTCCATAAGAGCTTCCCGATGGGGCGCTGATTGTTGAATAAGCTGATAAATGGAGATCCTAGCCTATGTGGTCCGTAGAATTTGAGTAAGTATAGTTTGAATCATGGCCACTGGTCTAGGCAAGGGTAGTTGTGTAGGATTCGGTTGATGTTGTGATGTGGATGGAACTTCCCTAGTGGCTGTCGCGGGGCCAACTCTTGGGTGTCTCTTGTTTCTTGTCACAATGCTAATCATCCCAACATACCCCATGGGGCAACTCTGTTGCACTTCATTGACATGCAGAGGTTTTGTTTGTGCATCATGTGTGGGTAAAGGATCTTTGAAAACACCCATTTGTTGGTTGTTGGGTGCGATGGGGTTATCCACTACTAATGTGTGATTGTCAATGAGATCTTGCACTAAACCTTTAAATGTCCAACAAACATTAAGGTCATGCCCTTTCCTTCTGTGGAATCTATAGAAAATGTCCTCTCTGTAGCCCTTAGGCTTTGGTGCATTAGGATCGATTGTTGGAATATCTGGCAGATTAATCAAGTTCGCCGTTGACAAATGGTCAAACAAGGAATCCCTAGACTCAGTGTATGGTGTAAATTGTCGCTTAGGGTGACACTGCTGATTTTGATCCTGCTTTTTGTTATATTTCTCATAATTATTGTGATGCACTGCCTAATAATTAGCCTTTGGAGGCTGGGTTGCTTAGGTAGGTGTAGGGGCATTAATAGCAACTTGATTGACCGCGACAGGTTTTTGTTGCGTATTCCCTGTTTTGGTGCTCTTGTTCCACTCTTTTTTCTTAGGCTTGGCAATTTTGCCATCATGTATCTTGATCTCTTCGATACGTCTAGCTTGTGCCAAAGCTTCTTCTAAAGTGCATATTTCTACAACTGCAATAGCATAGAGATCGATCACAAACAACTCTTTGCGAACATTTGAGTTAAGTCGGACATAGGAGGGAGGTAGGATAACTTTGAAAGCATCGTCCTCCACAAATTCCCATATGCTACCATAGACTCCTCCTCATACTATTTAAGGCTAGCTAGATCACTGAGTGATGCCTTTTTCTTTGTATTGAAAGCAAAAAATTCTAGGAATGCGTCCACTAGTTGATCCAAGTTGTAGATGCTATGCTTCGATAGAGGGGTAAACCAATCCGAGGAAAATCCTGTGAATGTGGTTATGAATGTTCTTAATATCAATGCATCATTGTTTTGTATACCAAAGCACTGGCTCAAAAATTGCATCACATGCTCTTGAGCATCCTCGTCCCCTTTAAAGAGTGCCAACTGGGGCAGCTTGAAATGTTTGGGGTATGGAGGTGTTGGCACTGATGGATGCACTAGACGACTATGGAGTTGGCGTAAGGTAGGCTTTTGGGACCCAAAAGTCTTGAGTTCCATAGTCTCTAAGCGTTCTAACAACACTTTGTATGCATCAAAGGACGTAATATCCTCCTCCTTAGTTTGTTTCTGCTGTGGGTTGCAAGGAAATTGAGGCCTTTGGATGGATAAATGGGTAGCTTCCCTTTTGCCTTGATAGGGCATTTCAGCCTGCTCTTCTTCTTGGTAATAATCCTCATAATATTCTTGAGGAGTGTTTGGCCTAGGCCTATAAACATGGACGGGTGCCCACGGAGGATGCCCATCACGATTGCGGGGAATGGCCTCCCGCTCAGGTCTAAGAGGTCTTGGAGGCAGTGCTTGCTGAAGTCATGGAGACCTGTCTCGCACTAAGGGGTTGTGCCTCACATACATCTTAGATTGTTGTGCACAAGGGACTAGGGCCTTCTCAGGTGCATGGTTGTGAAGCAATTCAGCTATCTAACGTTGAATGCGCTCTTGATCAAGGCGACACAAATGTTCTAATTCTTTTTGTTCTTGCCTAAGCCACATGATTTGTGCTTGGTGGGCAGCTAGTTGTGCAAATGCCAAGTCATTTTGTTCTGCTGTATCTTGTTTAATAGGCCTAGATGTATCTCCTACATATCTGTTTCGATCATGGTGCTCTGAGACCCCTATATGTTGCTTCCCTCTGTCAAGGTTGGCCGCATTAACTTGAAACTCTGGTCTCAATGAGAAATCTGGATAAAAAGCAGGTGTAGACATGCATCATTTCTACATTGGATACTGTTCTTGAGGAATGTAGTGATCCTCCTCACTCTCTCTATGATATGCATAAAAAGTGCGGGTAGAATTGTCTTGCCCTGTCGGGAGAACCTGATGTTCTGTATATGGTCTACTGTGTTCGACATTAATCGGGGGTAAATTTGGAACAACAAAATCATATGGTTATTCCTTTTGTACCCTTTGTTGTTCTAGAGCAGTACACAATGCTTCATCACTAGGCCACCCAAAATGAACTTCCAAAGGAGGCCTCGTGCTTAGACCAGGTGGTATATATAGGTTATTTTCTTGAAAATATTCTTGTTGCTCATGAGTTCCCCTTAGAGAGGGGGTTCTAAAGTCTCGTCTATTGATGGCCTGACTTGGATAGCCCCTCAAGGAGGGGCCTCTAGAACCATGTTCTATGACTGTATGGGTTGGAGTGCCCCTCAAGGAAGGGCCTCTAGAGCCATGTTATGCATGGTGTGAACTAACTGGTCTACCTTGCCATCGAGGCGGGATGGCCAAGTCTTCAAGGCTATATCGGAGACTATTTGTCTCTCTTGGTGCATTTTCTATAGCTTCTGCCCGTGATTGGGCTTGGCTACGAGTATTCACCATGGTAATGCTAACCTAAAGATGCAAAAATTCTTTTTATGATTTTTTTTGTCTAAATAGAAAATAGCATACACACACAAGCAATGATTATCTCTTTTAAAGATTAATAGTGTGCCCTAAATCTAGTTTAGTGTGTTTTTGTTGTTTGTTTTGTTTTTGAAAATTTTTGTGAAACATTTAAATGCAATTATGAAGGCTCTTATGACTCCCAAAATGGTTGCCCCTTCAATATACCATTGTCGGACCGATATACCAACCTCTCTTTATACCCGACCTTACATGAGGGAGACTATAGGTACATGAGAGCAGATGATACATGGAACATAGGCGATACGAAAGGGGAATCGCTCTATTTATGACACCTACCATAGAAGACTTATCCTCACATGCTGGGAATCACCCCAAGCTACACTCGGTCAGCTTTCATCAGGATTTATGTCTAGCAACAGTCATGATCGAGGTAATGGATGCAATATCTCAAGCCAAAGTGATAATGGAATCCACCTTTGGTCTTGCTCAAGGGTTGGGGTTTTACGACCAACGCCTTGGTTTAAAATACCATGTGATGTGTGGGGTTCATTTTAATTTGCAAAAATTGAAACAGGCAAACAAAAAAAAAATCTTTCCCTAAGCCATACAAACTGAAAACCAAAAAACAAAAAAAATAGAAATTTGACAGAAGCTTTAAAAAAAACCCCTACCTCTTCTCTGCCTAACCGGATATTTTTGATTTGCTCTAAACATTACACAGAATTATACTCGTCCCTAGGTGAGGCAAATATCAGAACAGTAATCATCCCAGGGTGAGATGAATAGTTTATTCGTCTCGAGGTGAAATGAATACCAATTTTGTAATCGTCACTTGCAGAGATGAATAACAGTCCGATGTTGAAAAATAGGTACCTGTAAAAAAACAAGCAATTTTAGATCAGTAATTTAACCTAAAAAAAATAGAGGACAGATGTCCCACCGTGATCGCCATTGAAAGCATGATATTCCAGAAACAAAAAGGATAAACTAAAAATGCAATGTAAATGAAACTAAAATAACGCTTAAACCCTATGTTATTGAAAAATGTGTAAAAAGGAAGAACACGAACACAAGATATTAAAGCAATATAAAAATCGACCATTTTATTGATATGCTTTTCAAATTTGTGTTACAATGCATCTCCTTCCTTTTTATGGGATAGGAGCGTTAAATGTTGGTCTTTTACAACTTGTTTCAGAATTCCTTCTTCCGCGTGCCCACATGTAATATGGGCGAACCAAAACGTTGTCGCCGCTTGCATTAACAAAGGTCGATTCCTCACTGCTCCTCTAATGCTGCAAATCTGCGTTCAAAGAAAAAAACAAAGAATCAGTAGCACCTGTGTATGAAAAATAAATGATAAATCTAAATAAATTGAAAACTTGACAAAAGCGTAAACATGAAACTAACTAAATACTACAAAAGAAATAGTCACCAAAATCAATAAAGCGAGGGGTGCCCAAAGGCAAACCACCCATGGGTGAAACTTTGCTTCGACACCAATCCGCTTAGGATGGGTCCAAAACCTGATGTGATGTGTTGTCGGCAAATTGGTTGGATATTGTGGTCAGAAAAATCGGTGTTGGTCCTTGATTCGTGCCTTCAAAAGTCACCCAATAACCTCTCTTTCGATTAAGAGATTATGGATGTTGAAAACACAAATCGCAAGTAGATGAATTAGCAGCACTTCTTCGCTCAAAATTTTCCTTCTCTGTATATCTTTTGGGTGAGGAAACTCACCATTTTATAGACCCAAGGGGTCTCTTTGAATTAACATACAAAAGTTTTTCTTTGCATGAATGCTTTTTGTGAAGAGAAGACTTCTTCTTGATCAAGGGCTTCTTAACTGCCTCTGTGCATGTCTTTGTATGTTTAGAAAAGCTCACTTGCACTCCCATGCAATGAAGGGATAGCTAAGTGGCAAATCTGAGTTGTCTTAAAAAGCTCACTCCCATTCCCATGCAGTGAAGGGAGAGTCAATTGGCAGATATGATTTGTCAAAAGAACTCACTCGCACTCCTATGCCATGCAGGGAAAGCTAAGTGGTAGTTTTGAGTTGTCATGCACCGAGGTCTGACTTTTTGCTAGTCAAACCTGGCGTTCGTCCCACCCAGAAGCGAGCGCTAGTAATCGTCCCTGGGTGAAACGAGTACAAATCCGTACTCATCCCTGGGTGAAACGAGTACCAGTCCGCACTCGTCCCTGGGTGGAGCAAATAAGAAGCAAAGTGTCTAAAAGGTGCCAAATTGATTTTTGACTTGTAAAACTGTTGTGTGAGTGGTTAGAACCACTGTTTTAACCTTTGGGGCTGCCTTGGGGGCTATGTGTGTTAGTGCGATCAATGCTTGTTGTCACGTAATCGGATTGGTGCTGTTTTGGTGTCTATAGTATCAAATAATGTAATATACTCTAACACCCTATTTTATTACATTATTTGGGTATTTAAGACTTTAGTATTCAATATGGATCTTTGTATTTGTCTTCATTCTTCAAGTGACCTTGAATTTGATCTTCTACTTGAGCTTCATATTTTTCTTGACTTTGTATTCTAAATTTGGTACTATTACTATTTTCCTTCTAATTCTATTGTCGAAGAAGTTCATACCTTTCTTGTGTCCATATCTATACCTTGAGAAATATATTTGAGAAAATTCATTAATGAAGTTTCTTGTCATTGTGTATATCCAATCAAAGAAATGATTTTCTTTGTACCAATAATATCTTTGAGAATGATTGGTTCCTCCACAAATTTTACAACTATGGAGATTCCAACATCTCTCTATCTTATACCCATATCTACTATAATGATTACATTTGATTTATATTACCAAATCACTTTGACCATTATGTCCTTCATAGCAACTATTTCTATCAATATCTATCACTGATTTGATATCATTATTTTTTGTTACAAATTTAATTCCTTGCTTATTGTTTCTAGTCTGACTTGTATACTCAAGATCTTCATACTTTGATATGATTTTTGATGCAATTCTTACATTCCCTGTTCATGTTTTCCCAAACATGTATATTCATATTTTATCAACTTTGAACAAAAATCATTAGTATGACCAATACAATCATTAGAATGATCTTTTTCAATATCAATATAATCTTGAGCATCACCATTTGTATCCATACCTTCATCAATTCTAGTAGCATGAATTTTTTTGAGTAATCATGAACTATATCTAAATCACTTGTATTGCATATAACATCAATATTTGTAATAGGTTCTTCTATCTTAGTCAAGAATTCTAAATCACTAGTGTCAATGCTTGCATTGTAATATTTCCTTTCATTTTGACAAGAATCATACTTTGCATCTATTTCTTTTTAAGTAGATCACTAGTGTCATAACATGCATCAATCATCAATGGTTTTGATTCTATAGTATTGCAACATGAATCTACCATCATGGGCCTTAAATCATTTGTATCACTAGAAGCATATTTCATCTCTATTTTGTTCTTTACCTCTTCAACCTTTTCTTGTTCTCTCATCTTAGAAATATTAAGAGTGACAATTCCTTTGTAGATTATTCTCCATAGATTGATAGGTATAGTAACAAAATATTCATAGAAATCATTAGCATTGTTAAGAATACTTTGCATGCATTTTTGAAGTATAGAATAATCCCCTTTTTCTACTTCACTAGTAATATCACCAACCCTATTGTTCAAAGCATTTGTTTCATCAATATACTTGTTCTTCAAATCTTCTATCATGTCCTCTTGTCTTCTATTCTTGTCTTTTAGAACTTCATTAGAAAGTAATGCCATATATATTACTTTTCCTATATCATTAGGTAATGTGAAAGCATATTTTGAGTTTATTTTTGCTTCACCAATTTTTGAATTTAAATAATATTCTAGTGTTGAAAAACTTTCATTTTTGGCCTCTCTCATGATTGATTGCAAAACCTTATTTTTCTTTATTGATGTATTCTCTTGACTTTCAAAAATTTCCATCATCTTTTGTGTGCAAACTTTTATTAGTATCTTCTAGTGAGTCATCTTGAATGTAAATTTATTCTTCTTGAAAACATAAGTCCTCTCCAATGTAAATTAGTTCTTCTTGTAGACATAGGTTTTCTTCTTCAACTAATTCTGTCAACTCATGAAGTTTGAGTTTTTGAGTTTCTATTTTTGGATTACTTATTTTCTTTTTCATTTTCTTTTTCTTTGCCATTTTACTTTTATGTAAACCACATTATGACTCCCTAGTGTTTTGAGTATACTATCTCTCAAATATTCAATATTTGTAGTATACCTTTTAACTCCCAAGTAATTTAGTAAAATATCAAGTTTGATAAGATCTTTTTAATTCTTCAAGTTTTGTAAAGTACTTGGATCTACCAAATGATTTTGAGTGCAATATATTTTGATAGTATGTTTAGCTTTCTTAGTTTCCTTGAGTTGAATCCCTTTTATCTCCCTAATGTTCAACTTCAATTTTCCTTCACCTTATTTCTCCTTATGAATTTAATAAATAGAAAGCTAAAGATAATTTAATGCACTTTCAATTTGATAATGTTCTCAATTTTTCAAGACTCTATAGTTGTATTCCTTTTGTCCCTTCAATTTAATCAATAGATCAATTTCAATTTAATTTTCCAACTTTCAAGCAATTCAATGTTTTGCTTCCTATATCCTTCAACTCTCAATGATATAGTTTTCTAAATTTCAATAGTTTAAAGTTTGGTGTAGAACTCCTTATATCTTCCTAGTGTAGAAATTTAGAAGGTAATAATATTTTCAAACTAATATTTCAATCTCCAATGTAGACGACCTTATATCTCCTACTTTTAATAATTTGAAAATATTTGAATTTCACCAGTGTAGTTTGAAATAGATACAAATTACTTTCTTTAATTGCTTCTAAGGCAAATGATAAAACTAAAAATTATTTCTTATTTATCTTTGATCTCATGAAAATAACTTTGTATCATTTTTAAAACATTATATTGATTTTGTATTACCTTTCAAATATTGCTCTAAATTCTACATGACATCCAACAATTAGCGAATTCATTCTTCAAACTATGGACTTGTAGTACTCTTCCATTTTTTGTGTTGGCACAACTTCCTTTATAATGACCCCTCCTTGATCCGATAACCATTAGCTTGCCTTGACACTGTGCATGAAGGTGATAATTGAGCTATGCTCAATCTCACAAAATCCCAATGGCTAGTTTGTATGCAATATTTTTGACTATGAGTTTCTCTCCTATGGTGGCAACATCTTCGATAGCTACGTGGGTCTCGTGATATTTGTAACATATAGTAAAATTGATGTACTCACTACCTATTTGACATGTTATTTTGTGTAACCTTCCAATGATTCTCAATATATCCACTTGGTTGCTCTTAAATATATGCATGTGGGCTCCAATGTGTACACTCAATTCAATGGCTAATGAATCAATCCTCATATTTTGGTATCATGGTCATGTTGGTGTAACTAATGTTCTTGATAAGATTCATGCCAAAAGAATCCAAATGCTAAATAAAATTTACCACCTCATTCAAAAGCTCCACTTTGTTGGTCTTATATTTAGATCAAAAGAAATGACTATCCACACAATGGTTGCATAGGTTTAATAATATCACAAATGTAACATATCCTTAGTTAACGGTTCTCAAACACTAGCGAATTCACTTTCTTCATGTGTTGGTTACATTGACCATTTGCTATGTTAGCATTTTTTTTAGACTTTCAATGTGCATACGACCTTGTCAACATGCATTATGGGTACCTTAGTGATGAATATTCTAAGTCCTTAATTTGATAATACCTTCACATTTATTATTTGTAACCTCCCTCTATGTACTTATGTAATGTCTATGAATTTATTGGTTCCTTGGTGTGTGATCTATTGCCTTTGTGATGCATCTACTCCATTGGATACCTCAACTTATTTATGCATCTAATGGAAAAATACTACCAATATTCACAAATGTAATGATCACTCCTTCAATGGATGTGTGTGGTCTTCTAAGTCTGTCAACTTAGTAATTATTCTCTAGTTACCAAATTGTGTGATATTATTTGTTAGAGTATATTAAATCATTTGGATCATGTAAATGTACCACATTTGATACATATCTAGAGTAAGAGATTACTTCAATGTAAATTTACTTCAAGTATTATAATAAATGCACAAATATCAATGTGCAAGCTGTAAATGTTTATGTAGTCTACATGTACATGATTCCTAGATAGAGTAAATGCCAAGCAATATATCTTTCTATTTAAAAGTCTCATAGATAGTGTGTATGAGTGTGAAGTAGGATAGAGTGATATAGTAACTATACAGTATGTAGTACACAATGTATGTGTGTAGTAAGGTACAATGCAGTTCTTTCATATACTTTCATGAAGTGTTCATGTCCTCCATTATATAGCATTGTACTATTTTCATCACTCTCATTAATGACATATTTTTGAGTTATTTGCATATGTTTATTTCCTTATTTTCCTACATATTATTGTACCATTATATTTATAGTTATCTCAAATTAGTTATCCTACATCTTGTGGTTGTACTGCCTCTTATCAAAAACTAATAGTGGTATCATAGCACATGGTAGATCAAATAGGAAATAGGGAGAGCCATAAGTGAGACTGAGTGAAATCCAAAAATCTCATTTATAGAATTTATGAGATCACATTTGGTTAGAGTATTTACATAGGGTTATAGGAAAACTCATTAATACTAGGACTCCACATAAATTCCACTAGCTTAACAAATCAACTAGTGAAGTTATTATCTCCATAATTATAAATCCTTCCATTCAATTTTCTAACATATTGTTGCAGGAAAATAAGATTCATAGAAATTTGGGAAGCTTACTACAATAGAGTTAGGAAGAAGATCTTTATTATAATCATTCCAACACTTGCAAAAATAAGTAGAACATTGAATATTTTAGTGACCTAAAAAAATATCCCATTACAAGATCTATGAACCTATAGATTTTAGAAGATAAGAAAAAGGCTATAGTAGCCTTAGTGTAGACTCAAGGAAGAAGAAGACTCTAAATATGATCCAAGGAATATATAGGATATTGGTGATCTCCATTCAAGATCAATAAACTATAGAGTGTAGAAATAGAAAAGGCCATAGGAGCCTTGCAACAAATTCAAGGGAGAGAAAAATCTCTAGTGAAGAGTACCGATGAATATAGGAGATTGGTGATCTCTAATTTATATTGAAGACTTCACCTTGAAGAAGATGAAGAGACCCTTAGAAGGTCTAGTTATAAAATTTCCAGTTCTAGAATATTGGAGGTTGGTGATCTCCATTAAAGCCCATAGTTTGTAAAAGTAAATAAGGACCATAAAAGGTCCTAATATAGATTATAACATTAGAAAATTATAGAGATCTAAGAATAAGATTTCATTACCAACACTTAGTAGAATTTTGAAGGAATGGTCTCATTTGTAAGACCAAATAAGCTATGAGATTGAAGACCTTGGTGAGATCTCAAGGAGAAACAAGGATAAGGCTTGGAAATCCTTAGTTTATATTTTAGAGAAGACCATTAAAGGATTTTATAGGATAACTTACTAGTTAAATCTACCAGAAAGGAGAAGCTACTAACAGAGCAAAATTTGGGATAATTATTGCTATCCGATAACAAGCCCAAAAGAAGAAGAATTTGGCAAGGAGTGCCAAATTCTGGAGGATATTTCTAAAGACCTCAAGATATTTAGATTCTTAAGAAGAGGGTCAAGATCAAAGTCAAAATTTGACAAGGAGAAAGGAGCCTAACTTTACTACCAAACCTAAAAGGTTTGAAAATTACCGTTGAAGGCTAGAAGACTCAGTTGGAGATAGGAGTTTGTTGAATATTCAAAAAAATACTAAAGGGTTCTTGAAGAAAAACTCAACTATGATTTGGGGGAAGTCCCTACCAAATTTATGATTTTCAAGAAAAAAAAATGGGACAATGCTACTAGCTATAAAAATTTAGATCGACACAGAGTATTTTGAAGAAAAATTAGATCACCATATTATAGTTTCAAAGCAGCAAGATAGAGGATTTACTAAGCTATGAATTGGTGAGTTAAGGAGCTATTATGGAAAACCAAGAATAACTACAAATCCATCCATTTAAAGGTATAAATAAGGTGAGTCTAATCACCTAGCAATCCTTCATCTAAAAATATTATTAATTTAAGAAACTTAGGTGCAAATAGGTTCATTAGTTGAAATTTAATTTGGGTTATTATCCATTTCCATTAAGCACCATTTTAAGTTCTTTAAAATTTGTAAAAATAAGGTTGCATATTATGGTCTTCAAAGGGAGTGTAGAAGGAAATTATTTTAAGGATTATACATGCACATTAAAATAGGAGTTAGACATCTATCTTCCTATTATTTAGTTATAGCAAAGAAGACTACATTAAGTTATAGTGCAATTACTAGTACATGATTTGAGGTTTATTTATAGGAGTAAAAAGAAGAAACTATTACTGCACTATATTAGTTATTAAAATTTCACTGTGGATTATTATTTAAGGTGAATATTAGCACACATTTAAACCTCTATATGTTAGCTGCATGATTAAGTGCTTGGATTCACTGGTGTTAATTTTTTCCAAGTTAGAGATTAGTGTTGTTTAAAAAGAAAGACAACAATACATTGCTCTCAAGGATTAGAGAAAATAGTTGACATATTTATGAAGCAATAGAATAGATTCAAAAATATATCTTCATTTTTCCTCAAGCTATATAGCTATGAGCTACCAAATTAAAGAATAATAATAGCATAAAAGGGAGACAAAGAACTCTTAAAGCTTTGGTGCAAAAATTAGGTATATTATTTATGTTACAAAGATGCACCATATTCCTCCTAAAGAGGACATAATATAAAGTATCCCAAGATACTAAAGGAAGAAAGAATCCTACATTCATAGAAGATAGATAAGGAGATGTGACCTAAGGTATAAAAATTGGTTTGAGGTGTCAAAAAGACATAGTCTTCACTAGCTTACCCAATTCCCACAATGCATCAACTTACAACATAATTACCCACGTCAAAGGGAGCACAAATACCCACATCAAAGGCAATGAATAATAGTGGTAGATCAAGGAGGAAAATACCCAATAGGAGACCATAATCATGTGAGATATATGTGGAATAAGGATAAAATTAAGGCCTATGTAAGAGGTTGCCTATCTCTTGGACCTCTACGTAAAATATAGCATACATAAAATAGCTATATATCATCTATCAACATGGATATAATAATGCTAAGGATGAGCACAAATAAGTGAAGAGCTATACCCAAGGAAGAACTTGGAAGAACCACCAGCTAAATTGAAGCCACCATTAGAGTGCCCTTATCCGCCTTAGCTAGAGACACCCACACAACAACTAAAATTGTACAGAAATAAGGTGTTGAAGATAAGCAATTATGGTTATTTATTGTTGAACAATATATAATAAGTAGATGTTAGATGAAGGTTTACATGCATGAATCCTAAGTACGACTTGGAAAAAAGGGCATATTTACCCTCTCATTCCTAACACTCAAGATAAAGGCACCCACTAGAGTAACATATTTCATCATCATTCTAAAATTGGAGAATCTACAATGCCTACCAAGAATATATCCTACATATACCATGAATTCTAACACCTTAAAGAGACATCATGAACAAAATAAGAAATGGAAGAGTCTGGTAATGCATTATACCACATGGAACACACATTAATAAGGTAGAAGCATGATTACATAATCAATAAAGAGGAGTGTTCATAGAGGAAAATACAATAAATATTTAGCACTGAGTGGAGAACACATTGAAGGCACAAATTCAGGAGTCAAAGTTATATTTAAATACTATCATAAGGGATGTCTACCAAGCCTATCATAAATTAGCAAGGAGGTACAACAGATTTCAAGGTGATTGAAGTTAAATATAGCACCCATCTACAATACAAAGGTATTATTTCATAAGGCTTAATTATTTGCTTTCTCAAGGAGTAATAAGGGATAATATAAGGTTGAAACTATTAACATATTTTGCATTCACATTTATATGTAAAATCAACCATATAGTTGAAAGTAAATTTAAAATAAGTCTACATACTTAATAGTTTAATATTTGCAATCAAAACCATAGGAGTTATAAGGGTTTCTACTTGGAGAAATTAAATTTTATTATTGTAAATGTTATTGCTTTCTAATATTCCAAATTAGGGAGTTATAAGGTATACTACACCAAAAATATACTATTAGAATTTAGAAACTTTAAACTATTAATATCAAGGGGTATAAAAAGTTCTTCATTTATTTAAAGGATTTGGAATTATATACTTTATTACATGTATCATACTCATAATAAAGAGACAAAATAAATAAAACCATAGGGAACTTCAAATTAAGTTCATAGTTTATTAGGAGAGATAAGGTGAAATAGATGTTGATTATTGTTACTTATAGAAAATTACAAAATCAACTCAAAAGTTAACTATTAATTACTAAGCACTTTATTAAGCTTATAGATTACTTTAATCACTAGGGAGACATAAGGATTCTAAAAAACCTAAGCCTTGGATAGGTTTATCAAATTGGATCATATACTCAATTTACTTGAGAAAGATATAGTATTCTACAAATCCTTAGTCTAAATATTAAGGAAGCAAAAAAAAATACTACACTTCATCTACTAGGGAGACATAAGGTAGTCTACTACAAAGGATCCATAAAAATATTTCTAAAAATAGAGAAATATTAAACTAAGAGAGATGTCTACCTCAAGGAATACAATGAACAATGACATGAAAAACACTATTAGAAATAAAAGAGCAAGTGCCATAAAAATTGGAATAAGGAATTTACTTACAAAATCTGAAAAATATTTAGATTTTACTTCAAAAGTGATTCATAGTGAAGCCTTAAGAGATAAATTTGAAACTATGGAATATTATCTACAAGCTCAACTCACTGAAGCAATTAATAATGGAAAAAATGACATTCAAATTCCTTTAGACCTTGGTAACATATTATACTTGGCACTACTCATTTTCAAATGCTACAAGGATGAGAATATAGAACAAAAAGGATTTATAGAGTCATTTAAATAGAAAACAAAAATGGATACATCATATATAGATAATATTTCAATCCTCATGCAACATCAATAATTTAAGTTCTACTAACACTAAATCTTATCATGATGCTCTAAGTGTATGTTTAGAAGCTTCTATATAGGACATGGAGAATGATATCAAGGATAAAGGTAAATATAAACTACTCTTGCAAGAATTTGGTGATAGTACATCCACCTATGAAAGTAATTATTTCGATGACAAGAATAAAGAAAAAGAAGAGGAACTAGTTCAAGGAGGCATACAATGCAATATGAATTAAAAATAATACAAAGAACTAAATCAAGCTGAAGAACATCTGAAGTCAAAGATCCATATTTAAGACTAAAGTCTTCAATACCCAAATAATTTAATACAAGAGGGTGTTAAAGTATATTACATCATTTGGGTCATGTAAATGTACCACCTTTGGTACATATATAGAGTAGGAGTTTACTTCAATTTAAAGTTAGTTAGTTACTTCAAGTATTATAATAAATGCACAAGTGTCAATGTGCAAGTTATAAATGTGCATGTAGTCCACATGTACATGAGTCCTAGATAGAGTAAAGGCCAAGCAATATATATTTCTATATAAAGGACTCATAGGTATTGTGTATGAGTGTCAAGTAGGATAAAGTGATATAGTAACTACATAGTATGTAGTACATAGTGTATGTGTGTAGTAAGATATAATTTAGTTCTTTCATATACTTTCATGGAATATTCATGTCCTCCATTATATAACATTGTACTATCTTTGTCACTCTCATTAATGGTATATTTTTGAGTTATTTGTATATGTTTATTTCATTATTTTCTTGCATATTATTGTGCCATTAGATTTATAGTTATCTTATATTAGTTATCCTACATCTTATGGTTGTACTACCTCCCATCAAAAGCTAAAATTCTTTATGTTCTCTATTAGGTTCAACTATGATTCAACCTATGCAATATCTTCAGCTGAAACTCCTTCTTATGTGTTCTCATAGTGCTCTTTCTTGTGTACTAAATTAGTGCACTGTGATTTCCCCTTTATGCTTCAATCTTCACCTAAACTGGTGGTTGATTCTCTCTATTTTCCAAGATAAGATAATGGTGATTTCAGATCTAAAAACTAATGTATCTTATCTTCTAATTTATGGAGTAAACTTTTTGGACCATTGTGCCTCTTTATCTTACCTTCATCAAAGACTCTCTAATGCTAGATACACCTTTTTTTCTATTGAACTCTCTTGCTATTATCGAAGCTCTTAAATTTTGTAGCAACCTCCTTCTTCCAATTCTAGTAATATTCTCCCTTGAGTTCTCCTCAATTTCTCTTGTGGCTCTTTCTATTTTTTTTTGATCTACCATATGCTCTGATAATACTATTAACTTTTGAAGCTATACACTTGAATAAAATGCAGCTACAAGTAATAAAATAAGCATCCAACGTTATGACTATGTTAATGGCAATCTAATAAGCAGGTAAATAGCATGATAAGTTTCTAAAATAATTCATGAAATAACCATTACTGTAACCTCACAAAAATATGAACTAGATATCATGCTATGAGGAATGTATGCTTCATTTTCTAATTACAATACCAGGTCACAAATATATACTAGTATTTGACTCTTCACTTTCCTACCCTAAGGACACATGTGCATTCTTCATGATAAAAACTTTTACACATGCATACCTAACTAATGACACTTGTTATTCATATTCTAAAGGAATCATGTACATGTGGACTCCATACACATTTACATCATTGCACATTCTAACACTTGTAAATTTATTGCTTCTTCCTCAAGTAACTACTCAAACCTTAACCTAAGATAAAATCCTAGTCTAATAATGTACCCAAGGTGGTACATTTACATGTACCAAATAATGTAATATACTCTTAACAATTTTTTTGTGTCTACATTTTTCCCTCTCTTTGATGAATTTATGACCTAATAAATGCATCAAATAAATATGTAGAAACCTATGGAAAAAAGGATAAAAAACACAAGGGAAAAATGCATGGCCAATTTTAAAGAAAGGGGTGGTGTAAAAATGGTGTCATTTAAGACACTTAAATATTTTGCATGCAAAGGACATTAATGCCTCTCAAACTAGGATGCTCCCTTGAGTTTTGAAAGGAATACCAAATTTCTAAGGAAACATGAAATGGATAACTTAGAAGAAAACATAGCATCAACAATAAAAAAGAAGAAAAAAGGCACCAAAATAAAGAAATATGAGAGAGAAAAAAATAAAAAGAAAATATTAGGTTTGACTTGCATTTTAAAGTTTTTCTTTTCTTTTCTTTTCTTTTTTTATTTTTTATTTTTATTTTTAATTTGTTTATGATCACAAATATAACTAATGAAATGCATAATTAACGAACTAAATAAGGTGCATGAGTGAATCTAACTAATGAGATGGATGTAAAATGAAATGCACAAGTGAGTAGACAAATAGATGAAAGGAAAGAAAGAAGAGAGAGAAGAAGGAAACAAATGAACAAAGGAGAGAGAGGTAAAATAAGAAGAAATCATATTAGCTTAGAAAAAAGGTGATATGATTATTGATTAATCAAAGTATTAAATATAGTATGCTATGGCTAAACATAGCCATAGATAGGGATGAAATAATATCCCCTAAATCATGCTAACAAAAAATAATATCGACTAGCAACTATTATATGTCGATTATAAATGTTGGTAAACTACTAACCTAGGTAGAAAGTAAATAGAAATAAACTAATCTACCCTAGTAACCAAATGAGGTAATAATCAAGTTACCATAGAATAGTAACTCTAACATCCCCCCTTATTACATTATTTGGGTAATGTATATAACTATCCCAATACAGCGAAAAAGATATTGATATGTTGGTTCTTACACTTTCTCAGGCTCTGTCACAGTGCTCTAGCACCTCCTAAGAAAAAGGTGGGTCATTTTTCACTTTGTCTTCACATAAATGAATGTTCTTATGGTAATATTTTCATCCAACCAAATTTCATGGGTAACCAGCCATTGCAACCACTAGGTGTAGTAGAGTAGATCACTTAATACAAGGTTCATTTGATTACAATATGATTTTGCAAATATTTTGATAAGGTAACTAAGGTGTTGGTCACTACCGAAAATGCACCCTTATAAGTTTTACCCCTTGTTGCAAAATATGTTGTAATAAAATTTCTTAAAGAAGTGTGACTAAGGTGTCAGTCACCGTCGAAAATGCATCCTTATAAGTCTTCTTCCCTTTTTACAAAAAAATGTGTGAAGAAAAGAAATGTTTATCCCCCCTTAATTGTAAAATATATGCAACTCAAGAAGCTTTGTGAAGGATTTTATAAATATTGCCTCCTAGGCAAAATTTTCACCAAAAAATTCCCTCCTTTTGTTAAAAGTACTTCAAACAATGAGAGTTTTCTATTTTATGAAGCCTAAAATAGGTATAATCACCCCTTTATTGTAAGTAATTTTAACAAAAACTTATGCTATTTATGAATCCTGAAAAAGAGAGAGAGGAAATGGTGCTTACTTAAGGTGACAAATTTATTTTCCCTCTACAATACTGTCGTAGCCATGAGCACTTTGTGTGCTCTTTTTAAACTAGAATCAAAATCAGAATTAGACACTTCACAAGCAACATGGATTATGTGATGTGCCTTTGCCATTGTAGTTTTGCTTATTTGGAAACCAACACTGAATGGTGTCATGGTTGTCCTTTTTACAATTTGTGCAAAAATTTGCTTCCTAGGCAATTTTATCAAAAAAGTTCACCAAATAATCCTTCCTTATTGCAAGTACTTCAAGCATGGTTTCTATTATGAAGCCTAAAAGAAAAGGTATAATTTTTTATGACTTCTACTTTTCTGATTGCCTTTACAAGTTTTATCTCTCTCTTGTCAAAATATGTGTTTGAATGAAGAAAGGAATTATCCCCCCTTAGTGCAAAATATTTACTACTTTCAAGGTTCCTTATTTTACAAAAACTTGTTCTTTATTTTGATATACCCTAGAAGAGTACCAAAAGATAATTCACTCAAAAAAATATTTAATGACACATGCCTGAAAAATACTCTTGGAGAGGAATAATCAATTTGAGGAAATTAAGCCAAAAAAATAAGAGTGAATTAGGGGTTTTGATTAGGAGATAATATCAAGAAAAATTGGCTTTAAACCTATGCAATTATTTACACAAATTATTGTGAAATTTTGGGGTTTGAGTGTTCTTGATTTTATGACTTAATTGCAAAAAATAATGCAATAATCAAAAATAAAAAAGATTCAAAAGGGGAAAAGGAATAATTAGGATCGAAACAATTGTAAGGATGTATGCTCGCAAATGACCAAATGGAGGCTACCCCTCACTTGTGGCCATGAAGCTATCCTGTAAGGGTGTTATACTCATAAATATGAATAAATGTGAAGAAATACCCACTATGGGTGTGGTGCTCACTAATGGCTAGATATGACAAGATATACCTGCTAAGATGTATGTTCACAAATGGTTGAATGAAGGTTACCCCTCACTCGTGACCATGAAGCTATCATGTATAGGGTGAAATGTTTGATTGATTTTCCAAAAATGAGTACTACCTAATAGGGGTGTGGTGTGTGCAAAAATATGAATGAGGAAAGTAAAGCACAAAATAGTAGTATGAGTGGGTGTCTTTGCTTAGAAAAAAGAGAGAAACCAACAAGTGAAAGATAGTGTGTGTGCATCCCTAGTGAAATTTCAAGAGCTAAGGGGTATGCATAAGATAGTCAGTGGCCATATGAGTATCATAAATGATATTCATGTAGTATCTATCCTATCCCACAAGGACCCCATAAATGGTAAAAATAAAGAAGAAGAGGATGTAAACAAATCAAAGGTAGAAGCAAAAGTGGAAAGGAGAAGGAATGTATGTTCTTTATCTTGGGGAATATAGGAAATTATTAAAACTTTCAAGGATAAAGGATGTACAAAAATGAACTATATCCTTTGACTTGGAGAGAAATTTAATGATAATTTTATACTTTCAAGGTCAAGGAATATAAGAGAAGAATAAAGAAGAAGAAGATATGGATAGGACGAAAATACATATATATGGATCCTATGTTAGGGATTCACTAGGCATAAGATACCTAGTATGATTGAAATGCATGTGAGCTAAAATATAACTAGGTTTCATCACTTGCCATCCTCATGAAGTCCCTAAAAATATATATGATCAAGTAGGCATGCAAATATGGTCAAGCAATAATGCAATGATATGATAAGAAAAATGCTAATTGGAATAAAATATCAAGAAAATTGTAGCTCTAAAATTTTTGCACTTCTTTCCTTCAAGCTAATGGATCCACACCTCAAAGGGGAATGGAAAAATGCTAGATCTATACCTCAGAGGAGAGGCACTTGAGATCATGTCCTCTTTGGTGATTTTTCAATGAATTGAGTGGGTTCACCAAGAAATATTTTATGGCAGTTTCTATGCCTAAGTTTTTGGAATTTGTTTGATGTATTCTTTTAGATACTCTCACATACACCTAGTTTATCCAATATGAAACTATGTTATCCTACATGCAATTTTGATTCACTTGAAGATAAAAAAAAATAAAAAATAGGAAATAATGAACAATGCAATGCTTATAAAGTGATTTGAAATTATAAACCAGATCCAGATGTCTAATTTCTACACTTTTATACTTGCTATAGATAGGATTGATCAAAATAGGATGAGATCGGGTGATACGATCTAGTGATCGATCGGTACGATTTGTGATCGAACGAGCCAATTAGAGCAAAAACCTGTAGTTTGACAATTTGATATAGAAAATAGTAGATTTACAAAATAATATGTATTTGTTGAGGTGGATTAGATTAAATGATAAACTTAAAAGGATAATGATTGAATGAACGAATGTAGATCTATGCTAGACACATGGACATTCATAAAAAGTGATAAAATATGAGTATAAACTCTAATATATCAATGGTAATGGTTTTAAATATGATATAACAGATAATAAATATGATCTAAAATAGGAGAATCAAAGAAAGAGAATGTAAACAATGAGTTCTGGATACCCCTAGGTAGCTTAACAACAAAAATGTTTGGTGCAGACAAGATTGGGTAGTATTTTTTGAAATAAAAAATATTTGTCTGTGATAGGGCAGTACGATACAAAGATCGAGCAGTATGATCCTGCATGAATCTAGTAGATGCACGAATATAACCTACAAAAACATAGTAAAAATGTGAAATAATAGAGCAAAAGTATGCAAAATTTCTAGGGGGAATCCAGGGCGAGGAGCCTGGATTAAATAGAATGGAATTAGTTGAGGGGTTGGGCTAAAAATAAATGGGGTTACAACTACTATTCTAGATGAGATCATTTGAGCTAATCCTGTAACTGCTATCCAATTAGCCATGTAAGGACAAATAAGTTGCAACTATTTTTTTTCCTTTCTAAACAAGGCATTTTTTAGTTTTGTACAAGATCGGGTGATCCGATCTCATACAAAATAACTTGATCTCATACGAAATCGTCTAATATTGTACAAAAATTAAAAACAAAATTAAAATGGGTACAAAAATCAAGGTAGCAAGTTAGGGGATAGTTTAATTTGACTTTTCTAATGTTTTTAACTTAGGATTGATTAATGTGGGTCAATTTTAACCCACTATATTTTGCCCCCTCTTTAGCTCATTTTTGAAAAAAATACATTAAAGATAAGATGACACACTTTACAAGAAAGCAAAATTTTATTGCAAATTTTTGTTGATGATTTTAATTTTTATTGTCAAACTGTTCTAAGTATGACACCCCCTTCAAGTTTTTACACCAAATTCCAAGTTTGGTGAAAATTTTGAAAGTTTCATTTTTAGGGTAAATTTTAATAAAATTAGAAAAATTAGAGTAAACCCTAATTTATTTTTACTTTGCAATTATTATGAATTAAGCTCTGGGAAAAATAGCAAAAGTTCTACATTGAGCCGATTTGGTGCGAATGAAAGCCAGTCAAATATGGGTAAGGATCTTAAACTATTTTTCACTTAAATTTTTTTATTTTTGTTTGTAATTTAGTAACATTTTTGGTATTTAGGGAAAATTCACCGTCGTGTGGCCATGTTGACAAGATCGGATCAATTTTTTCAAAATCAGGTTAATTTTGGTGATATCGGCTAATATCGGACAAAATCAATCGATATCAGATAAAATTACCTGATATTGTAGAAAATTGATTGATATCAAACAAAATCGCTCGATATCACACAAAACTAACTGATATCAGATAATATTACCTGATATCACATAAAACTAACCGATATCAGACAAAACCAACTAATACCAAAAACAATTGTTTGATATAAAATAAAGTTGTTTATTTGACAAGTTAATAATTAAATTTTTTATTTTTTTTGTTTTATTAACAAAAGAAAGAACTAAAGAACCAAGAATAGAGGTACGATGGGTTTTAGGTTAACTTGAATGCCCTTTCACTAGTATATATGGGGACTCTAGATGCTACCAGTTTGATGCATGTGGTAAAAATACCACAAGTTCCAGTAGACATGCCTATCAGACATACCTACAAGGGAGATGACCCCTACATTGGAGGACATCTGAAGGATTCTCAGAGTGCCTATCAAAGGTATTTTCATTGTTGATTATGGTAATAAAAAGTAGGTACTACAGAGACTAATAGGTGACCCTAGCTTCCCTCTAAATAAGGGAGGTATTGGGATTGATATCTTGAGTCAGAGAGATGGGGTCTATTTATTGAAAGTTTTGCTTGGAGGGATTGTTGGGGGACTACTTTTGAGCCATTTTAGTGGCTACCATATACCATTGACTCTGGTAGAGGTTGTGGAAAAAATGAGGGATTAGGGCATATGGTTTACATGGAGGCCCTTTATGTTATATCATTTGTATAGGACTCTTTTCATGGTTATATACAAGGGTGGTGTAGCATTACCCCTTACTTATTTCCTATAGGTTTGGTCATGGGAGCATATAGCCATTCAGATGCCAGTAGGTCTTCCATTGGTAGGGGTGGCTATAGAGAGACCTAAGGCTTTCTATTGGTGTTCATGCAGAGCTATTGGGATTCAGATTACTCTTGACATATCTAGGAGGCTATTGGATGAGTTGTTAGCAAAAAATATCACATGGAGGTCTTACATATATTATCTAGGGTGGGGAGAGGATGGTTATCATATAGATCATGTGAGGCAATTTATTTAATTACGGATGGATTAGGGTGATGTAGAGCTACACCGCATCTACTGAGTTATGTGATAGTTTGGGTTGTAGTAGGATATTCCTAGGACTAGGAATGTCTATTTTTCTAGGGTGACTTGGGATGCTACCACAGTGAGTTGTGATCCTAACATGATATATTTTATCAATCCTAAGCTATATGATGAGGTGGTTACTATGGTCACTAGATATGATGCTAGGACTATATATGGATGCAAAGAGTGGTATGCTAGGATCCAACCTACGAGGATTACCAAGTGGAGGACTACAATAGAGTGGGTACAGTAGCAGTGATGCACAACTATTGAGTAGTAGTAGTAAAGGATACATGTACCCCATAGGAGGGGTGGTCCTCACACAAGGGGAGAATACTAGCACCATATGATGTGGGAGAGGGAATATGGGATACGGTAGAGGTCTAGGAAGACTAGGGAGGAGGGGAGGGAGGAGGAGAGGAGAGTCTCTCCTCAGTACGAGATACAACCTGATTAACTTGAGAAGGGCAAGAGGACTATGGAGGATGGGAAGAGCAAAAATATGGTGGATCTATGAGCATATTTAACTAGTCTAAGAGAGGAAAATACCTTGTATAAGACTAGTATTGAATCTCTACAGGTAGAATTAGCATAGGTTCAGGTACAGGTAGCTCAAGGAGTTGTAAATCTAGCTCCTACATCTTCTTAGATGACTTAGTCTAGGAGGGGATGAACTACTATGGGTGGTTATACAAATGACCTTCTACCAGATTATGTACTTCATGGTGGTATCAGTAGATCAGAGCGTTCCCATGCCTATTGATATTGTGGGTCTTATTCGCTTAGGGTCATTATATCACTCTACATCTAGGGTGACTACTAAGGTAGGACAATTTTGACCATCACCACCCCCTAGATATGGTGATGATACCCAAAGCTCTAGAGGTTTAAGGGGATAGGGGTTGATCTAAGAGACTATTTTTATTATATACTTTTGGTGACTAAGTATACCGATGTTGGAGATTATGGCATACTAGTATGACTCTATTTTGTATATAGACTTTTGAGATATATGTATATTTTGATCTTCCTGTATTATGTGACTTTGTATGATTTGATTGCATTTGATTGTATTTATTTTATGATGTTTAAATTTTTTATACTCATGCTTTTGATTTTTAAATATTTTGATCATGCTTAAAATGAAAGAAAATGATTTGAATTTTTTAGATATGTTTTTGAAAAATATATTTTTGTATGATGATGAAATTAATAGATTAGCAATGTTCCTCGAAGGATGTTGTGCTGTTATATGACCATTTGTGGAGATCAATGCTCGCTAGGTCATGAAGCAAATCCTGTTGTGAGGAAGTCTTGTATTGCTAATAATAGAAATGTTTTTGTAGGGCTCAATAGTGATCTCAAGACTTACGATGATTAAAGAAGATGTTTAATTTTGTTTTGGAGAAATTTTGATTTTTAAGTTATATTTTGATAAAGGTTTTATTGTTGTGAGAAAATAATATGACTTTTGTAGCAACCCCAAGATGTATGTACCGCTCTTTTCATGCTACTTGCAATGTATTAAAATCCAAAAATGAAATGGAAGACAATAAAAAGTATATAACATGGAAATAACAAAGATGGATCTCTTTATTTGTATTGAAACCTGATTACATGTCGGTATCTCTTAGGGATACCCATTTTGATACAATAAGGTTACAAATAGGCAAAGAGTGCCCCTTTCACAAAGAGGTGGTGTGCTTTCAAAATCTTCCCAGTTCCGCATATGGAAATGTATGAGGGCTTACAGATGCCTCCTTCTCTAGGCCTATTTCCTAGAGGGATCCCTTTTGCTCTCGTATGTTGCATATTTCATCCAATGAACCTATGGCCCTGTAAGCAATGAAACAAAAACACACGCTTAGATTTTTGAGAATACCTCTTCGGATGACGTTGTTAGTAATTAATATGGCAAATGAAATCAAGTGCAAATTAGACTAAAGCTATGAGTGAAAATGAATGAAATGATGCTATGCTAACTATATGCTAAAATTAATGAATCTAATGTCTAAAATCCTAAGCTAAGCCTACGGGCCACTATCCAAGACAACGGATGCTAAAGTGACTCTTGTCCTCTTTGCTCTAAATCTATGGATAAAATCTTGTATCCAATGTTGAAATAATGGTTTCTATGTTCTCCAATTTGTCAGGGCTTTGCCATGAATGTGATATCCAAGGGAACTCTCCAAGTCTCAAAAGCTCTCCTCAATGACCTATCCTGATAAATTTAGGATAAATTATCTGGATAAAAATATCTCCTGGTGCTCTTAGGCCTGCACCTTTTATAATGTGAAAACCTAGATCTATGTCTAAGCCCTAGGAATGAATTCCTCATGCGTAGTGAGAGTTAGCATGAAGAGCTTTTGTCTTTTGTCTATGTTTGGAGGCCAATTAACTAAAATCTAACTGCTAACATGAGTCTCCTATGCAAATTGGTTGTTAGCATGAGAAGCTTTTATCCTTTGTCTATGTTTGGAGGCCAGTTAACTAAATTATAAATGTAGAATCAAGTATCCTATGAAAACTGGTCATGAAAAGGAATGCAAAGTTACTCCCGCTCACCTTTATTGCATGTAGACTGCCACTTTCACCTATGATTAGGCATGTTTGTCGACAAAATTGCTTTTATGGTCTAGCCACTGTCATCTGTAGTGACTAATATCTAGTTGTTGTTGTCTACAATGGCTAAGGTCTAGCTGATCTAGGCTTGAGCGGCTAAGATCTGGTCGCTCTTGGCTTGAGTGGCTAGGCTTGGATGGCTTGAAAAGGCCCCAAATGAGTGGTGAGAACCACTATTGATGCTTGGAAAGTCCAATATTATGTCATATGATCTTATAAATGTGTCTATGTGAGTAGCTCCCCTAATAATGATATCTTTTAGGTGTCTACAAATACCCCTTTTTGTGATACACTGTGTGGAAAACACAATGCTAAGCAAAAACATAGACTGATCTGTTTTATAGGGTGTATGGTGATGAATGGTCTGATCAACACCAGATGGCCAAATCATGCACGATGGCATGCATCCCTTGAATCATTGCCTCAATGTTCAAAGGACTTAGCGCAATGGCTTGGGTATGTTAAATTATTGGTAACAAATGAAATTTGTAATTAGGTTTAGTATAGGTTTTTAAGTGGTGGGTTGGTCCCCATTTTTTTTTTTAATTTTTTTTAATTTTATGGCCTAGGGTTCACGGGTTTTCCATGTTACCTTTTGGCCATTGTCACTCAAAGTTGTAGAAATTTGGTTATTGTCGCTTAAAGTGGAAAAAAATTGTCTACTGTCACTTAGAGTGGCAAAAATTTGGCTACTGTCGCTCAGAGCAACTAAGTTTGAACCCCAATGGTCAGAAATTTGACCGTTGGGCTTTAGCTACTATTGTCTCCAGTGGCCATATTTTGACCACTATAGGCGATAGCGACTAATCCCCTTAGCCAATTTTACACAAATTTTTGCTTTTTATTGGATTTTATGAGATAGTTTAATAATTTTTTGGAATTTTGAACTACTCTTTAGCATGTGTTGCACGCCTAGGTGCATTTATTCCCCCCTATTTGCTTAGATTTAGGAGAGTGTTATATTTTTTATGTTTTATTAGGATTTATGCCTTAGATGCAATGTAGTTATGTTTCATATTTCTTTTGATTTGCTTAGATCCTTACTGCTCAGGATCGATACCCGAGGCTCATGAATAACCTTATACCTCTTATGGATGACATAGATTAGAGGTTTCTTAAGGCTCGTGGGCTCTGGTATGTTACCATGCTACCTCATATTATGTTATACTAGGTTTACCTTACAACTTTGGCCCATCGTTGGGACCCTTAGACTAATACTTTCTACCTCCAAATTGGTGACATGACTATTACACTAGAGGATGTGTACAAGATATTTTGGATCCATTTTGATAGAGTGGTGATTGTTTCTTTGGCCACTAATGATCAAGTGGTTGTCTTCACTCAAGTTTTTAGAGGGTATTCTAAGGATGCTCTTAAGGACACCAAGTCTGGGGGAGTGTCTATCATCTGATGGTACTAGGAGTATGTTTTCACAGTGAGGCATGCGATGTTGTTGATGATCATCATTAACATCCTTATCCTAGACTATTTAGGCTTGAGGTTCCCTTGCAACCTCCTTGCAATGGTTCAGGACCTGGTGGATAGTGAGGCACCCATCATCTATACATGGGGTAGGTCTCTATTGGCTTAGTGTTATAACAAGTTATACCACATACACCAGAGGGATCATGTCAGCATCACCTACAGTTGGCTCTTGCAGATCTAGGGATGGGATCACATTAGGTTAGATCACCCTAAGGTGCTTCTTATTAAGATCATAGCTATGGATATGAAGATGCTGTGCTATGGTGCTATATGGGCTAGAGGGAGCGAGGAGTGCAAGAGCTATACTTTTGCAGGGGAGTTGCCTTATTATACTGATACTTTAACTAGACTTTGATCTAGAGATGTCATATGGCACCTGTATCATAAGTGTCCTTCTTAGGATGACCCTAACAACTTTACTACTAGGATGTGATGTGAGTGATGGCTCATTGACCACAATATCAACATCCAGGAATACTTATTCTACTCTCGGGTTCTTTGTTAGTATGGGTTGTAGCAGGATGTGTCATTAGTACCATTTTTGTATAGGTGCATCAAAGCAGAGAGAGACCTCCCTCCCCGATAGGTTATAGAGCTAGCTGATGAGGAGGATGCCCTAGCTATTGATATTGGAGTAGCTATTGGAGTCATAGATGCATTTGCATAGTGGTGGGGCAACCTGATGTGGCATAGTGAGGGTAGTCTGGGCTAAGATGATGATGGCAGAGATGGGGCAGATCCATTAGGGTGTAGAGTTTGTACTAGGACTATGGTGTGGGGTTAGCAGGTAGAGCAGGTGGTAGTGGAGGAGTAGGAGGCTTTTGAGGAGGCAAAGGAGGAGATGGATCCTGAGGAGAGAGATTCTCCTCTCATGGCAGAACTACATGATGTGGATTTCAAGCTCCAATCGACCAAGATATAGGTACAACAATGCAATGCCATCATATCTCAAAGGGATACTACTATAGCACAGTTGTCAGACTAGATACAGGATTTGTAGGCTACTATGGGAGGAGCTACTTGGATGTAGGTTGTTGTTGCTCCTCCTACTCTTGAGGGTCCTTTGAGGGTAGCTCTTGAGGATGAGATTAATAGTTTATAGGGTTTGCTGGATGAGAGTGATGTACAAATTACTGAGGATACAACCCATATTGCCTCTCTCTCAAGGTAGATGAGGAGGCTAGGAGCCATCCCTAGAGAGAGAGGAGCCATAGGTGGGTCACATATAAGTAGGAGATCTATAGCAGGGTAATACTCTCTCTGGCCTGGTCATTGGGCTCGATCTCATACTAAGAGACTAATAGGATCCAACTTGCACCATTCTCCTAGAGATCCGTCCATAGGGGGCGGTGTTGCAGGGGGTGTAGGCCTAGTATTTTATTGATGGTTCACTTGGTTTTGATTCATTTTTGAGGTCGGATGACCTATATGACTATAGCCCATGGGTATTTTTGTATATCCATTGACACACATACTTTTATGATATCTTTTCATTATGACTCATTATGTGTATCATTTATTGCTCATGTTTTTGTTGTTATTTTGTTTTATGATGTGATGTGATGATGACATTATGATGATTTGATGTATATGTTAGATGATAGATGATATTTTAGATGCTTATATGGATGTGTAGATGCTTATATGATTTTATTGTATGATGTGATGTATTTTGATGATGAATGATGAATTCATGATTGTATACAAATGGATGCCTATATGTTTTATTATTTGCTTTATGATGTAATTATGGGTGATTTGGTCTTTATGTTTATGGATGCGATATTATTGTTAAATGCATGTTTAATTTTTGCTTTAATTTTATGCATCTAACTTATGTGATGGAATGGTATAAACGAACCTATATGCTCTAATCACTTAAAACATAAGGAATGCATATGAAATTGACAATCTTAATGGGTGATAACATAGAAAGTAAAAAAATAATCATGAATTTAACTAATCACTCTTATCATAAGAATTGATTAAGTATTCATATATGAGATGTAATGGTGTGAAATGTATTTTCTTGATAAATTTCTATAAATTAAAAGATATAAAGTAGTCAGTGGCCGTCTATATACTATTTCTAATATATATGCGGTATTTTTCCTACTATGTTGATACCTCCTAATTTATAGAATCTTATAAATAAAGTGATGATTATATGATTTGTTGCTATGTAAAAATTTTTGGGACTTTCTGAAGATTCAAACACTCTAGTTACCCTATCAATGACTGTGTACTGATCATTTAAGGCTTTTGAAAATGAGGCTTTCATCATGGTCCTAGATACTCATCTTCCTGTGTGCAAATGAATATATTTAGATAGAACCCATGCATTTCCTTTGATTTTATGTGGGATTATTTCAACCCATTTCTAATATCATGGATCCTCAAGTGTTCATCTCATCCTTATGTTGGACTTAGTTGGACTATACCACTAGGTGGTTTTGAGTTACCTAAGCTAGCTCATCCACATTAAAAAATTGGTCTATACAAATTCCAGGAGCTTTTGTGATAGATATATCATCATGCATAAGGATTTCTCCTTCCAGTTTTGTGCAATGCTGAGAATTCTAGGGATTCAAGTTATATTCCCTTTTTTTCTTCATTCAGTTGGGATACTTGCTCATACTTAGTGATGAAAATCACTGTTTATTTTGACTATTTTTTTTTTGTTTTCTTTTCAGCAAGGAATTTTTGTAGTGATGATAATCATTGTTTGTTTTTCTTTTGATATTTTGAGCTTTGAATTTGGGTGTTAATGTTTGACTTTTGAAGAATTTGAACTTTCAATTTTGAGGTTTGAATTTGGCTTTGTTTCAGGATTTTTCTTGTTTTATGAAAGCAAGGGATGTATGCAGTGATGATAATCACTAATTTCTGGGTAGGGCAAAAATTATCCTTTTGCCAATTCTCAGCACCTTTAAACCAATTGCACAGGGGGGTAATCAAGGAAGTTCCTTTTTGCTTTTGGTAACCTAGACCACATTGTAGTTTTCATCTTCTTGTGTACCAACTAGAATTTAGTGTTTGTAATTAGTGGTGGGATCTTGAGATATGCTACTCTTTGTCACCACTAGACCTTATTCTCTACTAACCAAGATGGTTTTCCACAAAAGTTAATAATATCACTATGTGTGGTTGAATAACCAAAAAACCTTAGTATATTATGTATAGCAACTGATAATAGTTGTGCTGAAAAATACAATTACACACGTGTTGATGGAGGTATGGATTTGAATGGTTTGTGAGACAAACTATGGCACCATTTTTTAAGGCTCTCATGACATATTATGTGGATGCAAGATATGAGATGCAATTGTATTTGTATTTTTAATTTTTATGTTGTTTTTGTATCTTTTATTAATTTGACCAAAGGGCTTATTTGTGCCTTTGGGGATTTTTGGTTTTTGACCAAGTAGCATGAAGTATCCTTGGAGATTTTTGATTTTGACCAATTAGCATGAAGTACCCTTGGATTTTTTTTATTTGGAGTTGAGAAAGTGGTTTGAATACCCTTGGAGCATGTTTTATTGGAGTTGACCAAGCGGTTTGGTTACCCTTGGAGCAATTTGAATTTGATTTTGACCAAGCGGCTTGAATGTCCTTAGATCATTTTGAATTTGATTTTGACCAAGTGGCTTGGATGTCCTTGGAGAATTTTTTATTGAATTTGAATTTTTATGTTTTTATGATTTTTTTGTATTTTTGACATATTTGAATGTTTTTGTTTTTATGTGTAGAATGCCTTCATGAATTATATTGAGAGGTTCAGACTCTTCAACACCATCTAATGATATAAGGTGATATGCTCTAGGCCCAAATATCTATGAAATCATGTACGGGACTATCCAATTTACCATGAACTTATCTTACAGGTGCGGCGATATATTTAAATTCTATTGGTTTTATTTGAGCACTAGATCTCCAACCTTGAATTCCCTTAAGTGTAATTTACTATTGTAAGCTTGTGTAAGGTGATCTTCATAGATGTGAATATGCTCTAAAGCATTGAATCAATGTTCATAAAGAAGCATCAACTAATCAAGGTGGTCTTGTCACATGGTATCATCATCTATGAAGTCCTTTAATGCTATACGTAGAGT
Organism: Wollemia nobilis; assembly: GCA_028583015.1. Lineage (NCBI taxonomy): Eukaryota > Viridiplantae > Streptophyta > Pinopsida > Araucariales > Araucariaceae > Wollemia > Wollemia nobilis. The sequence goes on from JAQPPZ010016965.1 coordinate 1,048,421, forward strand.
TGGAATTTCTAGCTCTAGTGGCATGATGGCCTCAGTACCATATACTAGTGAAAATTGTGTTTCCCTAGTGGGCATCTGTATACTAGTCCTGTATGCCCATAGTGCAAGAGGCAATTGCATGTGCCAATATTTGTGATTGTCTTGCACATCTTCCTTAATATGAAGACTATTATTTTGTTTGAGGCTTCTGCTTGCCCATTTGCTTGCAGATAATAAGGCATTGAAAAATTGTGATGAATATGGTATTTGTTCATTAAAGCATGCACATTTTTGTTCTTTAAATATGGCCCATTATCCGATATTATATTTTAAGGGACCCCAAAATAACTTATGATATTTTGGAGTATAAACTCCGTAATCCTCGATCCAGTTGTTGATGTTAAGGGGATCACTTCAACCCATTTAATGAAGTATTCTATGGCTGTTATTATGAATGTGTGTCATCCTGAGGATGGGGGTGAGATCTTCCCAATTAAGTCTAGTCCCCACTCTGATAATGGCCATGCTACTTGGATTTGTTGCAAGGCTTGCGATGGTAAGTGTGTTAGATTTGCATGATGCTAGCACTTAATGCATTTCTTGACATACTCATGATAGTCATTTTCCATGGTGGTCCAATAGTAACTCATTCTCAAGATGTTCTTAATGATGGCTATGCCACTAAAGTGACCACCACACATGTCGTCATGAGCTTGCAAAATCACCCAGGATGCTTCCTGAGGCTCAAGAAAATGGAGTAATACTCCATCATATCCTCGTATGTAGAGGGTTTCTCCTAGAAATATGTATCTTATTGATTTTTGTTTAAAAATTCACCTTTCAATATTGGACAAACCTTGAGGTACTATTCCAAGTTTCAGGAAGTCCTGTAGTTGGGAAAGCCAATCTTGATAAGCCACAACTTCTATAGAAAAGATGACTTGCTTTTACTACATTCTCGAGCTGGTGAACATGGATTGAGGAACAAATCTATGGTGTATGGTTGTGCCACACTCCATAGGTCCTTGGGAGATCAAAGACCCCCAAGGTGCTATTTTTAAGAAATATCTAGCTGTGAAGGACCAATCCTAATTTGGTTTGATGTTGATCATGTTGACATATTCTTGATTGTTAAAAGCTTCACGATGTATTGTTGAGTGCAAAAGCACTTTCACATGGATGGTCATAAAATAAGTAGAAATTTTTTGAGGGATTAAGGATACCAAAGAGGCTATGGTGTCTAAAAATCTATTTTATGTATGAGGGATTGCCTCGATGTCATACCATTCTAGTCAGGCTGGGTAGGTGTCAACAAGTTCCTTGTAAGTCTTCAGAAGTGGGCACTTGCATTGAAATAGTCCTTTGACCTAGTTTACTATGAGCAAGGAGTCACCAAAGATATTCAATCTTTTAATACCCATTTCTATGGATTTTTGGAGTCCTAATATCAATTCCTCATATTTTATATTGTTGTTTGTGCAAGGGAAGTCTAGTTTGAATGATAAGGATAATGGAGCGCCCTACGGTGTGATAAAGACAATCTCTACTCCACCCCCTTGTTCAAAATTTGAACCATCGAAGAACAATGACATGTCTCTTTCTCTCTTAGGTTCTTCGAGTTCTGGTGGATATGATAATGCAAATAACACATCATCAAGCAATTCTATGATGAGCAGCTTGTTATCCTGAAGAGGTACCTCTGCTAATTGATCTGTTATGACTTTTCCATTAATGGACTTTTATATTATGAACTCTAGATCAAATTATATCAATAGCATGATCCACTTTGTGGTATGTTTACTATGATATGTCTTGCTCATCATGTACTGCAAAGGGTTTTGTTTTGATATGATATAGGTCATATGGCTCAACATTTAGTGTTGCAACTTTCGAGTTGCAAAGACCACTTCTAAACACAACTTTTTGACATATGCATATCCTAGTTCATAACTCACCAAGGTGTGACTAATGTAATATATGGATTGCTCTTTATTTTGTGCATTCTTTTGGGCTAACATGGTGCCCAATGCAAAATTAGTAGCTAATATATATACTAAAAATGGTATGTATAGCCTTGGTGGAGAAAATACTGGCAGTGTTGCCAGATAAGCTTTGATATCTTAAAGATTTGATGGCATTCTTCATCCCAATGAAAGGGGACCTCCTTGCGTAGAAACTAATTCATAGGTCAAAATTTGTCTGATAATTACACGATGAATATTTTAATGGATGCTATCCTACCTTATAGGCTCCTTAGCTCCCTAATGTTGGTAGGGGTGACCATTTCCAATATAGCCTTTACCTTTGCAGGATCAAATTTGATGCCTTTATTGGATACGATGAATCCTAAAAGCTTGCCAAAAGTTATGCCAAATATGCACTTCTTATGATTCAATCGGACATTATGTTCTATGAGGTGATCAAAGACTTTTATAAGGACTTCAACATGCTCTTTCCACAATAGGGACTTGGCAAGTAATTCATCCATGTAATCCTTTAAGATCTTATGCATATAGTCATGGAATATGTATGTCATGGCCCACTGATATGTGGCACCAATAGTTTTGATACTGAATGACATCACTTTCTAATAGAATATTCCCCAAAGAGTAATGAAAATAGTTTTATGTTGATCTTTGGGCTTAATCTGGATCTGGTGTATCCATAAAAATCATCCATTAGGAAGAGCATCTCATGACCTGTAGTTGCATCTACAAGAGCATCTACGTTTGGCAATGGGAATTAATCCTTTGGTGTTGCCCTATTTAAATATTTGAAGTCTATGCAGATATAGACTCTTCTATTAGATTTCCCTATGGGTACCATATTCGAAACTCACTCAGGGTAGTCGATAAGAACTATGAATACTACATCCATTAGTTTATGCAGTTTGTTCTTCACCATCAAAGTGATGGTTGGATGCATTTTCCTCAAATTTTGCTTGACTGGCTTCTTCATGGTATCCAATGAAAGGTTATGAATGGATCTACCCCTGGTATGTCTTTGTAAGTCTAAGAAAAAATATTTGGCCTCTCTTTGAGGAGAGGAATTATTATGGCTTTTTCCTATGAAGATAGACTTTGTCCAAACTTGACTTTTCTTGGTTGGGTAGAATCATCGCTAATGTCCACCTTGAAATCCACTTCTATAGCCATATGTGATCGATCCTCTAGTTTATGAGACATGGGTATCAAACAAATTTCATCGGTGGGATTTATAGGACATACTAACTCAGGATTCAAACCAACATGGAAGATGTCATATGCATAACCTAATGCAAAATGGAATGGTTGTAACATCTTCATTGGGGAAGAGGTCTTAAAGCTTTATGGGCAAATCAACGCAATCCAAATCGATAGCCTCTACATCAAAATGATATGATTGGGCAAGATCTACTAGATTATGAAATGGAGTGGTAAAATCAATGGAGATCATGTTTATGGATGAGATGAAATCTCTAGGACCACATGGGTGTAATATTGTTTTAGGAGTTTTCCTTCCATACTCATGATGAGGTTCTGGAGGTTTGGGGATGAATGGATACTCCTTATGCAACATGTGAGTGGTCAGATTATCTCTATTCACATACTGTGGAATGAGGTCATTTGGCTCAAGGATATCTTAGAATACTGGCAGAGGGGGATTGACCATGCAGTGAATAGCCCCTAAGGCAACAGATCTTTCGAGGAACCTTAATCTAGGATCTATGGCACATAGTGTCACCTCTCTTTCTACTAGCTCATTGACTTGTCACAAGTGGTGAGGCCCAAGATAAGCCATCTCGATCTCATCCTCAAATTCATCATCACTTATCCAAAAATCGTTAGCATTGGTATGTGGCCCTAGAAAATAAGGCTCATGTCTTGGCCCCAAGTAGGCCATATCCATTTCATATTCAGATTATTTGTCACTTATGAAGAATCTATTTGTATTTGTCTCTTTTCCCAGAGTCAAATGTTGATGGCTCAGGCCTAAATAAGCTCTTTCTATTGATTTATTTGATTCATAGTCACTTTCATCCGATATGTATCCACTCTCATTGTGTATGGACCATGTGAATCTTTGTAAATAGCGAGGCCCATGGTAGGCTAAGCCAAGTTGCACCTCATCATCACTTGCTTCATATCCATTCTCTTCATCCCAAGAGTTATACCCTATTGGTGTGGAATCAATTGAGATATTTGGATGATAAATTTTTGGTGGCAGTATGTTCACCATGGCCACTTGTATGTTGCTCAAATTTCCCATTCTTAGGGGGTGATAAGGAATGAAATTGATGTTTTCTCCTAACCCTAAGCTTAATCTATCCAATGTTGTTACAAGAGAGTCATATCGACCTCCAATATAATAGCCTAACCCAAATTTATCAAAGGGAAGTTGATATTGTGGCTCGTATGGTCGTCTGCACCCTTGCTCATATATACCAAGGCCATAAACATGCCAATGGCAATGCTCAAAATAGCTTAGAGAAAACTCATGATTAGAGAGGTAATGAACATTGATCATGAATAATTTATCATAATCCTCTTCTATTTTTGAAGACTTATGGGCATAGTCTAGGTCGGCATAAACAAAATTGGTTTGGTTGGGAGGGATTCCAAGTGGAACCACTATTTCTACTAGTGGTATCAAGTCCTTAGGTCTTCCCATGTCTTGTGTAGACTCAATGATAGGTGTAAAGGTAATGGTATACATAAGGTATTCCCCTATACCTGTGCTTTCCAAATGTATTGATGCATGCAACGTGGATGACCCTACGGATGACACTGGTGAGGCGAGATGGTAATAACTATCTTCATCTTGATCTTGAAGATCTCCTTATTCCATAGGACTCGGAATTTTAGAAATGGCTATAGTTGGAACTTCCTTGGGCCTTTCTTCCTTGACTAAGGGTGCCTTTATATTTTGATTATATTTTGGTTTTGATGTTGATGGTACTTTCGAAGCATTGACTATTTCAAGTGCACCAGGAGGTGTTGATGTGTATGGGTATTTTATTAGCCTTTTGTCTTTTTTTATCCAATTGTGTGGTTGGGTATGAAGGTGCTACGTATAAGTGGGTAGAAGGAATTAAAAATTCTCCCATAATTTCCACCTGATCGACATATTTAAAAGGCTCTTCATCAGCTAGGACCACATAGACTTTGTTTTCGTGCACATACTTGACACAATGGTGCAAGATCAAGGGAACACACTTCATGGCCATTATCTAAGGATGCCCTAGGAGGATGTTGTACTGCATAACCCATTCCAAGATACGACACATCACAGGGATGGTTTTGTGCCCCAAATTTATGGGTAGTACTATCATTCCCATAGTATTGCATAAAGCATCATTAAAATCTCTCAATGTGTAAGCTCCTAGAATGATATTGGACTTGGGGATATTAAGGTGCTCTATTTTTGTTGTTGTAATGTATCGACCAAGACCCTCTTGAAAAGTAAGTCATTGATTGCTACCACAATGTTTAGCATAGGGTCTGGTAAGGTATTAGGTACTATATTAATATCATAATCATAGAATTGAATTATAGGTTCCTAGCATTCTTGTAATTGTCCCACAAAATGAGTGAATGCATTCACATCTTGTGGTTAGAGCTCAATTGTCCTTAAAATTTCTATTAAATTCTCCCTATTCTTTAGGGACTATTGTATGAGCTCATAGATGGATAGCTTAGCTAGATTCGTCTATAGGTTTTGCTCCAATCTACTCCAGATATTTACCACAGGTCATGTTGGTGGACCTAGCAGGTTTTTTTACGTCTGTCTAGGTGTGACTGGGACATTCATGGAAGCTATAGAAGGTTGTGATTGACCATACCATCTAGTATTGGTTGCTATGTTAAACATCTCAACCATACCAATGCATCTGTGGGTAGGTATATCAGCTTAGACCTGATTGACTTGGGTTACTTTATCCCTAGGGGCCTCATTATTGGGCAACAAGTTTCTGTATATGCCCATGTCTCAGTTATGAGGAGCTAGTGGGTTATCAACTTTAAGTTCTCTCACCTCAATCATGTTTTGCACTTGATGCTTAAAACCAATGCAAGCCTCAATGTCATGCCCCAGTATCCTGTAATAAGAGCAAAATTGATCTTCCCTATATGCTTTTGGATTAGGATAATTGGGATATATAAGAGGTATATCAAGAAATTTGATCCTCCTGGCCTCACTCAATTGATTAAATATTGATTGCATTGATTTTTTTAGAGGCATGAAATAATGAGGCGACTTGCATTCTCATTTTTGCCCCTAATTGTTCCTTTGATCGTAATTGGATAGCAGGGGATGTGCTTGATAGTTATAGGGTTATTGTGCACCCCCATCCTTAGGTTTAGCCAATACAACTTGATTGACTAGAGTAGGGTTACCCTGCTTCTGCTTGTACTTGTCATTCTTACCATTCTTGTTTCACTCCTTTTTGTTTTAGAATTTAATGGTTCCATCATCTACTTTTATGTCTTCGATGAGTTTGGCCTGTTCTAAAGCTTCCTCAAAAGAAGGATACTGCTAAAGTTTTAGCAAGAGGGAGATGTGTTTAGAAAAACTTTTGGTGAACATGTGAATGATCTCTTCTATGGGAACAGAGAATGATAATTTTACCATGAATTTTCTCCATCTATTCCCATAATCCATTACTGGCTCATCATCATACTGTTTCAAGTTGGCCAGGTCTAAAAGGTTCACCTTATTCTTAGTACTAAAGGAGAAACACTTTAATAATATGTTTACTAATATTCAAAGTTGGTTATGCTATGCTTAGGTAGTTGGTTGAACCATTGAGTGGCAACACCTAAAAATGTCATTATGAATGTTCTTAGCATGAGAGTGTTATTGTATTCAATATGAAAACGTGTTGATAAAATTGGTGACATGCTCTTGTGCATCCTCTTCACCCTTAAATTTTTCTAACCTAGGCATATCAAAGTGCTTAGGATATGGAGGGCTAGGGATTGATGGGCACAATGGTTGGTTGTGTATTTTACTCAATGTTGGTGAGTTCCCAGCTGCCTCTTGTTTCTCAAAGGCTTTTATATTTTTAGCAATTTCTTGAAATACCTTTGATGCACAAATTTCATCCTCATGTAGGCCTACTAATAGTGGCAATGGAGGTAAATACCTATCCATTTTATTTGTTCCATTTTCCTCACTTCCATGAGGGGACTCAAGATTGTGATCCTAGTTTGTTATGTTTTCCCTTTCCCCACTAGTTGGATTTCGTTTATGGTTTAGTGGGTGATTTGTTATGGGCTATCTTGTATAGTGTATCTCTTCTTAGGTGAGTCAGTGTGTCTAGTTATTTAGTGGTCACCACCATTTATGTATAAATTTCTAAGAGCTAGACACTCAGCCTGCTCTCTTAAGCACTACTCATGTTGGTGCAAGAGTTTTTCTCTTTGTTTATCCTGTTTGAAAGCTTCCACTAGCTCTTGCTACTTACGTAATGCATTTTATAACCATCTCATATGGTTATTTTGTGCTATCATAGAAGAATCATGTTTATTTGGATCTAGTATTATTGTCTTGACTCGCAAGTTCCTTGAGGAGGTTTTTGTTGTACCTATACTCTTGCTAGCTAATGTGACTTGTTCAATGTACTATTGAGTATCCCTACAATTAGACTTTGTACATCTACTACAGGATCACTCTAAGGTACCCCCAGACCAAGAGATGTGCTTAGAAGTCACAGTTCATGAGATTCCATATGCGAAGTTCTCAATAGCTACAGTTATTTTATTTTGTCATGTAGGAAACCAATCAAACTTATCTAGCTATCTTGTTTTCCATGGATGATCTCGTGGGGTGCCATTCACTCCTATGAGGTCATAGTCTATGGGAATATTTCATTTTGTATGAAGTGTTTCTTCTATCTTATTTCCATAACTACATGTAGCTCTAGTTTCCTGCCCTTCAGTGGGTAGACCTGTTTCATATGTTTTTTATGAATCTTGAGGTGTTGCAACCCTTTCTTGCCTTATTGATGAAGAGGGCTTTGTGGTGGCATGTTTTATCCATGTGGATGGAGATGTAGTAGTCTTTTCATCCCTATGTGAAGAATAATTTTTAGAACCTTCTTTATGTCCATGTGATGAGGAAGCCCTTGAAGCTTCATCACATATTTTAGATGTTTATGTGTGTTTAGAGGAGGCCCTTGAGGTCTCCTCATGTCTCCTTGATGAGGATGGTTGTGAAGCCTCTTTTTTTTTATGTGAATTTGTTCCATGATGTGGTTCTCTACTTGTGGTTTCTCGAAGAGATCCCCCAAGGGTTGAGTTAGCATCCCTTAGGCTCATGGAGCTATGTCTCACGATCTTATGGGTAGGTCATTCAATGTTACTATGACTTTGCCTATGGGTATGAGTTGCTTCAATCTCTCCCTCGATATCAGACTGAGGGTGTTTACTTATTGTTTTTACCATTTTGTCTATGAATTGATCTTTTGAGTTGTAATTTTAGGAATAGCCACATAATACCAAACAAATATTTATATTGATTATCGATTTAAGTGTGCCCTAAATTATTTTGTGTGTTTTGATGTGTTTTTCTCTCAATTTCTTTCTCTTGTTCTTGGATTAAGAATGAGAAGACTCATATATAGTGACAATAAAGTACACCCGTGCCAAACATGATTTTCTCAAAAGAATCTAGGGTACACCACTGAAGTCCCAATGGGGGTTTCACCTAGCTCTTCCATTCTGAACCAATTATTGCTCCAATAGTGGGAGATAGTTTGAGCACAAATAACTTAGTACCACTATGAGTAAGTTTCACAATTCATTTCTAGGAAGATCTAGAGGTTAAACTAGTGGAAGGAGATGAATTCCAATGTCATTAGATTGAATTAAGGATTGGTGATGAAATCCAAATCCCTAATGTTTAAATGATATGTGTGTGTGTGGTGTTAATTTTAAGTTTGCATAACATGAAGTGCATCATATAGCAGCAATGAGTCTTTCATATATGCCTAAGTACAAAAATATGTTTCAATATTCATAAATATGCATGAACTACTATGATTTGTATGAGCGCACTTTATTTCGTGTAGCTATGGCCTCTAGTAGGGCCTCAAAGCAAGCAAACAACATACAATATCTAGCATGTTGGATTCTAGGGTGAACTTTTCAAGCATAAGCCACTGTTCCTAGCAATACCCAGTGGAAATCTAAAATAAGATCCAAGATATGCAAAATGCTTAATTCTTTCTCCTTTTATCCTTTCGATTTTCAAACATAAATGTGCTTTAAGTTCTCTATTTTAGACACACAAAGGTAAAAAAAAAGCTATAAAATATTAGATAGGTTGTACCAACCTTTGATCCAACTCAGAGAGTCAAATTTTTAACCTCCGCTACACTCCAATACTGGCCACTATCGACCAAAGTTGCTAGTTCTTGGTAACTATTAGTGGGAACGGCTAAAGCTCTATTGGTTGTTGTGACTCAAAGCGGTTGATTTTTGGCCACTATAGCTCAAAGAGGCTAGAAATGCACACAAAACTGTTGTAATCACAATGACACTGAGAGGGGGGGTGAATCAGTGTGTTATTTAAAAACTTCTAAAACAATTAGATTATAAAACCAGCAGCAGTTTAAAGCAGATAAAAGAGATACTAAATGCATCAAGAAAGCATCACACATAACACAACATTTTAATGAGGTTCACAAATGTGGCTACTCCTCAAAAAGACTGCTTGGACTACCATCCAAATCCAAGTCAATGCAAAGCTACAACTTTACATAATCCTTTACCAACACCAACCGGAAGGAGCACCAACCCCTTAACTTTATCTCGCTTCAACAGAATGGAGCACCAACTCCTATTTTACCAAGCACCCTACCGGAAAGAGGCACCAACCCCTTAATTTGCCAAGCACCAATCGGACAAATTGTTTACCAAAGACCAACCGGAAAGAGGCACCAACCCCTTAATTTGCCAGCACCAACTCGGACTTCAATTTTGAAAAAAAAATGTTTGACATATACCTTTGTTATTGCAAGACTCTAACCGGTCTACATCACCTTTGCAATCTCTCGTGCACTCGGTCTCTCTTGCACAATCACTTCACATAGTTTGTCTGCATCGCTATAGCCGGACTTTGCAATCAACTTTGCCCTTCGTGCTTCTCTCGCACACTCTGCTTCTCTGCGCACATGCTTTGCACACTCTGTGTCGTTTCACATTCTGCTCTCTGCTCAACATGAACTTCACTTTCACAAACACTATGCTCACATTCGCACTTTATCTTTACACCCCACATTTCAAACTTGAAGTACCCTTGCTTTTATAGAAGAAGTTTTAGGAACAAACCCTAAAAGAACGTCGGTTGAGAAACCCTAGAATTTGTCAGCTGCCAAACCCTAAAATTTGTCGGCCTGCATTTAACTTTGTCGACCTCAAACACTTCTTCCACCTTTGTCACTTTCCTGTAGCTTATTGCTGTGAAATAGTAACATGTCGGCCCTTTTAATTTAATTTAATATTTTAATTTAAATTTTAAAATAAAATTTAAACTAAATATTTAAAATTAAATATCTTCATCACTGGGGCATCTTTTTCAACGAAACAAAGAGCCAACTTGGGTTTTAAGAAAAACCCATTTCAAATCTGTTATCCATGGTTTTAAATAAAACTTTTTATTTTGACTGCCTTGGTTTTCACAAAAAACCTTTAAAATTTAAACTAAATATTTAAAATTAAATCTTTATCACCGGGGCATCTTTTTCAACGAAATGAAGAGCCAACTTGGGTTTTAAGAAAAACCCATTTCAAATCTGTTATCCATGGTTTTAAATAAAACATTTTATTCTGAATACCTTGGTTTTCACAAAAAAACCTTTTCGCTTCTTGACATCTCAGGTTCTGAAGACTTCTTCTTCACATTCTGAATTATGTTTTCTATTTTTGTGCATCTATCATTTAAGGACTCATGATCTGACTAACTTTTGAACTTTATCCTCTGCATCTGAGTGAATTCTGAACTTCCTGTCCATTGCATCATTAAATCTAATTGACTGTATTGACAACAATGACAATCGTCCCGCAACACCTTGCTCAACACCGAACTCCTATCCATTGTACTTTGGCTGCACCTTGTCGTTCAATAAACTCTTGTCCATTGCATCAATAAATCTGTCCGATCGTGTTGACAACAATGACAATACTATTTGCTGCACTTTGCTCAACAATCTCCCCTTTGGAATTGTTGGCAACACATGTGCAATTTTCCTATAAATCTTCTCCCCCTTTGACAATAATACCAAAGGGCTACTACATACTCCCCTTGAGTCTATGCACAATATTCTTAGACACAAATTATTACAATTAGAAAATATTCCAAGCATGAACAAGAAGAAAAACAAGTACACAAATGCTCCCCCTGAGTCCAAGACCACTTCATTTCACTGATTGACAACATCATGATAAGCATAATAGGCATCAATAAAATCAACAATGTGAATAGCAGCAATAACTAGTGAATGACACCATCACCGTCAACTTCACCAATATAACATGTGTAATAACATGACTCGAACCACCTGTCTTCTGTGCAACTACCCTCTGTTGCTTTGCAAACTCAAACTTGTCCACCGTTAGTGAAGGCATACAATAATCTTATATAGCCAACTTTTTGTTCTGCAATGCCAGCAACATCTGCATACAACTTCACCATGCATCTTGGATATATTCTCAACAAGCTTGAACCTAATGACAACTGTTTGTCTCTCTCTGCAATGAGAATCCAGCAGGATACCTCAATCCACTTTCAACTCTATGAAAGTACCAAACACTGTACCACAGCACAACCAACATCTTTTTTTTTTTTTTTAACCAATTAGGGATTTAGCAACAATGCTTATAGACAAGGTTTAACCAACATCATTCAACTTAAGATTAACCTTGAAGCATTCAACCAATCACTACATGAAAAGGAAACTAGTAGACATCCTTTTCCTTCCAAAGGTATTTGAACAAGACAGCCACCAACATAAATCACCGAGGCAAAGAATAACTTGCTCAAATAAAACTCAATGGAGTAAGCCCAAATCATGTATCAAGAAAAGCATTAACTTGATCAAAACAACCACTATGAAAGCAACTCAACTATTCATCACCAGGTTGGAAATCATCTGGCTGCTCATTAAAAAACTTTTTCTTCAATCTTCCCATTCAACATGTTGATTTCACTTTTGTCAACAGAATTGACAAGTGACTCACATCTGTACCAATTTTTGTCTAGCACTGCAATTTCTATCGCCAACTCTTACTTTCAACTATGAATGTCGAAGAAGACATTTTGTCAAACACTTTATGGCCAACCGTAGTGCACCTTACTCAACCTCAAGCTTCTTATCCTTGGATCGGCATTAAATCAATAGTTAAAACAAAATCATCTCGTGAATTAAATATATTCACCAAGGTGTCATGAAAGATCTGGCAATCTTCACATCAAAGAGTAAAAAAAAATACATGCTGCTCGAAACACAAATACACAGCTAGGGCAAGCATTCTTTCATTGAGCAAATTATCTGGACTATTATGATTCGTAATTTTTAATAGTGGTATTAAGAATCATCAACAGTACAATAGTGACATATCTCAAAACTACCAATGGTGACAGCTCTCAAATTAAACACCACACTTCACGACATTTCCACAAACCACTATATAAACTGAAAAACACAGTTTAAAAACTATGCAACATTAACCTGACTGCTTACATTTCATCCTCAGATACTTATACAAATACATAGGAGCATTAAAATAAAACTTTAATATTGCTCCTCCTGAGGATGTGCCACCTGGAGTTGCTTAGAGCAATGGCAGAGTAGCCTCATTCAGTCCAAGGAGACACAATTTCCTTTCTTCTGTCTTTCTCCAGACTTTCCTGAACTTGGGCCTGGGTTTTTCAACAACATCCCTATTTTGCTCCTGTTCGTGAACTTGAACATTTCTCTTGTGGGGTTGTCTCTTGTGCATTCTCGATGGATGATTATTTTCTTTTCTTTTATGCACATGATATGTTCCTTTTCGGTGTTGTCCTCTTTGTGCCTGATGAAATCTAGGGTTTTGCCTTAGATTAGATATAGAAGTGCTTGGACAGAACCTTGCTATGTGCCCTTGACCGTTGCATTTAAAACATTGCACATGTTTTATTCCCTGTCTGTATTGCATTCTATGTGTATGATGGTATTGCCTTAGATTGGATACAAAAGTGCTTGAACAAAACCTTGCTATGTGCCCATGGCCATTACATTTAAAACATTGCACAGGGTATTCACTCAAAAAAATAGAATTATTTTTATCAGCATAACTCTTTGATCTATTGTTCAGTCCACAATAAATTTCCTTGTGACCAAAGTGGTTGCATTTAGAACAATAGCCATAAAAATAATTATTATTAAAAGAGTGAGAGTGAGAGAACCTCTTTTGTTGTGGTTGCTTTGCTGTAGATCTTCTTTGATATTTTCTTCCTTTTGAGGATTCAGCTTTAGACTTTTCTTGTTTCAATCCTTCAACCAGAGACTTCTTCTTCTCTCGCATATTTGGAGGATGAAGGTTGTTCAGCTTCATATCCAAGACCAAACTTAGTCGTGGATCTTCTTTGTTGATTTATCATTGTATCTAGCAACTCGTGCTCTTCTCAAATTTGAGATTTATATTGGCTCTGTTTTAGTTGTTTCTTCAATGAAACAATCTCTTCTTCTTGTTGGTAGCATACAGTCTCTTTCTCATTGATCCGAGACCTAAGAATATCTTCAATCCTTTTGTTCTGTTCTACTTGCAGCTTTAGATCAACAATAACCTGTTTATATTCCTCTTCACTTGTGCTGTATACATCATTCTTATTATCCAGCTGTGTCTTCATGGATACCTATATTTCCAGATCTTCAAACATTTTCTTGTATTCTTCAGTCTGTATTTTTAAACTTGCAATAATGTTTTTTGCATCCTTAAGTTTCCTTGACAATTTTTCATTCTTCTTTTTCTTCGATTCCCATTTCGTAAGGGCAGACACTAGCTCACCCTCTAAATCAACTTCAGCCTCAACTTCTTCAACTTCAGAGTTCATTCCTTCTCGCCATTTTTGGTTCAATTTTCTCAACCATAGGAACTGAAACTGGTCGGGATGCCTTTTTGGATGAGGATCTATTCTTCTTAGCCATTGTGTACTAATCCAAGATCAACCCTGACTGATTTAGCCAAAATTGGGAACCTTGCTCTGATACCAATTGTTGTAATCACAATGACACTGAGAGGGGGGGTGAATCAGTGTGTTCTTTAAAAACTTCTAAAACAATTAGATTATAAAACCAGCAATAGTTTAAAGCAGATAAAAGAGATACTAAATGCATCAAGAAAGCATCACACATAACATAGCATTTTAACGAGGTTCACCAATGTGGCTACTCCTCAAAAAGACTGCTTGGACTACCATCCAAATCCAGTCAATGCAAAGCTACAACTTTACATAATCCTTTACCAGCACCAACTGGAAGGAGCACCAACCCCTTAACTTTATCTGCTACAATGAATGGAGCACCAACTCCTATTTTACCAAGCACCCTACTGGAAAGAGGCACCAACCCCTTAATTTGCAAGCACCAATTGGACAAATTGTTTACCAACACCAACTGGAAAGAGGCACCAACCCCTTAATTTGCCAGCACTAATCGGACTTCAATATTGAATAAAAAAATGTTTGACATATACCTTTGTTATTGCAAGACTCTAACTGGTCTACATCACCTTTGCAATCTCTCGTGCACTCTGCTCTCTCTTGCACAATCACTTCACACAGTTCTTGCTGCATTGCTACTGACCGGACTTTGCAATCAACTTTGCCCTTCGCGCTTCTCTGCACACTCTGATTTCTCTGCGCACACGCTTCGCACACTTTGTGTCATTTCACATTCTGCTCTTTGCTCAACACGAACTTCACTTTCACAAACACTATGCTCGCATTCACACTTTATCTTTACACCCCACATTTCAAACTCGAAGTACCCTTGCTTTTATAGAAGTTTTAGGAACAAACCCTAAAAGAACGTCGGTTGAGAAACCCTAGAATTTGTCAGCTGCCAAACCCTAAAATCCATTGGCCCAAATTTAACTTTGTCGACCTCAAACACTTCTTCCACCTTCGTCACTTTCCTGTAGCTTATTGTCGTGAAATAGTAACATGTCGGCCCTTTTAATTTAATTTAATATTTTAATTTAAATTTTAAATAAAATTTAAACTAAATATTTAAAATTAAATATCTTCATCACCGGGGCATCTTTTTCAACGAAACGAAGAGCCAACTTGGGTTTTAAGAAAAACCCATTTCAAATCTGTTATCCATGGTTTTAAATAAAACTTTTTATTTTGACTACCTTGGTTTTCACAAAAAACCTTTAAAATTTAAACTAAATATTTAAAATTAAATCTTTATCACCGGGGCATATTTTTCAACAAAACGAAGAGCCAACTTGGGTTTTAAGAAAAACCCATTTCAAATATGTTATCCATGGTTTTAAATAAAACTTTTTATTCTGATTGCCTTGGTTTTCACAAAAAAACCTTTTTGCTTCTTGACATCTCAGGTTCTGAAGACTTCTTCTTCTCATTCTGAATTATGTTTTCTATTTTTGTGCATCTATCATTTAAGGACTCATGATCTGACTAACTTTTGAACTTTATCCTCTACATCTGAGTGACTTCTAAACTTCCTGTCCATTGCATCATTAAATCTAACTGACTGTATTGACAACAATGACAATCCTCCTACAACACCTTGCTCAACACTGAACTCCTATCCATTGTACTTTGGCTGCACCTTGCTGTTCAATAAACTCTTGTCCATTGCATCAATAAATCTGTCTGACTGTGTTGACAATAATGACAATACTATTTGCTACACTTTGCTCAAAAAAAACTAAGTTATTATTTAGGCAAAAAATAAAAAATTAGTGGGGTTCCCACCATGATCGCCATATGTAGTGATTCTGGGATGCACGTACCACTATTTTTATGCTACTTGCAATGTATTAAAATCCAAAAATGAAATGGAAGACAATAAAAAGTATATAATACAAAAATAACAAAGATGGATCTCCTTATTTGTATTGAAACTCAGTTACATGTCGATCCCTCTTAGGGATTCACATTTTGATACAATAAGGTTACAAATAGGCAAAGAATTCCCCTTTCATAAAGAGGTGGTGCACTTTCAAAAGCTTCCCAGTTTTGCACACAAAAATGTATGAGGGCTTATAGATGCCTCCTTATCTAGGCCTATTTCTTAGAGGGATCCCTTTTGCTCTCGTATGTTTTAGATTCCATCTGATGAACCTGTGGCCCTCTAAGCAATGAAACAACAAAACATGCTTAGATGTCTGATAATGCCTCCCCATATGAGGTTGTTAGTAATGAATATGACAAATGCAAGCAAGTGCAAATTAGACTAATGCTATGAGTGCGAATGAATGAAATTATGCTATGCCAATTATATGCTAAAAATAATGAATCTAATGTCTAAAACCCTAAGCTAAGCCCATGGGCCACTATCCAAGACAACGACCACTAAAGTGACTCTTATCCCTTTGATCTAAAGCTATGTATCAAAGCTTGTATCCGATGTTGAAATAATGGTTGCTATGCTCTCCAAATTTTTAGGGCTTCACCATTAATGTGATCTCCAAGGGAACTCTCCAAGTATCGAAAGCTCTCCTCAATGACCTATCTTGATAAATTTGGGATAAATTATCTAGATAAAAATATCTCTTGGTGCTCTTAGACCTGCATATTTTATAGTGTGAAACCCTAGGTCTATGTCCAAAACCTAGGAATGAATTCCTCATGCATAGTGAGAGTTAGCATGAGGAGATTTTGTCTTTTTTCTATGTTTGGAGGCCAGTTAACTAAAATCTAACTGCCAACTTGAGTCTCCTATGCAAACTGGTTGTTAGCATGAGAAGCTTTTGTCCTTTGTCTATGTTTGGAGGCCAGTTAACTAAATTCTAAATGCAAAATCAAGTATCCTATGTGAACTGGTCATGAAAAGGAATGCAAAGTTACTCTCACTCACATTTATTGCATGTAGACTACCACTTTCTCCCATGGTTAGACCTATTTGTTAGTAAAATTGCTTTTATGGTCTAGTCATTTTCATCTGCAATGACTAATATCTAGTCATTATCATCTACAGTGGCTAAGATCTGGTCACTCTAGGGTTGAGCGTCTAAGATCTAGTCACTCTTGGATTGAGTGGCTAGGCTTGCATGGCTTGAAAAGGCCCCAAATTAATGGTGAGAACCACTATTGATGCTCCCCTCAACATCGTGAATGTTTCTATGTGAGTATCTCCCCTAAGCATGACACATTTTAGGTGTCTACAACTTTAAGCATGAAAAATTGGGAAGGATGACTTGCACTAGGCATAGAATTCCTAGTGTGAATTCATGAAGTCAAGAAATACAATGCATGATAATATAAAATAGTTTGTTCTTAAAATATATATTTATATGAAGCAAATCATCTTATCACATGTTTAAGAATATTGAAAAATATGAAATTATTTTAACCTAATAAATTGGGAAGGATGACTTGCGCTAGGCATAGAATTCCTAGTGTGAAATGTAAGAAAACTAATTACTAGGAATTATACCATCATCGTGAAGTCAAAATGCAATGCATGATAAATGATTTTGGACATGCAAGTTCTTTTGGACTAAGTTATTTTGAATATTTTGAAAATTTTGAAATATCTATGTAATGCATTAATATGAATAATGATAGACTAATGTTGTTCGATAAATTTCAAAGAGATATTTTAACTTATTTCTAAGACAAAGTTAAATTTATCAAGAACCAATGTGTGACATGTGAGTTCATTATCCATATTGATTTTTCATAATGATATAAAATCTCTCGAGGATCAAATTTGTGTGATCATGAAATTAATTTACCTATTTTTAGTAAGGTAATGATACAAGCCAACTTATATGAACCAATGTGTGTGCAAGCAAAATATTCATTAACCATAATTTTGTGCATGCCATTGTACCCAAATGCTATGTAATTCAAGTTACCAAAAGCTAGCTAATCCACAAGAGGACATTGGTTTATACAAATGAAGGTCGCTAATATGACATACATGTCACCACACGAAAAGCTTACCCAAGGTTAAGCGGTTTGGGAACAAACTGTATGTTATGGGGCTCACCTCATGGCATTCAAA
The DNA here is from genome assembly GCA_028583015.1 of Wollemia nobilis. Taxonomy (NCBI): domain Eukaryota; kingdom Viridiplantae; phylum Streptophyta; class Pinopsida; order Araucariales; family Araucariaceae; genus Wollemia; species Wollemia nobilis. Next base: position 1,066,623 of record JAQPPZ010016965.1, read on the forward strand.
TAACTAAGGAATTCCAGGGATTCAAGCTCATTACCCCCATATTTTCTTTTGATTTTGGAGTAGAGATTCTTGTTCATTTTTGAAAAAGGAGATTTTTATTGCTTTTGTAGTAAGACTATTTTTATTTTCTTTTCTTTCTTTTTCTTTTGCTTTTGATTTTTTTTTTCTTTTTCTTTTTTAGGATACTTGTTTATATTAGACAAGGAGCAAGGGATTTTATTTAGGTAGGGGGGAGCTTGTACTTTTTCCAATTCTCAGTATTCTAGACCATGCGCATAATAGGATAGCAAGGGAAACTTTTTTCTTAAGGAACTAAGACTACTATGTAGTATCATTTTTTGAATTTGCAACAAATCATTTTAAGATGTGAGAAAATATTCTTGGTTCAAGAAGTAGCAAGATCAGTTCCCAAAACTCAAAATTTTATTTAGTGAAGTAATAGTGATTTTGATTCAAGAGATATTTATAACCAAAGTGAAAAAATAAAAATTTAGTAAATATGTGAATTAAGTGATTAGTTCAAGATAAATTTTGAGTTTATCTAAAAGAAAATAAAATATAACTTGAATTTTTGGAAGACAACAAACAATAATGTAGAATTTGAAATATTTTTGGAAAATTTTCATGTTTTTTGATTTTTTTCTTCTTTTGGTTTGTTTTGTGATTTAATAAAATTGATAATATATACAAAAAATGCTATATATACACTATACAAAGTTATTTGTGCATAACATTTCTATGGTGGCTTCAAAATCAAAGGAGTTTTTGAAGTACAATCTGGTTGTGGTGTAGGTGATTAAAGTTGATTGGTTGACAGTTGATATTATTGAGATGAATAATGATAAGTAGATGTAGATGAAGAAAAGTTATGGATAGAAGACGTCGATGATAATAAAGAGGAAAATAATAGAGAACTTGATGTAATAAAAATAATAAAAGAGATAATGAAGGGTAAAAGGTGATGGACAAAAGGTGGCAATGAAGATAAAGAGGAAAATAATAGAGAACTTGTTGTAGTGATTATAAAGAAAGAGGTAATAAAGAACAAATATTCCTCTGAATAGGAGAGGTTTGCAAAAGTTCCAAAATATATATCTTATATGGATGATTGTCCCATTGTTGTTGAATGTTGAGGGGGACTTTAGGTTGAGACTTCAACACTAAAGATGGGTTTTCTATGCATGTATCTTCTTTCTGATTATTATTCAGATCCAAGAGAGGTCTTGATGGTTGGTTGGATGAAGGATTTATCTCCTACTTGTCAAGATTATTTATTTGGTCAAGAAATTTCTTTGTTTTAGTCTCTACTACTAAAATAATAATATTGTTGTGATGAGACACATTATGATATGATAATTGATTATTTTCCTATTGTTTATGATTGGGTAAGGTATTTTGTAATATTTATATGTCTTGATCAGTTGTTTGAGTTTGTGATTGAGAATTTTGATTTTGATCTTGTTTTCTAGTGATGGCTCCAATAGTGCTTGAAGAAGTGAAATTCATGATATCGCCTTAAGGGCATTTACTTGCAATGTATATCAAATTTTAAGCATTAAAAGGGAAATATGGCATAAGCATGTAATCTACTGAAATGAGACAATATAGACAATAAATATAATAAAATTATCTGTCTATTCATTCATTTATAGCTTTAAAACCAGATTACAAGATGTCCCCTTGAGGGCTTCACAAATTTGATACATTTCCATTACAATTTTCCAGGGGAACTAGTCCCTTGGAAGGAGGCCTTTAAGGTGATAAATAGTAGTGTTGTGAATTCCTTCTTACCACACTCAAGAGATAGTCTTGGGCTGATAATATTGTGCCTCCTTAGCTTCTCCTCTTTCCTAGAATTCTTGTTCATGAATACAAGGGATTGAAATGGGATTAAAAGCATTTGCGTTATAGAATAAAGCCATTAAACCATGGAAAATGAGCATATTCTACAACCATAAAAAGTGATCTACATGTATGAAAACTAATATACATTAAGCATAAACATATTTTAAACTATTATTAATGCAAAAAAGAAAATTTAGAAGCAATATCAAAGGTGAAACAATGCAAAAATGATGATCGTTCCTAGGTGAGCCAGATAAACCTGCAATCTTGGAGACCTCAAATCCTACATAAAAACTCCTCCAAAATGTCTCAAATTTGGACCTGAGGTTCCTCTAGATATTCCCAAGGGGTATATGGAGGAAATTATCTGAAATTCCAATCTATTTGGTGACCATACCTAGGTGTGACATACACAGACTGCTCACCATCCCCAGGTGGGACGGTTACAAAATTGCCTTATTTTTGTCACCCATGGCTATGGAAATTGGTCCAAAACTTGGTTAGGGGTGTTGTTAATAGATGCGGTCAAAGAATAATTCAATTTGGTCATTTTGGAATTGGTGGATTGAGCCTATTGCCCCTAAAATAACCTTCCAATGAAGAGGATTTCAAGGCCTAGGTAAGGTGGGTTTTGGTTTGTAAATAGTGAGGGTTGATTTCTATATCATTTTGTTGCATAAATAATCAATCTCTCCTCATTTGAAATGAGGGTTTAGATCTCATTTTATAGCCAAAAATGGCATTTAGGTAAAAATGGCATGTTTAGCCATGCGAGGCAGGTGTCACCATGTTTCCTAATATTGTCATTAATTTATGAGGGGAATTTTGACCCTTTGGGGCTCCTAATATACTACCTCACTATCCATTTGTAGGTCCTAAATAAATTTGGGGTGATTGGATGCGTTAATGGTAGTATTTGATTACCCTTTAGTGCATCCTTTGACTTTTTAAAGGGCCTTCCTAGTTGATGTCCCACCCAGGGATGGTTATAGATGGCCATCCCTAGGTGGGATGGTCACCAACTGTGACCGTACCTTTATGGGACACTCACTAATAGGAGCCCCAAAATAGTCCTAAATGGCTAGAAACCCTCCAAAATGAGTTTTGGAGTGTTTTGGAAGCCTTTTGCTAGCTTAGAGGGATGTCCACTAGGGCCATATGTTGTTGATAAGAGGGCATGTATGATGCACTGATAGTCGTATCCAATTTATGTGATTTATATGTCTATAGATACCCCATTTTTGGGATGCACGATGTGAAACAAAATGCTGAGAAAAAATAGATCACTAAATCATCAAATGATTAAGATTTCTCATTAACCTAATCAAATTTGGATGCCTTCGTTGTGGAAAAAGCATACATTTTTAGAATAATTTCTATTGACATAGTCAAAGGATCGATTGTAGGTATACCTTTCAACCGTGTTGTAATGACAATCTTATGGGGCTTAGGGCATACTAGGTCTTGGTGCCTTGTATTCTTGTAAACCTTTACATGGGTCAATTCCCGAGGTTTCAAGGAGGTCAAGCCTATTTAATTTGATTCTTATGTTGATTATTTGCCCTAGCATGGGCTTGGTGAAATTTATCTTTAGCCAATATTCTTTTGAATGCATGGAATTTACACTTCTAAGTGTTTTAATGTTGATTCAATTTATGATTTAATTATGATGACTACCCCCTCAAGCGATGAGTCAATGAGGGTATGAAAAATGCTAAAGTGATGAGTCACTTGACACATATGACTTAATTGGGGAAACTCTTTGTTTTGCCCATGGTACTAAATACCTATTTGGAGGTGATTTTTAACTATTTTGATGAATAGTTTTGGAAGCAAAAGGTCAAATATCTCATTCCCGTGGAGTGGTCCAGCCATGGAGGCCTTATTGGGGACTAAAATAGACACTTTTTATGCATCCAAAAATACTATGGGTTCAGTATATATCCCTCATATTTTCTTGACCATTCTGCCTTGTTTTTGGTGGGTGTTGACCCATTTTTTTTTTAATCTTTGATTTTTGGAGTGTGAGGTCTGAGGACCCACTTGGTTGCAGCCCATGGGTAGTTTTTGGATTATGATGTATCTTTTGGTACCATACATATATATATGAGTTTCTTTTATCATCATGTGTTTCCTTATTGCTTTATGATATGTATGCAATGCTTATATTTGCTATATGATGTTATGATGGATGTCTAACATGGATGCATGTATTTATCCAATGATGTGATTCGATGATATGTAGATGTGGATGCTTTATTTATATGCTTTTGTAAATTAAAAATATGCATAAAATATTCAGTGGCCATCTAAATATTATTGCTAATATTTACCCGGTATCTATCCTAGATCATGAATACCACTTAATAAACAAAATTTTAAATGTGTATGATTTGGAAGTAATGATTGATTGGATTTAATTTTATATGATGGGTTTGTGATGACTATTTGATGAATTATATGCTAGCACCATAGACTGTACAAAACATATCTATTATTTTCATGATATTATAACACTTTGTTTAATGGACTTTGTAATTTTGAAAAACATGTGATAGCATGATGTAAAATGAAATGGATAATGTAATGTGATATGATATTATTTGGCAGTTTTGAAGAGACTCAAACACTCTAGTTACCTAATCAAAAGTCATATAATAACTATACAAGATATTTTGATAAGGTATGCACATATTACGATAACCAAGATAATAAATATCCCTATGTGTGCATGTGAGTTCATTACCATGATAACACATAATATTATCCTAGTGTAAATGGGATTCACTCAGCCCATCGACACTAGAGATAATTCTATGAGTCTCATTATCCTAAGTTTTGTTCTTAGTTGGATTAAAATAATAGGTAATATAGGTTAAAATAAGATAGCTCATCCACATTCAAACATTGATCTATACCTAAACAAGTTGCTTAAGTGATAGAAATATCATCGTGTAGGAGGCTATCACCATTGAAATGTAGGCTATCCACCAAGCCTGTAATGAGGATCACCTTATGGTTTTCTAATGCTGAGAATTCCAAGGATTCAAGTTCAAGACTCCCCTTTTTCTTTTAACTTTTGACTTTCTCAAGGGAGTTGCTCGTTTTGATTGGATGAGCAAGGGATTTTAGTAGTGGTGATAACCACTATTTCTTTTTGCTTTTCCAGGTGATAATAATATTGTTTCTTTATACATATTTTGAAGTGATGATAATCACTATTTCTTTTTGGAGTACTTTGAAGGGATAATAATCACTATTGATTTTTCTCTTTGGGATACTTTCCCTAGTGTAGGGCAAGGGATTTATGGGCAAGGAGGAACTTGTACTTTTGTCAATTTTAAGCATATTTGAACCATTCACATAGGGGGATGAGCAAGATAACATTTTCCCTTGACAGTAACCTAGACTACTTTACAATTTTTGTATTTCCTTGTGCTAGACTTGGATATATTAATGTGAAAATGTGTTGGGATTTTGATGTATAACAAGCATTATCCAAGTAGGATTCTACCTTCTAAAGATCATGATAGCTTTCTATAAAATATGAGAAGACAACTAGATATGGCTGAGTGACCAAAAACTTTTAACTATGCTTTACTGACAATGGCTAAGTGAAGGGAAACAGACATATAATGTAAAGTGTAAATGTAAATGGTATATTTATTATAAACAGGTGGTAATATTGAATCATAATAACAATAATTTTAATAGATGACTAGTGTATAGACCTGGTGCTAGACATGTATGATCAATTTGGAACGATGCATAATGCAATGATGAGAATGCCTAATGCAATTTATATGAAGTGCAATGAAGCAATATTTTTCTATTTTGATGATTTTAACTATGTTTTTGAAATTTTTTATATAGATGTATATACATGTTGACCAATGGTCTTAATGAATACCATTGGGGCTTTTGGATGACCAAAGGGCTTATAGAAACCTTTGGAACATTTCAGGATGACCTAAGCAATCGTAGACTACCTAGGAATGTTTTAGTTTGACCTATATGGTTATAGACCACCTAGGGACATTTTATGGGGATAAAAGAGATTATAGATGCCTTTGGGGATTTTTGGATTGACCTAGATGATCGTAGATAGTCTAGGAATGTTTTATTTTTACCTAGACGATCATTGACTACCTAAGAGTATTTTGGGTGACCTAGACGGTCATTGGCACTAAGGAAATGCCATAGACTACCTAGGGATATTTATTTAAGACCAAATGGCTTATAGATACCTTTGTAACTTTTAAGGTTTACCTAGATGATCGTAGATAGTCTAGGGGTATTTTTATTTGACCTATATGGTCAAAGACCACTAGGAGGGTTTTGGGTGACCTAGACTGTCAATGACACTTAGAAAGTGTCTACAACTACCTAGGGGAATTTGGTTGTGACCAAAGAGCTTATGTATACCTTTAGAGCTTTTGAGGTTGACCTAGATGATCGTAGATAGTCTAGGGGATTTTTTATTTGACCTAGATGGTCAAAGACCGCTACGAGCCTTTTAGGTGACCTAGATGGTCAGTGAAACATATAAAGTGTCTACAACTGCCTAGGGGCATTTGGTTGTGACCAAAGGGTTTATAAATACCTTTGGAGATTTTAAGGTTGACCTAGATTATTGTAGATAGTCTAGGGGATTTTTTATTTGACCTAGATTATCATTGACTACTAGGAACCTTTTAGGTGACCTAGACGGTCAATGACACTTAGAAAGTGTCTACAAATGCCTAGGGACATTTGGTTGTGACAAAAGAGCTTATAGATGCCTTTGGAGCTTTTAAGGTTGACCTATACAATCGTAGATAGTCTAGGGGATTTTTTATTTGACCTAGATGGTCAAAGACCACTAGGAGCCTTTTAGGTGACCTAGATGGTCAGTGACACTTAGAAAGTGTCTACGACTACCTAGGGGTATTTTATTGTGACCAAAGGTCTTATAGATGCCTTTGGAGCTTTTAAGGTTGACCTAGATGATCATAGATAGTCTAGGAGTTTTTTTATTTTACCTATATGGTCATTGACCACTAGGAGCCTTTTAGGTGACCTAGACGGTCAGTGACACTTAGAAAGTTTCTAGGACTGCCTAGGGGTATTTTGATGGTGCTTTAAGCATGAAATGGTTGAAAATGACTTATATTCATGGGTTCAGGCTCTTCACTTTCTTCTATGGATGCTAAGCAATAAGTTCCAATTCCAATGTGGCTTGTGATGATGAATGGACCTAACCAATTTGCTACAAATTTGTCTCACAAATTGGAGGGAAAATTTAAGTTTTATTGGTTCTATTTTATAACTAAATATCTTTAATTTACTTTCAAGTTGTAAGCTCTCTTAAGACATTCCTGATAAACACATAGATGCTCGAGGGCATTTACATGTTGTTCATAAAGCAACGTTAACTGATATAAATGAGCTTGTCTAGATGTATCATTGTTGATGAATTCTTGCATGGAAATGTGTAGTGATGGAATCTCTAACTCTAGAGGCATGATGGATTCAGCACCATACACTAGTTAAAATGGAGTTTTCCCAGTGGTTTCTGAATTCTAGTGTGATAAGTCCAAAGGGCAAGAGGTAATTGATTATGCCAATCTTTATGGTTTTCCTTGATGGTTTTCATCAAGATGGCTACTACTGTCTTATTTGATGCCTCTGCTTTCCCGTTGGCTTGTGGATAATAGGGCATGGAAAAGATATGCTTTATGTTATACTTTTTTATTAATGCACACACATCCTTATATTTAAAGGGTGTTCCATTATCCAATATTATTTTGGATGGAATACCAAAATGATATATGATATTATGTAGCATGAACTCTATAATGCGAGGTCCAGTCATTGTGGTAAGGGGAATTCCTTCCATCCATTTTATGAAGTACTTTATTGCCATTATGATAAACATGTGATGGACCGATGAGGCAGGTGAGATTTTCCCAATTAAATCAAACCCCAATTGTGCAAATGGCTAGACCGATTGAATAGATTATAAGGCCTATGACGGTACATGTGTCAAATTTGCATGATGTTGATACTTCATGCACTTCTTAACATAAGCACAACAATCTTGCTCTAAATTTGGCCAATAATAGCCCATATGAATAATGCGCTTAGTGATGGCCATACCACTAAAGTGGCCACCACATGTACCTTTGTGTGCTTGGGTGATGGTCCAAGTTGACTCATATATGTCTAAGCAATGAAGGAGGATACCTTCATAACTCTAAAAATACATTATATCCCCTAATAAGACATATTTTACTACCTTTTTTTTGAATTCTCACTTTACGACATGCAACAATCCAGGTGGAATATTACCTAGATTAAGATAATATTTAATATGGATGGCCCAATATTGCTTTGAATAAGCCTTAATATTATGAATCATGCTATCCTTTTGATGTTTGTTTTGTGCGAATGTTGATTGAGAGCGAAATTGGAGATATAGCATTGTGCTAGTATCAAAAGGAGTATGAGGGAAAAAATCCCCCCAGTTAGCATTATTCAAATATTGGTGTAGTTGATAGAACCTTTCATGGGAAGGCTCAATCTAAATCATGTGAACAACTGGTATAGCATTATGCTCTTCATGGTCAGTCATAGATTGCACTAGCATTTTTACTTGGATAGTTATGATATCATCTAAAGGGTCATGCAAGATTAATGACCCTAAGGAATCCATTGTATCCATAAAATTATTAGATGAGCGAGGGAATGCCTCTATATCATACCATTTAAATTTGACTAGGAGTTTGTCCACTAGGGATTTGTAGGCTTGCAAGATAAGACACCTACACTAGAATATCCCTTTAACCTAATTTACTATGAGCAAGGAATCATTGAAAATGTTCATCTTTATTATGTTCATGGAAATTTCTGCTTGAAGTCCTATGATGAGAGCTTCATATTCAGTATTGTTGTTAGTACATGGAAAATAGAGTTTAAACAAAAGAGGTATGGGAGCCCCTTGTGATGTGAAAAACACAATACCTACACCACCACATTGCTCGCATTTAGAACCATAGCAAAATAGAGTTATGTCCACCTGTGACTTAGGCTCGGTAGAATCTGATGATTTTGAGATATGAAATACTCCATCATTCAAAAGTTCTATATTTAGAGGCTGATCATCCTATAGAGGAGCCTCAACTAGTTGATCGGCTATGACCTATCCTTTGATATATTTTTTTCCAATGAAATCTAGGTCAAAAATTTTCAACAACATTATCCATTTTTCCATGCGACTATTATGATATGTTTGATTCATCATGTATCGCATTGGATTTTATTTAGATTCAACATACATGGTATGATTAAGCATATAATGACATAATATTTTGGTGGTAAATACCACTGCTAAGCATAGCTTCTCAACGTATGCATATCTAGTATCATAGCTAACCAGTGTGTGGCTAATGTAATAAGTAGCTTGTTCTTTGTGGAATTCATTCTTTTGGGACAACATGGTACCCAAAGACAACTCAGTAGCTAAGATGTATAAATAGAACAACACTCCTGGTCACGGTGGAGCCAATATAGGTGGCAAAGCCAGGTATTGTTTAATTTCATCAAAGGCATTTTGACATTCTTTGTCCCAATGAAATGAGACCCCCTTGTGTAGCAACCTATTCATGGGTCAACACTTATCCAATAATTGCACTATAAAGTGTTTTATGGATGCGACATTTCCTTAAAAACTTCATAGTTTCTTAATGGTTGTGGGGAGAGGCATTTCTAATATTTTCTTGACCTTGTTTGGATCTACCTCTATGCCTCACTTCGATACTATGAATCCCAAAAGTTTACTAGATGTGACATCGAAGACAAAAATTTTGGGATTAAGTCTAACAGTGTGCTCTATGAGGCAATCTATGATTTTACACAATACATCGATATGTTCATGGTGTAATAAATATTTTTCCAATAAATCATCCATGTAATATTCCAAAATCTTGTGCATGTAGTCATGGAAGATATATGTCATGGCTATAGTCATGGAAGATATATGTCATGGCTCATTGGTAGGTAGCACCAATGTTCTTAAGACCAAAAAGTATGACCTTGTAACAGAAAGTTCCCCAAGGAGTTGTGAATGAAATTTTTATTTGGTCTTCTAGATTAATACGAATCTTATTATATCCAAAAAATTCATCCATTAGGGATATCATTTCATGTACTTTTGATGCATCTACCAATACATCAATGTTAGGTAAAAGAAATTCATCCTTAGGACTCGCTTTGTTAAGATCTCAAAAGTCGATGCAAATGCGAATCCTCCCATAAGGATTTTTTATTGGACCCATGTTTGAAACCCATGGTAGATAATATATTGAGATGATGATATCAACGCCCAACAACTTTTGTAATTCATATTTCACCATTAAGGCTAATTTTGGGTGCATTTTTCATAACTTTCGCTTAACATGTTTGATCTTGGGGTCTAATGTAAGATTATGCATGACTATATTTGGGTCTAGTCCTAGCATATCTTTATATGATCAAGAAAAATCTTTAATCCTTACTTTCAATGTAGCTATGAAATCATATTGTTCACTTAGGGAGAAAACTTCCCCTAATTTAATGGTATGGGGATTATCGGGATCTATACCAATATCCCTATAAATTTTTGGTTCAATTGACATGTGAGACCATCCTCCAACTGATGTGGTGTGGTAATTAAGTGAATATCATCATCTAGGTTTACTTTTTCCATAGAAAATTCAGGGTCAACCTCATCTTGAAAAACACTTGAGTAGTTCTTGAAGAAAATTTAAATGGTTGTAACATTTCCTCACAAGGCCAATACTTTGAGGACGATGGAGAAGAATCTCCCTGATTACATTCAATTGCCTCTAAATAAATATGCAATAGCTTGGATGGGTTATTTAGATTCACCAATGGTTTCGTTAAATCTATGGAAATCATGTTTATGGATACATGATATCCTACTCTAGGGCGAGTGGGTCTAGAGACATAATGTTGTCTTATAGCTTGTGGGTGTAGCTCAGGTGGAAGTGGAATAACTGGTGGTGGCCTATGCGGAAGAAGGAGAGCCTGATCTTCATGAGGCAATAGTTGGCATCAAAAGGGTCCTTGGATGGGGAATAACATACACAAATAATACTCATCCTCATCGTCCAAGGGGAACATGTTCTCGTATTCATCATCTGAGCTATGGCATTTAATGTGTGCGACACCAACCCAGGTGTTGTAGGTGAGTTGGAGAGGAGAGGGCAATCCTCCAAGGGAGGTCCCAGGTTCAAATCTCCACCCTACCAAAAAGTTGAATTGGGTATCCAAAATCCAATTTATAATGTTAGTGCAGGTAGGGTCGGGTGTGACTCTTGGGTGAATTTTATGGTGTAGAACCCCCTGTTCATGGTCTATAAGACCAAGGTGGCCCTACAAGGGGTTTTTTGATTTAAAAAATAAAATAAAAAAATAAAAATAAATAAAAAAAATGTGTGCGATGCATAATCATCTTCATCATCACTCATCCATTCATGAGGAGGACCTTGGTCTTATTCCTCACTATCAGATTGCAAGGTGTGTGAGCTCTCCCCCACTTCATGGGGTTGGGAAACATCACTGGAAAGACTTTGATCTATCATTTATATGGGGAAATAATCTCCCAAAAAATGAATGTGATTCAGATTAGCATATGGGTCTTGGGCGAGCTTGGCATAATAACCTATGCATAAGTGTTCAAGACTCTCTGTGAGGACATCCAATGGTAGCAATTTATTGTGTCCCAAACTATATCTATCATACAAAAGTTTATATTGGGGTTGACATGGAACATAGTTACCTTACTCATATAAACCAAGACCAAACCTATGCCAATTGTAGTGATCTAAGTACCACAATGCATAGTCTAGATTTGACAAATAGTTTACATCCTCAAAAAATGGTTCATAATCATCTTCCTTCTGAGTAATGGGTAGACATCCATACTCTAAACTTCCATATATGAAATTTGTTTTATTAGGAGGTAGACTAAGAGGTACAATGCTACCTATGGGAAGACAAGATCTCCCCATATCTTGCACGGTCTCCAAAGATGGAACTATCATGACATTTCTCACTAGATATTCTCCTATTCCTATAATAGACATCTATACTATGACCTAGGATGGTGAATATGGATGAGATGGAATGGATATTTGAGGTGATTCAGAACTCACCTCTAGAGGTAATTCCTCATTAATGATACAAGGAATCTCCTCCATGGATATGGTGGAAACTAATGGCAGGATCTCATAAATAGGCCTCTTTGATGTGTTCCTCAATGGAGGGTTCAATGACATTGAAGCCTTCTATGAATGTGGTAATGATGAGTATGGAGTGGATGATGATGAAGATTGTGGAATGGGTAGAATTTGAATAGGTGTATTCAATTGGAAGTCTACGTGAGTCAAAGGTAATATCAACTCTGGCATCTATTGCAACATGTTACAATATTTTAAGGGTTCTAGATTAGAAAAAACTATGTGCACTTACCCTTCATGAGTGTATTTAAGATATTGATGTGCAATGGAGGGGACACACTTCATATCCCATATCCAAGGTCTACCTAGAAAAATTTTATAGGCCATATCACCTTCTAGCACATGGTACAACATAGATATAGTCTTTTGCCCCACATGGTACTGATAGTAGAGCATATTGTGTCATTAAAATAGCAAATTGTGTAAGTTGATGCCACAACATGAGATATTGGCAACTTAAGGTGCTTTAGTGCTTTAGTTGTTATGAACTTTAGGAAACAATGTCTATGAGCACTCTCTTGTATGGTATCTCATTTATACATGCAATGATGTGTAAATGAGGATCTACCATGTCGTTAGCTATTTCCTTAAGCTCATGCTCATAAAATTGTATGACTGGTTCCTTGCACTATTGCACATGACCCACAAAATATATGAAAGAGTTGGACTCCTATGGTTGCAACTCTGTTGATTTTAGAATTTCCATTAAGGCATCCCAATGTAGAGGTTATTATTCGATCAAATCATAGATGGAAAATTGTGTTGATGTGATCCTCAAGATTTGTGTAATATTACTTTTAATTGTCATTGTTGTCCTAGAAGGAAGGCCCTATACTACAGGTGGTGTAGTTTGTGATGTAGTTGGAACATCATTCGAAGTTGCAGGTTGTGCAACTTGACTTGGATATTTCTTGTTCCTGGTCACAATACTCACCATCCCAACATACCCTTGCATAGGGTTTTGTTGCTTCACCTCATTCATCAGTTTAGGAGGCACTACCTGTACCTCATGAGTTGGTAAAGGGTATTTGTATATACCCATCTACTGATTGGTAGGAGCTAATGGAGAATCCACTTGAATATCATTCCTCTCAATCATGTCCTATACTACATGTTTAAAACCATAGCATGATTGTAAATCATGGCCACCTTACTGATGAAACTTATAATATTTATCCTCTCAGTGTCCCATAGGCTTGGGTTTGCCTATTTTCAGATCGTTGGGTTTAATATATGGTAAATTAACCATATTTACAACCCATAATAGATCGAAAATAGAATCCATAGATTCAGTGAAGGGAGTAAATTTTTACTGAGGATGATGTTTTTTTGTCCCTGGTTCACTGTACCATTATTGTTATAACTCATAGAAGGAGGTTGAACCTAATAGTTCACCTTTTGGGGAGGCGTAACTTAAGTAGGCACAGGGATATTTATGGCCCCTTGATTGACCGTAGCTGTATTTGTAGGTACTGAGCTATTCTTAGGATTCTTTGTCCACTCCTTATGAGGTTTTGTTATTTCTCCCTCTTGGATTTTGATTTCCTCTATGTTTCTAGCCTATGCTAGAGCTTCTTCCAAGGTAGGGTATTGCTATAATTACAATGTCAAAGATATGGGTTTCAAGAAACTATTTGAAAACAAACAAGTTAATTCAGTCACTAGAAATAGATAGGGTAGCTTAGCTAAAAGCATTCGCCACCTATTTCCATAGTCAGTAATTGAATCATACTTAGTTTGTTTCATCCCTGCGAGGTCGATTAATGTCACCTTCCTTTTGGTGTTGAAGGCAAAATATTCCAAAAATGCATTAGCAAATTATTCAAATATGTAGATTCTATTTTTTGGAATTTGGTTGAACCACTCAATGGCTAGACCAACAAGGGTATCCAAGAAAGTTCTTAGGAGCAATGCGTCATTGTCTTGTATGTTGAAGCACATATTTAGAAATCTAGTGAGGTGCTCTTGAGCATCTTCTTCACCCTTGAATCTATCAAATTTGGGCATTTTGAAATACTTAGGATAGACTAGGGAAGAAATGGATGGATGTAACATTTGTTTCTTTAGCTGATGCAAGGTAGGATTTTGAAGCCCATTTCTATTTGTCTTACCTTCTATAGTTTCTAAGCGTGCAAAAAAATCTTAATATGCATATGAAGATTTGATCTCCTCTTCCTTTATTTGAACTCATAGAGGTGGACAAGGAATATTAAGCCTAGGTTGGGGTGGTTTATTGACATAATCCAAACCTCCATAAGGTACTTCTACATAATCCTCATTTTGTTCCAAATCATCGTAAGCCCCATAAGGTATTTCAGGTATGGGCCTACAAGGAGGAAAAAATGTTTGTTTAAGGCGATCTATTTTTGGCCTATCATATGCATTCTATTCAGTCCTACGAGGTCTAGGAGGCAACATAGGATTAGGTATAGGAGACCTATCTTGTTGGAAATTTGGTTGCCTCAGGCGAGCCTCTTGTCTATGTGTGCTTGGAGTTACATCTCCATGACATAAAGTTTCTTGATTTATCATTCAAGCTTTTATTTCTCTATTTTTTGCCACTGCTCTAAGAGATCTAAACGATGTTTATCTGACCTAAGTCGATTAAAATTGGCCTGGTAGTCAACATATATTTGGACCAAATTGTTAATTTGATCCATTTTATTAGGTCTAAGTGCCTTAGCATTATTGCCTTGTTATCTATCATGTTCAGGAGGATATGTGAGATCAATTATGTGCTTCCCTTGATCGAGGGTAGTCGCATTGACTTGAGGTTATCTCCTAAACAAGTCTTTCTGAGAGACTACTAGCATAGAGGCACAACGCACTTGCATTGACACATTTTTATGAGGATAATATGGATATTCCTTAGGTATTTCTTCATAAAAATAGTAAGGTAAGGCAGAATAAGGTTTCCTAATTTGACGAGTATCATACTCATTATGATTTTGATACCTTGGAGTAGGGTGGCTTGAAATCTTGAGATGATCATTCAACCCTACTCGAGGTGTGATCTCATGCTCCTGTATATGACCAGGATTAAAGGATTGAGCAAGCACACAAATGCATGGTATTTCTCTATGTGGATGTGCCTCATTGCATGGTGACTCTTCTCAAAAGAAGGTATTTGTAGCATATGAATTAGGGATATATTTTACCAAACTAAGACTATGACCTACAGGAGTACCCTATGAAGGAGTCCCTTGTAAGCTAGACCTTCTAGTTGACTCTCTAGGAGTAACCATCCACTCATTAGTTATTCTACGACTAGGGAGAGTAGCTGATTGCCAGGGAGAAATGATCCTATCCCTAGGATCAACACAAGGATGCTATATATCCTCTTCTCTATTACCCATAGCTTTTGCCCTTGAATGGGCTTGGATACGAGTGCATACTATAACTATGTACTCTAACTACTATGTGTTTATCTTATTTAAAATTTCTATGAATTTGAAACAAACAAAAAATAGAGACACGCAAGCATATAAGTGATTATCTCATTTTAAATCTTTTAAGTGTGAATCCTAAATAGTTTGATGTGTTTCAAGATGTGTTACTTTGTAAAGAAAATACTTTTCTCATGTTTGATATTTTGTTGGATGATATACTTAAATGCTTAAATGATTTCACCTATATAATTGCACAAGTCAAATATGAGGATGACATCCATATCCAACAAGGTAGCATAGGTACTACCAAACCTCACCCAACATCCCGTGCACAGTGATACACTCCTTCGAAGAGGAATGTGTGCTATTTTGCATGGTTAGGACAGATCTTGGGTTGTACTTGGCCATGAATGTGTCCTAATAATAGTCTTTCTCATGATCCAATTGAGTGGTAATTACATCCACTATTGGTCTCGATCAATGGGTTGGATGTGAGAGCCCAACACCATTGATGTTAAAATAAAACTTGGTGTGTGGGGTTCCTTTTAAAAATTGAAAGAAAACAAAATAACACTCAATGATTATTTACTAAATGCATAAAGGTGCATTTTTCTTTCAAACTCATTAGTAGCATAAAAGGATTCTTGTGTATTATTAATGCTTAGGTGATATCGTGAATTTCATTTCTTCAGTGGTGATCACAGTATCTAACTTTATTTCAATCTCCCCTTAGATTGTGCTAATTTGGACCTCTATTTTTGGTTTTACAGGTTGCAGGTACTAACTATTCTGATAAAAAATAATCCCTTTAATGTTAGGTGGTACTAGGTGAAATGACCAACTAGGTAGCACTGGGTGGGACAAACCCCATTCTACCACTGTCCCTGATAGGTACAACCACAAAACCAAAGGAAACAACTTTCATGTACTGACCATTCTGATAAGAAATGACCTCTTTGCTGCTAGGTGGCACTGGGTGAGATGGCTAGCTACATGCCACTGGGTGGGACGATCCCCAACTTGCCACCATCCCTGATAGGGAAAACCACAAAACCAAAGGCTTTCTACACAAATTTGCAAAAACAACAACTTTTAGGTTCCATTTTACACCTTTCTACACTAAAAATTTGACTTTTTACTGCTTAAAATTGCTCAATTTTATGTTTTTCTTGCTTCTTATTTGCATATAAAGGTTAGAATTTATATTTCCAAAATTGTGCATTAATTAGTTCAAAAAAATAGAGGAAAATATAGTAGAAGTCACTATTTTTTCTGGTTTACCTGTTGGAACCTTGCCCATGAAGGTTAAGGTCATATAGGTTTTGCATTTTTGGCTCTCCTTTTATGGTACTAATGAGTCTAAAATAAAAATGCACCTTTATTCATTTAGTAAATAATCATTGAGTGCTATTTTGTTTTCTTTCAATTTTTAAAAGGAATCCCACACACCAAGTTTTATTTTCAACATTTTCAATATCCTAAAAGCTTTTGAATATGAATATTGAAAATATTATATCATTGAGGGCTATTTTTTTTGAGTGATTATACCTTTATGCATTTAGATTATGTCTTTTGAATATGAATATTGAAAATATTGTATGGGCCTAATTGTGACTACAGATTGAGTAGGCACATAAGAAGTTTGTAAATTTTTATGTGGTAAGAAATTGTTGATGGTTCCCACATATCGAGTTGGAGGAGGAACATTATGATGTTCTAGTTGATTCATAGCATTTTTACCATGTTTGGATAAAGGGTGTTGAAAAATATCTAGGTTTTGATTTTCATTTTGAGTTGGTTGTTTTTGGGTATTATTATTTAAAGGAAATTTTTGTACTTCCATTTTGCCTTTATCAATCAAATCTTGTATCATGTGTTTTAACCACTTACAATAATTGGTTGAATGTCCATCCACTTGATTAAACATACAATGTAAATCAGTCATGTATCCATTTTTAGTGGCATCTGGTTGTCTTATCTTTGGTAATCATATTAAACCTTGTTCTAATAATTGAGGTAGAATCATGGTTAAGGGTTGATTTATTCTTGTGCATTCTCTTGGTGGTTTATCAAGAATTTTTAACAAAAACTCCTTTACAACTTTTGTATTATTGATGTTTGAGGTGTTTCTACTATTAGTGACTTCATCACCTACTACTTGTTTATTCTTATATTGGTTTTTGGAAGTTTTATCTTCATCCTTTTTCTTAAATTAGACTCTTCTAATAAGGGCATCTTCTACCCTTCTTGCTAAATATATAGCTTAACCAAAAGAGGTTACTATAGTTGTATCAAGTTCATGGGATAATTGTTCTTATAAATTTCCAATGAATATTTCCAATATTTCTCGATGAGGTAAAGCAAAATGCAATTTTCCTAGAATTTGCCTCTATTTGGATAGGAAATATGCAAAGCTCTCATATTTTCCTTGTTTCAATTTGTATAAATCCTTAATGGTGACATGTATTTCTATGTATGCAATAAATTGGTGAAAAAACATTTATGTTATCTCTTCAAAATTCCTTAAAGAATTTGTGGGTAGTTGATAATACCATTCTAGATCCATGCCTTTGAGACTTTTAGGAAAAAAATTTAGTAAAAATAAATCATCATAGAATATATCATGATATGTTATCCTAAACATGCAAATATTCTTAATGGGATCTTTGGTTCCTTTATATATTGAGAGGATAGGCATAGGGAAATGTTTTGGGTATGGTTGAGCAACCACAATAGGATCCAAGGGTTGACTACACATCTCTCTAACTATATGAGGGATAGTATAGATCCATTTGATCTAGTCGTGAAGCCAATTTTTTAACCATGGATTCAAGCCTCTGTGGTTGTCCACCAAATTTATTTTATTACCTCATGTTTTTGTGTCTTTGACAATGAGGTTGTGTTGTCACATAAGGATTTTTAGTTGAAATACTATTGTGTAAAGTGTTTGTGGAAACAATGTTATGTAGTTTATATGGGATTATGTTTTGTTGAAATTTTTGTTGATGATGATTGGTATTTTGAATTTTATTAGCTCTTTGTAATGTAGCTATTTTTTTGTTAGGATATTGAGAAGCAGAAGAATTTTGTTTTTGTTTGGGATTTTGTTGTATTGCTAATTTTTTATTTTTCAAATCTATATTTTGATGAGATGGACCAGATTGATTTTGGTTTGTGTTATCTATGTATGTCATTGGATTTGCATTTAATTGGAGAGAAGATTCTATAGCATCCTCCATTGAATAAAATCCTGATGGGAGTAAATATTCTGTCTTTATTACGTGATGAAGTTCATCTATATGTTATTTCATGAAATTCATGAATTGTTGAATAGATTTAAAGTTGACATTACCTTCAGAATACACAAAATTTTGGTTAGGATCTTCTTCTCCTTCTCCTTCATTATCATATTCACCTTGTTCTGTGAGTTTATCATATTCAATATTTACCCATTCATCAAGGTTTTCTTGATCTTGATCCTCCATGTAATCAGATTATAATTGCTTACTTCTCAAAATTCTAGGCATTTTTATTTAGGATGTTTTTATCTTGCAAATATATATATTTTATATATATGCTTAAATTCTTGGGGTATATATGTTATATATATACCTATATAAATATGTAAATATGTAAATAAACATTTATACTTTGTTTTTGGTTTTTGTAGTTTTGAGAACACAACAAAAAATATAATTATAATGTTCTAGATATTATACTTAATATTCTTGAAATAGTCTATAGATATCATTGATAGGTTCAAGCTCTTCATATGACATATAATTTTCTTCCTCAAATTGAAAGTTGGCTTTCAATAACTTGAAAAAATTGGCTATGGTGATACTATCAATTTTAGAGTTTTGACCATAAAAATATATTTTGTGACAATACTCATGATAATGGACTACCCTAGGAGTTTTGTGAAATCTTATCTTATTTTTCAAGACTATTTCTAAATATTCTATGTGTGCTAGAAACCTATTTATTGTTATAGCATTTTCAATGTAATCATAAAAAGTATAAACAATTGAAGAAATTCTAGCTCTCTTATCTTTTAACCACCTCTTACATGTCCTTTGAATATCAAAGTAGTGAGAAGTGTTATTGGGATCCAAGATTTTAGATATGTCAAATATTTTAATTTGGATAAGTCTTGGTTCATAGGCTTTTATAATGTCTAATATTTTCTAGAGTTTGGTCCACTATTCTTGAGATGAAATACTAGATTTTTCAACTATTAGAGAGATTTCCTATGTAGATAATAATGCTTTAATATTTATGCATGTAGCTCTTCCTATATTGAAGTCTAACATCTATGAAATTAAAATTAAATGTGCAAATTATGATATTTTGTTTTTGTTTTATGTTTTTTAATTTTTATGTTTTTTTGTGTTTTATAAATCAGAAAGATGCTTATGTTATTCATGTTGGGTTCACCAAAGAATGTAGCTCTAAAAATTTTGCACTCCTTTCCTTTAGGATAATTTGTGCCTCGAAGGAGAGTGGGAAAATGCTAGGTCTACACCTCATAGGAGAGGCACTTGATATCGTGCCCTCTTTGGTGATTTTTTTATGAATTGGGTGGGTTCACTAGCAAAATTTTTATGGTAGTTCCCAAACCTAGGTTTTTGGAGTTTGTTTGATGTATTATTTTAGATAGTCTCACATACAACTAGTTTAGCCAATATGCAACTATGTTATCCTACATGTAATTTTGATTCACATGAAGATAACAAACAATAGAAAATAGGAAATAATGAACAATGCAATGCTTATAAAGTAATTTGAAATTCTAACCTAGATTCGAATATCTAATTTATACACTTTTATGCTTGCTACAGACAAGATCAGTCAAAACAAGATGAGATCGGGTGATACAATCTAGTGATCGGTCAATCTAATCTATGATCATACGAGTTGATTAGAGCTGAAACCTATAGTTTGACAATTTGATATAGAAAATAGTAGATTTATGAAATAATATGCATTTGTTGAGGTGAATTAGATTTAATGATAAACTTAAAAGGATGATGATTGAATTAACGAATGTATATCTATGCTAGACACATGGACATTCATAAAAAGTGATAAAGTATGAGTATAAAATCTAATATATAAATGGTAATGGTTTTAAAAATGTTCTAATAGATAATAAATATGATCTAAAATAGGAGAATTATGGAAATAGAATGTAAAAAATAAGGTCTAGATGCCCCTAGGTAACTTAACAACAAAAATGTTTGGTGCAGACAAGAACGATTAGTTTTGTCTAAAATCTGGTAGTTTTATCTGAGATCATGTGGTACGATCTAAATATAAAGTGATACAATCCTACATGAATCCAACCAATGCACAAATCCAACCTACAAAAACACAACAAAAATATGAAATAATAGAATGAAAGTATGAAAATTTTTCTAGGGGGAATCCAGGGCGAGGATCCTGGATTAAATAGAATGAAATTATCTGAGGGGTTGGGCTAAAAATAAAGGGGGTTACAACTTCTCCTATTATATATGAGATCATTCGAGCTGATCCTATAACTATCATGTAGTTGGCCAGATAAGGATAAATAAGTTGCAACTATTTTTGTCGCCTTGCTAAACAAGGCAATTTTTAGTTTTGGACAAGATCGGGTGATCCGATCTCGTACAAAATCATATGATCTCATATGAAATTGTTTTATCTCATAAAAAATCATCTAATATTATACAAAATAATTTGATATCATACAAAATCATCTGATCTCATACAAAATCATCTGATCTCATACAAAATTGTACAATCTAGTACAATGGTTAAAAATAAACTTGCAATAGGCACAAAAATTGAGGTAGCAAGTTAGGGGATAGTTTAATTTGATTTTTCTAATGTTTTTAACTTAGTATTGATTAATGTGGGTCAATTTTAACCCACTACACTAACCATACAAAATATGATAGGCAATCATGCAATATGAACAAGAAAACCAAATGTAGTATGAAAACTAATCTAAATGTAACATAAAAATGTAGAGTGCCAAGTTATGCATAGTATCTCTTTAGATGCATTATGTTTATTGGTTCTTTAAGTTCTTTACCATCTAAAGAAGCTAAATTATAGGCCTTTCAACCAAAATTGGTTTCTATGACAAAGGGACCTAACCAATTGGGTTGAAACTTACCTTTAACATCTAAAGGAGCATTGGTGTTCTAGTTTTACTTTAGGACAATGTCCCCAACCTCAAAAGAATGGTTGTAAACTCTGTTGGAATTATATTTCTTGAGCCTATTTTTATAGGCTCACAAATTCTCTAATGCATAAATGCACTTTTCATCTAGCAACTCCAATTAGTGTAAATGATCATAGTGATAGTCATTGTCAACCAAGGCATCTTGAAACAAGATGTGTAATAAAGAGACCTCTAACTTGAATGGAGATATTACCTTAGTCCCATAGACCAAGATGTATAGAGAAGAAATTATAGGATTTTTTACACTAGTACAATAGGCCCATAGGGCTAGATAAAGTTGGATATGCTAGTCATGACCAGTCTTACTAACCAACTTCTTGAGAACCTTGATCAAGAACTTGTGGGATACTTCAACTTGTCCATTACCTTAGGGGTAATATGGATTTGACCACCTGTGGTGAATCTTATATGTAGCACAAATTTTATGAACATCCTTTTTCTTGAAAGGAGTTTCATTGTTAGAAACAATCACTAAAGGAATCCCAAACCTATAGAGGATGTGGTTGAAGATAAACTTGGAGACTTGATCTTTAGTCACTATGGCCAGGGTTATGGCTTTGAACCATTTTGTGAAGTACTCTATCACTATAATAATAAATTTGAGACCATCATATGACACTGGGTTAATCTTCCCTTTGATATCCAATCCCCATATTTAAAATGGCTAAGGAGAAGAGATAACCTGAAGGTGTTGAGAAGGAGCATGAACAAGGTTATCATGGTGTTAACACTTGTTGCAACATCGAACATGGTAAAATGCATATTTATACATGGAATTCCAATAGTACCCCATACAAAGTAGCTTCTTCGCAATTACATTACCACTAAAATGGCCTCAACATGATCCTTCATTAGCCTCACTAAGATCTAGCTAGGTTTTATCAAAGTTAAGGCATTGCAAGAGGTTACCTTAAAAATAGTGTAGATATAAAGTATTACAAATTATAATGAATTGATATTCTATTTTATGAAAAATATTACATTAATTACAATCTAATCCATCAATAATTAAACCATACTTAAGAAAATTAAAATATTGGTATACAATGGTTCAAATGGGAAAGCTTTGATGGTCAAAATATCTAATGGAACAAGACAAGAATCGAGCAAAAAATATTCCTAAAGTTATATAATGATAATCGATGCTTGATCATATTCCAACTCCAAAACAAATAAGGATGCAACAATGACCATGGCATCTACATGGTGGTTGGAGGATCCAAGGATAAAATCTAAGGTCACCCGATCATACACAGACAAAATCTCAGTGATCATATTTTTGTAAGGTTTTAGATTATAATTCGGAGTCTAATAATTATTGATAATATGATTCACTAAAATTTAAGAGTCACAAAATACCAAATTAATAGTAAAATTCAAGGCTAAGGCTACTCTAATACCAAGGATCAAATCTTCATATTCTACAGTGTTGTTCATGCAATAGAAATGAAGCTTGAAGGGTAAGGGAATGAGTTGTTTTTGTAGGGTAACTAGAATGATTCCAACACCAGTGCCCTTTATGCATTAGGATCCATAAAAAAAAAAGTCCAAGACTAGCTATTTATCCTCTATGCCAAAGCACTCATTGGGAAATCGATGACCAAAGTATGGGTAACTTCTAGGGAAGCAAAGACTAACTTATCAGCAATCACTTGACCCTTGATAGCCTTCTATTCTATGAAGGTTAGGTCAAACTCACTAAGGGCTAAAGTCCACTTAGCAACTTGACTGAGAGGTTGGGATTAGACATTAAGTAATTTAGAGGATAAAAATCTATGACCACTAATATCTTATGGTTGAGCATGTAGTGTCTTAGATTTTGGGAATCAAACACCATAGCAAAGCAAATCTTCTCTAATGGAGTATGTCATGTTTCATAAATGACCAAGGTTCTACTAATATAGTAGATAGCTCACTCTATTTTTAGATCATCGTGTTGAGTCAACAAGGCTCCCAAAGCATGAACTATGGCTACTATGCAAAGCATCAAATGCTTATCCAATCTAGGGTGACTAATATAGGCAGGGAAGTGAGATACCTCTTGAGTTCATTAAAAGCTTACTGACACTCAAAATCCCACTAGAACACATATTTTTAAGAAGCTTAAGAAAGAGGTAACACTTATTGACTAACTGTTATATGAACTAATGAATAGATTGAAGCCTACCTTGAAATATATGTAACTTAGATAAGGTACGAGGAGGAGAGATGTCAGCGACAGACACTATATTAGTAGGGTCCACTTCAATACCTTGAGTAGACATGATGAAACCTAGAAACTTGCTAGATTTGACTCCAAACACACCTTTGGAGGGCTTAAGACAAACCCTAAACTATCAAAGCCTTTGAAAAATTTATCTTATATTGGGAACATGATCCTATCGATGTATGGAAAAACCTAGGAGATTGTCCACATAGTCCTATAGAATATCATGCATCATGTCATGAAAAATGTAAATCATAGCCCTTTGATATGTGGCACCAACATTCTTCAAGATAAAATGCATGAATTTATAACAAAAGGTACCCTATGGTGTGATAAAATTTGTCTTGGCCTAGTCCTTAGGGGCTACCATGATCTAGTTATATCTTGAAAAAAATATCACCATATATATATTTGGGAGAGGAAAATTATCCTTGGGACATGCTAAGTTAATGTCCTAAAATTTGATATATATTTTGATTGGTCCTACCTTCTTATCCATAGGAACAATGTTGGAGATCCAATCAGAATAGTCAATATATTTGATAAATTCAACATTAAGGAGTTGTTGGAGCTCCTCATTGATTAAAAGGGTGACCTTAGGATGCATCTTCCTAAGTTTTTGCTTAATAGACTTAGAACTAGGCTTCACTATAAAATGATACATAACAAGGGAGGGATCAAACCTTGGCATGTTGGCATATGACCAAGCAAAAATATCATGAAATTACTTCAATAATTTAATCAATTTCTCATGCTCATCCATGGATAAGGCTTTACCTAGCTTAAGGATTCTAGGTCTCTCCTAAGAACCTATGTTAAAAGCTATGGTATCCTCAATTAGAATGGAAGACTCACCTCAAGAGGAGGTGGGGCAAGAATCACTTCTATTTGCTCAAGGTTCTTAGGAGACATAGAACCAAAGTCCTCTTGAGAACTAGAATACTAAACCTATGTAATGCAATGGATTGATCCATCAAAGAAGAAGTTATTTCAGAGGATATCATCATGATCCAATTCATAAAGAGTATCCCCTTCAGCATACTCCCCTATGGTCACAACTAAATTAGGATTCCACATTTCAAAATAGAATTTTAGAGGGATAAGGTAGCCCCTCATCCTCATCACTCCACTCCAAGCCTTGGTGATCTAAATATTTAGCACAAGTAACAAGGTGATCATCATTATCAAAGGGTAAAGATTTTTTTATTAGGGATGTAGCCTATGCCATATCTCCAAGGCTAAATATCAACTACCAAAGGCTCTTGAATACCTTTCTATTGTGGCCCAAAACCTTTAACTATATATCCTATGCTATACATGATCTATTGAGGGAGTAGGTAATCATTGGACAAGTAATAAAGGGCAAAAGAATAATCTACATGAAGAGGTTTGCTACCATAAATATTCTCTTTGAGGGAGACTCCTGCAAAGACAAAGGTACACATACCAATGTGTATAACTTCACACCTATTATAGGGTAGACCCATAGTCCTTGATGAATATTGTAGCTTAGCAAGATCTAGAAGAGACTCTAAAAGTAAATTATTAACTTGATCTTGTGATGAAACATTGATCAATGATTCTTCATTCACCTTTATATTTTTAAGTTGCTTGGTGATATGAGATGAAGAGACTATTGGACATATATTAAGATCAAATTGAGCTTTCTCAACCATCAAACAATATTGGAATGGATAAGGGTCACCCAAAATGGTGATAAGTTGATCCTTGAATTTGAATTTCAAATATTGATGAAAGGTAGAAGGGACAACCCTCATTGCATGAATTTAAGGGCATCCAAGAAGAATATTAAAATATGTAGGGAAATACACCACATAGAACAATGTATCTAAGATTTTAGGTCCAACCCTAAGGGGAAGGAATATAATATTTCAAGACTCTTGGGACTTATTTTTGAAAGCTTTGATGATGATATTGGATTTAGTTAAATATTCCTCTTTTAGTCCAATTTTTTGGAAAAATTGATATATGCATAAATTGAGAGAAGAACCATTGTCTATAAAAATACACTTAATAAATTTTTTCCCAATAAATACATTAATATAGAGGGAAGAATCTTATCATAGATCTGAGGAAGGAATATCATCATCCAAAATTGTGATATGATGTATCCCAACATTAACTATGGAACTAGTGGAAATGTCTTGAGGAATAGATTGTTGTCTTAGAAGCTTCAACAAGGCTTACCTTTGAATAGGAGAAGTTTGAAAAAGTCCTAAGAGGGATATATTCACTAGGGTACTAGATAATTATTGTTGAATGTCAAAGGAGACTTTAGGTTGCAGCTTCAACACTAAAGGTGGGGTTTCTACTCTTGTGTTTATTTTTTGGGTATTCTTCAAAAGTAAGGATGGTTTCAAATGTTTTTTTGAGGTAGATTTCATATCCTACTAATATAATTGAGTTGGTTGAGCTTGATATTGTTGCATTGTAGTTATTGCTATCATACCAACCTTATTATCATAGGGATGTGGTATATTACAATATGACACTTGATTAGCTACTTGTTGACCATGCTTAGGTAGGGGGTCCTAGAAGATCCCCATGTCTTGATTGGTTGTGGATGCTTGTTTAGTAGGAGGTTGATTGTTTGTTGGAGGATTAGGCTAAGAAACTTCTATAATAGGGTGACCTTCATCAATTAAGTCTTGAACCACGTGTTTAAATCTCTTACATGAATTTTTTATGTGCCCCTCTACTCTATGATATTCACAATGTTGACTAGGATTATACCAATCAATCATGGTATCAGGTTGCCTTATGGGAGGTAACTCAATCATATTAGCTTCCAAGAGCTATTGTAGGACCACATTCATAGGCATGTTGAGTCTTGTGAAATTTTGTGGTGGGGGTTTTTAATATTTTTCAAGCACCATATTTTGTAGGGTGTTAACAACACTATTATCAGGCCTACTATCCATTAACCCATAACCAACCACATGCTTGTTCTTATACTATAATTTTGTGGTCCTATATTATTTTATATTAAGTTGACCTCTTTGAATAAAGGCTTTTCTACCCTTCTTGTCAGATCTACTACTTGGTCAAAAGAGGTGATAGTTGTTGTTTCCAATTCATAAGATATTTGCTCT
The DNA here is from genome assembly GCA_028583015.1 of Wollemia nobilis. Classification (NCBI taxonomy): domain Eukaryota; kingdom Viridiplantae; phylum Streptophyta; class Pinopsida; order Araucariales; family Araucariaceae; genus Wollemia; species Wollemia nobilis. The sequence continues at coordinate 1,093,688 of JAQPPZ010016965.1, forward strand.
TGTAAATTCCCAATAAATATCTCAAGCATGTCCTAAGGAGGTAAGGTATATCTCAATCATCCAACTAAACTCCTCCAATAAGATAGAAACTTTAAAAACTTTCATATTTACCTTGTTTCAACATATAAACATATTTCATAGTCACATTATTTTCAACATAAGCTTTGAATTTTTGAACAAACAATTCAGTTGTCTCTTCAAAATTCCTCAAATAATAATTAGGTAGTTGATAATACCACTCTAATGCCATACCACCAAGGCTCTTAGGAAATGTATTTAGCAACAATATGTCATCACATATGATATCATGGCATGTTATCCTAAACATTCTTAAATACTCATTTGGATATTTCGTTCCCTTATAGATAGGCAAAATCGACATTGGAAAAATCTTAGGGTAGGACCTAGAGAAAACTATAGGGTTTAAATGTTGTTTGCACATTTCTCTTTAATTGTAGGTGAATATTGGAAGTTGAATCATATTCACTCTTGAAACCAATTATTTCACCATATTTTTTAAAATTTACATATCAGGATTATTGTTGTGTAATACCCTTAGGTTCTCTAAGGTAGGAGTATAGGTAGGTTGTTTAAAGTGAACTTAGCCAATGTTGGAGGTATTAATAATATTATGGTATGAGTTATGATATGTGGTATATTATTATGGAGGATAGTTGACATTTTGTGGAATAGAATCATGAATATTGATATGAGCAAAATGAGGAGGAAATTGAACATAATATTGATATGCACTACTAGTTGGAGGAACTTACAAAATACTTCCAATGTTGGTGGTCATGGTAATGGTATATGTTGGTTTATGAAACATATTAACCTAATGCAAATATTTAAACAATGGATTAGTGTGAAAATTTTGAGAAAAATGATTTGATGATGAGAAGTCCTAGTTTTCTCAAGTTAGGATTCCTCATCCATAGCCTTATTCAAGGTATCTCTATGATACTTGTAGAAATTCTAGATATGATCAAATGATTTAAAGGTAAGGTTTCCATTGGACCCCTTAATAGGATCAAGGTCATTACCAACTTCTTCATTTTCTTCCTCTTCTATATTATGATTCTCTCTATCAATATAATCATCTTCTTGAAGAATCTCATCATATTATAAAAGCCTTTGCTCACTCCTAAGGTTAGGAGCCATTAGGATAAATAAAAAGGATAGAGAAAAAAAATGAGGAAAACTAAAAAGTTGTGAAAACACAAACAAGATTTAAAGATGTTTTTAATTTTTTACAATTCTAAATAAATAAATTTAGTGGTCTTTCTTAAAATTTTCAAAATAAAAACAAAAGGAATAGGCTTCTTATCTTGGCCACTAAGGCGTATGTTCATGTCAGGTTCACCAAAGATGTAGAGGTGGAAACTACATATTGCATATCATTCTCAACTAGATCTGCTAGGAGCCAAGGTGAAAGTAGGGCTATTATAACTCTATATTCAAAATAAGAAAATGGTTCACAAGGAATGGTTTTAAAACTCACTCCAAGTTTGGGGTGGAAGTTTTTAATATATGATTTAAGAAAACACCTATGTTTGACCTTTCTAAACTAAACTATGAAACTAAAAGAACAATGCAAAACACACAAGATGCAAGAAGATAATGACTAACCTTAATATGATTCTTTGATTCAATGATATCTAACCCTAGGTTACAAGAAATGAAATATTTTTCTTTGATCAAGGGACCAAGGGAATGCACAAACAAGACTAAACCCTAGATGCAAAACTATATACCTTTTCCTTTTAAATGCCTAGAAAGTAGTTAAATACTTTTTCCTTTTACTTATAACCTAGGTTTTGAATAGAATAATGAAAACAAAAAACACACAACCTAAAAGCTTTACTTGGGGCACTTACCTAATATAGTGTTTTATCAAAGCTTTATCTTGCATCCAGAATATCCAGCAACTTCAAATATACAAAATATCTTCACAAAAGTCCTAGAAAATATGGTTAGCATTTGGGGTCCTACTTAGGTATCTATATGATTGAGCTTGGAGGCACAATAGTAAAGATTCCTAGGTCCTTTTAGTTGAGATTTTGAAATAAATTGAGCTTTCAATTTTGTAATAAATACATTGAAATATGATAACATGGAACCATAAATGAAATGCAAATAGAATGGGCACAATTATTGAACAAGAATGTAGCTTTGAGACTTAGGGTTTGGGAACAAGTGATTGACCCAAGCTAATGTAATATGAAATGCAAGCAAAACATAATGATAGCAATCAAAACAGGATGCAAACAAAGATGAAATAATATGCAAAAGGTATGCAAATCAAAACCCTAGGATTTGGGGATGAATAACTTCCCCAAAATCTAACTAGACCAAATCCACACCCTATAAATTATCGAGTGTGGATTCGGTAATAGAAATAAAAATGGACGCAGAGTGCCCAAAGGAAAAAATAGAGTTTTCATAAAATTTACACCCTGTAGTAGATGACACATGGATTTACACAATATGCTTTAAAGCCCAAAATAGAGAAGGAAATGTGACTAAAATATAGAAAAAAATTATTAAAGATATAAATGAATATAGAGGAATGACCTGATGATCTTGTGGAAGAAGCAAGAGAAAATGTGGAAGACCTCCCATATTTCAAGAAGAAAAGTTGTCATCAAGGATTTTTCCACTTGCAAATCATAAGGAACACACAAACCATAGAACACCAAAGCACCAAGAGTACCATATGATTGCACAAGAAGCCAAAATATTTCTTATTTCACATGAAATTTCTTTGTGAAGTAACAAGAATAATGGCTACACCTAAAAAATTGAATTGAAATGCATCTAATGTAATTATTGAATTAAATCATGCAAAAGGAAGATGATAAAGTAAATGACTAAAATGACAAATATTTTTAGTAAAAGGGGGGGTTATCCTTTTATTTATTAATTTATCAATTTAGAGATTACAATACATCCCCTTGAGGGCTTTTCAATGTGATACATTTCAGTTACAAAACTTGAGGGACTAAATCCCTCCATGAGCTTAATCGCATGCTTCTAGTTATAGACACCTAAAATGTGTCATGTCGAGGTGACTAATCATATGGGACATGCTAAAAAACCATATGAATGATCTTTGATAGATCCAAGGTGAAGCAATAGTTTTAACCACTCAATTTGGGTAGAGTTGGATAACTCAGCCTTAGCCACAACTGACACCCATGGTTAACAGAGTTGTTCAGGCCTCAAAGCTATGGCTAGCATAAAAATTGTTTTAAATCCTATGCCAAGCCAAATTTTTGTTATAATGGCCTGGGTAATGGATATTCAAATGGTTTTGGGTAGGGAAGCATCAAGAAGGTTCCCTCCAACTAATCCAACTATAGGTTTCTTGTTCTTGGATTCTCGATGAAGCTACACCAAGGACTTAAGAGTGCTATAAAACCCCCCTCCAAATTAGGGATAAGTAGAGAGAGATTTTCAATTGAGAACAATGAAGCCCTACCAACTTTGAAAGCATTTAGAATATTTAGGAGTTAAAACGCAATGAAGCTCTTCTGAATTATTGACTCAATTGCAACATTTTGGAGAGAACTAACTGTATGTTGAACAAGGTACAACAAAAGTATTGTCATTGTTGTCAACACAGACAGCAATTGATGCAGTTGAAGCAATGGACAAGAATTCTGAAGTCAGTCAGATCAAGTACAGTGAATTTCCAAAAAAATAGAAGTGACCCAGATTCAGAAATTTGCAGAAAAAGACAAGTAAGAAAACTGTCGCGATATCGCGACATGTTTTCTGTCGCGATATCGCGACAGGTTGAGAGGTCCGAAGGCAGAAAGAAAAATGTCGCGATTTCGCGACATAACCGAGGAGAGAGAAAACAAGAAAAATTGTCGCGATTTCGCGACATAACCGAGGAGAGAGAAAATGCAAGAAAAATTGTCACGATTTCGCGACATAACCGAGGAGAGAGAAAATGCAAGAAAAATTGTCGCGATTTCGTGACATAACCGAGGAGAGAGAAAATGCAAGAAAAATTGTCACGATTTCGCGACATAACCGAGGAGAGAGAAAATGCAAGCAAAATTGTCGCGATTTCGCGACATAGCCAAGGAGAGAGAAAATGCAAGAAAAATTGTCGCGATTTCGCGACATGGCCGAGGAGAGAGAAGGCGAAAGCAAAATTGTCACGATTTCGCGACATGGCCGAGGAGAGAGAAGGTGCAAGCAAAATTGTCACGATTTCACGACATGGCCGAGGAGAGAGAAGGCACAAGGCAAACTGTCACGATTTCGCGACATGTTGGCAGAGAAGGAAGCAAGGTGAAAAGATGTCGCGATTTCGTGACATAAATGGAGGAAAGGAGCGCTAAGCAAAAGTGTAGCGATATCGCGACACGTTCTGAAGAGGAGAAGAATGCTCAAACAAAGGTGTAGCGATTTCGCTACAAGTTAAAATGCATGGCAACAAAGGTGTAGCGATTTCGCTACAAGTCCAAAATACACAACGTGAAGGTGTAGCGATTTCGCTACAAGTCAAAAGATCAGAACTCAAAGTTGAAGCAAATCGAAAGCACAAGGCACAAAGGTGTAGCGATTTCGCTACCGCATGAAGCAAGAGTTGTACGGAGGCCGAAAGCGTCGCGATTTCATGACAAAGCTGAGGATGACGTCAGCAAAATTGAAAGTGTCACGATTTCACGACAGGGTGAAAGAAAAGCCGTTGGAAGCCGAAAGCGTCACGATTTCACGACGAACATTGAGGATGACGTCAGCAAAAGCTGAAAGTGTCACGATTTCATGACAAGGTGCAAGAGAAGCCTCAGGAAGCCGAAGTGTCATGATTTCATGACAACATTAAGGATGACGTCAGCAAAAGTTTGATGTGTCACGATTTCATGACATGAACGGTGGGAAAGCTTTCAAAAGCCAAAATGGTCACGATTTCATGACAGCAAGGGCATGAAGGTGTACGGCTACAAAAAGTGTCACGATATCGTGACATGTTAGTATTTCGCTACAGGTAACAGGTTGGCTGGAAAATGTCGAAGGAACATGCAAGGTGACACGTGTCGAAAAAGCATCATGCAGCCAGTTACGTAAGAAGTAACTGAAGTCAGATCGGCAGTTACGCATTGACAGGTGTTGGACATGCACTGGAACAGCTGTATATGCATGATTGAAAAGCTTTCAAAGAGTCGTATAGGGAGGATCAAAAAAGCATTCGAACAGCCGTATTGCAAGGATTCGAACAGTCGAATATGCAGGATTGAAAAAGCATTAAAACAGACATATTTGCAGCATTCAAAGAGTCATATAGGCAGGATCAAAAAAGCATTCGAACAGCCGTATTGCAAGGATTCGAACAGTATTGCAAGGATTCGAATAGCCGCTTATGGAGAGGAGAAAAGAATTCGAATAGTCAGAGTATGTCATTCGACTGCATGCAGGTTTGAAAAGTGATAGAAGACGAAGAGCCTCGATGAGAAAAAGGGGGTTATAAAAGAATAGTCGTACAGAGAATAATGTTGCTGCTGTTAGAGGGAAATTGCTATGAAAAGAGGGTTAGAAGAGAGCCAAGAGAGAAATTAGCAGAGCCGTGAGAGTGTGCAGAGTTTGATTAATTGCAGACCAGTCAGGGTCGTGTAAGAAGTGAAGACATTTTTATGTCATTTTAAATTGCTCAGAATTGCAGTCCAAGTTGGTGCTTGGTACTAGGGGTTGGTGCTCCTATCTGTTGCAGTAGAAAACTAAGGGGTTGGTGCTCCTTCCAGTAGATGCTGGTAAAGTGTTTGTAAAATTGGTATTTTGCAAAGACTGGATTTGGATTGGAGTCCAAGCAGTCATTTTTGAGGAGTAGCCAAATTGGTGAACCTCGGTATATTGAGTGTTGTGGTGTGCTCTATTGTTCAATTTGCTTTTCTGGTTGTTAAGTTCTCTTTGCTTCATTTTTAAATGTTGTAGATATTAATATTAATAGTTACACTGATTCACCCCCCCTCTCAGTGTCATTGTGTGAATATCAATTGGTATCAGAGCAAGGTTCCTTGAACAAGCTTAATCAGCTAAGGTGATCTTGGAAGTAACAATGGCAGGCGGTGAAGGATTCTCATCCAACAAAGCTCCCTTGTTTGATGGAACTAATTACACTTTCTGGAAACTCAGGATGCAAACATATCTGAGTGCATTGGGATATGACATTTGGGATTCTGTAGATAGTGGATACACAACACCCACTACTCCTCCAACAGATACTGTTGAGAAGAAAAAATTTGAGAACAACTCCAAAGCTAAGAATGCCATAATGTGTGGACTTGTAGACAGTGAACTGATAAGAGTCATGAGCTGCAAATCGGCAAAAGACATGTGGGATAAATTGAAGAGCATCCATGAAGGAGACAGCAAGATCAAGGAAGCCAAGCTGCAAACTCATCGAGCTCAGTTCGAAGCATTACAAATGAAGGAAGATGAGAACATAGAGGCCTATTTGCTGAGAGTCAATGGAATCATCAATGCAATCAGAGGACTCGGTGAAGAAATGGATGATGCAGTTGTTGTGAAAAAGGTTCTCAGAACCCTTCACAAACGATTTAACTCCAAAGTTTCTGCAATAGAAGAGGCAAAAGATCTAAACAATTTTAGCATGGATGAGCTGCATGGTTCCTTGACTGCATATGAAATGAGAATAGGACAAACTAAGCCTATAGACAGAGAAGCTGCTTTCAAAGCACATAAGAATATAAAAACTGAACATGAATCTGAGGATGAAGAGACACTGGATGAAATAGAAGCAAATTTTGTTCAGAAACTCACAAAGGGAAAAGGAAAATATAGAGGAAAGCTACCATTCAAGTGCTTCAATTGTGGAGGAGTCGGTCATTTTGCAGCCAAATGCCCAATGCATGAGAAAACTAAAAATGGTGAAGGGTCACTCCAAGAAAAAGGTGACTGGAAGAAGAGACAAAATTTTAGAAAGAATAACTTCAAGAAGAAAAGCTTCATATCCAAGAATGTCAGCTCTTCTGAAGAAAGCTCAGGTGAGGATTCTGAAGAAGAAACAGGTGAAGCTCTGTTCATGGCACTTGAAGAGGAAAGAACAGAAGAAAATCGGGAAGGTGATGAAAGCTTTAAAGATGAGGCTGAAGTTTATCTGGAAGGAGAATTGGTTGCTTCACTTGAAGAGTTGAGTGTAGAAAGGAAAAAGAACAAAAAATTTTCAAGAAAACTAGAGGATGCCACTGACATAATAAACAGTTTAAAAATACAGACAGAGGAATTCAAGAAAATGTCTGAAGTTCTTGATGAACAATTAACTGTAAAGACAGTTGAATGCAGCAAGCTAGAGGAAGACATTGTTAAGTTAAGAATGCAGCTAGAGGAGATGAATAGAAGATTGAGCTGTTTTCATAAGTTTGAAGAAAGTACTGTAAAGCTGGATAAAATGTTAAATAACCAAAGGCCTTTCGGCATCAAATTTGGTTTAGGCTTCGATGAAGGAGAATCATCAAAGGGTTCAAAGGCCTTGAATGTAGAACCCATAAAGAAAGAAGAAAAGATCGGGATTGACCTAGAAAAAACAAATCATGCCAAAGAAAGCAATAATGCCAGACTCAAGAAGAGTACTGACAAAGATGGATTCACAAAAGTCACACATCCAAGAAGGAGAAGATTCATGGCTTCTACTTCAAGCGGCAAAGACCCGCACCCGGGTTTAATCATTCCTTTTCCGGTTATTGTTTTAAATGCAATGCTTATGGCCATAAGATTTCAGATTGCAGGCATAATGTATCTCAAAGGAATTTCACCGACGAAAATGTTTTTTCTCCTTTAATGAATTATGCAGTTGAATGTTATAATTGTCATAATTTTGGACATATTGCTAGAAACTGTAGAAGCACTTTTGCAGCAAATAATCATCAGGGTAGAAAATCTCAACCAAGTGGGTTGAAACAAAACAAGAAATTTCCTGAAAAATAGGCACATGCTAATGAGAGGACAAAGGCAAAACAAGTAGCCAAATCTGTCATCAAACCAGAATGGAAAGAAAAGGAATCTTTGATTGTTCAGACTACTTTTAAAGCACAAGACAAATCTGCACCATGGATACTTGACAGTGGATGTTCCAGTCACATGACAGGTGACAAGCAAAAATTTGAGAATTTACAGAATTATGAAGGTGGTTCTGTGAAATTTGGGAATAATGATGGAGCAAAGATTGTTGGAAAGGGATCAGTCAAGATCAGTGATGGAAAGATAAAATCAAAAGAAGTCTTGTTTGTGATTGGTCTGAAGCATAACTTGTTGAGTGTAAGTCAAATCTGTGACAGAGGTCATGAAGTCATTTTTAAGAAGCAGGGCTGTGAAGTGAGAAAAGCACACAGTGGAAAGCTGATAGCTACTGGATCTAGGACTTCTAGAAATCTATATACTCTCTCAGAAACTGTAGAAGGAACATGCTTGATTGGACAGGAAGATGAAAATTGGCTGTGGCACAAGAGGCTCGGTCATATTAGTTTTGACAATCTGGCAAAAATAAGTTCAAAAAGGGCGATAAGAGATATACCAACCATTGGCAAACCAAGTAAATAGCATCTGTGCTTCATGTCAAAAAGGGAAGCAAACCAGATCCACTTTTAAATCAAAGGAATACTTCACCAGCAAACCTTTGGAGATAATTCATACTGATTTGTGTGGACCCATGAGAACACAGAGCATAAATGGTGACAAATACTTTATGTTGTTAATAGATGATTACTCCAGGATGACATGGATATTTTTCTTAAAGCTTAAATCAGATGCCTTTGAGATGTTTAAGATTTTTAAAAAATAGGTTGAAAATCAAACTGGAAAAAGGATTAAATGCCTAAGATCAGACAGAGGAGGAGAGTTTATTTCAGAAGAATTTGCAGAATACTATCAAAAATATGGGATAAGAAGACAGTTTTTAGCAGCTAGGACACCTCAGCAGAATGGTGTTGTAGAAAGGAAGAATAGAACAGTGCAGGAAATGGCACGAACAATGCTGGCTGAGAACAAAATAGCTGATAGATTTTGGAAAGAGGCAGTACATACTGCAGTTTACATTCAAAACAGGTGCATGCTAAGACCACATGAAAGCAAAACACCTTATGAGCTGTGGTTCGGCAGAAAGGCAACAACAAGACATTTCAAAGTATTTGGCAGCAAGTGCTACATCAAACGGACTGAAGATAATCTCGATAAATTTGAAGATAGAGCTGATGAAGGTATCTTTCTTGGTTACTCAACAAAAAGCAAAGCCTACACATGTTACAACAAGAGGCTAAAGAAAATTGTTGAGAGTGCTGATGTGAAAGTTGATGAAGGTAGAGAACAAGAAATTACTTATCAAGAAAACTACCCTATTTATGAAGAAGTCATTGAAGGTGATGATGAAAAGGAAACAGATAAGAATCAGAAAATTGATCCAGATGTTGTAAAAACTGAATCAGAAGAAGAAGAAAACAGGAAATTTAAAACAGGCAACTGGCAGAAAAATCATCCAAGTGAACAGATTATTGGGGATCCCATAGATGGTATTCAGACAAGAAGAGCAGCAGTGCGGAACTATTCTCTGTTATCTAGCATTGAACCTAAAAATGTTGCTGAAGCAAGCACTGATGAAAGTTGGATGAAGGCAATTAATGAAGAACTAGATCAGATTGAGAAAAACAATACCTGGGAATTAGTACCTCGACCAACAAATAAAAACATAATTGGCACTAAATGGATTTTTCGAAATAAATTAAATGAAGATGGACAGGTTGTCAGAAATAAGGCAAGATTGGTCTGTAAAGGCTATGCTCAGGTTGAAGGCATTGATTTTGAGGAAACTTTTGCACCGGTAGCCAGACTAGAGGCAATCAGAATATTTCTGGCATTAGCAGTTCATAAAAACTTCAAAGTATATCAAATGGATGTAAAATCAGCATTTTTGAATGGAAAACTGGAAGAAGAGGTTTACATTGAACAGCCAGATGGCTTCCAACTTGGTGACAATCCAGATTTTGTGTGCAGGTTAAAGAAAGCATTATATGGTTTGAAACAGGCACCCAGAGCATGGTATGCAAGGTTGGATAACTATCTAATTAAACAAGGGTTCAAGAAAGGTTTGGTGGACAACAATTTATATGTCAAAACAGAGAAGGGCCATCTTATTGTTCTTGTTGTTTATGTAGATGATATAATATTTGGCAAAGACATGGATGAATATTGCAAAGACATATCAACTAAAATGAAGAAAGAATTTGAGATGTCTATGATTGGTGAACTTTCTTATTTCCTAGGACTACAGGTAAATCAAAATGAAAAGGGCATTTTTATTTCTCAAGTTAAATATGTAAAAGAAATGCTGAAAAAGTTCACAATGGAAGATAGTAAACCTGTTAGCACTCCCATGACAACGAGTGCCAAGTTGAGCAAGGATGATAAATCTCCAGATGTAGATCAAACAATGTACAGGTCTATGATTGGAAGCCTGCTGTATTTAACAGCCACTAGACCAGATATATTACAGGCAGTATGCATGGTTGCAAGATTTCAGGCTAGTCCCAAAGAAACTCATGTCACAGCTGTAAAGAGGATCTTCAGATACCTCAAGGGTACTATGGATTATGGGTTGTGGTACCCAAAAGGTAAAGACTTCACTTTGATTGCATATTCTGATGCAGATTGGGCAAGATGTATTGATGACAGAAAGAGTACAAGTGGAGGAGCATTTTATCTTGGAGACAGGCTGGTAGCATGGCACAACAAGAAACAAGAATCAGTCTCTCTATCCACTGCAGAGGCAGAATACATTGCAGCAACAACATGTTGTACTCAGATATTATGGATGAGACAAACGTTGAAAGATCTTGGTATTCATTTCAAAGAGCCAATTTCAATTAAATGTGATAACACTAGTGCTATCAACATATCCAAGAATCCAGTTATGCATTCAAGAACCAAACATATTGCAATCCGGTATCATTTCTTGAAGGATAAAGTTGCAGAAGGAGAGGTCAAATTGGATTTTGTTCCAACTACAGAGCAAGTAGCTGATATATTCACAAAACCATTGCCCAAGGATGTTTTTGAGTACCTTCGAAATAAGTTGGGAGTGGTCACAATTCCCAAGAACTGACTATCATTTGGGATCACATTCTCAAGGGGTGCATTTATGCCTATACTTATAGTTTTGCTTATACTTATGATTTTTGCTAACTATAACAACATTTGTCTGAGAATGGTGTGCAGAGACTCAGGGGGAGTCTGCAGCGGCCCTTTGGTATTATTGTCAAAGGGGGAGAAGAATTACAGGAGAGTGCATAAGTGTTGCCAACAATTCCAAAGGGGGAGATTGTTGAACAAGGTACAACAAAAGTATTGTCATTGTTGTCAACACAGACAACAATTGATGCAGTTGAAGCAATGGACAAGAATTCGAAGTCGGTCAGATCAAGTACGGTGAATTTCCAAAAAAATAGAAGTGACCCAGATTCAGAAATTTGCAGAAAAAGACAAGTAAGAAAACTGTCGCGATATCGCGACATGTTTTCTGTCGCGATATCGCGACAGGTTGAGAGGTCCGAAGGCAGAAAGAAAAATTGTCGCGATTTCGCGACATAACCGAGGAGAGAGAAAATGCAAGAAAAATTGTCGCGATTTCGTGACATAACCGAGGAGAGAGAAAATGCAAGAAAAATTGTCGCGATTTCGTGACATAACCGAGGAGAGAGAAAATGCAAGAAAAATTGTCGCGATTTCGCGACATAGCCGAGGAGAGAGAAAATGCAAGAAAAATTGTCACGATTTCGCGACATGGCCGAGGAGAGAGAATGCAAGCAAAATTGTCACGATTTCGCGACATGGCCGAGGAGAGAGAAGGTGCAAGCAAAATTGTCACGATTTCGTGACATGGCCGAGGAGAGAGAAGGCACAAGGCAAACTGTCGCGATTTCGCGACATGTTGGTAGAGAAGGAAGCAAGGTGAAAAGATGTCACGATTTCGTGACATAAATGGAGGAAAGGAGCTTGCAAAGCGAAAAGTTGTCGCGATATCATGACATGTCGGGTTTTCACGACCCGAAGAGGAGAGATAATGCTCGGCAACAAAGGTGTAGCGATTTTGCTACAAGTTAAAATGCATGGCAACAAAGGTGTAGCGATTTTGCTACAAGTCCAAAATACACAACATGAAGGTGTAGCGATTTCGCTACCAGTCAAAAGATCGAACTCAAAGTTGAAGCAAATCGAAAGCACAAGGCACAAAGGTGTAGCGATTTCGCTACCGCATGAAGCAAGAGTTGTACGGAGGCCGAAAGCGTCGCGATTTCATGACAAAGTTGAGGATGACGTCAGCAAAATTGAAAGTGTCACGATTTCACGACAGGGTGAAAGAAAAGCCGCTAGAAGCCGAAAGCATCGCGATTTCACGACAAAGATGAGGATGACGTCAGCAAAAGCTGAAAGTGTCACGATTTCATGACAAGTTGCAAGAGAAGCCTCATGAAGCCGAAAGTGTCATGATTTCGCAACAACATTAAGGATGACATCAGCAAAAGTTTGAAGTGTCACGATTTCATGACATGAGCGATGGGAAAGCTTTCAAAAGCCAAAATGGTCACGATTTCGTGACAGCAAGGGCATGAAGGTGTACGGCTACAAAAAGTGTCACGATATCGTGACATGTTAGTATTTCGCTACAGGTAACAGGTTGGCTGGAAAATGCTGAAGGAACATGCAAGGTGACACGTGTCGAAAAAGCATCATGCAGCCAGTTACGTAAGAAGTAACTGAAGTCAGATCGGCAGTTACGCATTGACAGGTGTTGGACATGCACTGGAACAGCTGTATATGCATGATTGAAAAGATTTCGAAGAGTCGTATAGGGAGGATCGAAAAAGCATTCGAACAGTCGTATTGCAAGGATTCGAATAGCCGAATATGCAGGATTGAAAAAGCATTAAAACAGACGTATTTGCAGCATTCAAAGAGTCGTATAGGCAGGATCGAAAAAGCATTCGAACAGCCGTATTGCAAGGATTCGAACAACCGCTTATGGAGAGGAGAAAAGAATTCGAATAGTCAGAGTATGTCATTCGACTGCATGCAGGTTTGAAAAGTGATAGAAGACGAAGAGCCTCGATGAGAAAAAGGGGGTTATAAAAGAATAGTCGTACAGAGAATAATGTTGCTGTTGTTAGAGGGAAATTGCTGTGAAAAGAGGGTTAGAAGAGAGCCAAGAGAGAAATTAGCAGAGCCGTGAGAGTGTGCAGAGTTTGATTAATTGCAGACCAGTCAGGGTCGTGTAAGAAGTGAAGACATTTTTATGTCATTTTAAATTGCTCAGAATTGCAGTCCAAGTTGGTGCTTGGTACTAGGGGTTGGTGCTCCTATCTGTTGTAGCAGAAAACTAAGGGGTTGGTGCTCCTTCCAGTAGATGCTGGTAAAGTGTTTGTAAAATTGGTATTTTGCAAAGACTGGATTTGGATTGGAGTCCAAGCAGTCATTTTTGAGGAGTAGCCAAATTGGTGAACCTCGGTATATTGAGTGTTGTGGTGTGCTCTATTGTTCAATTTGCTTTTCTGGTTGTTAAGTTCTCTTTGCTTCATTTTTAAATGTTGTAGATATTAATATTAATAGTTACACTGATTCACCCCCCCTCTCAGTGTCATTGTGTGAATATCACTTCGTAGACACCTAATGACATCATGTTTAGGAGACTACCCATATGGACATATTTGTAGACCATATGAATCCTCTTGGATATCTCCAAGAGCAAGTAGTGGTCCTAACCACTCAAAAAGGGTAGTTCTAGCCCATCCAGGACTTGGCCTCTCTCAAACAGAGTGACCGACACATCTGGTCGCTGAAGACTACAATGACCACACCTAGTCACTAAAACTTATAGTGGCTAGCATCATGCATAATCTAGCCATAAATATGGGCCCATATCATGCATTATAACTACACTTTGCATTATTTATAGGTAGATTTTGGTGAGGAACTCCCTCAGTTCCGCCTAACTACCCCTTCAATGCCAGTTTGTGATTGATGCTTTCCATTCAAGATGATCAGTCACATGAGATTTTTATTGAAGCTTCTCCAAGAAGCCAAGGCCTAGATCTGGAAGAGAGGGAAGTCTACATATGGAATCTCCCACAAAGAGAAAAATAGATCTATACTTTTTAGAGTTTGCAATGAAGCCCTATCAGATTGGAGAGTGACTCTATGCACCTTTGAGGAGCAACGAAGTGTTATCCAATTGAGGAGAGACTACACATATTCTATTCACATCCATTATTATTCACTACCATTATATTTATTTGACACATCCAGTGACCCTTAAACATAAATTTGAGTAGAGAAACTAGTGCTACAACCCTTGGATCATGAGGATGAAGGTCTATTTCACGATTGTTTTCGGATAGTGGCCCGTAGGCATAACCTAGGGTTTTGACATTAGTTTCTTTTTTTTAGCATTATATTTGATTACTTTCTATTTCAACATTTATTTCTAGTATAGATCTATTTTTTTGTATGCATTTACATTATTATTCCCTGAGATATGCCAATGTTTTCATTATTTTTATTGCATTTAATCATATTATGCTTGTTTATATTGCTTATTATATTTGACATGATAAAATTTTTTAGGGAGGCAGCCCGAACTACTAAGCATAGTCTGTTATTTCTATGTATGCAGATCTACAGGTTTACAAGACTAGTCCAAGACATTCAGAGCACATGATCCCTCTTGGATGAGAGAATTAGAAGTAGGCATTAGAAAGCCCTTGAATATTTTGGTGTGCAATATCGAGAGGCCTGTGAAGGTGCACCATCCCCTTGTAAGGGCCACATTCATTATGGCCCCACTTGTAATAGATTGTATCAAAAATGAGTATCCATTAGAGGGATGTACATGTAATCGAGATCTGAAAGTGTTAATAAAATAATATTGCTTTGCTCTTTACTTTCACGTTATATGTTCTTGTATTTATCTCTTCATTTGATATAATAATGACATTGCAAGTAGGGTAAGTGTGGTGCATGCTTTCCGAGGTCGCACACTAACTTGCCAATCATGAATGCATTCAAAGAAATGGATGTGTCAAAGGACTAAGGAGATCAAGAATCCATAATTGAACCCATTCCATCATAAATATAGTGAATCCAACTATCAATTCATTAGAGGTCATCAAGGCAAACCTTGATCATCAATTTAATGGAGAGAATTGAAGATACAAGTCCTTATTACAAGAGCAAGAGCATTCGCACCTCAGACTTGTAGCAAGGGTTTGATCCCTAGTTTACTCTATTTTAGCCATAGATTTCATTTTGTAATCATGTATTTAGGAATATCTAACTTAGTTTAGGTTTATTTCATGCATTTGTATGGTTAGAATTAGGATTTAGAGGCAAATTTTCTTAAATTTATTTATTTCCATCAATTAGACTAGTTTATTGTCATTTCATGCAATTCAAGTTTCTAATGGTTAATTAGGTTGCTTATTACCTATATTACATGCTTTATTTCCATGCTTCATAGTAATATTATGATTTTGTGCTAATATTCATATATTTACATCTTTCTTGTTGTCTTTATCATCACTTATGCAAGTTTCCATCAAAAGCCTCATCAAGAGAGGCCATCTTTGTGTTTAATATTTTCTTGTTTTTCTTGAACACAAGGTTTATAGGATCCATTCATTTCAAGGCATTAAATGCAACAAATACCTATTTCATGAGATAAGAAGGTCACCATTGATATTGAGAAGTTTGTGTCTTTGTGGAAAGTCTACAAATTACACATACCCCTCGTTTAGAGGGTTTTCAAGATTGTATTAATTGTATAAACATTGGGTATCCCTAAGAGGGACATATATGTAATTTGGATTTGAAAAATATTTAATAAAATAAATATTTTCTTTCTTGTTGAATTTTTTGTTGTCAATTTCTTTATTGCTTTAATGTTTGATATCAATTGATGCATTAGTTAGGTATATGCTTTCTACAAGGTTACATATAACGACCATGGTAGAAACCCCACAAATTTTGTAGTAATTGATGGATTTATTTTGTTCTATTGTTGCATGTGTTAGCCATAGTTAGCATCAGAGTATAAAATTGGTAGGAAGCAGACTGCATCTCCATAAAATGAGGACTCCAAGTAATTCTAAATCTCTATGTTTCTAGTTTTATTGTTTTTCTAGTTTTTAGTTAATTAAAATCACATAGAAAATAGTTAAAGGAAAATAATCATGAAAATATTTTGCTATCTATCAGCCATGGCTGAAAACCATAGCTATCACTATCAGCTATGCTTGTCAATCATGGCTAATATCCTGGTCTGTGGCTCTATCCTACCACTAGCACTGCTACCTGTGGCTCTATCCCGCAACTAATAGTCATAGTCTATTTTCTAGAGTTTACCTATGGTGGTCGAATTAGATACTAATTAGAGCATTTTACCTACATTATTTGAAAATAATTCAATAATTAGATGCATATTTCTAAACATTAAATGCTTTTATCATTAGGTATTTAGGAAAGAGCATTGTGTGCTTGGTGTTGCATTCTACTTTTATGCAAAATCTAAAATGAACAAACACACACCACACACTATCTAAATGCTAGTGAGTTGGAAGTCATATCCAACCACTAGTAGGGTTCAACAATGGTGGTAGTGATTTCCATCCATTAGACCAACTCCCTAGAACCTTGTTACTAGACCAATATCAACTCCAAGATCCATATTAGCCTGTGGAAAATCTACATGTATCTTTCTTGGAAGAGGTATATCACTGACTATGGGTGAACTGGGTGAGGACCAAGAGGACCTGTGCTCCCTAATCATGTGTGGACTTCATTACCACACATTATAGGTTGGATTACATGGCCTATAATTTTATTGCTAGGTTGTCAAGCTATGAGTATATAGGTGAAAGCCTTAAACTATTGAGTATATCATCAATAATTTCAAACATGATGAGAGTAGTTTAAGTTTTAGAAAATTTCAAAACACATCAAACCAGTTATGGCTCACAAAAAAAAATAAAAAGATATAATCATAATTTTTTGCTTTTTTTGCCTTAAAATATACATGCGAGATAATACCACATCATGGTTGTCACACAAAGCGGTCGATATTGGCATAAAACCAAGGTCAGAGTCGAGGCTTCACCCAATTCACAACACAATGTGGAAAACCCTCAATCATATTATCCTCCCAAATGATTTTTAGTGAGAATTAGAGGGGATAACTCTATGCATAGGGGTTCTCATTAGAATACCTCACTTAGAGGAGGCAATGCACATGCCTCATGAGATAGATCCAAGTATGGAAGATCCAAACATGGGCCCTTCGATCATGGGAGTATATATCATGATCATATACCTTTTGGATCCACTATATCCACTGAAGAGTACATCATTGAAGAGGGAACTATAACTAAATTAGTGCCCATTTGTACTAAAGACAAGGGAGGCTCCAGGCCCCCATCAGTTAAAAATATACAAGTAGCGAAATATACCCACTTAGGGGTAGAAAGAGAGGGGTGCTTCAAGGCGTAGGCCCTTATAGACTCCAAACAAAAATCAACCTAGCAAGTTCACATTTGACATGTCTAAGGTTGGAGTCAATGGTACGACACCACATGAGTCATGGTGTACTAGGAAATTGGATGGTCTAGATAGAGTCTTAAGGTAGCTAGGGTATAGACTCTTAGTTGCACATTCTCATTCTGTGAGTTCTAATAGTGAGAGCACACGTCAGACCATCAGAGTTCTAGGAGAATGCTCTAAGTGTACTCGTAGTATAATTTCCCTATTGATCCACACAGACATAGAGTATAGACAACATTAGAATGTGAATGCCATATACATAGACAAAGAGAAATAATATGGTAAACTAGTCTATCAAAGGTCATACTAATAAAGTTGATCAAACTTAATGAGTACACTAGAGACCACACACAACCAATATTATAGATCGATCACATAATATGGTGTTAGAAAAATGGTATGACCTAGAGGATGTTTGTGCGGAGCATGAGAACCTCAAAAATGAGGATACTTAGAGGTAGATATTGCATATAAAACATATTTTTGAGCAATGCATGTGTGAACAACACATCCTTAATCAAAAGGAGCATGCTAAATGAGAGGATTGATTGACTCGATCCAATTTATCCCCTCATAGTGAGTATAGGGAGTGCAATCATAGATGACCTACTTTGTAGCTTGATCTATGCCCTAAGCATATTGAGAACCATACTCACCACATGGCCTAAAATACAATGCAACATCCAGCATTGGAACATCATGGGCATGCACAGTATGAAGAAGAAGCGGAAGATGATCAAGAATAAGAATATCCTAAGATCTCCCTAGTAGAGGTGGAGGATGATCCCATTCCCCCACCTCATATGAAGAATAATTTTTCTCATAAGGCTCCTTGTGGACCTCTCAGAGAAGATGAAATTCTATATTCGAAGTCCTATCAGGCCTTGGTAGACAAGGTTCAATCTATAGAGAAGTATAGGATGGCTTATCAAAATCTAAATTTGAACAAGATTCATAATGAACCTTTATGCTCATCCGTGTCTATTCTAGCATATCATGAGCATTTCAAGATGTCAAAGTTGGAGAAGTTTCAAGGTGAGGAAGACACTCAGGAATATGTTATGATCTTTACACACATGTGCTTTCAAATCAAAAATAATAATTCTCTGTTACTAAGAACATTCATCACAACCCTTTCAAGCCTTGATTGAAAGTGGTTTAATCAACTTAAGAGGCACAACATAACTAGCTTTGAATAGATGGATAATGCATTTATTGAATGCTTCTCCTTCGGTGTCAAGAATAAGGTAAACCTATTTGATATGGCTACTTTACAACAACATGATGATGATCTGATCATGAATTACGGTAGAATATTAAGAAAGATAATGGTAAAGTTGTCATTTTCCATTCTGACTACTGAACTAACTTAGATGTTTACCAAGATTTGTGTGAATCACATCTCATTACTATTGTAGTTTCAATAGTATCAAAAATTTGAATAAACCTTGGCTCAAGCCAAAGTAATAGAGGACATCAAGTTACAGGGGGGTAGCTTGAAACTTAGGAACAAGAAGGAATGGAACAAAAAGAACACCCAAAATCATAAGAAATAGGCCAATCTAGACCATGTCAACCAAGTGGTGTAAAACCTCCAAAGAGGGAATAAGGGACAATAACAAAATTATCAAGCCCAACCTCCTCCTGTGAGATATGATCAGTGCAATAATAACAAAAAGGGTAAGAATAAATAATAGCACCCAGCTCACCAATTCACACATTTTTCAAAATTGATGACATTGATATTCCATCAATTGTGCAAGTCCAAGGCTCTCAACTTACCAAAATTATGGTTGATAGACCTTAATTAGCCCAAGCCAAAGGGGTATAGGGATGATTTGTACTGCACTTTCCATCAGGTAAAATGACATGCCATCGAAGGATGTTGGAGTTTTAAACACGTAGTATGGAACATGATCAAAAGAGGAGAGCTAACTATGGACAACCATCAAGCTCTTGATAACCAAAATATGGATATCTTCAAGAAACCCTTACCAAATAATGAGCCACTAAGGAACAATACCAGTCATATGAATCAAGTGTGGGTGGAACCGCCAACTCAAGGATTCATCGACATGGTTAATGTTATCACGATACAAGGAAGGTATGAAAGACCAAATTCACCCCCATCACCAATTAGAGTGCATAATTCACCTCAACAAAGGCTAACTCAAAATATGCCAGGCCCACCTACAAGATAGGTGGTGACCATTAGGAGTAGGCTAGTTCAAAGCCTACATATAACTCCAGCAAATTTGTCGATATATGAATTGATTCAACAGTCTCGTAAGTATAGGGATACACTCATGGATATTCTAATATCAATCAAAGTTCAATCCTAGGACCTTGAAGCATTTACAAACTTCATGGGATATGTGCAACAGTGTAGTGAACCGATCATTCAATTTAGTGATCACAATATTAAGATGATCCCATAGCGGACTTGTCACTACATATAATTACGTGTGTTGACCACACACTATTCAAATGAATTTTGATTGATATAGGGTCATCAATAAACATAATTACA
Organism: Wollemia nobilis; assembly: GCA_028583015.1. Taxonomy (NCBI): domain Eukaryota; kingdom Viridiplantae; phylum Streptophyta; class Pinopsida; order Araucariales; family Araucariaceae; genus Wollemia; species Wollemia nobilis. The sequence continues at coordinate 1,113,825 of JAQPPZ010016965.1, forward strand.
ACCAAGGCATTAACGTATCTAAAGTTTCCAAAGTCACACATTGTACCTTTCACTTTCACCTTGAGAGCATTCAATGATGCGTTATGCTCAAAAATAGGTAACATAGTTATTCTGATTTAGGCTAGACTTAAGACCATCTATGTGATGTGTCATATGATCAAAGGTTCCATACAATATAAAATCCTTTTTGGGATGCCTTGGATTAGAGAAATATGTTATGTTCCCTTGATATTACATTAGTGCATAAAATATGTACATGAGGGACAAGTTCACATGCTTTCTTCTAATGAAGATCCATTCAAATATGTTAACTTAGCTGACTTGCTGAGATATTTCATTATTACCTCAATGCATTTGGATATATGGCTGACATTACCAATCAAACATCCACAAGGTAAGTTAAAATAAGTGTGTGTGGGATCTTCCATGAACAAATCACAAATATTAGAGCACACTATAGTAGCTTCGACTAAACCTACAACATCCATAGTGCTTAGGAATGATAAGAAGCTCAAGGTAAAACTAGGTGAAAAAGAGATAAAGAAAGCACCCAAAGTAGCCACTATTGAGGGTCCCAGTCCCATGGATGAAGGGGATGTTCAAAATCAATTTAAGGAGGCACCTCAGCCTACCTCACCTACTTATTCAATAGGGTAATCTTAACTGTAGGTGAAAATACATTTGGTTAACCTCGAATTAGTGGAATATATTATGTAAAATGTGACGTTCACACAATTAATCAAAATTGCATAGGACATGGGCCGACCTCAAGCCCATAACATTTCCATGGGGATGGTGGTACCACTGGGGATGCTACCCAACTAAACCAACTTCATTTATGGAGGGCTAGATCAACTAAAAAATCACACACCCATAGATGAGGATGATGATGAACCATTCATGGTGAATTTTCATTACCTGTCTAACCCTAAATTCACCTTGCACTACTTCAAAAGTTACCATTGGTATGGTTACAACTTAGGCTTATTTGATAAGGGGTGCATAGTTCCCATAGAACCATAGTATCAGCTACCAACTGATAGGTTTGGGTTAGGCTATCATATCTAAGGGTAGGATGAGCTCCTAGTAGTATCTTTAGATCGTCTAAACCTCACTTTGGTGGATGATGTGGACCAGAATTCTTATCACCCTAACCCTTATTATTTATGAAGGGGTAATAGGCTGGTAATCTATGTCTCATAATTACCACCAGATATCTATCATGAGCACATCATGGTAGAGGTAAATCAAGAAGACAATCCAAGAGCCGACTTGGACAATGAAAGTCATGAAGCTACCGATGACATAGGTAGATAGATCCAAAATATAGGTGTAGTAGACTCCATCAAAGTGATGGACCATATTGTGATTCTGAAATAGATGATGATGATATATCCTCACAAATGAAAGATATGAGGATGACACTAAGTTGGCGTATTTAGGCCCCTTAAATATATGTCATCTATTACCCATGGAACAAATGGGTGATACTAAAGAATACTTCATGGTTTATAGTGACTATAAGGATGAAATAGAGTAGGCCTACCTTGGGCCTCATCTTGCTAATCATCCAATCCTAGTTGGTCAGCATGGACTCATATACGATAGTGATGATGAGGATGATACTGAGAGAGCTTATCTCGGGCATCACTATTTGTTCCATCATCATGAATTGGTTGACATCGAAGAGATGTATCAGTGAGTCTATCTTGGCCTGCACCTTAGAGGGATACCACCCAATTTGGATATGATTTATCATATAGTCTTCCTTGATATACCAACGTACATGGAGCTCCTTGAGCCCATCAATCTTATTTTCAAGTCTATTCATAGATCGGATCCGAAGATCCCCATACCCTAGAGCCACATCTTAGGGATGGAAGTTATATCAATGTAGAGTCACACATACATGGTCTTGGAGATCTAATCCATTCCATCAATATGATATACATTGATTTGACCTCTTCACTTCACAATCCAGCTAACCCCTCCAAACCATTGTATCTAAATGTAGATGCTATTTATTAGGATCATGTTGATTCACCACTATAGCTTGAGGATTTCTTCCCTAATGAATAAATGTTGCAACCTTCTAAGTTTACACCATGTTGTGCACATGACGTTTATCATGCTAAGGGAAATTTTGATATATGACCTTTAAACCTAGCTGATGACATCCACTTGATTCCTACACCTCACCAACTTGAGGAGGTATCACATATGTTAGTAGAGGAGACCTTCGATGTGGATATCAGTAATGATACCACTAATCCTAAGAAGGTCAAGTTTAGAGATATTCTATCTCTTGATGAGCGTGCCATACTCATCCCTCTATTGAAAGAGAGACTTGATATTTTCACTTAGAAATACAAGGATATGCCAGGACTAGATCCAAAATTGGTTACTCATAACCTTTTGATAGATCCCTCCAAGAAACCTATCAAGAAAAATCTTAGAATGATTCATCCAACAATCACTTTAATGGTTAAAGATGAGCTATAGAAGCTATTGGATGTATAGTTCATTATCTCCATTGACTGTGTAGAATGGGTATCAAACATGGTACCTGTAGGAAAACCTGATGGAAGGATCTGTATTTGTATAGATTTCAGAGACCTCAACAAGGCAACACCAAAGGATTCATTTTTGTTGCCCAACATAGATTCTCTTATATATGCAACTGTGGGTCATGAGATGCTCTCCCTTATGGAATTTTTTTTGGTTACAATTAGATTCAGATTAAATCTGAAGACCAACATAAAACTATGTTCACAATGCCATAGGGAAAATTTTACTATAAAGTTATACCATTCAGCCTTAAAAATGTTGGTGCTACATATCAGAAATCCATGACATACATATTTTATGACTACATGCATAAGATCTTGGAAGATTATATCGATGACTTATTGGCAAAGTCATTGCTATGTTCTGAGCATGCAGAGGTCTTGAGAAAGGTCTTCGATCACTTGATAGAGCATAATGTTAGGTTGAATTCCAAGAAATGCATATTTGGTGTAACTTTAGAAAAGCTCTTAGGATTCATAATTTCAAAATGAGGCATCCAAGTTGATCCAGTGAAGGTAAAGGCCATATTATAAATGCATCTATCCACAAATATCGAAGATTTAATAAGCCTTTAGGGTAAATTAGCATCCATAAAGTGATTTATCATACAATTATTAGATAAATTTCAACCCATGAATCAACTACTACACAAGGGAGTCCTATTCAATTAGAATGAGGACTTTCAAATGGCCTTTGCTAAAATTAAGAAATACCTAACAACGTCTCCAGTGCTAGCTCCACCAAGATCAAATGTACCTTTTCTTCTATATATTGGTGAATGAATTTGCATTGGGAACTATGTTAACCCAAAATAATGTGTAAGGTAAAGAGTAAGCCATATATTACATCATTCATAGCTTGGTGAGTTATGAGCTCGGATATGCGTATGTCGAGAAGTTGTGTTCGCAACAAAGAAGTTGCATTATTATATGTTATGTCATACAATGTACATGATATCCAAACAAAATCCTTTTGTAGTATATGATGAGCAAGACATATCATAATACATGTACTACAAAGTGGATCATGTTATTGATAGAATTTTATTTGGAATTCATTAGCCAAAATTCCATCAAGGGATAGGTCATAGTTGATAAACTAGTAGAGGCACCCCTCAAGAATAGTAGGCCTCTCACCATTGAGCTTCTTGATGATACAGTCTTCACATTATCAAAAGCACTTAAACCTAAGTAACCAGATAATAAATTTGATATGACTATGTTCTTTGATGGTTCAAAGTGTGATCAAGGGGGTGGTGTAGGAATTGTCTTCTACATGCCACAAGGTGCTCTGATGCCTTATCATTTAAGTTGGACTTTCCTTGTACCAACAACAATGCTAAATACGAAGCCCTAATATTGGTCCTCAAAATAGCTATCACCATGAAGATTAAATGATTAAATATATTTTGTTATTCCCTTCTCATAGTGAATCAAGTGAAGGGACTTTTTCAATGTAGGTGTCCCATATTGAAAGCTTACAAATATCTTGCTGACACTTATCTAGCCTAGCTAGAGTGGTACAACATTGAGGTAATCCCTCATACATCGAATAGATTTACAAATACTATGGCTTATTTAGGATCCTTAATCCCTTAGAATCCATCTACCAACTTTACTACCATTCATGTAAAGATGCTATTACATGCCACGATGCAATGTGTGTCTTTTGATAGCAAGGAATCAGTCATCATGATTCATATAGAACCAAACCATGAGTGGTTCTATAAATCCAAAGACTTTCTCAAGAAGGCATCCTGGGGGTCTTTGATCTCGTAGGGTCCTACAGGGAAATCACACCACCATTCACCATAATTTTGTATCTGAGTCTACCTTCATGCATAGAAAAATACCAGGGGAATAAGTCATCTTGTCACTCAAGTTAAAAGCTTATTAGGACTGAATATTATAATTAGATAACTTCCTCAAGATTGGTTTAATCCCATGGGGATTTTCACATGCTACAAAATGCACATTAATATAGAAAGTGATAAAGTATGTCTTTTTAGGAGACATCTTGTACTGTAGAAGCTACGTTGGAATTCTCCTTCGTTGCCTTGAGCCCCAATAATCAACTTGGGAAATTTTGGAATATCACAATGGTACATGTGGTAGCCATTTTAGCGGTATGGACATTATCAAGCTCATCCTTTGAATGGATTATTATTGGTCTACTATGGAGAAGTATTGCATTGTGTATGTCAAGAAATGTATCAAATGTCAGCATCATGGTAATCTTATGCACTTGCCATTGCAAGCCTTACAGCCCATTCAAGCGGCTTGGCCATTTGCTTAGTGGGGTCTAGATCTAATTGGTAATATCTCTCCTCCATCATCAGGATGCCATAATTTTTTTCATAATGGCTACTAAGTATTTTACAAAGTGGTTGGAAGCAATCCCTTTAACAATGAAAATTGGAGCATGTATTGTAGAGTTTATACTTCACAATATCATTAGTCATTTTGGGATACCATCCAAGATAATATAGGATAATGAAACATCATTCAATAACAAAATTATGAAGGCTTTAACATCTAAGTACAATATACATCCTATTTTTGTGACTCCATACTATCCATAGGAAAATAGGTAAGCTGTGGCTTCAAATAAGATAGTGATAGCCATATTGAAAAATATGGTACAAGAAAACAACAAATATTGGCATATCCAAGTACCCCTTGTATTATGGGCTTACAATACTAGCATACAAACACCCACTAGGGCAAACCTAATTTTGCTAGTATATGGTGTTGAGGCAATTATGCCCTTAGATTTGGATATTCCAATGTTGCACGTCACATTGAAAGAGTTCATTGATCATAAAACTATGCGGCAAGCTCACCTAGATAAATTGAAACTTCTTGATGAATTTCATGTGAATGCCCTTGAGCATATTTGTACTTACCAATAATTCTTAAAATGAGCTTACAATAGTAAATTCCACTTGACAAACTTTAAGGTTGATGATATTGTGTGGAAAGAGAACAAACATAACTCAAACCTGCCACCACACTTGTGAGATAAATTTATGGCTAACTTGTTATGTCCTTACATTATCTTAGAGTATGTTGGACCTAGAACATATTGCTTGACATCACTTGAAGGTGTTGAAGAGCCTGAAACTCTCAACATCCTTCATCTTAAGGCCTTCCACACATAATCATTCAAAAAACTTAAAAATATGGAAAATTCTCAAAATCCATAAAAATAAAAAAGAAATAAAATCTAAAAATATTGCATTTTCATTTTGCACATGCATTTCATTTAATGGCATTGCATTTAGGCATTTACATCCATTTCACCTGCATTAGGATAGGTTGTGTTTGCAATCTTACAAATAATGCCACATTTGTATTTAAATCATACATCTATGCATCATCATCATCCATAACCCTTGTGAGTAATTGTGTTTCTCAACACAACCCCTACCATTGCTATGAGGAATATACTAGGGTTTTCTGGTCATTCAGCCATACCTAGTGGTCTTCTCAGATTTGGTAGAAATCTTGATTTACTTTCTTAGATGAGGTCTAGTTTTGATAGCACTTAGCATATTATAATCCCATCATTAATCATACACATTAACAATCCTAATTAGTGTAAGGAAGTACGAACACTACAAAAGTGGTCTGGGTCACCTTAGGTGAAAAATTTTATTACTTGCTCATTTTGTGAGGTGCAATGGTCTATAGTAGTGGTCATTGGAAAAAGGACAAGTTCACCCCCTAACTGATTAAATCCCTTGCTTACATAAAGGATTAAAATTCTTAAAATTAAATCAAATCCCTTGCTCAAAACAAAATACAAAAAAAATAGTGATTTTTATCACTGTATATGAGCAAGTATCCCAATAAATTGAAGAAAATAAGGGGGTGAGCTTGAATCCCTGGAATGATAAATGATCAAAAATCATAGGGTGTTCCCCAATACAACAATGGGATGAATGAATCCTTCCTGGCATTGGGGTAGGTCTAAGTAATTTACAAATGAGCTAGCTTTAGGTGGATTTTATTGCCTAGTGGTCTAGTCTAACTAAATCTCAACCTAGGATCAGGTGGACATTTGAGGATCCCTAATACAAAAATGGGCTAAATGAATCCCATATGGAACTAGGGTATGCTTATGTATCATATAATATATTTATTTGCACACATGGGTAATGAATAGCTTGGTCTCTCATAGCGGAAACTTTATTTTTTAGAAGTCTAGTATAGTCAGTATACAACTTTTGATAAGTCAACTAGGGTGTTTGAGTTTCATGGAAAACCTAAAAAATTCCCAAATAGCAACAACCATATCAAATCAATCAATTATAAATTTACTTTTATGAGATTTTTTTTGTTAAGGAGTGTTCATAATAGAGGATAGATACCGGATGGATATCAGCAATGATATTTAGACAACCACTGACTATGTTGTGCATGTTATTTTAACTTACCAAAATCTTATGAATAGAAATAATACAATATTTCATAGCACATATGGATGTTTAATTGATTAATTCTTATGATAAGAAGTATCAATTACATGTCATGATTATTATACATTATGTGGTGTCATCCATTATATTTTCAAACCCATATTGCATTCATACATTATGTTTTAAGTGATTAAAGCATACAAGTTCATTTACATTATATCAACATCACGTAAATAATGTATTACATACATTACATTCATAATATCATAAAATCATAAATTAAATGCATAAAAGTAAAGCAAATTAAACATACATTTAAATACATCCACATATGCATACATCATAGTAGTCCATCTACACACCTATATCATATTATCTAGTCATACATACATCATCTAGCTAGTGCATGTCATCCATACATCACATCATATAGAATCAAATCAACATACAATACAAGAATTGCATCCATATGAATCTCATAAACATAAAAAAAATAAATCTACACATTTAATGAGTCATAAATCAATATATCATCATATATATGTGTGTCAAAAAAATAGAGTATATAGGCATATGTTCAAAATGCTTGTAGGCTACAACTGTGTAGGTCCTCGATCTTACATGTAAAAATGGTACAAACATTTGCCAATACTTGTACTAGGAAGTTCCTACACTCCCATTCTATGAGGCTTATCCATTTCTTCCACCCTCTCGATGAGTTTACCTCGAGCTGGAACTGGTGGACCTCTCTGACCTATAAGTCCTATGACTAGGCTATGTTGATGACTACCCTATATCCCATGTCTTGGCCCACTGGGTACCTATAGTGTTAGTCCTATCTAGAACCTCACCCCCAAGTAGTCTAATATCTACCTCCAAGAGAATTATGCAGGTCACATCTTAAGAATACTATGTATTAGCCTCCTGAATAAGGATACACAATCTCTAGATCTCTTCACCCACATTCAAACTTGCTAATCCTAGTACAACTAGATCCACAAGAGTATCCTATGGAATAGAGGTCTCACCTCGTACACTCCTTGATATATCCCTCTCATGAGTCCTGAGTTGTAGCTGAGATTGTGTAATATCTTGCTCAAGTATTATCTTCTCTAGAGTTGTAGTGGCACTCACAATCTATGCTAGGTGGAGAGTCCTCTCCTCCTTGTATCCCCACCACTACTCCTATCCCTATCTCAGATAACCCTACATGGCTCTCAGTTATACCTATAGAGTAGCCACAAAAGTTTCACTCTCTTGGATATGCATCTAAAGTGTCCCCATCAATTTTTGTAAGCTAGCAACCTAGGTCTTGAGCTAGGACACCTCATCATCAGGCTTCTCCTCACCCTCCTATTCTTGGGACTCCTCCTCAGTTATAGCCTCACCCCATCCACCCTATTTCTACTAGTGCACTCTACACCCATGAGGATCTACCCCCTCTGGATGTGCCTCCTTTTCCTCTACTACTGTCTCACCATATGTAGATCTACCTTGAAGGCCATCACCCAACCACCACCTAGTAGTCCATAAAGTATCATAATATATTGTAGTGCCTATGTCATCTAGGCTAGACTCCTAGAAATCATCATCCTCATACCTCAATGGAGTAACCTGATGTCATGCCAATTACTTCACCTTAATGTGGTGGTAGATAGTGGGAGTGGGAGGGATATCCTAGTGAATCACAAACTGCCTGATCACATGGGAGAAGTAGAAGAACTCTCATATCTCAAGATTGTGCTCAATAAGCAATATATTGTACCGAGTCCTCCTCAGGTATCTGTATACCTTTGTCCATGCTAGTCAATCCATGTAGGGCCTCCATAGCACCTACCCAATATGTAGCCATGTGATTTGATCAATATAGTATTATACGTCTCTTGCTCAAGTCTTTCTCTTGAACCCCTCAGCCTCCCTAGACTAGCAAGCAACATAGCATTGGCTATCCTTAGCAATGTTAGCAATCCAAAGAGGTAGTGGTATGGGGAACTCAATGGTGATGTGCTACCATGCCTATATCTATAGTAGAAGACTATAAATTACTCCCCCATAGGTCATTTGTGTGATCTGATATAGCTCATCATAGAGTTGTGCAAGTAGAGCGCTCCTCCAAGTTAGGATTAGTGGATCTCTAGTGCTTCTCACCAATGCATCTTACATCTTGGACAATATGTTCCAAGGGAACCTCACTCCTAATGTGTCATGAGAAGACATTCTCATGGTACTAGTCCTCGATGTGGATACCATCGTGGTCTAAATCTACCTATGCTACTACACTCTAGGCACAAAGATATGTCAGAATATGGTATCATTTACCTTTGTGGGTGAAGATATGATGACCTCACCATTGATCAAGAACCAGAATATGTGGTAGACATACTACAAAGTAACATTAATCTCACCTATGGGTAGGTGGAAGGTGTTGGTCCTCGCATCCCAACCACGGGCTAAAGTGGTCATGTAAGCATGATCAACTCTAATTGATGGAAGCCATAGAACATAGCCAAATATGACGGCTCCAAACTCGGACTGCTCAGTGTCATTAATACCTTTACAAAGGGTACAAAGGATGTCTTATTCCCTCACCCTCATGGTCAAATTTTGAAGAGAGACATAAATACTATACATAAAATCAATCAAAAACATAAAAATATGACCTAAAAAAGTCAAACAAATTAAAAAATATTCAAAAAGATAAAAAAATTCACAAATGCATGCAATACATTTTAAAAAATCAAGATTGCATGGCAAAAATTCAACAAAAATCAATTAAATCAGGCAAAAACTCAAAAAAATAAAAAAAATAAAAAAATTTGAAATTTTTTTCTAAAGTCGGCTAACCGTAGCTGGGACCCACAGTCAATGGCAACGATCAATTTTTTGACCGTTGGGATTTGAATCCTGCCATGGCTGAAAATTGTAGCCCCCAATATACCAATTGGGAATTGTGGCTACCATCCATGACTAAGAGAAGTGACCTTTTTAGGGTCATGTACCACCCCAAAAATCCAAAAAAATTAATAGCCCACCCATCTAATCTAAACTACGCTAAACCCTAACTAAGGTGAGCTCCTTTATCAATAGTTTATTGAGGTTCAATTAACCCATTAATTAATAAGGTTCATTTTAATTGGGTAAATCAAATGAAAGAGTTGTAGTGCTAACTTTACAACATCAGTTCCAGCACTAGTGGATCCATCCATCGGGTCTGCCATATGGGTGTTTCATGAGGTTTGCGATAGTGTTATGTATCAAAAATTCAATATCACCTCTTAGAGCTATCAGTTTTGCAAATCAACAATTGGAAAATAATTATGTGAAAATGATAGATTTTATTTTATATTTTATGGTTTATTGATCACGGTTTAGAGTCGTGACTACGAAAATTATAAAAATTGGCTATGGTTGACAAGTGCAGTTAGCATCTGGACAAAAATGCCCTTTAAATTTCACCATGAGGGGCTTCAAAATGCAAAATCAAAAATATCTAATTGTCCAAAACCCTTAAAATTTTCATAATAACAAAAAAATTCAAATAATTCAAAATTCAAATGTGCCTCGTATCCAGTTGTTTACCCTATACACTTTGTGGTTGCAATGACTTATGATCCATGCAATCTGGCAAGATGAGTAAATTACTGTAAGGCCATTTGGGGTAAACTAGTCATCACTAAATTGATATGCTTCACATAAATCCATAAGAAGGCCTAGATGACCAGACTGATCCATGGGAATGAGGTATTCATCTCAATGCTTCTATGACATTTTTAGTAGATCATCGAACATTATGATTCAACACAAACTTAATTGAATTTGCTATCATCCTTATTTCATAAGAAGGCCATAGTGGCCAGACTGATCCACAAGATAGAAATGTACAATTACTATTAATAGTTGCATTTATGGATGAATTAAGCCTTGCTAAGTAATCAAAGTGCTAAAACCTTAAACTGTTCAAATCACTCATTATGGTCAAGCGACTTGTCACTTCATTAAATATTCCTACTCTCATTGACTCATCACTTGAGGGGGTAGTCATTATATCAATTATCATAATAAAATTAAATAAGAGATTGCTTGATCTTGTCAAATTGCATTCATCTTACGAATCATTGCCAATGACTATCATAAGCTTACCCTTTGTTGGGGAAAAAATAAACTATGATAGTTAAGTTAGTAGCTCTCCACCTATTGGTACTATTGTAGAACTGAAGCTACCCAATCACCACAGGAGCTTGCAAAGCATTTTCAAATTTAAACCTTCCCTTAGTTGGAAGTAATGATTCTAAGATGTGTACCCTTTGGAAGGACTGGGCATCTAATGTTTATCTGATCAATGATCATCATTCAACATATGACATCATTTTAGGAGGTCTATTTTTACTCAACATTGTTCATTCTCACAATGAATCTCAAAAGGGATATCTATAGACACCTAAAACATGTCATGTCAAGGTGACTACTCATATGGAACATGCTAACAAACCATATGTATAATATTGGATAGTTCCAAGGTGAAGCAGTGGTTTTAACCACTCAATTTGGGTAAAATTGGCTAACTCAGCCTTAGATGTGGCTAACACCCACAGCTAATAGAGCTAGCCATGCCTTAGAGCTATGGCTAGCATCAAAACTATTTTGAATCCCAGGCTAAGCTAAATTTTGGTTACAATGACTTGGGCAATGGAGATTAAAATAGTTTTATGTGGGGAAGTGTCGAGAAGGTTCCATCCAACTACTCCAACTATAGGTTTCTTGTTCCTGGCTTCTCCATGAAGCTAGATCAAGGACTTGAGAGTGCTATAAGACCCTCCTCCAAATCTAGAAGAATTCTAGAGAGGTTTTCAATTGAGAAAAGTGAAGCCCTACCAAATTTGAAAGCATATGGAATCTTCAAGAGTTAAAATGTAGTGAATCTCTACCAAATTGTTGACTCAATTGCAACCTTTTGTAGAGAACTAACTTGCCAGTCATGAATGCATTCAAATAAATGGAGGTTTCAAAGGACTAAGGATATCAAGAACCCATAATTAAGCCTCTTTCACCATAAATCCAATTCCAATCTATCAGAGGACATCAAGGTGACCCTTGAACATCAATTTAATGGAGAGAATTGAGGATACAAGCCCTGATTACAAGACAATGAGCATTCATACCTCAAATGTGGTTGTCAGCCATGGCTAATAGTGCCCACCATGCCTCAGACCCGTGGTGAAGGTTTGATCCCTGGTTTACTCTGTTTTAGCCATATATTTCATTTTGTAATCATGTATTTAGGAAGATATGACTTAGTTTAGGTTTCTTTCATGTATTTGTATGGTTAGAATTAGGATTTAGAGGTAGATTTCCTTCATTTCCTTATTTCCATAAATTAGACTAGTTTATTGTCATTTCATGCAATTCAAGTTTCTAATGGTTAATTAGGTTGCTTATTACCTATATTACATGCTTTCTTTCCATGCTTCATAGTAATATGATGATTTTGTGCTAATATTCATAGATTTACATCTTTCTTGTTGTCTTTATCATCATTTATGCAAGTTTCCATCAAAAGCCTCATCAAGAGAGACCATCTTTGTGTTTAATCCTTTCTTGTTGTTTCTTTAACATAGGGTTTATATGATCCATTCATTTCAAGGCATTCAAGGCAAAAATTGTCTCTTTCATAAGAGGAAAAGGTCACCATTAATATTGAGCAGTTCGTGTCTTTGTGGAAAGTCTGTGAATTACACCTCCCCCTCATTTAGAGGGTTTTCAAGATTGTATTAATTGTATCAACATTGGGTATCCCTAAGAGGGACATATATGTAATTTGGATTTGACAAATATTTAATAAAAGAAACATTCTCTTTCTTATTGAATTCATTGTTGTCAATTTATTTATTGCTTTAATATTTGATATCAATTGATGCATTAGTTAGGTGTATGCTTTCTACAAGGTTACACTAGTGTTCTTATCAAAATACATAATATAGAGCTATTTTTGGGCTATATTTATTCATATCCTTAGCTCCTCCCTCATGCATGGAATACCTATACCTACACACAAGAGATTAAAATATGTTAATATCATATGTATTTTGTGTAGACACCTAAAATTTGCAAATTGCTATACCTACGTACTTGTAGATCCTTTTGTACACTTGTAGGTTTACATAGGTAATCCTAGATACCCCTAGGCTATCGTAGACCAATGTAGACTATTGTATATCCTCATAGACTTGCGTAGACTACTATAGATATGTGTAGACATACGTAGACTACCGTATACATGCATAGACTAGCGTAGATTTCCATAGATCATCGTAGCATTGCATAGACTTCCACACACAACTTAACTATTTTTTAGGTCCAAAACCCTAATAAACTACCTGAATTACATAATCAACACCTTCCATGCATCATAAAACCATCCACCAGTCTGCTAAGGTGATACAAGACTCCTTTGTGCTTAATTGAAGTCCTTATAGGCTATTAATTAGAAAAATTATTAATTGAGTCAATTGTTAAATCTAATTTTAAAGTGACTTCACTTAAGTTCACTTTTAGAGCTAAAAAGGTTAATTAGGTCCTTAATCCCTAATTACCCTTAATTACTCCTTCCCACATGTGTGTGCACTAGGTCAGTTAGGATATTTCTTAGGAAACCCTAACTTTAGACCTAACCTAGAGTTGACTAACCCTAGTTAACCCTAATCTCTCCTCACACATGTGTGAGGATGAGATATTTTCTCAAGGGAATGTGAGGAAGCCACCTCATAAAACCTAACAAAACCTTCATTTATATCTCTCTCAACATATGTCCAAAGTACAAAAACTCTACCAAAATACATATAGAAGCATAGTAAAGTAGATCTAAACCTGAACAACAGTAGTATAGCAACAAAGAAACCTATCCACTAAAGGATTTCTAAAGAATAAGAGTTACAATTGGATTCACCCCCACCCCATGAATCGAGCACTAGTTTACCTCCTGAGTGGTTAATTGGATCTACAGGACCCAAATCAGCCCAAATATTGGAGGTAAGCTTCATTTTGTGTTTTCATGAAGTTTTACATCATTTTTTTCAATTTTTAACATGTTTTATCAATCGATTTATATTTTTCACAAAGGAGCTTGACTAAGGCAAGACCCCTAATCTAATAACCCCTTTTTGTAGGTTTATCCTAGAACCAAGGAGAGAAACAAAAAATAACTACAACCCCATAGTGGCACGCAAGCCCATCTACACTGAGGAACATGAAAATAAGGCATCAGACCTATTGTAACATTTGTGAAAATAAAGAAAAAAGGGGATTTCTCCCCATTTGTAACCTATGCAAATCTTATCATGAATAAAATACATTTTTCTAAATAGCATGTGTCTTTAATGTGTTGTTAGATCAAATGTCATATTTTGGTTGTTTCATTCTAGCATACCCTATGGGACCCCCACAATGAATAGTTTTAGGTTGACTAGTTATATATATATGACATTATTCTCTATTTTTGTGTTTTATAGGTGCAATATCCAACTAATATAGAGACCTCCAAAGCCCTGGGAATCACCTCAGACCTTTAGAATAGATATTTGGGGTCTCCAAATCTGATTCACCCCCTACCCCATAAACTAGATCTCAATTTACCTCCTTGGTGGTGAAGTCAACCCACCAACCTCAAAAGCCCTCAAAATTGTAGGGGTGAGTAGCACATGAGACAACCAGACCATCTGTAGAATCAGAGTCTAGGTATTCCACATTTTTTTTTCTATTTTATAATGCATGAATGCAAAACAATTTACTAATAAAAGCATCAATATGGTTGGTAAATCCTACTTTTCTTGTATATCCATCATGTTAGAAAATACATTTTAGTTGTAGAAACGTACACAAAACCAAAAAATATGATTTTGTAAAAATTTGTGCAAATTTTAGTTTCTTTGCCTGACTCAAATGTAGCATAAGCTTTCCATTACAAAAATATTTCAAATTCTTAATTCTAAAGTTCAGATTTAGGATTAAGGTTTCTTTCCTTTGTACATGCTTAATGTAATATAGAAAATTTATCCTCATATAAATCCATGTTACATATTTTCATTGTGCTATAATCTAGGGTTCTATAAACCCCTACTCACATACCTTTCACATTACTTGTTTGTGTGTGTTACAAAATAGAGTCAATTTATTTTCCTAAATGCATCTAGGATTAAATTTTTTGTTTACAAAAAGTATTTCATTCTAGTCTTTTTCTTTCAAAAAACACATATAGGGCCAGCATTTGACTTGAAAAGGCAATTAGTTAGATTTCCTATTTTACATAACATTGATAGCAAAACACAAACCCACACACACTCACGTGGTATTTAAACAAGTGGTGATATTGGACTTCATCCCAAATCCATCACTAGATATTAATGTGGTAGGTGTTTTACCCTCCACCAAATCACCTCCCTAGACACCTAGTAGCCCCACAGGAGTGGTTTTATGGGCCTCATCACTAGAAAACCCCCCACTTTTGAGACTAGGCTTTTGTATTTCATCACCAGAAGTTACCTTCAAAGTGGGATAGGATTAGATGTATTTGTTCATAAGGCTAAAATAATTTATGGATACGGTAAATGTTGTTATTAACTAAGCCTACCCAAGGGTGAAGCAAAAGCATGGGTATGTTGGTAGTAGGTCTCATATAGTGCCACATCTTCTCGTGAGAAGATATAGTGAACTCACTTCAGCATAGTGGGTTCCCCCCTTTTTAGGATATCATTTTATTGCACCTTCCATATAGGTCACCATTCACACATTGTGATATTGTTATATTCTATGCATCTTTGGATGTTGCAGGAGGTTTGATACTGATGACATTCCTAATTTAATAGAGTACTCACTCCACTACCTATGATACTACCTAGGAGGTACCAACATCAAAACACACATAAATGAACAAAATATTTTTACTTTCAATATTTAGAATTGATTCAAGTTTACCATTATTTTTAGGATCACAAACTAGTTTTAGCATGGCACACCACTTGTCGCTTTGTTATTCAAGCTACACACAACACATAATTTCTTTAATTTTATATTATATATAGTCAATTCTAAACTACATAGGATTATTACTGAACCTCTTCACATAGCACACATGGAAATACAAGATTTAATTCCTACCTAGTTCTAAACCTTCATGACATGGCACATGCTGCCATGCCTATTGTCACCCGTAGTCGAGTGCATGGGCAAGAACACCTTATAGAGGAAGTAATAAGGTGAAGTACCAGTTCTATTCATTCTCCTTCTACACCTTCAATCATGAAGGGGGAAGCCATACACACATCTAATTTACTCAGAAGATTTGATGTACAATACACATACATGACACCTCAGGACAAGATGTCCACTTTGAGTAAAACCCTCATTACTTCACTTACAGAATATTATCCACTTCTTTCATCCCCATCCTCACCTAATCCATTGATCACATTCTGTGACCACGTGATCTACATGGAACCAGGACAACCTCATCCATTCTTTACCATAGATGAGGAGGTCATACCTACTTCCCCTACCTTTGCACACCCATTTTTCTTGAGTCTATCTCAATACCTCTTTGATAGTGACTTCTCCCTCTTGAACCATACTTGCCTAGAGGTCACATCATTTACCCCTATCGTAGGAATTATTTTTGACCCTTCCTCTTCCACCACAGGTATTCATAGGCCAACATTCCAAACTATGCAATAGCAACCTTCCATACAGGAACAAAAAATACCCCCTAAAACATCATACCCATCCTCTTTCCAAGAGTCTCAACCATCATCATATCAGCTTGTTTGATACATTTTAGCTTACTATCCAAAAACCAAGCGAAAGTAGGGCAGGCAAATCTGATATGGAATCCACAAAAGTTATAAGGAAGGGGTGACATCATTGTATGCAGGAAAATCCACATAAGAAGCAAGAATAAAATTAGGATTTGCACAATATTGAAGAAGACTGTACTATCTAGTGAGATAGTACAATTGACAAGAAGACTGTACTATCTAGTGAGAGAGTATAATTGACAAGTTAAAATGTACATTGTACAATTTGGTATAAATTGTACAATTATGAAATAAATTATTAAGAGGCATGTGAAATGAAATAAAATGTGAAGAAATGCAAATGAAATGTAATTTGATGAAAATAAAATTAAACCTTAGTCAACATTAATTAATATTATTGATGTATGGGCCATTATAAATAATAAACTATCTTAGGAACTGCTTTGGAACGGCCTGGACAGCCATTATAAGCCCCCCATTTGAATTTTTGGGTTTTTGGTTGTTGTATGGGTTCATGGTGGATTGTAGTTCAGCCATTGTGGTTGGGATTAGATGGGATTGTCATTGTTATCCATGGAATGAGAAGGATTTAGTGCTGTAATTTGTTTACTATTGTACACTTCCTGTGTACAATGTCAGAATAATATAAACTCTCATTTAGATCAAATCTGGTTATGCATGTGTGTGGATCTGAGAGCAATCTCAATAAATGTATTGTTGGGGAAGTATTATTGATATTGCAGGTACTATGGAGTCTAGATCTATGGTGGAGTTGCATACCTAGAAACCGTACAACCATCTAGTGTACTACTATGAGAAATAGAAGAATAATGAGAAAATCATACTAATGGTTGTTACCCATTATGGGGATTGATGTTTCTGGTAATAAGAGGAAAATGGGTATTTTTATAAGTCAAGAGATTTGGCAGAAAGAGTGTTTTTACCAAACCGTACAATGGCATGACCAAACCGTACAAGGGTTTGTAATTTCACCCTACTAAGTTTTTGGCCTAAAAACTATACTTTGAAGCATGTTGAAGGTAAATCAAGTGATTTCCAAGTGAATCCTGGCAAAAGGAGTAAGATTTAAGTGATTCCAATATTCTTGGAGAAACCATACAATCGTCAGTTATAACCATACAACTGTATAGTTTCCAATTGTACGATTTGAATATAGTACAGTGGCAAATAGTACAACTATGTGGAATTGTCCAAATTGTGTGTAATTTATTGAAAGTGATATTCCCGATAATACTGCACTCCACTCATGCTACAGTTATCACCATTTTAATGCGGATTGGAAAGGATAAAGTGGAAGATAAGGGTCCCAAAGCAGATTTAGGATTCGAATTTCCAAGATCCATATTGTATGTTCTGCTACTAATTAAAACAAGGTCATCCAGAAGATGGGATCTCAGCTTATACCATATCTAATCTGGACCATGGGATAAAGAAGATCAATGGTGGAGGTTAGTCTACTAAATTTGGGCCATTCAAAAGGATGTCCCTACACCAGAAATATAAAATATTAGTAGGAAGATGAAGTGTCAAGAGTTTCCAAGAAGATCAAACTAGAGGTAGTTGTTGATCAACGATGGTGCTTTACTCCCAAGAAATATCTATGGAATTATGTGATCTAGAATATTCTAAACTACAGTTCTAATGAGTGACCAGCAAGTTGCAGAGAACCCGTGCTGCCATGGCGGTTTCCCTTTCAACAGATTTCTTGGAGGTCTGACCAATGAGCTAATGCCAGCTAAGTTCTTTATTGAGATGTAACAAGATTTGATGTATTTTTTCTTGATTTATAATATGAAAAACTATAAGTAGAGGTCGAACCCTCATTTTTAAGGTTCGGCTCTAGCGTATTTTCCTATACCATTGTAAATATTTTTGAAGAGTTGAATGAAAGGAGCAATACATTGATCTTCGCCTCAAGGCTATGTTTCCATGCTTTATGTTAGAGGTTTAGATTTCATAGTTGTATTTTTGTGAATACTTAGATGGTTATTTTGTGCCTATCTTGGATTACTAAAAATTATGAGTAATTGAAATCTACTTTGAAGTTTGTTTTGTGTTATTAGTAAGTACATTTCTGTAAAATCTAGTTTTGGTGAATTTTGCTATTTGGATTATCATTTCCTAGATATTGAAATTGCTTTCTATAACCTTTCTCTATTATGCTTTAATATTTGAAATGAGCTATCTTGGGATAAGGGTTGATATGAATGTATGTATTTAATATGGTTTTTTGGGAGCTTTTTATGGTGATGCAATGTTGTTAACCTATCTTTCCACTGATATCTACATCTCTCTAATCATAACCTTCTATTACCCTAAACTCTAAGCCCTAATTGAGCATAATTGTATCAATAATCTACTAAGTTTACAAGGAACTAGCCTACTCTGGAGGTTGGATCAGAAACCCTAGTTTTGGTCCTTCCAATGTTGAGTGTTGAGCTACAGCTCTCGGGTGCAAGCCGAAATAGAAAGTAGGAATATAAACAGTCGTAGTATCAACTAAAACTTGGTGCAATTTAGTGACCAATAGTTTTTGGCATGCCCAATGGGACATTTCACAAGGAACATGAAACCCATATAGAAGAGTTAATATTATCTCATCCAAGATTCAAGATTTGGTGAATTATCTTGACCTTATTAGCGAAGAAAATAAAGTTCAACTGGCGACTCCCTGGTCAGAAGACCCTAAAAAAGTATTGTAGACCAGTACCCTTTCATGTATACCAAGTATTATAAGAGGAAAAACCCTGTTTCTTTCTTTAATTGTGAGTTACCTCAGAGAGGGGCTACTATTATTAGAAGTTTAGATCAAGATTTTATTGAAGAAGAAGAGCTTCTGGAATAAAACCCAACAATTCCCCCTATTGGAATATGTAATGCAACATTGTGTAAATTATTCTTAGACTAAAATATAAAGTCTAAAGAATAATATTTGAATTAGAAAGTAATTCTATTTTATGTAAAAATATTCCCACCCAATTAATAAATAAAATAAGGGTGCTAGGAATATTTAATTTGTAGGAAAAACTTATTTTCCATTTTCTAGCGAATCTTAAAAAGTAACCAATCACTTTTTAATATTTGATAGATGACACTTGTTACACATCTCAAGATAATATTATGATAAGATTTGTCACACATCTCAAGATAATATTGTGATAATATTAGCGTAATTTTAGGGTTGTAGTAGAAAAAACTTCTCTTTAAATAGCTTCTTAAGTCTAATCTAGTTTTCCTATTGAACCATCCTGGATGATCAAATTCCTGCAATCCAAGCTACATATCCTATTAGAATACCATAAATTCCATTCCTTTGCATGATTTATTTAGATCAATTTATAGGTTTTTCATTGTGCATCAGTCAGAGGAAGCTCAGATCACCTCAGGAGATCCTATTTCAATCAGAGACAATCTCGTACAGATCTGAGATGATATTGTACAATTCCAGAGGATCTTGACTGCACTCCTCTTGGGGGCAATAAAGATCCATAGTTTGTATTTTCTACTACTTTGTTTATTCAAATTGCATTAGTTTAATTTATATTTTGTAATGTATCTGGTGTTCATCTCATGTTAGCGATAGTTAGTATTTTATGATCAATTTCATTTTAGCACATAAGGGAATTTAGATCAATTTAGATAAAATTTCAATTTATAATACCAATTAAGCATTCAATCAGAGTTATTATATTCATTTTATCATTTTTTGCACTATATTACCTCTATTTTGGCATCCATTTGTTCAATTTTAGGCTTTTGACGAAATCATCTCAAGCGATTTCGTTTGATTGTAGATGATATCGTTCGATTTCGGATGATTCTATGCAATTATATATAAACTTGCAAAATTCCAGGTGATCCTATTCAATTACAGGTGATTTCAAAAAATCTAAGATGATCTGGACTGAAGTAGGCTCTAAAATCTGCATCAAACACCCGGAATCAGGTGAGATCTTTCCATTTATTTAATATCTTGCATTTAGATGTATTTAGGATTCATTTCCATCTATTGTTTGCATATAAATCAAAATTTGCATATAGAATAGTTTAGTTTCATTCTGGATAACCTAGGTGATTGAAATTAAAATTAACACATCAAAAACATCTTCAACCTAGGCTTGGAAGCTACCATAAAATGCTTCCTTGTGAAGCCACCATCTATAGAAAAATCACCAAAGAGGACACAACTCAAGTGTCTCTCTCATATGAGGTGTAGCTTTACCATTTTTCCATTCCCATCTGAGGTACGGATCCATTAGCCTAGAGGAAAGGAGTGCAAAAATTTTAAGCCTACATTCTTTGGTGAACCCAATGTGAACTACATAGGCATTTCTTCTGATTTCAAAAACAATATATATATATATATATATATATATATATATATATATATATATATATGAGAAAAACAACAACAAAATCATCATTTCAAATTTGTATGTTTTAGATTCAATTCTAAATTTTAGATACCAAATATTACTTTTAGAATTACTAAAGAAACCATGATTTTTAACTCAAATTAATATGAGCCCATCAATAATGTTGGAAAAATTTAGTCAAATGCATTTTTTGATTATGACCAACCTCATACGTATTCAATATCACATTTATCACACTTTTCTCATTTTTCATCCTTACCCAAACAGGACAATCCCTTTTCCAATCCTCTTCATAACAATATTATCTATTCTCCCATATATCCATATTATGTCTATCGATCCACATACAATCCTTCTCCACCATTTCAATATTCTTCTTTCAACACAACACATCCATTTCAACAAGAAAATACTTATTCTTCTAATCCTACCATGCACTCACATCATACTTCACAATATTCCTATCATCATTCTACCCATAATAAAGAAAAAGGAGATAAGAAATCATTAGGTCCTTTTATGACTAAATTCCTAAGGTGATTATCAAAAACCTCTCAAAAATATTCATCACATAAATTTACTAAGCTCAATCAACCAATGGATATAATTCTCAAGCATTTACTTGATACAAATAAGATTGAACTCCCTTCCATAATACAACCTGATACCACAATAGATTGGTATAAACCTGAGCTATATTGTGAATATCATAGAGTGGATGGACATATGACATATAAATGTAGAGATTTAAGATGTGCAATTCAATATTTGAATGATGAGGGTCTTTTTACTATAAAGTAATTACAATCTACAATTGATTATAAATATCCAATAAACAATATAAATCCTACACAAAAAATATCCATAATAAATCAAGATACAGGAATATCCCAAGAACCTCTACTCAATTATCAACAACAGAAAACCAATCAAATATTGCATCTTAATGTGTCCCATCATGATGATATCACTAATATTGTAATATAAATTACAAATGAGCAACCTCAAGTTCAATCAACTCAAGTTGATCCTCAAGAAATGGACTCTTCATTTGACCAACCTTCAAAACTATCCTTGGATCTAGAGAATGATCCAAAATGGAATATAAGCATAGAAAGCCCATATTTAAGATCAAAATATCAATCTCAAATCCACTTTGATAGCCAAAAATAAATGATTAATCCTCAAGAAAATATATATCTTTTAAAAGTATTACAAAGTTCTCATAGGAAAAATTTGTTCAAGATACCTAGCCAACAATTTATTCCTCATAATATTTTCCCTAAGAACATAATTAATGATGTAAACCCTCTTGAGGTTAATCATATTTCATTCTATGATGAGGATATTCCTTCCACTACTCCACAAGAAGACTCCTCTCTTTACATTATAGTATTTATTAAAGAAACATCTATTAAAACTATCATGGTAGATAATGGCTACTCTTTTAATTTATGCACTTATCAATTATTCCAAAAACTCGGATTAAAGGAAGAAGATATCAATGAATCAAATGTTATTATAAAATCTTCTAACAATGAAATTCAAGAAACTCCAGACACTTTAATTCTTCCCCTTAAGAGCGGACCCAAGATCTTGGATACTTTACTTTATGTAACATCTTGCCCTTCACCTTACAACCTACTTCTCAGAAGTCCTTGAATTCATACGATGAGGGTTTTCCCTTCCACTCTTCATCAATTTTTGAAGTTTAAACTTCCAAATAAAATTGTTACCATACATGATGACCCAAAATTATTTGAAGAATATTTAACGGTTGAAACATCAAGTTCTATACATTCTCCATTATCACAATTACATCCTATCAATCACTTTTCTTTATCCATATCTGATCATCCTTGTTTACCAAATAACACCCATGCATATCTATCACATATGCTCTCTCCATATTATCAAGACTTGGAAGATAGTGATAAGAATGAAGAACCTTATTATCCTTCTGACATTTTGTTTTGTAACATGATCAATTTTGCACATATAAAAGTCACATCTTTTGCTACATTATTCTACATTATAACAAAGCTTTTGTTATCACTACCTTTTATTCATCACCTTTTGTTCTTACTTCCACCACAACCAAATTATCCTTCAAAACCTCCTTTGATTTTGAAGTAACCTTAGACATGATATACTCAAATCACCTTGTATAGTGTATATATATCATCTTGTATATACCACCAATTCCATCATTAAAAGAAAAAAAAATCAAATAAAAAAACTAAAAAAATCAAAAAGTATCAAAATCTCAAAAATATTTCAAATTATTTTGCATTGTTATTTATTGTTGTATTTTAAAATTTTGAAGCTATATTTTCCTTTATTTTGGATTAATTCAAAAATTATCTTAAACTATACACTTAATTTCACAAATTAATTATTTTGATTTTATCACTATAATTATAAATCTCTCTTGTATTGAAGATCACTATTTCACTAAATAATATTTTGAGTTTTGGGAAATGATCTTGCTAATTCTTGAACCAAGTACACTTTTACAAATTAAAATGATTTGTTGCAAATTTGAAAAATGGTACTACATAGTAGTTGTGGTCTCCTGAGCAAAATGTTTCCCCTGCTATCCTATCATGTGCATGGTCTAGAATTTTTTTGAGAATTAGCAAAAGGACAAGCTCACCCCTACCCGGAATAAAAATCACTTGCTCCACATCTAAGCTGAGCAAGTATCCCTAGAATAGGAAGAAAAGAAGAAAATTAGAAAAATCATGAAAATAAAGAAAAGAGAAATGTTCAAAATCCAAGAAAATACAGAAATCCAAAAAAATCAAAAGATCATAGAAAAAGTCAAAAAGAATTAGAAAGAGAAGAATAAAAAAGAGAATGAAAAGATAACAAGAAAAATAATAAAATTCCCCCCTACCATTTGAAATAAAATGAGGGTGAATGAGCTTGAATCCTTGGAATTATCAATTATTCAAAAATCATGAGGTAAACCCCATAACAAGTGATTTGTTCCCAACTTGCTTGACATTGGATAATTCCTTTTGGTGTGGCAACATGTCTGTCACATTAGTGACCTTATATTGTATAGACCTATGTCCGCTTGTGTATTAGCTAGCTTTTGATGACTTGACTTACATAGTAGTTTGGTATGGTTTCATGCACAAAAATCATGGTTAATGAACCCTTCACTTGCACACACATGTATTCATTCAAGTTCGCTTGCATCACTACCTTACTCAAAATTGGTAAATGAACATTACAAAGTACACACATTTGATCCCTGAGAGATTTTGTATCATTGTGTCAAATCATATGGACAATGAACTCACTTATCACACACTGGTTCTTGATAAATTTTAATTTGTCTTAGAAATAAGTTAAAATATTTCTTTGAAATTTATCAGATAACATTAGTTTATCATCACTTTAATATTAACACATTACATAGATATTTCCAAAATTTCAAAAAATCTCAAAAACAACTTATCGCAAAAATAACATGTAGTTCAAAATTACTTATCATACATAGCATTCATGACTTCGTAATGATGGTATAATTCCTAGGAATTATTCTACTCAATTTTCACACTAGGAATTCTATACCTAGTGCATAACATCTTTCTAATTTTTCATGCCTAAAATTAGTCCATATATTTTCATAAAAACTACATAATATTTTGGAACATGTGACAATGATTTATCTTACATTACTTTGCATTTTAAAAAGAACAAATAATTTCATATTATCATGCAATTTATTTTTATTTTCGTGATGATGGTATAATTCCTAAGTAATTATTTCATATAATTTCACACTTAGGAATTCTATGCTTATAGTAAATCATCCTTCAAATTTTTCATGCTTTGCTCAATATATTTCACAAACATCACACATATTCCTATTAATATAAAAGCCTTAAGATTATTCTTAGCATACAACCATTCTTAGAAATATCAAAATCATTCCTCACAAATAGGATTAGCTTCGAGACTTAGCAAGCAAAAATCTCCACAATAGTCTCATAAAAACACAACATCCTTTGAGTTTTATTGCTAGAATATCTCAAACATCCTATCCTAAAACAACATCAAACATTTCTTTCTCATCATAAAGCCTTACAAAACTCCCTAACAACAGGATGGGCTTTTCGACCTAGCGAGCAGCGATCTCCACAAAGGTCACATCATATAACAACTTCCTTTAGAGGTTCATTGCTAAGTGTTGAGTGGTATTTTCACACACTTGTGAAAGTACACTCTTCCTTAGGATTTGGGCTCCAAATCCCCTCTTGCAAAGAAGTTAAACAACCAACTTCTCCAAGGTCTCCGTTGTATTAGCATTTGCAACTGAGTATTAGTAATCTCAAATAAAGATATTCAATTAAAATGCTTGGAACACCTTAGTGATTGCAAGTAACTGTAAACAAGGGGCAATGTTGGTTTATTTCACCATGAAACTTTAGTGATTGTTCATTATTTTACTTTTTTTTAGATTTTGTAATTTTTATGTATTTATTTTAACTAAGTTGAACCTTCTGGAAAAATAAAATAAAATGAAAAGAAATGCAGAAAATTAAAAATTGAACACGTTCGATCTGATGCTATCCTATTCCGACAAAACCGAATACGTGAGAGTTTCGTACATGCAACCTAGCCTATTTGACCTCGCAAAACAAACACAATCAAAGTAAACTAGGTGCTAGCTCCTAGGGTTTAAAATAATTTTTCAGATTGCAGACATTCACATGAAATAACCCAAAACAATGGCATGAATTTCATTTATAAATCTGAAATCTGAAAGGAGAAAAATAGAACAGCTAAAATGAAGCATGCAAAAAATTTCTCATCCTTTCTTGCCCATAAAATGCAAATTTTTGAACAATTCTGCATTAAAAATATGTCCTGTTACAATAGCAGAATCTCTGGTTTTTCTCAAAACCAGCAAAAGTGGAAGAAAAGCACTCCAAAGCAGGCCCAGAACGGCTAATCACCATCAACTCTGCAACCCCGCTCGCAGCGGTTTTCGACCCCCGTACCTGTCCTGTGCTTTTGCTTTTAAAGTTTTGGTAAATTGCTTCTCCTTCCACGATGGTTCGTTTCGTCTTCCAGATTGCTTCGTTTCACCTTCCCCGCCTTTCCATTGCTTTTGATTTTATGCTCGAGATCTTCTCTATGAACTGTAATGCCTCTATAGCCCTTACACATGTATGCCACATGTTCCACACTTTTTTGCATGTTCTATAATGGCCCCATGTAAATCATGACAAAAAATAGCATGTAGCTTTGCTCCTTTACTTTCACCGCAAAAACGTGACATGTCGCGATATCGTGACATTTTCCTGCCAACAGCCTTGTCCGCCTTCATGCACAGCAAAAATGAGACATGTCACGATATCACGACATTTTTCTGTTAGCAGCTTTGTTTCTCCTCATGCATCCGTAAAATGATACATGTCGCGATATCGTGACATTTTTTTACTTCGGCCATATGGATGCAACCTATCACGAAATCGTGACGCTTTTCTCTTTCAAGCTGTCTCACTACTTTCTGTCATGAAATCATGACACTTTTCTCTTTCTTATCAACGTCATGAAATCATGACTTTTTTTGTTTTGCTGTCTTCCGCATTTGGCCGCAAAACTGACATGTCATGAAATCGTGACATATTTTCCTTTCGTACCACTTCGTCGCTTACCTTCACAAATCATGACCTTTTTCACTTCGCCCCTTTCTCTTCTATCACAAATCGCGACTTTTCTCTTCGTGCCCTTTTTCGCTTTCCTGTCGTGAAATCACGACGCTTTTAGTGCCTTGCCCTATTTGATCGGTTTGACCGTGATTTTGTGACATGTCACGATTTCGCAAAATTTTCCATTCTATCCTTCTCTCTCTCTCTCGACAACACTGTCGCGATATCCGACACTTTTTCATTTTCCGCGACGAGCAACATGTCGTGATATCATGACACTTTTTCATTTTTGTCACGATCGAGCAACATGTCGCGATATCATGACACTTTTTATTTTTTTCTGCAACGGAGCGACATGTCGCGATATCGCGACACTTTTTCTCCTTAGTGAAATTTTTGCTTTTTTCTTGATTTTTTAGCATCCAGGCTATCGTAGTTTTCTTTGAAAGCATGCAAAAAAGGTGGGTCCCCAATTTTGGGGTGTGTTGTGGATCAGCCACAACAAATGGTGACTCTACTGTCAAATGCTCTTGAGCATTTTGGTGAGAACCCAACCTGAAACATACAAGCTTAGATACAGGCGTCAACACATAGAAGATAAACAAATACCGATAGATCAGAAATACATGAAACATCAGAATCATTAAGTATCAGCTCGGTGTGTGCAATGTGTTTCATTCCCTATCATTTGAACTTGTTCAACATTCCATTGTCAGCTTTCACTTATGATTTGTATGCAAGGCTATGAATGATTTGTGCAGGATTTGATGCATGATGAAGATGCTAGAGATGTAACAACCTCCTTTATAAATGCTCAAACCTTCTAATATCATGGACAAACATATTAAAGATGTCAAACCCTCTTAGGACCAAATATATGTATACTGAATTAATTCCTTAGATCCCAAAGTTGGTTATGTGTCACTACCATCTTGAACCCATGTGCAAGTGTGAGTGAAATCAGAACTTTGGGGAATAGGATTCCCAACCTAAGCGAGATGGGAATTTAACCCTATCCTTACTATTCTGATTTGGAGTTCATTACCTCATCTTGAACAAAATAATTTAACCTGTTATGGATGAAATGGTCAGGCTAGTCTATCCATATGAGCAATCAGTGGTCTTGCTTTTAGGCAAGACATGTTGCCACGCATGAGCATACTTAACCCCATAATCCATGACTTGGCTTTCATTCATTCTTTTCTCTCTTTTTTCTTTGGACCTTTGGGATGACTACCCATCCTTGCTAGGGACATGTAGTACGATCCCTCCAATCCAATATTAAGATGAAATGGAAAATATTATCTTTTATCTCTTGGACCTTGGGGATGACTACCCATCCTTTGCAGAGGACACGTAGTACAATCCTTCCAATCCAAGATTGAGATGAAATGGAAAAAATTAGTTTTACTTTTATTGCTTGGACCTTTGGGATGACTACCCATCCTTTGCAGAGGACATGTAGTACGATCCTTCCAATCCAAGCTTTATGATGAAATGGGAAAAATGGAAGCTTTGGGGAATCGGATTCTCAACCTAAGCGAGATGAGAATTAAGTCCTATCCTTACTACTCCATGTAGGTCAAATCAGAGCTTTGGGGAGTTGGATCCTCAACCTAAGTTCGATGAGGATTTAACCCTATCCTTACTACTCTGGTTTTAGGCTTTAAGCTTGATGGAAATGGTAAAAACCATTGTTTTAAGGATTATGTTGCATGATAGGACAGACATGAAATATTCTTTTCACCTCACCTTTTCATCCAAGTATGGTTTTGACCATTTTGCTCAAGATTCTTTTTAATGTGCATGGAATGTGCTTGGTTCAAGATAGCTTGGGCAGCAGTTCCCAACCTTAGGATCCTTTTAATATATGTTATGTAATAATCCTAAGAGGATTCAACACCTTCTCAATAATTGCCCATGGAATGAAAATGTAACTCAGATGACATGTATATGCAATGTGGAATATGACATGAGATATGAATGCACTGCTTCTTTTGGAATATATCATCTATTTTACCATAATGTGCAAAACTGACAACTTCATGCATCACAAGATTCAAACGATATTATTTAAATGTTTGTGTTACTTGTGGAGCTTTCTACAACACAATTCCAATGTTTCATATTCTCCTGATTTTAGGCATAAGTTGACATCTCAAATTTTCTTTTTTTTTTTTTTATCAAAACAAACTAAACATGTCAAATGAAATCAAACACACAACTTAAATCCTAATCCAAATAGCAATCCCAAAATGAAACTTGAAAACACAAACCCAAACCAAAACCAAAATTTATATACAATATAGTACAAGATGATGCCAAGCTTGGACTATTACTTTCCTGGATCCCAAACATGATTAGAACATTTCAAAAGACATATGTCACAATACACATGCCAAATGTTGTAGGAATCCAACAACAATAAGATCAAACCAAGCAATGCAACAAATTTCAACTTGCCATGCTCACCATACCAATTTGATTTAGTTCTATTAGCAACATCATAGGTGAGATTCAAATTCAAATTGATTAGACAATGGTTGGTATTCAATTTTATCTTGTCTATTCTTTAAAGTGCAAGTTTCATCATTCCATTCATGATTTAGAAGTAGGCTTTCCTTTTCAAATGTGAGATATTGCAAACAAGAGCCTATTTCTAAAAGTCTTGAATTCAAATTATTTTTCAAGATTTTAAAGCAATCAAAATCAATCAAAACTTGACAAACATCACCAAGATTTGACATTTCATCATCAATGACATTAGCATCCAAAGGGACATCATGTAACCCATCACTTAAAATTTTTGTGGCTACTACCAAAGGTAAAGATTTCACCTTGTCACCCATACTCAACCCATCATGATTAGAATTTATCACAACTTGATGAGTGTTAGTAGCTTTTTCTTTTTCTTCATTGTCTTCTTCATCATCCAACACCTGTTCAAAAACACCAAAGTTAGGCACCCAATCAAACATGCATCCATATTTTTCAAAACAAGAGCCTAATTTTTCAAGATATGTGTCACGTGACACCTTTCCATGATCAATGGCTTGAGTTGCCTCAAAATCCATATTTTCATTAGGATCATCAATAGTATCAAACCCACACCACTTAGGCTTTGTAATTTCATCATTTTGAGATGGCATAGACATTGTAGAAACAATAGGTGGATCAAGATTTTTGATTTCTTGCCCCTCAAGGGGAACAAAAACAATTGATTCTCCTTCTTCATCCATGGTAGTAAAATCATTATCCTTCTCCAACCTTTGATGAGATTCCAACCCTTCTTCCAAAACATTCTCAGATTGTACAGGACTTGTAATATCCTCATGTGAAAGGGCAATTGTATCATCCTGCATATCAATAGGCACACAAATTTCATTAGCAGTTTTGGAGTGAGCATACTCTTCCCAAGAATCATAATGATCATCTTTCAAAATCAAATTGTGATGCTCAACTATTTCTTCTTCATATTTTAATTCATCAACATGTTTCTCATCAAATTTATCTTCACCTTCCTTAGATGGTTCAATTACTTCCAAAATTGGGTTATTGCTTGTATTCAAATTGATAAGGCTATCATAATCCACATGTGTAACCCATGATTCACGTTTAACATGATTTGGAAGGTGTGAATTTTCTTGGCCATCATTTTCAACAATGTCATCCGAAACAGATTCATCCTCATAGAATTCATCTTTTGGTGAGTCAAGGGTTTCCAATTTGTCACATGTTTCAATACTAGTTGGATCTAGTACTCCTCCCTTGCCTAAAATCATATTCTTATGAAAATCATTAAAATTGATTTTAGAAACATCCTTTGAATCAAGATGAGTATTTTGAAGTTGATTCATACTTAAGAAAGATGGTTGATCTTGCATAGTAGGTTGAGGATTTTGAAATTGATTGAAGCTTGGGAATGATTGTTGATTCTGAAATTGATTTACACTTGAATTTGGTTGAGGTGGATAAATCATTGGATGGGTAAAGGAGGTATTAAATGATTGAAGATTATACGATCCAAAACCCACACCATAATTTTGACAACTCAATTGTTGCTCAATTGCCATTGCTTGAGTATAGGCTTGTGACAAAGATGTGATTTGAGGCATCCCTCGCAAATATGTGGAAATGAGTGGGTCAAGAGCATTTACATATATTTGGAGAGCCATTTCTTCTTGAAGAGCATAAAATGTCACTAATTGAGCATATAATCCAAAGAACCTTTCAGAAAATGACTTCACATTTTCACTTGGTCCTTTTTTAATAGTGAAAAACTGCTCATACATGCGGATTGGGTCAACTTGCTTTTTGTTGAATTGATTAAGAAATGCTGCCTCTAGTTGAGCCCAAGAAGTGATAGACCCTAAGGGCAGACTTGTAAACCAATCAAATGCCACTTTGTCCAAGGTGTAAGGGAACATTTTACAAACAACATCATCATGCCAAATTGTTAAGTGATTCACAACAAATTTGAATGCTTGAATGTGTTCTCCTGCAGTATTTGTCCCGTTAGACAAAAATCGAGGAAGACATCTCTCAAAACCAACGGGCAAATAATGTTGAACTCCTGGTATGTTCAATGGGCTACCTGTCATCCACGGTGAAAACATAGCCA
The DNA here is from genome assembly GCA_028583015.1 of Wollemia nobilis. NCBI lineage: Eukaryota > Viridiplantae > Streptophyta > Pinopsida > Araucariales > Araucariaceae > Wollemia > Wollemia nobilis. The sequence continues at coordinate 1,145,306 of JAQPPZ010016965.1, forward strand.
TTAGTGAATCTTAAAGAATATAACTTTAATACCCAAAATTTTTTTTTTATTTATTATTATTATTATTTTTTTTAAATTAAATTAAATCACATTATTCCTGTATGAACAATCAAAGCGTTAGACCAGTGCATAGCAATTCATGTCCTCCTTTTAACAGTACAAAGTTGTATTGTTAAAAGAGGGCTAAAGATAATAATCAATAGGGCATGAAATATTCAAAATTTAAATCCCTATAGCATTTAAATCAATCTGAAATAAACCGGTTCAGGCCCTCCTTCTAGCGCCAAAATGTTGAGTGGTGTTAGAGGAGGCCGAAGATGCTAATCAAATGGACTTGAAATATTTAGCAATGTAAAGCTCTTAAACAATTATAAACCTGTAGCATCTAAAATCATGATAAAATAAACCCTTTCATGCCCTCCTTCTAGCGCCAAAATGTTGAGTGGTATTTTCACACACTTGTGAAAGTACACTCTTCCTTAGGATTTGGGCTCCAAATCCCCTCTTGCAAAGAAGTTAAACAACCAACTTCTCCAAGGTCTCCGTTGTATTAGCATTTGCAACTGTGTATTAGTAATCTCAAATAAAGATATTCAATTAAAATGCTTGGAACACCTTAGTGATTGCAAGTAACTGTAAACAAGGGGCAATGTTGGTTTATTTCACCATGAAACTTTAGTGATTGTTCATTATTTTACTTTTTTTTAGATTTTGTAATTTTTATGTATTTATTTTAACTAAGTTGAACCTTCTGGAAAAATAAAATAAAATGAAAAGAAATGCAGAAAATTAAAAATTGAACACGTTCAGTCTGATGCTATCCTATTCCGACAAAACCGAATACGTGAGAGTTTCGTACATGCAACCTAGCCTATTTGACCTGCAAAACAAACACAATCAAAGTAAACTAGGTGCTAGCTCCTAGGGTTTAAAATAATTTTCAGATTGCAGACATTCACATGAAATAACCCAAAACAATGGCATGAATTTCATTTATAAATCTGAAATCTGAAAGGAGAAAAATAGAACAGTTAAAATGAAGCATGCAAAAAATTTCTCATCCTTTCTTGCCCATAAAATGCAAATTTTTGAACAATTTTGCATTAAAAATATGTCCTGTTACAATAGCAGAATCTCTGGTTTTTCTCAAAACCAGCAAAAGTGGAAGAAAAGCACTCCAAAGCAGGCCCAGAACGGCTAATCACCATCAACTCTGCAACCCCGCTCGTAGCGGTTTTCGACCCCCATACCTGTCCTATGCTTCTACTTTTAAAGTTTTGGTAAATTGCTTCTCCTTCCACGACGGTTCGTTTCATCTTCCAGATTGCTTCGTTTCACCTTCCCCGCCTTTCCATTGCTTTTGATTTTATGCTCGAGATCTTCTCTATGAACTGTAATGCCTCTGCAGCCCTTACACATGTACGCCACGTGTTCCACACTTTTTTGCATGTTCTGTAATGGCCCCATGTAAATCGTGACAAAAAATAGCATGTAGCTTTGCTCCTTTACTTTCATCGTGAAAACGTGACATGTCGCGATATCGTGACATTTTCCTGCCAACAGCCTTGTCCGCCTTCATGCACAACGAAAATGAGACATGTCGCGATATCGCGACATTTTTCTATCAACAGCTTTGTTTCTCATCATGCATCGCGAAAATGATACATGTCACGATATCGTGACATTTTTCTGCTTCGGGCCGCATGGATGCAACCTGTCGCGAAATCATGACGCTTTTCTCTTTTGGGCTGTCTCACTACTTTCTTTGAAATCATGACACTTTTCTCTTTCAGGCTGTGCAGATGCAATCTGTCACGAAATCATGACGTTTTTCTATTTTGGGTTGTCTTGCTGCATTTGGCCGCAAAAACGTGACATGTCACGAAATCGTGACATATTTTCCTTTCGTACCACTTTGCTGCTTAGCCGCAAAAATGTGACCTATCATGAAATCGCGACGTTTTTCACTTCGTACCCCTTTGCTACTTTCTATCATGAAATCGTGATGCTTTTCTGCTTCATGCCCCTTTGTCGCTTCCTATCGTGAAATCGTGACATTTTTAGTGCCTTGCCCTGTTTGACTGGTTTGACCACGATTTTGTGACATGTCACGATTTCGTGACAATTTTCCATTCTGTCTTTCTCTCTCTTCTATGACCGTGATTTCATGACATGTCGTGATATCGCGACAATTTTTCATTTCTGTCGTGATGGAGCGACATGTCGCGATATCGCGACACTTTTTCATTTCTCGCGACGGAGCGACATGTCGCGATATCGTGACAACTTTTTATTTTCGGCCGCGACAGAGCGACATGTCGCGATATCGCGACACTTTTTCTCCTTAGTGAAATTTTTGCTTTTTCCTTGATTTTTTAGCATCTGGGCTACTGCGGTTTTCTTTGAAAGCATGCAAAAAAGGTGGGTCCCCAATTTTGGGGTGTGTTGTGGATCAGCCACAACACTAAGTTTATCAACATCTTCTTTTAGAAAACATCACAACAACATTTATTGTCTTTCTATCATTTAACACATTATTCAAAATCATTTATTTAAGCATGATCAAAATTATATTTAAAAAACAAAGAATGATTACAAGAAATTATGTTACACAATCATCATAAGAAAATGTAATGAATCATCCAATCAAATCACACAAAGTCACATAAAACAAAGAAGATTAAAATTTGAGTTTTCCATCAAATGCAGAATTTGGTGTAAAAACTTGAGGGGGCACCACAGTAATCAAGTGCACGATTCGACTTAGAATCATCACCTAAAAATTGGAATAAATTTTTGCTTTTTTGTAAATCATGACGATCTCTTCTTTAACGCATTTTCCTCGAAAAATTTGTTAAAGAGGGGGCAAAATGTAACACCGTAAATTTGACACACCTAATTTATCATAAAGTTAAAAATATACAACTTATTTCAAAACCATATTTTAAATAGCTTGCCTCAATTTTCATGCCATAAATAGGCTTTTTTTTTACCGTTGGATGATATCGTCATCAATTTGACGATATCATCCCTAATTGAATGAAATTGTCTAGAGCCGAACATCCAGATGATATCATCTAAAACAAAAATTTGCAAGAATATAAGTGTAATAAAATTAGTTCCAACCTCCTAGCTTACCTGGGCATAATCGTGTTTGCATTGTTGGCTATCATCCCATTGTAGATCTCCTAGATTGGGATGGATCCCAACCTTCTAACCTCCCCTTAGTCCTATTGAAATCTAGTTTTCCTATTGAACCATACTAGCTAATTAAATTCCTGTAATCCAAGCTGCATATCCTGTTAGAATACCCTGAATTTCATTCCTTTGCATAATTTCTTCAGATCAATTTGTAGCTTTTTCATTATGCATCAGTCGTAGGAAGCTCAGATCACCTCAGGCGATCCTGTTTCAATAAAATATGATATCATACATATCCGATATGATCTTTTATGATTCCATATGATCTTGACTACACTCCTCTTGGGGGCAATCAAGATCCATAGTTTGTATTTTCTACTACTTTGTTTATTCAAATTGCATTAGTTTAATTTATATTTTGTAATGCATCTGGTGTTCACCTCATGTTAGCGATAGTTTGCATTTTATGATCAATTTCGTTTTAGCACATAAGGGCATTTAGATCAATTTAGATCAAATTCAATTTCTAAGACCAATTAAGCATTCAATCAGAGTTATTATATTCATTTTATCATATTTTGGCATTCATATGTTCAGTTGCAGGTTTTTGACGAAATCATATCAGACGATTTTGTTTGATTGTAGATGATATTGTCCGATTTTAGATGATTCTTTGCAATTACAGATGAACCTACAAAATTGTAGGTGATCCTATTCAATTACAGGTGATTTCAACAAATCTAAGATGATCTGGACTGAAGTAGGCTCTAAAATCTGCATCAGACACCTAGAATCGGGTGAGATATTTCCATTTCTTTAATATCCTGCATTTAGATGTATTTAGGATTCATTTCCATCTGTTGTTTGCATATAAATCAAAAATAACATATAGAATAGTTTAGTTTCATTCTGGCCAACCTAGGTGATTGAAATTAAAATGAACACATCAAACACATCTTCAACCTAGGCTCAAAAGCTACCGCAAAAAACTTTTAGGTGAACCCACCATTAGTTGATAAATTGCCAAAGAGGACACGACTCAAGTGTCTCTCTTGTCCGAGGTGTAGCTTTACCATTTTCCCATTCCCCTCTAAGGCATAGATACATTAGCCTAGAGGAAAGGAGTGCAACAATTTTAAGCCTACAGTATTGGAGTATGATGATAAGGATCTACCTAATGACAATTGGCAATGAAGTTTGGGATGTAGTGGAATTTGGATATGATCCAACAGTCAATCCTCCTATAGATAAGGAAGGTAAGCTTCTACAACACTATAATTCAAAATTAATGAATGCACTTGTGAGATTTTTTCATAGAATAGAGTCTATGAAAGTTAGGCATTGTAGAACTACAAAAGAAATATGGGATAAATTGCAAGGTATATATGATGGAGATAAAAGTGTCAATAAAGCAAAGATACGAAATATCAAAGGATAATTTGAAATATTATGAATGAATGAAGAGGAAAATATAAGTTCTTATATAATTTGAATTGATGAGGTTGTTAATGATATACAAGGACTTGGAATGAAGATTTATGAATCAAATATTTGTGATAAAGTCTTAAGATCACTTCCAAATAGATTAAGTGAATAGGTTTCTGCTATAGAAACTTCATTGGATGGTGATACTTTGACAAGGGATAAGTTTCTTGGTATGCTAACATCGTTTGAGATAAGAACAAAATATCCTACTCCCTAGAAGGAAGCATCATTCAAAGCAATCAAGAAAAAAAAGGGTAAGAAGTCAAAATCATCCAGTGATGAAGAGGCTAATTATGGTAGAAGAAATAAAGGATCCATAAAACCCATAGATCTAAGATCTGTTAAGTGCTTCAATTGTGGAAAGTTTGGACATTTTGCAATAGATTTTAAAGAATCAAATTACAACAATGGTGAAGAAAAAAATATCACAGGTATAGGGAATCAAAAATATAGAGGCAAGATAAGCATCATAATAAAAGCAATAATGGACAAAGAAGACAAGGGAAGAAGTTTTTTCAAAGAAAAAAAAGAGCTACTATATAGATAATACAAGTAAGTACTCAAGTGATAGTGATGCTAGCTTTTCAGACAATGATAGAGATGAAGTCCTATTTATGATTTAAGAAAAAGAACCAGTTAAGAAAAAGACTCCAGTTTTTCTCAAGTATTTTAGATGTGGTAACTTTGGATATCTTGAAGATGATTTCACAAGGGATGGTTATAGTTTTAGTTATGATGAGTATGAGAATGCACTTGAAGGAGCAGATGAAAATATTATAATGGCATTAGAAGAAGAAGTGAGTTATCCTATAGAAAAAAAGTCTAAAAAGAGTAATGATGTGGACAAAGGCAAATAAATAGAGGATTATTCAAAATATAATGGTTATAATCTCAAGGGAGAACTCATATATGCCCTTGACATGGTAAATAAGGTAAGAAAGCAACACTCTAAAATTAATATTCAGTTTCAATAATGTGATGAAGAAAGAAGATTGCTTATAAAGGATTTAGAAAAATCAAAGGCTAAAGAAAAGAAGTTTAAAGATAAGTTAGAATCAAAGATCTCAGAATGTGAGAAGTTAGCACAAGAAGTGGCACTACTAAAAGAATATTTAGAGGACTCCAATATCAAGATGAAGGGATTAAAAAATAGCTCAAAGAACTTGGATATGTTCATCAAGACACAAAAGCCTACACCAAGAAAAATAAGTATTGGATTTGAACAGGTTCAAAATAAATGGGAAGGAGAGTCAAATTCAACTTTTGGAGGAGAATAAACCTCAGATGAAGATACTCTAGAAGAATATAGTGTAACAGGAAGTGAGACATCAGAAGATGGATTGAACAATAAAGGGTTCAAAAAATATAGGAATAATGTACAAAGAATATAGAAATGGAACAACAATCAGAATAGGAGATCAATGAGGTCAAGACAAGGAAGCTTCAATAGAAGATGTTTTTTATGTCACAAGTTTGGGCACATGGCTTCACATTTCAAGGCACATGAAATATAGGAATATGGGAATAGAAAAATTTTCCATGGGTATTGCTACTCATACAATCAGTTTGGTCACAAGGCAATGAATTGCAAGGTTCATGATAGAAGAAGATATGGCTTCACTAGGATAAATCCTAAGATATTTGAACCTCCAAGGAATAATAACATTAAGTGTTATATGTGTAATAATGATGATCACACAAAAAAATGATGTAGAGCAGATATTCGAGAAATAGGTAGGAATAGGAACATGAATAGGATTAGGAACATATATAGAAACAAGAATAGGAATATGGATGAGAACAGGAATAAGAACTTGGATATGAATAGGAACAGGAATAGGAATGATGAAAAGAACATGAATTATGATAGAAACATGAATTATGACAGGAACAGGAATGATGACATAGATAGAAACAGTCAGAAGAATTAGAAAATTCAAAAAATAAGGGAAAAGCATAAAGGTAAAGAACAATGCCTTTTGGGAGTAGAAATACTCCCACCCCAGAATTAACCACCTTAACAGAATTTGGGGAAGGGTCTAAGCTAAGAGGCTTATTCTTAGCCCCGAGCCCCAAATGTGACCCTTTGCCATTGATGTCAAAGGGGGAGAGATTTGTGTAAAGGGGAGAGATTTGATATTTGAGAGAGCATTTAGCCAAGGGAAGAAATGTCCAAAGGGGAGCAGAACAAAAAGATATGTCAAATTTTTGTAAGAAGAGTATGGGTTGCCATCAATGACAGATGGGGAGATTGTTGGAAATTTTGAGTTCCTAAGTCAAAGTTATCATTTATGTCACCAGATAAAGTCATCATTAATATCAAGGAATTCAATAGGAAACAAAGAAGTCAAAATGGTTATTTGATATCCAAGAAGTAGGCCAAAATATCAAGAGAATCAGTGTAGAAAATAGAAGTTAAAAAGGAGATATAATATTTATTTTATAAATAAATATTATTTACGACATGGAATACAGTGATAAGGAAGCAATTTATCCAAGGCATCAAAAATATATAATATTATAATAATGGTTATTATAATATTAAAGTGATATGGTGAAAACCCAAATAAAATATTTATAATTCTCATTATAATATTTTATAAAGCAAAGTGGGTTTTATAAAGTTTAAATATATTTTATAAACCCAAGGTTGGATTTAAGACAAAATGTATTCAAAGCATTTATAATATCTACTGACATCATGGAACATAACATGGAGAGCGTCGACATCTTCAACATAATGGAAGAAGCATATAAATACAATGCCCAAAGTCCAAATTAATAATCCTTGCTCAAAATTAAAAAGTGTGGCATGCGAAGATAAGAGCTCATGAGTTTTTATGAAAGTTGTGACAACAAAGAGCTTAAAACAGGAAGCTTTAATCCTTAAAGTCACATAGGACAGCATGGCCTAGTGGTATTTTGAGAAGCATGAAAGCACTGGCTTGTAATAGGGTTTGCATTCGAATCTCAATAGGTGCATCATGAGTTGTGTTGGTTAAGGCATCCATGGCACACGTTATTTTTCCCAAAGTAGAAGGTGTTAGGAGATTAAGAAGCATGTTGTGCTTCTTTAATCACATACAAGCATGTAGCTCATCCGATGACATTGACCACGACTAAGGCACACGTTGTGGACAAGGTTGAGGGTTCGATTCCCTCAAAAAATGAGGTAAATATTTATGTATTAAAGTTTGTTATTTGCCTAAGTTGGGAGGTATAAGGTTTGATTAATGGAATTGTTTGGTAAGGCTACTTTGTATAAAAGTGGTGGTTTTTGAGAATTATCATTTGGAGCTATAAGAGGATTTCTAGTTTTAATTTTTAATAGTCTTAAATTGCTATATTTATTTTTGAAGGATTAAGACTTTGTGGGTATTGTGTTAATTTGAATTAAATGTTTTATGATTATTGTGAGGGTGTTTATTATTAATTAAGTTGGAGTGACAAGGTGTAACTTTGATATTATTTTGTGTTATGTTTTGTTGAGAAATTTATCTTCTAACTCTTATTGAGATTGGCAAAGAAGTAATTGTGAGTGTGGTAGATTTGTAAGATAAAATCCTTTTCAAGCAAAAAGGTATGGTCAAATTCTTCTTTGGTTGAGTTGGTTGTTTGAAAACAAAGTTTGGAGTGAAAAGGATTTGATTGGGGTTTCCTTTTTGAAAGTATATGAGTTATTGGTTCAAGGTTTTTCTAAAATTGAGAGTTGTGGTTAAAAGCTTGTTTGATAAGCATTGTTGTTGAGATCATTGGTTGAGTGAAGTGTTTGAGTTATTGCTTCAAGGTTTTCAAAAATTAAGAGTTGTGGTTAAAACCTTGATTGATAAGCATTGTTTTTGAAGTCATTAGGTGTGTGAAGAACTTGAGTTAGAAAATAAAATGAGTATCATTGTTATGTGAAGATTATTTTACGAGTATTGTTGTTGAAGTGAGTTGTTGTGCAAAGAAATTGAACTAGGGTTTGAAAAGAACATGAGTATCATTTTTATGTAATATTTGTTGTTGAGAATTGTTGGAAACCTTTTGAGTTGGTGATTACATACTTGGACTAGGGGTTGTGAGAAAGGGTTGTTTCTTTGAGTGATTGGTTGAGTAGAGTTGATTGAAGCCTAGTCAAGTGGATGTATGAAGTGATTGTTCAAGTTCTATAAAACAAACTATCTTATATTCTGATTTAAGTTGAGAAAGTAATTGAGCTTTGAGTATAGAACATATTGAGTCTCTAACAATTTTCTTAATGATTCTATGATATTGATTTGAGTTGAGAAAGTGATTGAGCTTTGAGTATAGAACATATTGAGTCTCTAATAGTTCTCTTTATGCTTCTATGAGATTGATTTTATTTGATATAGTGATTGAGTATAGAACATATTGATTCTCTAACAATTCTCTTTATGTTTCTATGAGATTGAGAAAGTTCTGTGTGGACTTGTTAAGCATATTTGAGGCAAGTCTTTGAGAAGACTTGTGGACTGATTCTGTGTGACCTTTTGTGGAAGCTTACAATACAGATTTGATTAAGTTCTAGAGAGGACTTATTGAGCATATTTGGATAGGTTCTTAGTGGACCTGTAGAGAAAATTTGAGCAAGTTCTAGAGAGGACTTGTAGAGTAGAGTTGAGCAAGTTCTAGAGAGGACTTGTGGATAGATTGGTGTGAGATTTTGTGGAAGATTACAAGGCAGATTTGAGACAAGTCTTTGAGAAGACTTGAGAGTAGAGTTGATTGATTTGTTCAAACCTTAATTTAAGTTTTGAGGCAGATCCAAAAGAGTTTATTCAAGTCTTGTTTTAAGACTTGAAGACAGAGATCAAGGATAGATTTGTGCTAGACCGACTGGACTAAGTTTAGTATAAATTTGAGAGTAAATTTTGGTTCATACTTGAGAGTAGAGTTTGGTGTAGATTTGAGGACAGTTTTGTGCCAGACTAGATATAGATATTGATAAAAATTTTGCTAGATCAAATGGACTATGTTTAGTGTAGATTTGAGTGCACTTGTTGATAAGACTTGTGCTAGATCGACTGGACTGTGTTTAGTGCAAGAGTTGAGCAAAACTGTGCTAGACTGACTAGACTATGTTTAGTATAGAATTGAGATAGACCGTTGGAGGTGACCAAGAAAAGAGGACAATAGTCTCCAGTGGATAGAGATCCAATATCCAAGGTAGTTAGGATAGGTCTTTTGAGTGGGGACAAGAGTCTTTAGTGGAGAGAGATCCACAAGCTAGTGCAGTGGAGGTAGTAGTCTTCTAGAGGATCACCAACCAGAGTAGATGAGAAGGAGTTCTCCTATGGATATATATCTACAAACCAAATCTAGGGGATCAACATCTCCTTTGGACAGAGGTCCATAAACATTGTAATTGGGAAGGATTCCCAAGAGATTGATTGAGAAAATTTTAGTGAAGTATTTTCTTCATGGAAGTAGCCATCTTTGGGTGAACCATTTTAAGTTGGTGTCTCTATTGGGTATTGTGTTTTATACATTGATTTGAGTACTACTGTAGACACCAAAACAGCACCAATCTGATTATGTGACAACAAGCACTGATCGTACTAACACACACAGCCCCCAGGGCAGCCCTCAAAGGTTAAACAGTGGTTCTAACCACTCACACAACAATTTTGCAAGTCAAAAATCAATTTGGCATCTTTTAGACACTCAGCTTCTTATTCATCCCACCCAGGGACGAGTGTGGATTTGTACTTGTATTATCCAGGGACGAGTGCAGATTGATACTCGTCTCACCCAGAGACGATTACCAGCACTCGCTTCGAGGTGGGATGAATGTTAGGTTTGATCGAAAAAAAGTTAAATCTCGACATGTAACAACTCAGAACTGCCACTTAGCTTTTCTTGCATGACATAGGAGTGCGAGTGAGTTTTTTTGACAACTCATATCTACCAATTGACGTTCCCTTATCTGCATGGGAATGAGAGTGAGCTTTTTAAGACAACTCAGATTTACCACTTAGCTATCCCTTCATTGCATGGGAATGCAAGTGAGATTTTCTAAAACATACAAAGACATGCATAGAGAAAGTTAAGAAGCCCTTGATCAAGAAGAAGTCTTCTTTTTACACAAAAAGCATTCATGCAAAGAAACACTTTTGCATGTTAATTCAAAGAGACCCCCTGGGTATATAAAATGGTGAGTTTCCTCACCCAAAAGATATACCGAGAAGGAGCATTTTGAGCGATGAAGTGCTGTTAATTCATTTACTTGCGATTTATGTTTTCAACATCCATAATCTCTTGATCGAAAGAGAGGTTATTGGGTGACTTTTGAAGGCACGAATCAAGAACCAACACTGATTTTTATGACCATAATATCCTACCAATTTATCGACAACACATCACATCAGGTTTCGAACCCATCCTAAAGCGGATTTGTGTCGAAGCAAAGTTTCACCCATGGGTGGTTTGCCTTCGGGCACCCCCCGCTTTATTTCTTTTGTAGTATTTAGCTAGTTTCATGTTTATGCTTTTGTCAAGTTTTCATTTTATTTAGATTCATTTTAACCATCATTAGATTCATCTTTTATTTTTCATACACAGGTGCTACTGATTCTTTGTTTGTTTCTTTGAACGCAGATTTGCAGCATTGGAAGAGCAGTGAGGAATCAACCTTTACCAACGCAAGCGACGACAACATTTTGGTTCGCCCATCTTATATGTGGGCATGCGGAAGAAAGAATTCTGAAACAATTTGTAAAAGAGAAACATTTAACGCTCCTATCCCCTAAAAAGGAAGGAGACACATTGTAACACGAATTTGCAAAGCATATCAATAAAAGGGCCGATTTTTATATTGCTTTAATATCTTGTGTTCATGTTCTTCCTTTTTATGCATTTTTCAATAACATAGGATTTAAGCGTTATTTTAGTTTCATTTACATTGCATTTTTAGTTTATCCTTTTTGTTTCTAGAATCTCGTGCTTTCAATGGTGATCACGGTGGGACCTCTGTCCTCTATTTTTTTTTAGGTTAAATTACTGATCTAAAATTGCTTTTTTTTTACAGGTACCTATTTTTCAACTTCATACTATTATTCGTCTCTGCAAGTGATGATTACAGAATTGGTATTCGTTTCACCCCGGGACGAATAAACTAGTCGTTTCACCTTGTGACGATTATAGTTCTGATATTCGCCTCACCCAGGGACGAGTATAATTCTATGCAATTTTCAGAGCAAATCAGAAACTTCTGATTAGGTAGAGAAGAGGTAGGGGTTTTTTATAGCTTCTGTCAAATTTCTATTTTTCTGTTTTCTAGTTTTCGATTTGTAAGGCTTAGGGAAAGATTTCTTTTCATTTGCCTGTTTCAATTTTGAAAAATTAAAATGAACCCCACACATCACGTGGTATTTTAAACCAAGGCATTGGTCATAAAACCCCAACCCTTGAGCAAGACCAAAGGTGGATTCCATTATCACTTTGGCTTGAGATATTGCATCCATTACCTCGATCGTGACTATTGCTAGACATAAATCCTGACGAAAGCTGATCGAGTGTAGCTTGGGGTGATTCCCAACATGCAAGGATAAGTCTTCTATGGTAGGTGTCATAAATAGAGTGATTCCCATTTCGTACCGCCTATGTTCCATGTATCATCTGCTCTCATGTACCTATAGTCTCCCTCACGTAAGGGCGGGTATATAGAGAGGTTGGTATATCGGTCCGACAATGGTATATTGAAGGGGCGACCATTTTGGGAGTCATAAGAGCCTTCATAATTGCATTTAAATGTTTCACAAAAATTTTCAAAAACAAAACAAACAACAAAAACACACTAAACCAGATTTAGGGCACACTATTAATCTGTAAAAGAGATAATCATTGCTTGTGTGTGTGTATGCTATTTTCTATTTAGACAAAAAAAATCATAAAAATATTTTTTGCATTTTTAGGTTAGCATTACCATGGTGAATACTCGTAGCCAAGCCCAATCACGGGCAGAAGCTGCAGAAAATGCACCAAGAGAGACGAATCGTCTTCGATATAGCCTTGAAGACTTGGCCATCCCGCCTCGACGGTGGGGTACACCAGTTAATTCACACCATGCAGAACATGGCTCTAGAGGCCCCTCCTTGAGAGGCACTCCAACACATACAGTTATAGAACATAGTTCTAGAGGCCCCTCCTTGAGGGGATCTCTAAGTCAGGCCTTCAATAGATGAGAATTTAGAACCCCCTCCCTAAGGGGAACTCATGAGCAACAAGAATATTTTCAAGAAAATAACCTAAACATACCACCTGGTCTAAGCACGAGGCCTCCTTTGGAAGTTCATTTTGGGTGGCCTAGTGATGAAGCATTGTGTACTGCTATGGAACAACAAAGGGTCCAAAAGGAAGAACCATATGATTTTGTGGTTCCTAATTTACCCCCAATTAATGTCACACACAGTAGACCATATCTAGAACATCAGGTTCTCCCAACAGGGCAAGACAATTTTGCCCGCACTTTTTATGCATATCACAGAGAGAGAGAGGAAGATCACTACATTCCTCCAGAATAGTATCCAATGTAGAAACGATGCACGTCTGCACCTGCATTATATCCAGATCACTCATTGAGACCAGAGTTTCAAGTTAATGTGGCCAACCTTGACAGAGGGAAGCAACATATAGGGGTCTCAGAGCACCATGATCAAAATAGGTATGTAGGAGAGACATCTAGGCCTATTAAACAAGAGACAACATAACAAAATGACTTGGAATTTACACAACTAGCCACCCGTCAAGCACAAATCATGTGGCTTAGGCAAGAACAACAAGAATTAGAACATTTGTGTCGCCTAGATCAAGAATGCATTCAGCGTCAGACAACTGAATTGCTTCACAACCATGTACCTGAGAAAGCCCCAGTCCCTCGCACACAACAATCTGAGATGTATGTGAGGCACAACCCCTTAGTGCGAGACAAGTCTCCACGAATTCAGCAAGCACTGCCTCCAAGACCTCTTAGACCTAAGCGGGAGGCCATTCCTCACAACTATGATGGGCATCCTCCACGGGCACCTGTCCATGTTTACAGGCCTAGGCCAAACACTCCTCAAGAATATTATGAGGATTATTACCAAGAAGAAGAGTAGGCTGAAATGCCCTATCAAGGCAGAAGGGATGTTACCCATTTATCTATTCAAAGGCCTCAAGTTCCCCGCAACCCACAACGGGAACCAACCAAGGAGGAGGATATTACATCCTTTGATGCATACAAAGTGTTGTTAGAACACTTAGAGACTATGGAACTCAAGACTTTTGGGCCCCAAAAGCCTACATTACGCCAACTCCATAGTCATCTGGTGCATCCATTAGTGCTAGCACCTCCATACCCCAAACATTTCAAGTTGCCCCAGTTGGCACTCTTTAAAGGGGATGAAGATGCTCAAGAGCATGTGACATGATTTTTGAGCCAATGCTTTGGTATAAAAGACAATGATGCATTGTTATTGAGAACATTCATAACCACATTCGTAAGATCTACCTCGTATTGGTTTACCCATCTACCGAAGCATAACATTTACAACTTGGATCAACTAGTGGACGTGTTCTTAGAACGTTTTGCTTTCAATACAAAGAAAAATGTGTCACTCAGTGATCTAGCTAGCCTCAAACAGTATGAGGAGGAGTCTATGGTAGCATATGGGAATCGGTGGAGGACAGTGCTTTCAAAGTTGTCCTACCTCCCTCCTATGTCCGACCTAACTCAAATGTTCACAAAGAGCTATTTGCGATCGATCTCTATGCTATTGTAGCTACAACAATACGCCACTTTAGAAGAAGCTCTGGTGCAAGCTAGACGTATCAAATACATCAAGATACAGGATGGAAAAATTGCCAAGCCTAAGAAAAAAGAGTGGAACAAGAGCACCAAAACAAGGAATACACAATAGAAACCCGCCGCGGTCAATCAAGTTGCTATTAATGCCCCTACGCCTGCCCAAGCAACACAGCCTCCAAAGGCTAATTATCAGGTGGTGCCTCACAATAATTATGAGAAAGATAACAAAAAGCAGGATCAAAATCAGTAGCGTCGCCCCAAGCGACAATTTACACCATACACTGAGTCTAGGGATTCCTTGTTTGACTGTTTGTCAGCGGCAAACTTGATTAATCTGCCAAATATTCCAAAAATTGATCCCAATGCACCAAAGCCTAAAGGGTATAGAGAGGATATTTTCTATAGATTCCACATAAGGAAAGGGCATGACCTTAATGTCTGTTGGACGTTTAAAGGTTTAGTGCAAGATCTCATTGATAATCACACATTGGTAGTGGATAACCCCATCGCACCCAACAACCAACAAATGGGTGTTTTCAAAGATCCTTTACCCACACATGATGCACAAAAAAAACCTCTACATGTCAACAAAGTGCAACAGAGTTGCCCCATGGAGGGGTATGTTGGAATGATTAGCATTGTGACAAGAAACAAGAGACACCCAGGAGTTGTCCCCATCACAACCACTAGGGAAGTTCCATCCACATCACAACATCAACCGAATCCTACACAGTTACCTCCGCCTAGACCAGTGGCCACAATTCGAACTAGACTTACTCAAATTCTACAGACCACATTGGCTAGGCTCTCCATTTATGAGCTTATTCAACAATCGGTGCCCCATTGGGAAGCTCTTATGGAGATATTAAAGGCAATTGAATTGCAACCCCACGAAGCGGATTCGTTCAACAATTTTGTGGGGCATGTCAAACAGTGTACTTGAACCGGTCATTACCTTCGGGGAAGATGAGCTAAAAATGGTGACTGGAGATGTAGCGGATCCACCCCTGCACGTTATTGTGCGGGTCAACGGGACTCCATACAAACGGGTGTTGATAGACACTGGTTCGTCCAGTAACCTTATTACAACCGTTGCACTAAAATATTTGAAACTGCCAGCCTCTCCCATTGCACCTTCCACTTATACCCTTCAAGCATTTAATGATGCGATATGCTCGATAGTTGGCACAATTGTCCTGCCCATACAAGTGGGACAAAAGACCATTCATACATTGTGCCACATTTTAGAAGGTGAGATGGCTTACAATATCTTGCTTGGGCAGCCTTGGATCCGGGATATGAAGTGTGTCCCTTCAATTGCTCATCAATGTTTGAAGTATACATTTGAAGGACAAGTGCACATGGTCCCCATAGATTTGGAACCTTTTAAGTATTGCAACTCAGTGCAAATCATGCCGCAGTCGACCCTTCCTTCAACACACATGGATTTCTAGTTAAATCCATCTAAACGGGGTCTGACTAAGCAAGAATCTCCATCACCAAGTCAATAAAATTCTTAGGCGGGTTCATCTTCTTCATCCAGTCCTCCCACAAAGATGCCACCTACGGTGGCCACACCAACGGACAAAGGAAAGAAGCCCCTAGAAATGGAACCACCTTTAGTCTCCAACATCTCTATAGAAGAGACACCTAATAAAATGGAAGTTGAGATGCCTAGTTCACCCCACATGGAGTGGACTCAAGGATAACTCCCATTCGCTTCCCCTTAATCACCAACGAGTACTGTTGAGATGTCTAACATAGGCATGGGGGAGTATATAGTGTGCAATGTTGTTGCAATGCCCACACTTTAGTCTATGTAATACATGGGAAGACCTCGACTCCCCATAGGCTTCGTGGTTCCTTTAGGCTACCCACCTAATCAGACAAACTTTATTTTTGGGGGCCTAGATCATGGTGTTGAACCTTCCCGAAAAGAATAGGAAGATGAAGATCCCTTTGTGGAAGATTTTAATTATCTGGCTAACCCAGACTTCGCATTATGATATCTTAGCCAATGCAATTGGCATGGATACGGGTTAGGCCGGTATGAACAAGGAATGCGTGTTTTGTGTTAGCCAAGATACCAAATGCCTTATGACAAATCAGGAGTAGGGTTTAATCACCCTTTGCCCCTCGACATCTTGGTTGAAAAAATGCAAAGCCTAAGGATAGGCAACAAGGATGGGTTGGCATCAGATCCATATGTCAATCCAAATACAACTTATACATTGGGGGATTTTTTCCCATTACAAACAAATAACCTTGTTGACCTCAACAACCCTTTCCCTATGATCAAACAAGGAGAAACCTCATGGACTCACCCACAAGGGGAAGATGGACAAGACCACGAAGGGTCTTCTGAAGATGAGTCGGAGTACGATCATTTGCATGAATATCCAATGAATGACGATCAAGAAATCTTCTTGACAATGTTCCCATTGAATGATCCTAGTGAGCATAGGCTACCTCAACAACAACAAAATCCTTTGGACATAGATGACATGTTTGAAAACTTACACATAGATCCAAGACCTAGGAGGCATTTCAACCTGGCATAGTTATAGCAATTACTGCACCCGCCACTCCAGGCATATAGTGAGCATATTTAACCTGGAGACCTTATCAAACCATTAGTACCTAGGGTAGACCCTGTTTGCAGGTCCACGCATAGGGCTGATCCCTTTGTGCCAGTGCCTACAGATCCAGATCCAAAGCACCAAGAAAATATTGAATGTCAAAGTTGTCACATTTGTGGTAATGGAGATTACAATCATTTCATCAACATGGTCTCCATTGACTTGACCGCCCCCATCCATGATCTAGCCAATCCAACATGATTATTGCATCTAGACATAGAAGCTATCGATTGGGATCGTGCTGACACACCACCATCTCCATTAGAGTATTGGCCTTGCGGTGGGATGTTTCATTTCACTCCAGGATAGACTCAGGATGTCTTCCATGCTGAAGAGGAACTTGGCGTTCCTAATGATGATCTTAATTTAGCAAACGATATCCATCTAATCCCAATTCCACACCAGTTGGAAGATGGATCCCATATGTCAGTTGAAGCAATGATTGATGTTGACATCGGCATAGATCCAATGAATCCATGAATTCTCAAGCTAGGGGTAAGTCTTTCCCTCGAAGAGCACACCGAATATGTTGCCCTTATTAAGGAAAAGAAGGAGGTTTTTGCATGGTCATAAAAGGATATGTCAGGACTAGACCCACAGCTAGTCACGCACAATTTAACGCTTGATCCGACAATCAAGCCAGTCAAGAAAAAACTACGCAAGATGCATCCAACAGTGGCTTTAATGGTAAAATATGAGTTACAAAAGTTGTTGGATGCCCAATTTGTCATCTGTGTGGATTATCCGCCATGGTTGTCTAACATGGTTCCTATCAAGAAGCCTGACGGGAGGATTCGCATATGCACTAATTTTTGAGATCTTAACAAAGTGAGTCCTAAGGATGATTTTCCCTTTTCGAGCATTGACGTGTTGGTAGACGCTACAGCGGGCCACAAAATGCTTTCCCTTATGGATGGTTTTTTAGGATACAATCAGATTCGTATTAATCCTGAGGACCAACTCAAAACAGCATTCACAATGCCTTGGGGGACATTTTGCTATAAAGTTATGCCTTTTGGTCTTAAAAATGTCGGAGCCACCTACCAACATGCCATGACATACATCTTTCATGATTACATGCACAAAACTTTGGAATATTACATGGATTATTTTTTGGCAAAATCTCTTTTGTGCCCAGATCACATCGGTGACTTGAATAAGGTCCTTGATCGCCTCATTGAGCATAAAGTCTGACTAAACCCCAAGAAGTGTGTCTTTGGTGTCACCTCTGGAAAGTTCTTGGGTTTCATAGTCTCCAAATGAGGAATTGAGGTTGATCCAAACAAAGTCAAGGCAATCCTTGAAATGCGTCCCCCAACCACCATCAAGCAGCTCAGGAGTCTGTAGGGAAAGGTTGCGTTGATCAAGCGCTTCATAGCACAGTTATCTGACAAATGCTGACCCATGAATAAATTATTGCATAAAGGGGTCACATTTCATTGGGATGGAGAGTTCCAGTCAGCCTTTTATGACATTAAATAGTACTTGGCTTCATCGCCAATATTGGCACCACCCAGACTAGGAGTGTCATTCTATTTATACATCTCAGCCACTGAGGTGGCATTGGGTGCCATGCTGTCCCAAAAAAATGAACTTCACAGAGAACAGGCTACATACTCTCTTAGCTGCACCCTGGTCAGTTATGAACTTAACTATGCATATGTTGAAAAACTCGGCTTGGCAGTGGTGTTTGCTACCAAGAAGCTACACCACTACATGCTTAGTAATAAGACATATGTTGTGTCTAAGGAGAATCCATTGCGATACATGATGAGTTGTACTTATCATAGTAGCCGCACGACAAAATGGATCATGTTGTTGACGGAGTTTGACATAGAGTTCATTGGACAAAAATCTATAAAAGGTCAAGTCATCGGTGATCAACTAGCTGAGGCTCCTCTTGAAGATGATCAGCCTCTGACTTTTGAACTACCTGATGATGGGGTCTTCCATGTTTTAGAGTCGCCAGATTCTGATGAGCCTGAGTCACAGGTTGACATAACCCTATTCTTCGATGGTTCTAAATGTGAGTAAGGGGGTGGTGCGGGAATTGTATTCTTCACTCCACAAGGTGCTCCAATGCCCTTGTCATTTAAATTAGACTTCCCATGCACCAAAAACAATGCAGAATACGAAGCCTTGCTCATAGGTCTTCAGACAGCAATCACCATGAACATTAAACAATTGAACATCTTTGGTGATTCGCTGTTAATTGTCAATCAAGTAAAGGGGATATTCCAATGTAAATGTCCAATTTTGTGGTCTTATAAAGCCCTTGTGGACAAATTCCTAGCATAACTTGAATGGTATGACATCGAGGCACTCCCTCGATCATCAAATTGTTTTGCGGATACTATGGCCTCCTTAGGGTCACTCATCCCGCAAGACCCTTCTGGTGAAATGACAACCATTCAGGTTAAAACATTATCACAATCTACGGTGGAGCATGCAAGATCTGATCTGACGCCAGGAATCCACATGATCAAGATTGAACCATATCCAGATAAGTTCTCTCAAATTTGAGATTGTTTGACTCAAGCCAATTGGGGGTCCTTGTTCTCCCCAACCCCTCTTATTAGCAACACCATGTTGTTTTTACAAGTTCTTTCTTGCTCAACTTTTTTTTGGGATAGACTTCAAGAGGGATTGGTCGTTCATACTATCGAGGTTTCTAATCAGCAAGATTGGTACACACCCATTTAGGATTATCTCAAGCTAGGTAATCTCCCACTTGGATTGACACAAGCCATGAAAAGATCATTCAAATAGAAAGCGGCAAAGCATGTCTTATTAGGAGACATTTTGTATCATCAAAATTATGACAGAATTCTTCTTCGTTGTTTGGACCAATAGGAGTCCGCTTGGGCGATCACCCAAGCTCATGATGGTACCTGTGGTGGCCACTTCAGTGGTATGGCCATCACAAAGTGCATTCTTCGCATGGGTTATTATTGGCCATCTTTAGAGCAATATTATTGTGCATATGTGAAGAAGTGCATGAAGTGTTAGCACCATGCTAATTTGACACACGTACCTTCTCAGGCCTTGCAACCGATTCAATCGGTTTGGCCTTTTTTGTAGTGGGGCTTTGATATAATTGGAAATATCTCCCCTGCGTCGTCTAGTCATCACACGTTCATTTTAATGACCACAGAGTACTTTACCAAATGGGTGGAAGCAATTTCACTGACCACTATGATTTGAGCCCGCATTACAGAGTTTCTTTTGCTTAACATCATATGTCATTTTGGTATTCCATCCAAAATTGTCTCGGATAATGGGACACCATTCAAGAATAAATATGTGCATGCTTTGACCACAAAGTACAATATTCAGCATAGATTTTCAACACCCTATTATCCGTAGGCAAATGGGCAAGCAGAAGTGTCCAACAAAATGCTAGTCGCCATTCTCAAAAAGACAGTTGCAGACAATCATAAAGACTGGCACATTCAGATCCCGCTTGCCCTATGGGCTTATCGCACCAGAATTCGGATGCCCACTGGGGAAAATCCATTTTTGCTGGTGTATGGCTTCGAGGCTATCATGCCTTTTGAGTTAGAAATTCCTTCCCTGCGTATTTCAATGCAAGAGTTCATTGATGATGACACTGCACGGCATGCCTAGTTAGATCAACTGACGTTGCTCGACGAATGATGTGTTCATGCTCTCGAGCATTTGCATATCTATCAAGAGTGACTTAAGAAAGCATACAACATGAAAGTCCACTTCAGGGAATTTTAGGTTGGTGACTTGGTCTTAAAAGAGAACTAGCAGAATTCTAATTTTTCGTCCCATCTACGGGACAAGTTCATAGCAAACTGGTTAGGTCCTTACATCATTGACAGTAAAATAGGACCTGGAACATACCGGCTTGCCTCTCTTGAAGGAATAAAGGAAATAGAACCCTTGAATATCATTCATTTGAGGCCATTCCACAGCTAGAGAGCCATAGTCCAAAAAAAAGCTCCAAGGATTATCACAATCGCTTGGTCAACCCAAAAGCTCCAAGGATTATCACAATCGCTTGGTCAACCCAAAAGCTCCAAGGATTATCACAATCGCTTGGTCAACCCAAAAAGCTCCAAGGAATATCACAATCACTTGGTCAACACAAACGCTCCAAGGATTACCACAATCACTTGGTCAACCCTAAAAGCCCCAAAGGTATCTATAAATCCTTTGGTCAACACCAAAAGCTCCAAGCATTACCACAACTGCTTGGTCAACATAAATATTCAAAAATCAACAAAAACAACACAAAAATCAAAATCACAAAACCAATTGCATTTCAATTCCATGCATAAAAAAAAATCAAAATCACAAAAACAATTGCATTTCAATTCCATGCATACTCATATAAAAAAAAAAAATCAAAATTACAAAAACCATTGCATTTCAATTTCATGCATTCTCATAAAAATCAAAAATACAAAAATATAGGTTCCATTAAGCATTGCATCCATACATTGCATACTTCGTTAGGTCATACAAGTCAAAAGCACCATAGGTTGTCATTACTTGGAAATTCCATCCTTTTCCACCTCAG
Source organism: Wollemia nobilis (assembly GCA_028583015.1). Taxonomy (NCBI): domain Eukaryota; kingdom Viridiplantae; phylum Streptophyta; class Pinopsida; order Araucariales; family Araucariaceae; genus Wollemia; species Wollemia nobilis. Next base: position 1,166,910 of record JAQPPZ010016965.1, read on the forward strand.
ATCCATTTTCATAAATGCCTACATCCAGTATATCACCCTTTTATTTTAGCATCATCAGTTGTCTAATGTATATAGGGTTTTCTTCATTCAGATGTCTTTAAATTTCTAGCCAATAATTGTACACAGTTAAGCAGATTTTACACAGGAAAGTTTTACTTGGATCCCACCTTGGTACGTAGCATCCCAACACAAATTAACACACATAAAATAATTCCTAAGTTGTGTGAACGAAAGATGAAACCTGCACCGTAATCCCGGTTACCATAAGCGAAACGACTATCTTGCTTATCCCCCTGTGCAATTGACCCTAGAAATGCTGAGAGTTGGCAAAAGGACAAGCATCCTCCCTACCCAATTCCCCATGAATCCCAAGTTCTCAAAAGTTGCAAAAACATCAAAAATTTGCAAAACATCAAAACACTACAAGTTGACATCCTACAATGCACACATCAAAAGGCACAAACAATAGTGATTCTCGTCACTCCATATTCAAATCCCTTGCTCAAAGAAAAAAAAAAAAAACAAATAAAACAAAAATAAACAGTGATTCCATCACTATAAAGAGCAAGTATCCTAATGCCCTTGAAGAAAAGAAGGGAGTCAAACTTGAATCCCTGGAACTCTCAGTATTTTGACAGGTCATGAGGCAAGCTTTAGTACCGGTTTGGTTGATAGCCTATTGGTCACTGGCGGTAAACCTCCCGCATGATGATATATCTATCACATTAACTTGTGTGTAGATCAATGTTTGCATGTGGATGAGCTAGCTTATGGTATCCTAGATAGCACCACAGATTAATCTGACTAAATACAATAAAGGAGTTAGTGGAGCTAATTAGGTGATCCTCAGTACAGGTTCGGTTGAAAGACCATCTGGCACTAGCAGTATCCTGATGAATAACACATAAACGAATTCAATTGCACACACAGGGATGTGAAATAACTTGGTAAATTCAAGTCGGATTTATACCTTGTTCAAAAAGTCTTGCGACATAAATGTACAGTCTTGGCTAGTTAGTTAAAAATATCTGCATCTCAGAAAAGCTTAACTACATTTTCAAACAACCGATACATTTCATTCCATACATCACCATCAAAAAAAAAAATTGACAAAATACAACAACAAAATTTTCACATGCACAAGAATTCCACAAAGTTATCTCATTACTATAGCAGGTCAATCCAATCTTGTACAGTCTATGGTGCATCGACAAATCATCAACAATTCATTTCATGTGCATACATCATACAAATTAGAATCATCACATTCATAATCGCATATGCATACATCAATGTAAAAACATGTACATAAACATAAATCATGAAAAAGGATAAACACCAAAAAGAATAATTTGTATATATATCATAAAAAAAATTTCCTGCAGGCTACAATGCACTGGTCCTTGGACCTCGCTCCCATCATCCAAAATCTCAAAACCCCCAACCTAGGGTGTCGGCCACCATGATAACACATGATCGATACAACAAGAGCTACCCCCCATGGTATCCGTCCTCTAAGACCTCTCAGGGTGACTGCTCACCCCTACATCCTGACCACTCGCTCCTCCCTCATCTCGGTGCCTGCATCGAGATGATGTCGACTACTCCGTCCTATTATCTCTCATCCTATACGACAAGCCACTGGTCGAAGGCTCTAGTATTCACCCACCAAGGTGGATAATCTCGCCCTCCATCTCTCACTAATGTTGACTCCACTCGACCTCTCACCTACGGTAATACGCGATGGCGTCATCATGCTATGCTAGCTGCACCCATAGGAGATCCCTCTCCCATGCAGCATCTGTATCCCCTGCCTGCTGGTGAGCCGCAGCCCTTGCACTCCCTACCCTGCCAACTATTTTCATAGGAGATCCCTCTCCTGCGTCATCTCTGCAAGCTCTCCATCCCACCTTCGTAGCAACCTCGTCAGACGTGCTACCTCAGCGCACAACCCTGCCTTTGTCTCCCCCAAGCCAGCCTGATCTGAAGCATCTTACATCTCTGGCTGCTCCTCCTCCTCAACATCCTCCCCCGCATCTACCACCTCCACCATCTCCACATCCGTAGGAGCTCCCCAACCCTCTCCTAGTGCCTCTGCACCCTCTCTGCCTCCCATTGCCTCCTCTCCTCCCAATGGTCCCTCACCTCGCCACTGTCACAGCGTCCACCACTCCTGATACTCGGTCATCACTTCGACGTCATCTACATTTAGAATGTCCAAAACTGTATCATACTCCTCCCCCAATGGCTCGAGGATCGGCGCAGCTAATGTCCTCTCATCACTCTGACATCGATAGACTACGGGTTCCCCTAGTGTACCCCAAACTGTCGTGTCATCTGAAGGTAGTGGAAGTACTCCTGCTCTATCTCATGTCACCCAATCACCCATCTCCCCCTCCAAACCCACCGAAGCCAATCATCCACCTTTGGCCATGCGGGACAATCCCGATATGGCCTCCATACCACATCCCCGGGAGACAGTCATGCCAATACATCTCTGTAATGGTCCACGTCTCCTATGAACCGTCGACTCTTCCCCTGCTCCTCAGATCGATACCATAGAGCACCGTACCCAATATCTTTGTCAACCATGTTTGCCCGTGTAGTCCAGGGCAGCCCTCAGGGTCGCTCTATGGCTATATGCTGCCATGCCCAACACTGCAACAAGAAACTATAGCTAATCCCATTCTACCTTCGACAGCAGACCTCATATAAATCTTCATACAACTAAGCCAAAAGCATCTGGCCCCACCTCATAATCATCGACTCTGTCACCGGGCAATCCACTAGCTGCCACACCACCTCCAATAGGTTCCATGGGAACCTCGCTCTTGATGAGTCTGGCAGGAGCATGTTAGAAATGAGGCTCATGAGTAGTGCATGCCTCACTCCCAACATTCCCCTCGCATACCAATATCACACCAAGATCCCCCCAATATGGCAATCCAACTCCGCCCTCTCCAGTGAGGTCATCCCATCCTCATCCTCTTCATGTTTAAAGTATTGGGTCAGTACAGCTATCCTTTGGCCCCATGGAGTCATCCGAATGGGAACCTCGTCTATCGAAATCCACAAAATCTGATACACATCCTCTAAGGTGACTATCATCTCCCCTATCGAAATATGGAAGGTGTTCGCCTGAACATCCCATAGGCCAATCAATGCTGTGAGGTATTCCCGATCTGCCACAACTGCATCCAACCGAGCCACATGCTTGAGCCCTAAGGCATCAAGCCACTCTCAGTCATCATCACTCAATGCCTCGTGGGCATTAGAAAAAATTGTCCGCACCTGATGTCGACTCTTCACCACCTGCACATCACAGAAAACAAAAAACATCAAAAACATGCATCAAATTACCATCACATGTACAAAAATGCATAACTATACAGTAACATCTTTCATTCACATGTACATCCACAAAAAATAATAATAATAATAATAATAATAACAAAAATTTGACATGGTTTACCTACGGTTTTACCTAAGTTTACCATTTCAACCAAAAAAATTCATCTTTCATTTCATCAAAAACAATAAAAATTTGACATGGTTTACCTACGGTTTTACCTAAGTTTACCATTTCAACCAAAAAAATTCATCAATTTTTCATCTTTAATTTCATTAAAAAACAATAAAAATTTGACATGGTTTACCTACGGTTTTACCTAAGTTTACCATTTCAACCAAAAAAAAATAATTCATCTTTCATTTCATCAAAAACAATAAAAATTTGACATGGTTTACCTATGGTTTTACCTAAGTTTACCATTTCAACCAAAAAAATTCATCAATTTTTCATCTTTAATTTCATTAAAAACAATAAAAAATTGACATGGTTTACCTACGGTTTTACCTAAGTTTACCATTTCAACCAAAAAAAAAAAAATCATCTTTCATTTCATCAAAAACAATAAAAATTTGACATGGTTTACCTACGGTTTTACCTAAGTTTACCATTTCAACCAAAAAATTCATCAATTTTTCATCTTTAATTTCATTAAAAACAATAAAAATTTGACATGGTTTACCTACGGTTTTACCTAAGTTTACCATTTCAACAAAAAAAAAAAAAAATTCATCTTTCATTTCATCAAAAACAATAAAAATTTGACATGGTTTACCTACGGTTTTACCTAAGTTTACCATTTCAACCAAAAAAATTCATCTTTCATTTCATCAAAAACAATAAAAATTTGACATGGTTTACCTACGGTTTCGACCTAAGTTTACCATTTCAAAAAAAAAAAAAAAAAAAATTCATCCATTTTTAATTTCATAAAAATAACACAAAAATTGGGCATGGTGTACTTATGGTTTCGACTTAAGTTTTACCATTCACATAAAAAAACAAAACATTTTTAACCATGGTTACCGTAAGGTGTTACTCTAAGTTTCATTTTGGGTTTATCCTATGGTTTTCCATCTAAGTTTCCATTGGTTCGCATCCACGTGTCATTTGGTTTCATTCATTCACCTTTTAATTTAATTAATTAAGGTTTCATATTTTAAACAAACAACAAACAATAAAAACACATTTGCATTTTTCAAATTCAAATTCGAGGAGATAGTGCACTTACTGGTCTAGCCTCGGCTTCTCCGCTCAATGACCCGGTCTGTGCACTCATGATGGCTGGAAAATCTAGCAGCGCTTTGCGTCAGAAAATCTACCTCCTCCTCCCCAGAGCTCCAATCCGCAATCGCTGAACAGTGCAAATGAGCCAAAATCGTCATTTTCGCATATTTATACTTTTTTCCAGCTGGTAATCATCCCTGACCGGGATGAGCACTTTTCGGAGCGCTCATCCCACCCCAGGATGATTACCACCATCATGCACTCGTCTCACCCCCAGATGAGTACCATCATGGCACTCGTCCCACCTCGAGACGAATAAAAAAAAAAAATCAAAAATAAAAAATAACCAACACATAAAAATGACAAATGCCAACAAAACCACTAAAAATTTCCGGACACAAGTGCTCTTGCACTTAACCTCTTGGCATAAGCAAACTGATGTCGGGGTCTACCTTGTCGTTATCCTACTCCCTAAGAAGGCTACCATCGCCGGACCGCTCCACGGGAAGACAGATTTTTTCCAATGTTAACCCCAAATGGCATCTCAAAATGGGTTCACACTCACCAAAAATAGGTCAAAATAGTCAAGAAACTGCTCGAGCATGCTTAACAGTAAACCATCTAAAGGCACCCTTACACAAGTCATCTTGGGTCAAGCGACTCATCGCTTTTCTCATGTCGGTCATTCCCTCATTGATTCGTCGCTTGAGGGGGTAGTCACACTTAGTTACCAATCAACACCAATATACCCAGTCTTGGAAATGACATGCATTCAAAGGATCATTGCAAAAGACAATCGCGCCCCTGCTTGGGGCAACAAACAAGCAATCATCACAAACTGATCATATACTTGGCATTCGTGAATCATGAACTCAAGGTTCCCACAACAAAATGTTGCACCCTTTGCCTCGTCATGACTGATTAATGTCTAAGTTCAAGTAATACCTCACCGAACTAGGTTAATACTTGATTTAAGTTCCTTAGCTCGTCAGAAGCAAGGATTCAAGAATGGGTGCCTTTTCCATACTTGGGGCATCAAGAGTTGGTTAGGTTACTAAAAACATTAATAATTAGTGCTTTGGTTATATATTTTTGCTTAGCACTGCACCATGTGTAGCGCTTCCCAAAAAGGGGCATCTATAGACACCAAAACAGCACCAATCCAATTATGTGACAACAAGCACTGATCGCACTAACACACACAGCCCCCAATGCAGCTCTCAGAGGTTAAACAGTGGTTCTAACCACTCACACAGCAGTTTTGCAAGTCAAAAATCAATTTGGCACCTTTTAGACACTCAGCTTCTTATTCGTCCCACCCAGGGACGAGTGCGGATTTGTACTCATCTTATCCAGGGACGAGTGCAAATTGATACTCGTCTCACCCAGAGACGATTACCAGCGCTCGCTTCGGGGTGGGACGAATGTCAGGTTTGATCGGCAAAAAGTCAAATCTCGGCATGTAACAACTTAGAACTGCCACTTAGATTTTCTTGCATGACATAGGAGTGCGAGTGAGTTCTTTTGACAACTCATATCTGCCAATTGACGTTCCCTTCTCTGCATGGGAATGAGAGTGAGCTTTTTAAAACAACTCAGATTTACCACTTAGCTATCCCTTCATTGCATGGGAATGCAAGTGAGCTTTTCTAAAAAATACAAAGACATGCACAGAGATAGTTAAGAAGCCCTTGATCAAGAAGAAGTCTTCTTTTTACACAAAAAGCATTCATGCAAAGAAACACTTTTGCATGTTAATTCAAAGAGATCCCTTGGGTCTATAAAATGGTGAGTTTCCTCACCCAAAAGATATACCGAGAAGGAGCATTTTGAGCAACGAAGTGCTGCTAATTCATTTACTTGCGATTTGTGTTTTCAACATCCATAATCTCTTGATCGAAAGAGAGGTTATTGGGTGACTTTTGAAGGCACGAATCAAGAACCAACACCAATTTTTTTGACCATAATATCCTACCAATTTGCCGACAACACATCACATCAGGTTTCGGACCCATCTGTAGACACCAAAATAGCACCAATCCGATTACGTGACGACAAGCACTGATCACACTAACACACACAGCCCCCAGGGCATCCCTTAGAGGTTAAACAGTGGTTCTAACCACTCACACAATAGTTTTGCAAGTCAAAAACCAATTTGGCACTTTGTAGACACTTTATTGCTTATTTGTCCCACCAAGGGACGAGTGCTATTTTACTCGTCCTACCCAGGGATGAGTGAAAGTTTTACTCGTCCTACCCAGGGATGAGTACTGACTGATACTCGTCTTACCTAGGGACAATTACTAGCCCTCGCTTCGTGGTGGGACGAATGCCAAGTTTGACGGGAAAAAAGTCAAATCTCGGCATGTAACAACTCAGAACTGCCACTTAGCTTTCCCTGCATGACATAGGAGTGCGAGTGAGTTCTTTTGACAACTCATATCTACCAATTAACTCTCCCTTCACTGCATGGGAATAAGAGTAAGCTTTTTAAGACAACTCAGATTTGCCACTTAGCTATCCCTTCATTGCATGGGAGTGCAAGTGAGATTTTCTAAAACACACAAAGACATGCACAGAGACAGTTAAGAATCCCTTGATCAAGAAGAAGTCTTTTCTGCACACACAAAGCATTCATGCAAAGAAACACTTTTGCATGTTAATTCAAACAGACCCCTTGGGTCTATAAAATGGTGAGTTTCCTCACCCAAAAGGCATACTGAGCTGGAGCATTTTGAGCGACGAAGTGTTGCTAATTCATTTACTTGCGATTTGTGTTTTCAACATCCATAATCTCTTAATCGAAAGAGAAGTTATTGGGTGACTTTTGAAGGCACGAATCAAGAACCAACACCCCATTATTTTGACCACAATATCCTACCAATTTTCCGACAACACATCACATCAGGTTTCGGACCAATTCTAAGCGGATTGGTGTCGGAGCAAAGTTTCACCCGCGGGTGGTTTGCCTTCGGGCACCCCTCCCGCTTTATTGCTTTTGTAGTTTTTTAGATAGTTTCATGTTTATGCTTTTATCAAGTTTTCAGTTCATTTAGAGTCATTTTAGCCATAGTTAGATTTATCTTTTATTTTTCATACACAGGTGCTACGGATTCTTTGTTTGTTTCTTTGAACACAGATTTGCAGCATTGGAGGAGCAGCGAGGAATCGACCTGTACCAACGCAAGCGGCGACAACGTTTTGGTTCACCCATCTTATATGTGGGCACACAGAAGAAGGAATTCTGAAACAAGTTGTAGAGATCAATATATAATGCTCCTATCCCCTAAAAAGGAAGGAGACGCATTGTAACATGAATTGAAAAGAATATCAGTAAAAAAAGGGCCATAGTTTATATTGCTTTTATATCTTGTGTTCATTCATTTGTGTTCTTTCCTTTTAATACAATTTTGTTTAGTATTTCATTTTTGTTTCCAGAATCTCGTGTTTTCAATGGCGATCACAGTGGGTGCACGCTCCTATCCCCTAAAGCGGATTGGTGCCGAAGCAAATTTTCACCCGCGGGTGGTTTGCCTTCGGGCACCCCCCGCTTTATTTCTTTTGTAGTATTTAGCTAGTTTCATGTTTATGCTTTTGTCAAGTTTTCATTTTATTTAGATTAATTTTAACCATCGTTAGATTCATCTTTTATTTTTCATACACAGGTGCTACTGATTCTTTGTTTGTTTCTTTGAACGCATATTTGCAGCATTAGGAGAGCAGCGAGGAATCGACCTTTACCAACGCAAGCGACGACAACGTTTTGGTTCGCCCATCTTATATGTGGGCACACGGAAGAAGGAATTCTGAAACAAGTTGTAAAAGAGCAACATTTAACACTCCTATCCCGTAAAAAGGAAGGAGACGCATTGTAACATGAATTTGCAAAGCATATCAATAAAAGGGCCAATTTTTATATTGCTTTAATATCTTGTGTTCATGTTCTTCCTTTTTACGCATTTTTCAATAACATAGGATTTAAGCGTTATTTTAGTTTCATTTACATTGCATTTTTAGTTTCATTTACATGCACAAGCATTCCACAAAGTTATCTCATTACTATAGCAGGTCAATCCAATCTTGTACAGTCTATCGTGCATCGACAAATCATCAACAATTCATTTCATGTGCATACATCATACAAATTAGAATCATCACATTCATAATCGCATATGCATACATCAATGTAAAAACATGTACATAAACATAAATCATGAAAAATGATAAACAAAAAAAAGAATAATCTGTATATATATCATAACAAAAATTGCCCGCAGGCTACAATGCACTGGTCTTCGGACCTCGCTCCCATCATCCAAAATCTCAAAAACCCCCTGCCTAGGGCATCGACCACCATGATCACATAGGATCGATGCGACGAGAGCTACCTCCCGTGGTATCCATCCTTTGAGACCTCTCAAGGTGACTGCTCGCCCCTGCATCCCGACCACTAGCTCCTCCCTCATCTCGGTGCCTGCACCGAGATGATGTCGACTGCTTCGTCCCGCTATCTCTCATCCTATATGACAAGCCACTGGCCGAAGGCTCTGGTATTCACCTACCAAGGCAGATAATCTTGCCCTCCATATCCTGTCGATGCTGACTCCACTCGACCTCTCACCTATGGTAATACACGATGGCATCATCGTGCTGTGCTAGCTGCACCCGTAGGAGATCCATCTCCCATGTAGCATCCGTATCCCCTACCTGCTAGTGAGCCACAGCCCCTGTGCTCCCTTGCCCTGCCAACTGTGTCCACAAGAGATCCCTGTCCTGCATCATCTCTACAAGCTCTCCATCCTACCTCCGTAGCAACCCTGTCAGATGTGCTACCTCAACGTGCAACCCCGCCTCTATCTCCCCCGAGCCAGCCTACTCTGGAGCATCCTACATCTTTGGATCCTCCTCCTCCTCAACATCCTCCCTCGCATATGCCACCTCCACCATCTCCACATCCGTAGGAGCTCCCCAACCCTCTCCTGGTGCCTCTACACCCTCTCCACCTCCCGTTGCCTCCTCTCCTCCCAATGGTCCCTCACCTCACCACTGTCACAGCGTCCACCACTCCTGATACTCAGCCGTCACTCTGACATCATCTACATCTGGAATGTCCAAAATTGTATTAGACTCCTCTGCCAATGGCTCGAGGATCAGCACAGCTAAGGTCCTCTCATCACTCTGGTGCCGATAGACTACAGGTTCCCTAGGCAACCCCTGGCGTACCCCAAACTGTCATGTCACCCGGAGGTAGTGGAAGTACTCCTGCTCTGTCCCATGCCACCCAATCACCCATCTCCCCCTCCGGACCCACCGAATTCAATCATCTGCCTCTGGACATGTGGGACAATCCTGATATGGCCTCCATACCACATCCCCGGGAGACAGTCGTGCCAATACATCTCTGTAATGGTCCACGTCTCTCGTGAACTGCCGACTCTACCCCCACTCCTTAGAGTGATACCATAGAGCATCGTACCCAATATCTCTGTCAACCATGTCCCACCGTGATCACCATTGAAAACACGATATTCCAAAAACAAAAAGGATAAACTAAAATTGCAATGTAAATGAAACTAAAATAACGCTTAAACCCTATGTTATTGAAAATTGCATAAAAAGAAAGAACATGAACACAAGATATTAAAGCAACATAAAAATTAGCCCTTTTATTGATATGCTTTTCAAATTCGTGTTACAATGTGTTTCCTTCCTTTTTAGGGGATAGGAGCATTAAATGTTGCTCTTTTACAACTTGTTTTAGAATTCCTTCTTCCGCGTGCCCACATATAAGATGGGCGAACCAAAACATTGTTGCCGCTTGCGTTGGTAAAGGTCGATTCCTCGCTGCTCTTCCAATGCTGCAAATCTGTGTTCAAAGAAACAAAAAAAGAATCAGTAGCACCTATGTATGAAAAATAAAAGATGAATCTAACGATGGTTAAAATGAATCTAAATAAAATGAAAACTTGACAAAAGCATAAACATGAAACTAGCTAAATACTACAAAAAAAATAAATCGAGGGGTGCCCAAAGGCAAACCACCCATGGGTGAAACTTTTCTTCGGCACCAATCCACTTTAGGATGGGTCCGAAACCTGATGTGATGTGTTGTCGACAAATTGGTAGGATATTGTGGTCAGAAAAATTGGTGTTGGTCCTTGATTCGTGCCTTCAAAAGTCACCTAATAACCTCTATTTCGATTAAGAGATTATGGATTTTGAAAACACAAATCGCAAGTAAGTGAATTAGCAGCACTTCGTCGCTCAAAATGCTCCTTCTCTGTATATTTTTTGGGTGAGGAAACTCACCATTTTATAGACCCAAGGGGTCTCTTTGAATTAACATGCAAAAGTGTTTCTTTGCATGAATGCTTTTGTGTAAAAAGAAGACTTCTTGATCAAGGGCTTCTTAACTGTCTCTGTGCATGTCTTTGTGTGTTTTAGAAAAGCCCACTTAGCTATCCCTTCATTGCATGGGAATGCAAGTGAGCTTTTATAAAACATACAAAGACATGCACAGAGACAGTTAAGAAGCCCTTGATCAAGAAGAAGTCTTCTTTTTACACAAAAAGCATTCATGCAAAGAGACACTTTTGCATGTTAATTCAAAGAGACCCCTTGGGTCTATAAAATGGTGAGTTTCCTCACCCAAAAGATATACAGAGAAGGAGCATTTTGAGCGACGAAGTGCTGCTAATTCACTTACTTGCAATTTGTGTTTTCAACATCCATAATCTCTTAATCGAAAGAGAGGTTATTGGGTGACTTTTGAAGGCATGAATCAAGGACCAACACCAATTTTTTTGACCACAATATCCTACCAATTTTCCGACAACACATCACATCAGGTTTTGGACCCATCCTAAAGTGGATTGGTGCCGAAGCAAAGTTTCACCCGCGGGTGGTTTGCCTTCGGGCACCCCCCGCTTTATTTATTTTGTAGTATTTAGCTAGTTTCATGTTTATGCTTTTGTCAAGTTTTCATTTTATTTAGATTCATTTTAACCATCGTTAGATTCATCTTTTATTTTTCATACACAGGTGCTACTGATTCTTTGTTTGTTTCTTTGAACGTAGATTTGCAGCATTGGAAGAGCAGTGAGGAATCAACCTTTACCAACGTAAGCAGTGACAATGTTTTGGTTCGCCCATCTTATATGTGGGCATGCGGAAGAAGGAATTCTGAAACAAGTTGTAAAAGAGCAACATTTAATGCTCCTATCCCCTAAAAAGGAAGGAAACGCATTGTAACACGAATTTGAAAAGCATATCAATAAAAGGGCTGATTTTTATGTTGCTTTAATATCTTATGTTCATGTTCTTTCTTTTTATGCAATTTTCAATAACATAGGGTTTAAGCGTTATTTCAGTTTCATTTACATTGAAATTTTAGTTTATCCTTTTTGTTTTCGGAATCTCATGTTTTCAACTACTATTGATACTGATATATATACATTGCATAATATTGATTTGAAAAGAAAAGTAAAATGTTCTCTTATACTGTTCACCCCCCCTCTTAGTATAAGCTTGTGTTCTTCAATTGGTATAAGAGATGGTGTATTCTCAAGAGTTTAACAACTTTAAGGAAAATCTAACAAGAACATAATGGATCCTAAGGAGGTATCCTCAACTAACTTAGCACCAATCTTTGATGAAAATGACTATATATATTGGAGTATGATGATGAGGATCTATCTAATAACACTTGGCAATGAAATTTGGTATGCAATGGAATTTGGATATGATCCAGTAGTCAATCCTCCTATAGATAAGGAAGGTAAGCTTCTACAGCACTATAATTCAAAAGCAATGAATGCACTTGTGATAGGTTTACGTAGAATAGATTCTATGAAAGTTATGCATTATAGAACTACAAAATAAATGTGGGATAAATTGCAAGGTATATATGACGGAGATAAAAGTGTCAAGAAAGCAAAGACACGAAATCTCAAAGGAAATTTTGAAACATTGAGAATGAATGAAGAGGAAAATATCAGTGCTTATCAAATTTGAATTTATGAGGTTGTTAATGATATGCAAGGACTTGAATGAATATTTATGAATCATATATTTATGATAAAGTCTTAAGATCTCTTCCAAATAGATTCAGTGAAAAGGTTTCTACTATAGAAATTCCATTAGATGGTGATAATTTGATAAGGGATAAGTTGTTTGATATGCTAACAACATTTGAGATAATAACAAAATATCCTACTTGCCAAAATGAAGCAACATTCAAAGCAATCAAGAAAACAAAGCGTAAGAATTCAGAATCAAGTAGTGAGTCATCCAGTGATGAAGAGGCTAATTATGGTAGAAGAAATAAAGGTTCCAAAAAACCCATAGATCTAAGATCTGTTAAGTGCTTCAATTGTGGAAAGTTTGGACATTTTGCAACAGATTGTAAAGAACCAAATAACAACAATGGTGAAGAAAAATAATATCACAAGTACTAGGAATCAGAAAGATATAGGCAGGATAAGCATCAGAAGAAAAGCAAGGATGGATAAAGCAGACAAGGAAATATTTTTTTCAAATACAAAAGAGAAGCTACTATGTGGATAATGCAAGTAAGTACTCAAGTGATAGTGATGCTAGCTTTTCATACAATTATAGAGATGAAGTCCTATTTATGATTGAAGAAAAAGAACCAGTTAATAAAAAGACTCAAGTTATTCTCAAGTGTTTTAGATGTGGTAACTTTGGACATATTGAAGATGATTGCATAAGGTATGGTTATAGTTTTAGTGATGATGAGTATGAGAATGCACTTGAAGGACCAGATGAAATCTTCTGATGGCATTAGAAGAAGAAGTGAGTGATCCTATAGAAAACAAGCCTAAATAGAGTAATGATGTGGACAAATGCAAAAAAATAGAGGATTATTCAAAATAGAATGGTTATGATCTCAAGGGAGAACTCATCTATGGCCTTGACATGGCAAAGAAGGTAAGGAAGCAACACTATAAACTTAAAATTTAGTTTCAAGAATGTGATGAAAAAAGAAGATTGCTTATAGAGGATTTAGAAAAATCAAAGGCTAAAGCAAAGAAGTTCAAAGATAAGTTAGAATCAAAGATCTCAGATTGTGAGAAGTTAGCACAAGAAATGGCACTACTATAATAATATTTAGAGGACTCCAAGATCAATATGAAGGGATTTAAAAATAGCTCAAAGAACTTGGATAAGTTCATCAAGACACAAAATCCTAGATCAATCAAAAAAGGTATTGGATTTGAACATGTTTAAAATAAATAAGGAGAGTCAACTTCAAGTTTTGGAGGAGAAGAAACCTTAGATGAATATACTTCAGAAGAATACGATGTAAAGGGAAGTGACACATCAGAAGATAGGTTGAACAATAAAGGGTTAAAAAAGATAAGAATAATTTACAAAGAAGATACATATGGAACATCAATCAGAATAGGAGACCAATGAGGTCAAGACAAGGAAGCTTCAATAGAATATTTTTTTCATGTCACAGGTTTGGGAACATGGCTTAACAGTTCAGGGCACATAAAACACAAGAATATGAGAATAGACAACTTTTCAATGGGTATTACTACTCATGCAATCAGTTTGATCACAAGGCAATGAATTGCAAGGTTCATGATAGAAGAATATATGGCTTCACTAGGAGAAATACTAAGACATTTGCGCCTCCAAGGAATAATAACATTAAATATTATAAATGCAATAATGATGGTCACACAAAAAAATGGTGTAGAGAAGACATTTCAGAAATAGGTAGGAATAGGAACATGAACAAGAACAGGAATAGGAACATGAACATAAACAGGAACAGGAATAGGAACATGGATGAGAACAGGAACAGGAACTTGGATATGAACTAGAATAGGAATAGGAATTGAAATGATGATAGGAACATGAATGATGACATAGATAGAAACAGTCAGAAGATTACAAAAATTTAGAAAATAAGGGAAGAGAATAATGGTAAAGAACAATGCCTTTGGGGATTAGAAATACTCCCACCCAATAATTAACCACCTTAACATAAGGTGGGGGAGGGGATAAGCTAAGAAGTTTATTCTTAGCCCTAAGACCAAAAGGTGAACCTTTGCCATTGATATCAAAGGGGGAGATATTTGTGTAAAGAGGAGAGATTTTATATTTAAGAGAGCATTGAGCTAGGGAGAGCAATGTCCAAGGGGGAGCAAAACAAAAATAAAGGTCAAGTTTTGGTAAGAAGAGTATGGGTTGCCATAAATGACAAAGGGGGAGATTGTTGGAAATTTTGAGTCCCTAATTCAAATTTGTCATTGATTTCACTAGATAAAGTCATTATTAATCTCAAGGAATTTAGCAGGAAACTGTTGGCAATTTTGGGTACTTTGGGTACATTGACTTTGCTCAAGTTTATAAGTTGTCATTGATGTCAAGAAGCTCTTGAAGGAATTTGATTTGATGTCAAATAACTTGTTTTGATGAAGGTTACGACATGACAGTTTCAAAGGTCTTTTGTAAACCCCAAGTTGGTAGGTTTAAATATTACAGGTGGATGCATTAGTTTAATGCATTTGGGTCCAAGAGGAAGTATTTAAATAATTAAAAACATTGTTAAGGTTCCTTTTAATTATTTTTAAATAAATATTTGTTTGCATTGGGTTCTCCTAACCCATGGCACAAATGTCTTAACTTTGATGGTGCTATGTTCTAAGTTTGTGGGCGCTAGCCAAGACCTCTGCCGACGTGTTAAACTCCTCCGCCGACGTGTTAAACTCCTCACTAACGTCAAGAGTTTATGGGAAATATGCATATAAATCTCCCATGATGAAGATCAAAATTTATTCCATCTGCATTTTCGAAAAGTGTTGCTCGCTGTGAATTCGCGATCTGATGTTCGATTTCTTTCTTGCTGTGATTTCGTGATCTGTTGTTCAGATATCCGCCATTCATTTTTTGTATCTGTCGTAAGGTTTCATCATCGTCGTCATTCACTTCAGAAGACAAGGAGGCTTGTTGTTTATTTTAGCCCTGGCGTAGAAGGTACAAGGGAAACAGAGTGAGGTTCAAACCTCATCGGACGCCTTTGGCGCACCGATAGCAGCTAGGTTGTTGGCGTGCTAGCTGAAAGAGAGGTTCTGCGTTCGAATAATGTGAAAGGGTTTTTCTTCATTGAAGTGGATGCAGTGGGTGGTGTTAGAGTTCGTGCACAATTTCTCCATAGCGCGATTTTTGGTGTTGGCCAAGGTATTTTCAAAATTAATTTTTGCTAGTGTATTTTGTAGATGGAGGAAGTTTATTAGAGAGAAAAACAGCTTAGGAGTTATAAGGAGTTTGAAGCTTGCTTTATTTTGATAAAATATTCTTTTGAAAGTTCTTTTTGCATTATCTTATTGCATTCTTATGAGAGATAAAGTTTATTTTTGATAAGACTATAAGGGAGAAATAAGGTGTATAAGGGATAAATATTTCTTGTAATGTTGAGAGTGCTTTTGGTTGATTATGGAAATGAAAGCATGATGTTTTATGGTTAGAATTTCTTCTTGTGTGAAGTTGTGAAACCTTAAGTGGGAAGCTTTGAGATTGGCATTAGCTTTCATTAAATTGGTTATAATCAAGCTATTATTTACTTGGTTAAAGTGTTGGGCTTACTTCTTTGTTGATGATTTGAAATGTTGTTTTGTGCTATTGAGATTTGAGTTGGTGGATGTTTTTTGTTCAAACAATGTTGGAGAGAAAAGGAGTTCTACTTGTTTCCTTTTCTGATGTTGATTGTGAAATGCTTCAAGGTTGTGTTTTGATTTGAATGGTGTTGATTGAACCTTGGTTGATAAGCATTATTGTTGAAGCCCTAATTGATGGTGAAAAGAACATGAGTATCATTGTTATATGATTCTTTGCATAGTTGGCAATTGTTGGGATTTCATGTTCTTGAAAGAAAGCATTCTATCCTATCCATTTCAGATATTGAGTTGAGTTTTCATATTTGAGATTGATATTGAGCTGATTTGATTTGAGTTGAGTTTTGAGATTGGGAGTTGAGTATAGAACATATTGAGTCTCTAACAATTCTCTTTACGCTTCTATGAGTTTGATAAATCACATTGGGTCTATAACAATTCACTTTGTGATTTCCTACTAAGAAAGTTTTTCTTGGTGAGCTTGCTGAGTTTTGGACAGGTTTCGATGGGGACTTGTGAGCAATTTTTGGACAGGTTCCGATGGGGACTTGTGAGCAATTTTGAACAGGTTTCGGTGAGGACTTGTGAGCAGATTTGGAAAGGTCCTAGCAGAGGACTTGTGAGCTGAGTTTGATAGTTTTATCAAAGAATTTGAGGACAGAGGTGCACTGGTTATATGAGAAGAACCTAAGGACAAATTTGGAAAGTCTTTGAGAAAGCTTGTATGCAGAGGATTGATTTTTTCAAGAGTTGGACAGATTTTATAGACAGAGGAAGACTTGTACTAGACTGATTGACTATGTTTGGTACAGGTTGCTGAGCTGTTGTGGACATGATCATAGAAGGCAGAGGTCTCTTAGGCTAAGTATTGAGGACAGGGGGTCTTCGGTAGAAAGGTGTTCCATGTGATGGCAAGAGGTAGAGGTAGTTGATCTTCTGAGGGATTATTTCTAGAGCAGAGGGGAAGGTATCTCCTTTGAGCAGAGGCTCATAAATTTTGATTAGGGGAAGGTATCTCCTTTGAGCAGAGGCTCATAAATTCTGATTGGGGGAAGGTATCTCATTTGGGCTGAGGCTCATAAACATTGTAATTGGGAAGGATTCCCAAAGAAATTTGAGATAAATTTTAGAGAAAAGTTTTGTGGACATAGCCCAACCATTCTAGGTGAACCACGTTAAAATTGGTGTCACTTTGTGGATGATATTGTGCATTGCTTTGATATTGCTTTGGGTATATTGCTTTATTGTTTTGAAGTATAATGGAAAAATTAAAAAGAGGTCTTATACTATTCACCCCCCCTCTCAATATAAGCTTGTGTTCTTCAGAAACAAAGGAGTCAAAAATGGTTATTTGATATCTAGGAAGCAGGCCAAAAGATCAAGAGAATTAGTGCAAAAAATAGAAGTTAAAAATGAGATATAATATTTATTTTATAAATAAATATTATTTATGACATGGAATATAGTGAGAAGGAAGCAATTTATCCAAGGCATCAAAAATATATAATATTATAATAATGGTTATTATAATATTAAAGTGATATGGTGAAAACCCAAATAAAATATTTATAATTCTCATTATAATATTTTATAAAGAAAAGTGGGTTTTATAAAGTTTAAATATATTTTATAAACCCAAAGGTTGGGTTTAAGACAAAATGCATTTGAATCCTTTATAATATCCTTTGACATCATGGAAGATAACATGGAGAGCACCGATGTCTTCAAAATAATGGAGGAAGCATATAAATACAATGCCCAAAGTCCAAATTAATAATCCTTGCTCGAAATTAAAAAGATTGGCATGCCAAGATAAGAGCTCATGAGATATTGTAAAAGTCATGATAATGAAGAATTTAAAGGAGGAAGCTTTAATACTTGAATTCACATAGGACATCATGACCTAGTGGTATTTTGAGAAGCGTGAAAGCATTGGCTTGCGAGAGGGTTTGCATTCGAATATCGACGGGTGCATCATGAGTTGTGTTGGTTAAGGCATCCATGGAGCATGTTATTTTTCCCAAGATGGAAGGTTTTAGGATATTAATAAGCATGTGGTGCTTCATTAATCACAAATGAGCGTGTAGCTCATACAATGACTTTGACCATGGCTAAGGTGCACATTGTGGGCAAGGTTGAGGGTTCCATTCCCTCCAAAAATGAGGTAAATATTTTTACATTAAAGTTTGTTATTTGCCTAATTTGGGAGGTATAAGATTTGATTAATGGAATTTTTTGGTAATATTGCTTTGTAGAAAATTTGTGGTTGTTGAGAATTATAATTTGGAGCTATAAGAGGATTTCTGGTTTTAATTTTTAATAAATTCTTAAATTGCTATATTGATTTTTGAAGGATTAAGACTTTGTGGGTATTGTGTTAATTTGAATTAAGGTTTTTTATGACTATTGTGAGGGTGTTTATTATTAATTAAGTTGGAGTGATAAGGTGTAATTTTGATATTATTTTGTGTATGTTTTGTTGAGAAAACTATCTTCTAACCCTTATTGAGATTGGTAAAGAAGTAATTGTGAGTGTGGCAGATTTGTGAGATCAACTCCTTATCAAGCAAAAAGGTATGGGAAAATTCTTCTTTGGTTGAGTTGGTTGTTTGAAAATAAAGTTTGGAGTGAAAAGGATTTGATTAGGGTTTCATTTTTGAAAGTATTTGAGTTATTGCTTCAATTTTTTTCTGAAATTGAGAGTTGTGGTTAAAACTTTGTTTGATAAGCATTGTTGTTGAGATCATTGGTTGAGTGAATTGTTTGAGTTATTGCTTCAAGGTTTTCAAAAATTAAGAGTTGTGGTTAAAACCTTCTATTAATAAGCATTGTTGTTGAATCCATTGGGTGTGTGAAGAACTTGAATTAGAAAAGAACACGAGTGTCATTGTTATGTGAATATTGTTTTATGAGCATTGTTTTTGAAGTGAGTTATTGTGCAAAGAACTTGAACTAGGATTTGAAAAGAACATGAGTATCATTGTTATGTGAGATTTGTTGTTGAGCATTGTTGGAAACATTTTGAGTTGGTGATTACATGCTTGGACTAGGGTTTGTGAGAAAGGGTTGTTTCTTTGAGTGATTGGTTGAGTAGAGTTGATTGAAGCCTAGTCAAGTGGATGTATGAAGTGATTGTTCAAGTTCCATAAAATAAACTATCATATATTATGATTTGAGTTGAGAAAGTGATTGAGATTTGAGTATAGAACATATTGAGTCTCTAAAAATTCTCTTTATGATTCTATGATATTTATTTGAGTTGATAAAATGATTGACCTTTGAGAATAGAACATATTGAGTCTCTAAAAATTCTCTTTATGCTTCTATGATATTGATTTGAGTTGAGACAGTGATTGAGTATAGAACATATTGAGTCTCTAACAATTCTATTTATGTTTCTATGAGATTGAGCAAGTTCTATGGACTTGTTAATCCGATTTGATGCAATTATTTGAGAAGACTTGTGGACTAATTTTGTGTGAGATTTTGTGGAAGCTTATAATATAGATTTGGTTAAATCCTAGAGAAGACTTATTGAGCAGATTTGGACAGGTTCTGAGTGGACCTGTAGAGCAGATTTGAGCAATTTGTAGAGAAGACTTGTAGAGCAGTGTTGAGCAAGTTCTAGAGAGGATTTGTGGATAGATTGGTGTGAGCTTTTGTGGAAGCTTACAAGGTAAATTTGAAATAAGTATTTGAGAAGACTTGAGAGTAGAGTTGATTTATTTGTTCAAACCTTGAGTTAAGGTTTGGGGTAGATCTAGAAGAGTTGAGTCAAGTCTTGAGTTAAGGCTTGAGGATAGAGATCAAGGATAGATTTGTGCTAGACCGATTGGAATGTGTTTAGTGCAGATTTGAGAGCAGAGTTTGGTGCATATTTGAGGAGAGGTTTCTGCCAGACCAAATATAGATATTGAGAAGATTTGTGCTAGACTAAATGGTCTATGTTTAGTTTATATTTTAGTGGACTTGTTGAGCATACTTGTGCTAGACTGACTGGACTATTTTTAATACAAGAGTTAAGTAGAACTGTACTAGACCGACTAGACTATATTTAATAAAGAATTAAGACAGAGCTTTGGAGGTGATAGAGTAGAGAGGATAGTAGTATCTAGTGGATAGAGATCCATTAGCCAGGGTAGTGAGGATAGGTCTTTTGAGTGGGGATAAGAGTCTTCAGTGGAGAGATATCCACAAGCCAGTGCAGTGGAGGCAGTAATCTTCTAGAGTATCACTAGCAAGATAAAATGAGGAGTTGTCCTATGGATAGAGATCCACAAACTAGATTTAGGGGATCAACATATCCTTTGGACAGAGGTCCATAAACATTGTAATTGGGAAGGATTCCCAAGAGATTGATTGAGAAAATTTTAGTGAAATATTTTCTCCGTGGAAGTAGCCATATTTGGGTGAACCACATTAAATTTGTGTCTCTATTGTATATGGTTTTTTGTGCATTGCTTTAATTACTTCTATTGATACTACTATCTATACATTGCATAATATTTATTTGGAAAAAAAAAAGTAAAATGTGCTCTTATACTATTCACCCCCCATCTCAGTATAAGCTTGTGTTCTTCACCTCAATTTTTTTGGGGATTTTTCATAAGTGGATGAAGTTATGCTCCTTGCAAGAGATGGATTTGATGTTTTTTTCTTTGGGATTTTATCTTTTAATAGATTGGGGTTGCGGAGAGGGACTAGAACATATGGTAGTAAGTATTTCAAATGATGTACTTACACCTTATGCTTGGGGTTGCTTCTAAGTAGTTGTCACTATGTATTAAGCTATCAAGGTTGTATATTGACTCCTAGTTATTTTAACCTCCTTCTCTTGCTAGCTCAATTGGGAGACTTTCCTTTTTTCTTACTCCTCCATTTGGCTACTATTAGCTCTAGGTTTCGATTTTCACTATCCTTGTTTAGGTTAGTTTTGGAATCCTATTCCATTGAGACCTCCTACAACATATCTCATTCTCTACATGATCTCAACCTCCATTGTGCCTTCCTATTGTCATTATTTTGGTGAAAGTGGAGGGATATCTTGCTACTAGGTAGAGATTCCTTATAGGGGTCATTGTTCTCTTAGCCTTACTCCTTTTTAAATTTTAGCCTACTTTCTTCTTATTAGTGGTACATATTCTATAGCCTATTCCTCTTTTGAGTTTATTTGTTTAAAAAAAAAATATTCTACCTTCCTCATAATCCTCTTCAAATTAGTATTCTTCCTCATCACCATCATCTTGAACCATGATGATATTTTTTTCATATTTATCCACCTAGGTTTTGAAATGTTCATCATATAGGTTTGAAAATTCATAATGCATGTTAAGCCTAAACTTATTTTTCTACTAGCTAATTGGCATCTAAAGATCCATCATTCTAGGATTTTTACTTATAATCATTTTGTCTTATTTTCCATTGCTCTAATTATATTTTCATCCAAAACATTGTTTTTGTCATTAGCTTGATCATATGCCTTCACTATATCATAAAAATATCTCCAATGAGATCTTTTATAAAATTTATTATGTCAAAATATTCCTCCTATTCCTTAAAATTATTCTATAATGTTTCTATCTCAAGCTATGAGACATGGTTGAATGATATATATTTTTTATTTAAGCTTGTTAGATTCACTATATAATTTACCTCTAGTTCATACTTCCATTTATGCAACACCACTTGCAGATTGAAGCATTTAAGATTAGCTTCTAGAGCTTTACCTTATCCTTTACCAGTTGGTGTATTTAGCCAAAATATGTGTCAACTTTATTTACAACTATGCCAAATTCTATATTCATCCCATTTACCTATTGGTAGAAATCCATGCCAAAAATCATGTTTGTTACATAATAACAGAGTAAAAAGAGGTTTCCCATGAAATCGTAAACCCTTATCATGGTACCCTCATTTGGAAATACTAATATTTTTCCTATTTTTTAGGAGTATGAATCCAATTTACTATATATTGAGAAAATTTAGGAGTTCTTCCATATATACAAGCTAAGGCCAAATCCAAAATTACTTGTTGAACTCCATGTAGGAGTTAGAGGCCTGAAGCAGGTGTGTCTAGTATACTATTAATAGGATAACTCCCTCTAGGCTATGATTATTTATTTCTAACCATGATAATTTTTTTGTTGTAAAGTACAAAAGGAACCATTCTAAATGTGAGGGATATATAAGTATCCCATACCCTCTTTTCTTAAATTCTACTAGTTTTTCATGTAATCTTGAACATAGAAATTAGTCATAATAAAAGAAAATAAGGATTTGTGGATTGGTGACATCATAGTTGTGAGGGTTGGTGATGGCATATTTTATGGCTATTTGATATTCATGGACATACTTGTTAGTATCTAGGAAAAATATAATAGCTAGCATGGAGATTTTTTTTTGTAAATTTTTAAAGTAAACAAGTAGAAGTTGGCACTTTTGTAGGTTAGAGATGAGATGGACCAATTGTCTGTTAAGCTATTATTTTAGATTTCTACCACTATAATAGGCTTTCTAATTTTTATCACTAAAATTTCTAGGGGTCACATCAAGGTGGACACCCACTACAAATCTATTTATAAAAGCTTGAGGTGTAAGGGAAAAAATACCTGGCTTGTTACATCCTACACCTTTCTGATTATAGGATTATAGTTTCTTGACACTACCTTGATTAGATTCATGAAATGATGCATGGGTCTAGGTATATATAATAAAAATAGTGAGATATATTTAGCCATACTTGGGTGGCTAGCTAATATTTTCAAATCCATTTTCTCTACTACATTCCTAAAACTTTCAATTTGGATTTAATGGTGAGAATTGGGTCATAAATATCATCCATATAGTCCTAGATATCCTACTATTTTTGGCCCTTCTTCTCCTTCTTGGATGTCTTGGAGCTCCCTTATATGGTTTTTAGGATTATATTATAACACCAACTACAACTTGACCTATCGAATGCAGCAAACTAAAGCTTTCACGTGAAAATTTATATAGTTTTGCCTAAGAATGCCTCAACTCTTAGACTGCTCAATTATTCAACTACTTAACATGCAAAATGAAATCATAGGGTTTTTATTTTATAATAGAAAATTGAATTTTGGCATAATTAATGTTGAATGATGCACATGATTTGCTTTATTACCCAAATTATTATTTAAAACCATTGGTACATACAAGTTCCTTGGTATGCTTGCCAGATTTAATACTACTTCATTTTTGATGAATAAGTTTTCTTCATTTTAAAATGTATTGCCTACCACCTTTTGCTTCAACCAATTAGCTTCTTATAATTCAAAATTTTCATGGCTTATTTGGTTGTATGCATTTCTATTTACATATTATATAATATGGGGTACTTCCTTTTACACAAAATTCTTTAAATGCTACCATTTACTAGAATTAGCAAAATTCAACTACTAGTATCATCCAACTCAAACACATTAGAATTGACTTTTTAATATTTTTGTAAGTACCAAAATAGAATGAATAAAACTTTTAATTTTTTCCTAGATTGGCCCTATCCTCATCCCATTTCAACACTAAGTCACTAATTTGAAACTCTAATAGAGAAATATTTTATCAAATTAGAACTTCATGATGGCTTGGTGCTACCGAAAGCTATTGTAAGCCTTTTCTCTCTAGTCCTCTAGGAAAAGAAACTTTTCCATTATCATATCCATTGGACTTACATCTATAAGTTTCCCTTTGTCTATCAAATTCATTACTGGTAATTCTAAATACAAAAGTAGGACAACTTCCTAAACTTAAACTAGAGAATATGACAAGGTCTTTAGGGATATCTTTATCTTAACCCAATCATCACATAGAACCTAATTTAGCATTAGATGATAGATTTTTTGATTTTGTCCTATAACACATAATTATTCTCAATATATTCTTATTTTTAGACTCTACCAACTCATTTCCTTGAGGATAGTAGTTGGATAATTATTTCATGACATAGAGCCTAATTTAGCATTAGGTGCTAGCTTTGTTGATTTTGTCCTATAACACATAATGAGTATCAATATATTCTTATTTTTAGAATCTACCAACTCATTTCCTTTAGGATAGTAGTTGGATAATGATTTTAGATAGATACCATATTTGCTTGTAAAATCTATGTTCTTGGAACTTGTGAGGATAGACCCATTTTTTAACACTATGATTGCTAGAATACCAAATATGGTAATCAAATTTTCTAGAAATTTAATGACAACCTCTTTACCTACCCTCTTAGTAGCCACAACATAAAACCATATTATTAAATAGTCTATTGTAGTTAGGACAAATTTGTGTCCAACAAAGGAATTTGATTAATGACACCAATAAAATAAATCTCCCATTGCTAGAAAGGGTCATTTGCTATTATTGGTTGTAAGGGGAGTGCTAAATTCATACCCATAAATATTTAACATTTCTCACATAATTTTGTTACTTTAAAATAATCTACAAATATAGTAGGCTAGTAGTATCTAACCCTTAGAATTTTTAATATAATGTTCTACCTAGAATAATGGCCTCTAGAGAATCTTGCATGAAATTTTTTTAATACCTTTTTTGCTTACTATGGCTAGATACAACAAAACAGGACTTTGTCAAAGTTCTTTATGAATAATCCTTCTGGAATTAAAACATAATTTAAGGTCTATAACCTACATATATTACTTCGAGAAGCATTCAATCCATCCAAACACCTACCCATTTAGAAATATGCAATCAAGTTAGTCACCTAATTCTCTTTTTCTATCCACTCATCCTTACTAGACTCAACTTAAGGGAAACCTTCAATGAAAATATTGTGTTCTACTTCAAATACACAAGTTAACTACTCATAGAATACTCTCCCTCATAAAAAATTGGTTGGTCAAATCTTAATGTCATAATCATGTATCTTTCTAATTCACTTAGATCTCTTTTCATTTAATTTTCCTTGTAGGATGAAGTTCCTAATGTTTGGGTGCACCACATAGACCAAAGTTTTGCTTTATTATATATAATGATTTCGATTATTGAGATATTTTATGAGAGAAACCACGTATCTCTCTATGACATTAGAATTATTTTGGTATGTGTGCAACATATAGCTTATAAAGGCTATTGGATTCTCTTCTTTATTATCACCTTTTTGAGTCAAAACAACATAAGTATCCTCTACCCGATAAACATATAAAATGAAACCCTTGTTATTGTATGGGTTTACCAATATGTTCACTTGAGCTATTGCTTGCTTGATTTTTTTTTAAATTTGTCCTTCTATGCATTATCAAAAAAAATAGCACATCCTTTTTAAAAGCTTAGTCATGGGCTTGACTATTTGAGCAATGTTAGATATGAATTTTTTGATAAAATTAATTTATCTAAAAAAGGGTTCCAAAGATTTCTTATTCTAAAGAATTAGTAGTGCTAATATTGCTTTGACCCTGTATGGATTAATGTATAGTCCCTACTTTGAAATAACATGTCCCAAAAAATTACCTTCATGTACAACAAAATTTGATTTTTTAGGATTGAGTGAGACTTTGAATTCCCAATATTTTTTGAATACCAGTTTTATATTATGCAAATGCTACTTCTTATGATTCAAAAATACTCCCATATTGCCTAGATGGATCAAGATTATTTTTCACCAATTATCCAAAGGTAAGGCCCATGACTCTTTGAAAGGTTACCCCACATTGGATAAACCAAAAGGCATTATCTAATATGCAAATCTCCCTCATTTTGTGGTGAATGCATTTTTATATTGGTCCTCATACCTTACCTATATTTTATTGAATGTAGAAAATCTATCTAGTAGAGTGAACCTCTTAGTCCTAGCAGTAGTCTATATGATTTGATATATTTAGGGCAATAGGTAATGGTCCATAAGGAATTATTTGTTTACATTCCAAAAATCTACATAGAACTAGATATCTCAATTCTTTTTCCCAATACACTATACTCCAACCTTCAAGTTCTTATTGAGCTCCATTTGGAACTCCTTAAATTCATATTGATCAATGCTCATCCTCTAGGTAGTTTTCCAATCAGTATTATCAAAGAGGATATCCAATGTTATTAGACCATTGAGAATATGCTTTTTCTTTAATTGTATTACCTCTTTTTGATCAATGTGGTTTAGCATTTTCTTTGACTAGGATGCACAAAAAACTTCTCTAGTTAAGAAACTAACTATTTGCTCATCACTACCAAATACTTGCCAAAAGGTATCTTTTTCTAGAATGGATGGTTTAAAGATCATTTTGATTGCCTTTGATTTTTTCTAAGATTAATAAGCTAGATCAAAGTTTTCTCCCATGTGAGGCCAATACATTGATAATTGTATTATGGCTTCTAAGTATTGCTTTTAAATTTTAGGTCTCAAAACTTTTTAGAAGGTCCCAAAATCTATTTCAGTAAGCCTTTAGGTAATGATGCTTATTGTTGAATCCTTTTATCACTTGATTAATCAGTAGATCTAAATAACTAGATATTGATAGCATTTTGATTCCCATTTTTTGCTTTCATCAGGTCTAGATAAAGAGCTTCATATTCTACAACATTATTAGTACAACTACAAGTTAGTTTGTATGACAACTTTTTCATTCCATCAAAAGAAAAAATTCAAATTACCCTAGATCTAGCTTGGTTTTTGCACCTAGCTCCATAAAAGTAGAGCTTCTAGTTCTTTATATTCTAAATTCCTTGATTTTATAGGGCTAGGATTTTTTGTCCTTCTGGCTCTATTATACAATATGTGCCTAGCCCAGTCTCAAGTATTGCATTGAAATATTTGAGGGAGAATTTTTCCTCCATTTATAATTCTTTAGTGACTATTTCTAGGTAGTTTGGTTCATCATTTATTAGGTTAACACTATCTTCCTCAATATTTTCAAGGTGGAATGTACATGGCTTCTCCACATAATTTTTTACTTTCTTTCCATTGTGAGAAATGACCATGTGTGAATAAACTAGGGAAAGGTAGCCACCTAACTTAGTAGTAAATTCCCATTAAATATAGAGTCCAAAGTATAGTTGTAGATCACTCTCATCTCTTGTACCCTATTTAGTACCATTGGCATATCTTTTATTACCCCAACTATCTTGATTGGGGTGATATGCAATTGTAGCACTCTAGGACTTGATTGGCTATATTCCATACCAATTGCTTCACACACTACCTTTGGCATGATAGTAGTTTCTACTCTAGAGTCAACCATATAATTATGCATAATCCATCCTTCCATAATTATAGATATATAGAAGATTACTGACCTATTCTTGCCTATTCTTGATATAGGTTGATTTTGAGATAAATTCAAATCTCAGCATAACAACCCTTTCGAAGGAGCACTTTTCAATGAAGCCTTGAGTAAATCATTCTATTAGAAATTAGCAAAGCATCATACATGCTTGCTTTTGAAGGGGTTTTATTTAGTTCTTCAACTATATTGAATCTTGATGCTTTTGAACACCTCTTTTCCTTCTTGTTAGGCTTATTAAACTTCTTCTAGTATTCCTGAGTTGCTTCCAATATCTTCTATTTTATGACATAAGGATACTAGTGCTTGTTCAAAATTTATTCTTTAGAATATTCTTCCTTTGTTTTGTTCTCTAGCTTAGGTTTCTCTTTTTTGGCTTATGCTATGGCTAAGTAGGAACTATCAGTGACTCCAACTTTTATGGATCTGTTTATAAAGGCTTCCTTCTAGACCTCATAAATACTAATATGCACTCATCATCTAAAGTTTTTTTATTAGCATAATTTGGTCTAGATCCCATAGCATATTTACTATCTCTTTTTATGCCTTTTTAGATTTTTCTATCAATGCTAGTTGGGCTTGGTGTTGGTAAATCATGCAAGTGTTTGCATTATATGGATCATCATAGGCTAAGTACTAATAAACTTCCTCGTATGCGAAAGTAGATGGCCCATCCTCTTGATTATTATACAATGTATTGGCTTTTTTGGCTACATTTCTTACAAAGGCCCACTGATCTCTTATAACATAGGGAAATATCCTAGGCTAATAACCTTCAAATATCCTCTTGGAATTTAATTTTTTATGATAGTGACTTCATTGCTTAAATTAATCACCATTCTTAGTAACTCTTGTATTGTTGGAGATTCTTTAGGTTTAACAATAGGTAATGGAGGTAGTGTGGGTATCGAAGGTTGAGGTAGAGGTCTTAGGCATTGGAATATGTTATAGTAAGGGTGTTGATATGGCCAAGACTATAGTATGTTGGAGAGGTTGGACTATCTATAGGAAATATGGCATTACAACTCTAGGGGGTATTTTCCAATAGAAATTAAAGCATTGTCTATAGCTATTGCAACTTGGTACACATCTAAAAATCTTACTTTATTAGATAACCATATTTTAGAGTGAACACATAGAGATAGTAAATATAATATTGAGGATGATATGGCTTAATATCCTATGGGATTCACCTTCAAGTTTTACTAAATTAGATATTGAAATTTATAATGGTTTCCTATGGATGCCTTTGGATAGCAGTAAATTGTGTGAGCAATGAAAATGGGTATTTTAGATAATTAAAATCTACAATGAATGGCTCAAATAATTGGTCCCATGAGCTAATGTTTATCTCTTCAAGAGCTTCGTAGTAGTTTAATATTTTTCTTTGAATTATAATGCTAGCAATCTTACCATAACATTTTTGAAGTGAATGTTATGAATGTTTGCTAAAGCATCCAAGTCTTGACAATGTTCATATGTTGTTTTACAAGTGTCATCATAGGTTGGAAAAACTTTGAGAGCTACCTAAGCGATATCATGGAGATATCCCATTTATAAATATCTAGTGCTATTAAATTTAGGATAGATTCTTGCGACCATACTTTCTAAGCTATAATTATTAGAAAAATATTGATAATTTATTTGCAAAGAGACAAGACTCCAAACAGGAGAAGAATGGAAAAAATATAGGGATTTATCTCATCTAGATCTAGAGGATGGTATCTCAACAAATTACAAAGGAATTTCAAGTCTTTTAGTTGTTGATCTTGTGATCATAAGCTTTTAAGTAGGATTTCATCTAGGTCCTTACTAACCATTTTCTCTTAACAAAGTCATTGGGTGATGATATTTTCTTTATCTTGAAGAATAGAACTTCCATAGGGTTCTATTCAATTAGGATTTGAATCTTGATCATGAGTGTGGAACAAAAATTGATTGATTTTTCCCATAAATAATACCAAAACTCTTGGTTTTTAATCTACTTAATGTGGAATATGTGCCCTAGAACACAACCAAGATTGGATGACTAACTTTATTTTGAGTCAACCTCCAAAGGTAAATTTTTTATAGTGTTAATGAAATAAAGAATGGGTTAAATACTAAAGAAAAAATGTAAGGGTTCAAAAGGAGATAAAGGTTGGAAATGGATTGGAAGTCATCCAAAATTCAACTAACAATAATGAAGTCTAATGTGCAACTATGCCACATTCAAATTAAAATAAAGCCTAATAGACCAGATATAGAACAAAGCATCACAAATATATTAAACTCATACTATGCATATCTAAGAATTGCAAGAACTTCATAGAAGGTAATCCAAACAACAATCCAAAATCAATAAAAGTTACTTTTCATAAAGCTTGAATAAAAATGTACAAAGATACATAACTCACATCATTTGAAAATCTAAGATACTTTTTCCAACAAAAGCCAAAAACAATGATTTTATTGAAATAAAGAGTGAAAATGTATAAATTACAATAGAAAAAATAATAAAGAGATAACCCTCTTACTAAGGTAATTTGAGCTATTTATATTTTTATAATGAATATATTAGCCCAATCACTACAATATTAATCTATTGTAGGAATGATAGGTATAGCTTGGTCAACATGATTGAGGGGGTATGGATGTCACTTTTCTACTCTGTCTTAACTAGCTTATATTAACTATTTTGATTTATTATGATGATGTGGCATATCTGGATCTCTTCCATAAGCTTGATATCCATGTGTCTTGAATAGACTTGAGTATCTTTGGTTGGCTCAAAATTTACCACTATTCCTTGTTGCTATACCATATTGTTAGAGCTACACACATAGCTAACTATTTTTGCATGTATGGTTGAGGAGTGTCCAAGAGATTTAGGATTCTGAAAAGCATGATCTATATCAAAAAGAATATATTCAAGAGCTTTTACTCATTGTCAAGGATTAGAGGTATTGTTGATATATTTTGATTGCTATAGAGGCCTTAGAGGTTGGGCCAAGATTTTTAGAGATCTTGTATGACATCATCAATTGAAAAACCTAGGAATTATAATTTATTAGGTCAATATTTTTAAAGACTTTGGATTTCAATAGGACTAGATTAACTTATTAGCAGCCTGTATTACCTCAACTATGTTCTCTATTTTAATAAATGGTATCATTGCTAGTTATTTTAAAGGCAAGAAATTTCTACGACAAGGGAATACCTTATCCCTCTATCTCTTTAACATCATTTCCAAGGCCCTTTGAATAACTATTTCAAATGCTATGGAGGAAGGAAATTTAGATGGTATTAAGCATGCTTCCACCCTTAGACCTATCTCCCATCAAAAATTTGTAGATGACACTATTATCACTTCAAAATCCTCTATCCCACAAGCAAGAGAGTTGAAATATATTTTGGAAACCTATGAATTAGCAGTTGGCCAAAAAATTAACTTTGTAAAAAGTAAAATCTTCTTTTTAAACACTCCTATTAGGAGGTAGTTGAAAATTGTAGGTATCTTTGGATGTGGGATTGGAGAATTTCCTTCGAATTATCTTAGGATGCCCATGTTTAAAGGCAAATGTTTGGATGATATGTGGAACCCAATTATGGATATATTAGCCAAGAAACTAATAGGATGGAAAGGAGCTCTACATTCCATGAAAAAAATAAATAGATTCAAGGGAATTTCCTAAGGATTGGTTTAGAGGAAAAAAGGCATCTACAACTAGTAGCTTGGGAATAGATCTAACAACAAAAGAAGTAAGGGGCTTAGGTTTTAGAATATTGAGAAAACTAAATAAAGACCTCTTCGAAAAGTGTAGGTGGAAACTAATAAGGAATAAAGAGAAAATATGGTTGAATATTCTTCAAGCCATGTACCTAAGAGATGATGTAATTTTTTAGTATAAGGATTTTATTAGGGGCTCTAACTTTTGGAATAATCTCCAAGCGATTATACCATTTTTATGGTAAGTTTTACAATGGAAAATTTGGAGGGGTAACAAGGTTCTTTTATGGAAATATTTCTAGATTAAAAGCATTTCCCTTAATCAAGACTTGGAATTCACTATCCTAGAGAATGAAGTTTCTCAAACTTATGGTCCCATGGTTAGTTATTACATTATAAGGGAAGATATTAGACCTATATGGAAATAGATTGAAGTTGAAGGTTTGGACAAAAGAAGGAACTAATTTCTTAGTAAAATAAATATGATGATTCAATTTTATTACCTAAATAACGTAAATGCTCAAGATTCTAGGTGGTGGAAATTATCCAATCAAGGGACCTCTTCGTTCAAATCTAGTTACTATTTGTTGGAATGTGAAAGTCCTTGTTGGTTTCCAAATTTGGTTGTTTGGTTAAATAATCTCACTACTAAAGTTACCTTCTTCTTCTGGCTCATCTACCAAAATAAGATCCTTACTATGGATAACCTTATGAAAAGAGGTTTTCAAATTCCAAATGGGTGCAACCTATATGAATTTATACTAGAATATGTTAACCATTTGAGCTTGAATTGCTCCTTTTCTCAAGAAGTCCTCCATTTTGTTCTTAGTAGATTCTAGTTTTTTGGTTTTGAGTATATGTTAGTAATTTTTATATCCAATGGAAACCCCATTTTAAAAGTAAGAGGTTTAACTATTTATGGGACTTTATTATTCCTCATTCTCTATGGGATCTATGGAAAAACAAAATAACTACATTTTAAAAGGGAAAAGAAGGGACAATCTGGTTGTAGCCAACAATATTTTCTCTCTAATTATGGAGAATGTTAGATTAGTTAAGTGGAAATAGGTTTGGGAATAAAAAGAGGAAGCTATGATTACTGTTGATTCAAAAGGAGATAAGTTATTGTAATTTTTTATCATGAAAAAATAAATGGGGTTCACAATAATTAATATTTCATTCTTTAACAATTTATCTAGTTTATTTCATAGAAATATGTGGTGGGATCTTGGAAGTAGTAATGTGGAAGATCAATCCTATGAATTGATGTTTTGGAAAATTTTGAAAATAGAATATGGTACAACTCTTATATTAGTGATGCATCTCATTTTTGCAAGGTTTTTAGAATAAGGAAATCTTTTGATGTTGACTCCTATTTATACCACTCTTTTCAAAGTAAATTTTCCATGTTTAACACCATGGTCATTCTAGACTCCTTTTTGTTAACATTTGCTTTAAAAAAAAATTGTTTGAATATATTGTGTAGGTGAATACCTTCCCTAGGTTGTTTATAAACCTAAAATATATCAATTTTGTCATCACCTAAAGTCATTTTTTTTAAATGTGCAAAATCCTCAAAATCTGCCAAAATCCCCAAATCCCTTTCATTCTTCTAATTCTCCTTATAAATTCATCTAAGCCTTATAATCCCTCTTTAATTTCTTTTAATTTATTAAATTATTTCTTAATTATTCTAATACTTCATTAATTCCCTTAATTTTTATTTAATTCTTTTGATATCTTATGAATAATCCTAATCCTCTCCATTCTTCATAAATTCCAATCCCCCACATAAACCCCAAAAACACATAAAATAAATCCACATTTTAGCACACTTAAACTTCATAAAATTGCATAAATTAATAAATGCTTTCCAACCCCTTTCATCCCACTTACCACATGTACACAC